>JACXIX010000064.1:3071581-3684874 GCA_014737535.1 Bombus cullumanus | reverse complement strand
TGCTCCTTTCTTTGTCCTCGCGGGTTACAAGCGATCACGCGGAATTTTTTCGCGAAATCAGTCGTCAGCGATGCGTGGACGTATTGTTCGCGACCTAGGCACCGTGTTAATTCCTGTTTCCCGATGGTCGAAAGGATATACACGCGAAACTACTAACAAAACTAACAACGCTGGTCCTCTCGTGATGAAAAGATATCAAAAAAATAGAGAAAGAAAAAGAAAAAAGAAAAATATATATATATACATATATTCAACGGTGTTGGTCGACTGTTTGTAATGCAAACAGTATCGATCGACGAGGGTGGCTGGGGGGTTGAAAGTGGCGGAAGGTGTAACGGTTTGTGTTTCCTTGCTGATTAAATTACAGCGAGCGTGAAAATGCTTCGCTGAAACCACTAATTTCTAACGGAAATAAAAATACAGAAGAGGAGATAGTTTGATAGAAATATTCGCCAGCAATTTTCAACTCAACTTTCACGACTGTAGAAATAAAAATAGGAGAAGCAGAAGCTATCGAATCGCGTGTGCATGCGTGGTGTAAAGAGTAAAGCGTTTCGGTTTGCAGATTTAACCGATTGTTTCACCTTCTGTGAACACAATGGCTCGCCAATCGTATCTATTCTTGTAGAAACATTTCGTAAATCGGAAATTTTATTTACAGCATTCGTTTATGATTTAAAAGCGTACGAGAAGCGTACGTCCATGTTATTTAATTTCTCGATTTCGTACGATTCGTTGTTTGCCTCGCTCGAGAATGTACTTCCCGAAGATCTGTGAAAATTTACAACGAATCGAGCAGAGAATCGTTTCTTGCGTGTTTCACGAGACACGAACGTACGTGTTTAATTCCACGAACAATTAAAAAGACAGTTTGGTTAATTACGGTGTTGATCGTCGAATTGACAAATTATTCGTCGTGTTTTGTGCCTGTGATCTTCGATCGTGTTCAATTATATTGAAGTTTGAAACGATTAAATGACTTGCTATATGGTTCGCACACATTCCCAGATTTTACCAAAATTTCTGCAACCTCCGCATACACATTTTCAAATTTTCGCAAGTTTTACCAACGCAATCGTAACAATGCTGTCTCACCGCAGTGCTAACGAACGTTTAAAAGGTTTCATAGAATACGTACGTTAATGTTGTTTGCGTTGGATATGCTTCAAACGATTAGGTTGAGGGCATAGTAAATCATCGGAAAGTTGAAAGGTTTCAATCCTTTGGTCGATTACGATCCTAACGCTGTTCAGTTTCGTGTACCTACGACCGAACATTTAACCCGAAGTGGTTAGCTTCCTGTGGAACTGGAATCTTTTCACCACGGTATTTCTCTTGTGGTTCCTTGCACGATGATATTTTTCACAGTAATTGCGATATTGGAAGTTCTCCATATTAAAAACCGCCCGTCGTTAACAATTCTAACGTTCAAAATCCAATTCGTCAAACTGATACAACGAAACTCCTTTCTTTGGATATTTTGCGCGTGTATTTTTACGTCTCAAAATTTGACGGTAAAATAAGCAACAGCTGAGCCCCGAGGAAAATTCTAAGAATCTCTTGAAATCCTATTAACACTAGAACTGCCGCACCAGTCAAAGTGACTGGTTTTGCAATTTTCTTTTAAAGTTTCTACTTCGTGCTATATCTTTTTTCCACGACGATGTAATGATTTTTGCAACGATAACTAAAGGTATAATATAATGAATTTTATCTTGCTTTTTATGTATTCAAACTGAAAATAATTTTGTACCAAGGCTACTTATATCAATACCAGTCAAAATGTAAAAAGGTCCTGCAATCTGTTTATCGAACACCAATTAACCAGTTTCCTCGTTTTCTATAACTTGCCACACATTTTTCAAATTTGTACTGTGTATCATTCGATATGACGATATCAGTTATCAGGAAAATTCCTAAAATAGCTAACGCTAGAAATACCACACCAGTGGAAATGACTGGTTCTACAATTTTATAAATGTGTCAAGCCTCGTTTAGGGACGATGGTCCTAGATGAATTAATAATACGAAAAATGCACCACATAACATGGAATTCCATCTTTAAGAAAATAATGAATCAATAAACATAAAAATGTTCTATTATTACGATTCCCTTATCGCAGTTATTTGCACATTACGAAAATCTAGTTAGAAAATTTAGTTTTCTAATTTACTGTTTTCTAGTTTATTACCCAAATTCTAGTTTATTGTAAATTTCAATGTTTATAATAAATAATTAATACTAAAAGATAACGCTCTTGAATCATTTAATCTCGTGCAAAAGAATTACTATAACTTATTACGATTTGCGCTTTGAACAGTCAATGAACAGAGTTCAGTCTAGCGAAAAATTATTCCGTCCACAGCGATTCGTCAACGCTGGCCGCGCGCCGTCCCCACGGACCGCATAGGCCTCGAGCATTCAGCGCTCTAAGGGTTAAATAAATTTCACGCTTTCAATATCGAGTAATCTCGTCATTTAAACCACACGACCAACCATCCATCCTCTAGAAACCGAAAGAAAACTCGGAAAAACTACACAGTCTCTAAAGACCGTTTAACCCAGTCAAAGTGCAGCATGCAAACTAAGAGCAACCCCGATACCGAACAAGACCAACGAGCGCAAACGCTGGACACACGACCGATCGTGTCTCGAAACGATAGAATTCGGCGGGACGACGATTCCCGGTGGAAATAGCGAGGAGTAGATCGATGGGAGGCGGGTGTTCCGAGTCTGCACGGCACGACCGCAATTCCATCCTTTTCAGCGGCCGCTGGCCGCGACGATTCCCGGATGCCGGAGTCCCGCCGCCGAATACTGCGAATTCCACGGCGTCCCGGCGGCGGATTCGGTGATTTGCCGCCGCGACACGCCGGACACGAAGCGGCGCTTGTAACGCCGGCGTGTTCCGCCAGTGCCGATAAACACTTCAAACCCGCCTCGATGTCCCCGCTTGACAGTCCAAGTTACGCTGATGAGCCGCGAACGAGAATCGGAGAAGAGAACACCAGCACCGACTTTCTTCTTCTTCTTCTTCTTCTTCTTCTTCTTCTTCTTCTTCTCTGTTTGAGAGGGGAAAGAACGAAGGTAGAACGGCGCTGATTTCTCAACGTGGTCAGCAAATCGTTCTCAGCCGACGATTCGATCGTTTTGGAAATACGAAGTATTAGGTTGTCCGAAAAGTTTCTTTCGTTTTATGAGGAAATAACAGACGCACAAGGTTTTTTCGTTTTATATTGTTTTGTCGAATTACGTACGATCCATTTTGTTCCGTTGAGATAAATACAGAAGCATTTCACAGACTTGGTTTCACGTTCGTATGAAGGTGTACTGTTGTAAAAAACACGTTTGCGAAAGGAAGATACTTTTCCGACAATCCAATAGAACAGCGTTTTATTTTTAAGTTAAGTTCGGGGTTAGGTTAATGGGGGTAGGTTAGGTTTTATCGTCTTTCTTAGGGTTTTCTCCGTGGCAAACAACAACTTCGTCGGAATTAAATGTTTAGAGATCTTTATTCCTGTAACCTTAATTACGTAATCCTACGTTTTTGATCCTGCGATAAACTTGCAGAAAATTACGCTAAATTTTTCATTTATCACGCGTTACGGACTATTCCTTCAAGATATCGAGGTAGAACTACGAAGAAGTTTGAAGGAAACGTATTACCAATTGCACCGAGCGTAAAGAACACACGAGGATGCTGTTTCTAGACTCTCTTATAGGGCGAAGTCGAAACAAACTTTAACGAAATAGAGTGGAAATTTCAACTCGCAGCTTGTTGAAATCCATTTTGCAAGCTGCGCGATGACGTCGATCGTTAAGATCGCCACTGACGACGCGACCCGCGTCTCGCCGCATCATTTGTCAAATGCCCTAACGAACCTCGAGAAACTCGAGCAGAATCGACGGCTAAAATTTCAACTTACGATACAACGATTTCAATTGCAAATTCGACAGAGTCCAGATTCCGGGAGGAACGTTCAAGAAATACCAAGATCCCCTGAAACCCTTCCATCAGCTCGTAATATAAACAGAATCCCCTCGTCTAAAAAACGTGGCGAGGCTGCCGGAAGTCGCTCGATCAGCGCCAAACAACACGGAATACTCGATCCCACCTTGTCTAACCAATCCGGCTTATCACTATGCATAAGACGAGGGAAGAGGTGGGTCGGTTCGATAGAAATCCGGCAGGACATAAAGACCCGGATCGGTATACCATTAATACTCCTCTCTCATCTAGCCAATCCTCTTACTCGCAAGAACAGTATCCTCGCGCCTTGAGTCCCCTTTAATTAGTCAGCCTTGAAGAGAGGACAGACCACGGCGTCTGTGCATAAGAATCGGACAGAGAATCGCGCCGATTCCCTCGCTTACTTTAACCAGAAGAGGAACGCCTGGCTCGCCTTCGTTAGACAGAGAAAGATTATTAATTTCTCTGTTGAACCGCGTGCCCGAGAGAATTCGATCGACACGGTTGTAATATCGTAGCGAGACGAGGATGAAGAGATAGATACTTTCTCAGTGATTCGAAGATAATGGCACGCCACTGAATTTCAGTGTAAATTATTTCGTCAAATTTCGAAGCGGAGAGGCGAGTCGTTATTTCGTGTTTTACAGCAACAAAGTATCTTCGAAGATCAGGGAATTTGCATTGAATTCGTCGATGTTTGCAATTGGCGATGTATTTGGTTCACGCGACTAACGTTAACTATGGAATTGGTAAAAACTTGCGAAATTTGAAGATGATTGAAGATGATTGAGGGTTAAGGTAGCATAGCAGGTTGTTCGAAAAGCTTCTTTCGCAGGTGCACGACATTCTTTGTTTTATATTATTTTATTGAATCGCGTACGATGGACATTTCGTGTTTTATATGATTTTATTGAATTACGCACGATCCATTTTTCTTTCTATAGAGAAAAAATGTGCATCCGTCGTTCGCCTGTACAACGAGAGAAACTTCCGGGACAACCTAATAGTAAGAATTCTGGGAAATTGCGAAATTTCAAAGCCTACGTTTCCTGCACCGAGCCACTAAGAACATCCAATAAGAACTGCTATTGAATTTGATCTCTGAAAAATTTCCAAATTTCCAAATTTAGGCTTCCCAGCGTAGATAGAGCTCTGGAAAGTTTCGGAATTTCCAACTTCGAGCTCCCTCTTATAAAGAAAATTCCGATGAATTGCACGGTTCCAGGACTTCGACCTTCTAATGCAAATGAAATTATTGCAAATTTCACTGATGCACGTATATACATACGTTCACGTACGTGTATGTACCTGTAGCTAATTATACAAATATAATACAAATAATATTGCCGAAAAATAGCGAAGAGAAATGTCTGGCTCGCCTCTGTCAGAGGGAAAGATTATTAATTTCCGTTGAACCGCGTGCCCGAGAGAATTGGATCGACACGGTTATGTACGTGTGTGCGTGTGTGCGTTACGTATGTGAGAAAGAGATGCAGATAGTGGTCCTACGGTTGGAGGATAATGGCCCAGCACCGCGACCAACGCCGGACAAGGGAGCACGAAGGACGAGGAAAGACTTCTGGCGCCACTCCGGGCATACCACTCGCTTTCGTCCTCTCGGCATGGCCTCTCTTTTCCTTTGCTTTCTTTCTTCCTCCACTTCGTTCTTTCTTCTCTCTTCTTCGCCCTGTCTTCTGCAGTCCCTTCGCTTCTCGACTTGGCTCGGCTCGCTCGCGTACACGCTCGCGTCTTTCTCCGTTGTTCCAGCCTCGATCCCACACTGATATCAACCGGCACCGGAGCCTAACTTATTGTCTTATTATTGGACCACCTAGAGAAGCGGCCTGCTTTTCCATTCTCTGGGTTTGAGAAAGGGGCGAGGAGATCGAGGAGAATCGTCCAGAGACTCGGCCAGAGTGTTGGAAGATCGCACGCGGAGCTTTCGGTGGCCGCGAGCGTTGGAAGAAGAGCGCGGGGTGACGAGCAACGGGGTGACGGAAGCGACGAGCAATCGATCGATGGATCGCGGATTTTCTTCGTGCCACGTCCCACCTTCCTAAACGTAATTAAGCGAACGCAGTGCAAATAGGAATTTACTTTTGTATTTTGTACACTGTGCTTCGGCATATCGCGGTTCTAGGCATTTTTACGATCTTAAATTTCCTGTAGACGCACAGAAATCCGCAGTCTGCTAATTGAAAACGAGCCTGATGGAAAGTTTAAGGAAGTTTGAAGTAGTTTGCTGTTTATCGTATTATGGTTGCCTTGGATTTCTCATATGTAATGCGAATAGTATTTAATAATTATGCATAAATTATTAGGACAGAAAGAGTGGCTTCTAACGGCAACTAATAATAATTATTAGATAGCTATATCTAACGGAAATATTTCTTTCTTACGTAATCATCACTTTATGTATTATTACGTATTGCCATTTAATAATTAGACTGAAGATACTCTAAAATCGATATAGTACAGACTTTAATAATTTTTCTTTATTAAAAATTATTTACCATATCAGTAACTGTGTTCCATACTGTAGCAGTTGGAATCATTAATTGCTCTTATTATTATAGAAATCCATCCTGTGAAATTATAACGTCTCTTCTACTTCTCCTCTTACAAACTTTCCATTGCTCGACGTTACGTTCAAACGAGTTACGAATAGCGTGAATACACGCACGTACAAACAATTCAATATTCGCTAGAAATCCTTAAACAGACATATATTACGGTAAGCGTGGATAATAACGATCGTAAAAGTAAAGCGTTGCGAAACCACCTGACAGTATCTTACACAATAGATGATCCTTTCTTTGTAACTTTTATATTAAACGATGCTCAATCTGCAACGTTATCAATCAAAGCCAATAGATCAATGGCGAATTATAAGCTTCACCAGGCCTGGTCAAACGACCGGTTTCAAAATTTAATTCAAAGTTGCATCTTCGCTGATACTTCTTTCGTTCGTCTCTAACTTCATGTAAATTCTCATATTAAATTAAATCGAAAAATTGATCAGACCGAAGAATTTACGTGAAGTTAGACGAACGAAAGAAATAACAACGAAGGTACAGAATTTGAAATTAAATGTTGTGACAGTATCTTACATAATAGATGATCCTTTCTTTGTAACTTTTATATTAAACGATGCTCGATCTGCGACATTATCAATCGAAGCTAATGGATCAATGACGAATTTTTAATTCGAAGTTGTACCTTCGTCGATACTTCTTTCTTTCTTCTCTAACTTCATGTAAATTCTCATATTAAATAAAATCGAGAAATTGATCGATCAGATGACCGAAGAATTTACGCGAAGTTAGACGAACGAAAGAAATAACAACGAAGGTAGAGAATTTGAAATGAAATGTTGGAACCGGTCGTTTCACCGAGCCTGGCAAGGTAAGCGTTAGTGTTAAAAGCACCGTAAGAAGTCGCAGCCCTTGTGCATACGCGAGAATGATAATGTTCGTTCTACTATGATAGACAAGAAAGCGACAATGTCGCCAAATTGTCAATCGTACGTCGTATCGTCGTACTCTGTGTGCATTAACATAATGGTAGAAGAAGTTCGAGTCGAAGAAGCGCCATTATCCGCAGTTACGAGTGAAATCGGTGCCATTACAGCGAATGTCTTATGAGCTCGGGCGGGCGCGTAAAAGTGCCACTAACTAACAGGTTCTATAGAACGCCATCGGAGGGTATAGTAAGCAATAAATTGCGCACAACAGCCGTCTAAGGACGGAAACCGAAGAGACACTTAAAATCCCACTGTCTCTCTCGTGGAACTGCATAATTTAACTCGACTCCATTAAAACTTCGGATAAAACGGTAAAACGGAACCGTGGAATAATTACGATCGAGCAACCGCGTTCCCGCTGGGCTGAAATTCCCAGCTGAAATTTGAAAACCCTACAATCTTTCCGTAATTTTCCCGATTAACGTACGAATGGGCTGCCAGAAGTATTTATACTTCTCTATACATATATTTACTTTACGATGAAACGTTTCTCTTATCAGCTTCTTTATCTCATCTCGATCATATTCAATTTTCGTCGTCGTACGAAAGCAATTAGTACTTTTACGCTACTCGGCCTTCGTCAATTGCAACGAATGCATCTTTTTCTAAAGTGTGTTTTAACCAAACGAACAAACAAAGATTAGACCAAACTACTTCGGCCTTAGAGTCCTGGCGTTATTTCTCTATTGCGTAATTCTTAATTGTCACGTTCATTCCTCGATTTAATTCAATTTTTATCGTCGTACGAAGGCAATTAGTACTTTCACGCTACTTGAGCTTCGTCAATTGCAACGAATGCATCTGTGTGCAAATGCATCTTTTACAGTGTGTTTTAACCAAACGAACAAAGATTAGATTTATTTTTCTATTACGCAATTCTTAATTGCCACGTTTATTCCTGGATTTAATTCAATCTGCGTCCCGATCGAAGCAATGTAAATTCTAAAAGCCTCTCGAGCTACAACATTCTTCCACCGATCATTCCACCGCTATTCTACCGATTCTGAATCTCGACGTTGGTTCTCTAAATTTCATCTCAATTTCCAAATTCAATTCTATTTTCCTACTTCTCTCGATCGAAGCCACGCAAGCCATATGCCGAAGCTTCTCATCCCTAAAACCGCGGTATTTCCCTCAGATCAATCGTTCCACTGTTTATCGCTTCACAAATCCTAGATCTTCGTTTTTTCCAATCTCGTTCCGTTCGAATCCCGAGCCCCGGAAACTTGTCGGAGCCTCCCCTCCAAGAAAAACCAAGGATCCGCGTGACGCACCCTCTTGGCCCTAAGTCGTGTCGCGTCGTAAAGCAATTAACAGTTATGGTAATAATCGCTAACGATCCCCTAAACAAGGCAGGCCTAAACAAGGACAGGTCGAACCGAGGGGGAAAAAACAGAGGAGAGAAGAAAAAAAAAAGGGAGGAACGAGAGGCGCAGGGCAGTGGAAGGAGGCCGAAAAAGGAGTGGCCTGAGTGGCTTTGGTAGCAGGAGGCAGAAGAGGCGGCGGCCTAACGCGACGCAGAAGAAAGAAGAAGAAGAGGATGACTATGACGATGAAGAAGAAAGGGAAGGTCGATCGAGCGAGGATTATACGACTGGACATTTCGGGCATTTTTACGAAAGGGACGCGCAGGAACGCGTGTTCTATTAGCTAAGACAAAAGAGCGGCGCCTAGGCGGGGGACGGGACCCCCGAAACTGTCCGACAGCGTTTATTTATGCGGCGAACCGCGGAAAAAGATGTAAGTCCCCAGGGTCCCTTCTACGGTGCATTCCGGCCCCGGCTCTACCACCGACCGACAGGGATATTATCTGCCGCAAGGATATAATCGACGTGTCCTCCGACTCGTGAGGACACATTTTTGCCGGCCACTCGTACGAGAACCAGCGTCGCTCGACACGCGTCCTTCACGCCGTTGTTTTTCGATGTTTCAGGAACCAAGCGATAAAGAGCATCATCGTTCTTGATCTGTGCTTCGCGAATGAAAAGCTTTCCGAGGGTCGTTTCGTTTTTTGCACTTTCAACGTTTCTGCGATGTCGATAATTGCAGGAAACGATCGATCACTCGATACGCGAATCTTGCGTGCCGCTGTTTTTCCCTGTTTAGGAACCAAGCGATAGAAAATTAACATTTTTCAACTGTGTTTCGCAAATGAGACGTTTGCGAGGGATATGCGATTATTTGAGCTGCAACAATTTTTTAATGTTGCAACTGATCGATACAAAATTGCAAGAAATGATTACAAGGTTTTTGGTAGCTGGTTCGGCGACGAACAATTTCTCAGCTTTTCACGGCCATCGAAACATACACAAGTTGTACCTGGCGTTATTTCCTCGATATTTTCTAACGTTCGAGTAATCATAAATGTACTTGCAACTCGTGTATGAATCACTATAAGTATAAAAGAACCTCGCAAATTTTTATTTCGCGCAATATTCCCAAATTAAATTCAATTGGATTTGATAAAGCAACTTGCCACGATCCAAAGCCTCGCCACTCCGCGTAAAATTCCGACTGATACGAAATTCTTAAATAAAACGAGCCAACTCGTAGGGAACATTTATCTAATAGACGATACACGTGCACGTGTATGAAATCTATGAAAAATTGTCCAAGTACTTACGAGTTTGGTCGGCGGACGAAGAACGAGCCATTTTTCACGACAGTCACACCTCGCAGATAGGATCGGACATTGTTGCAGCAACAATATCGGTGGACGCCTTTTTCGCTCGAGCAGGCTGGCGTTTCTTGTTGCGTTTTATTTTGCACAATGTCGCAAAGCGGAGAGAGAGTGGAGCCTGGCGCAATAAGCGATGCACTCTCGCGCAACTTTATCGTAATCGATGCAAATTTATTCCGCTCCTCTCAAAGGACTTTGTTCTGGCCTGATCCTCGATATTCCTCCTCCCTTCTGCCACCCCCTTACGACGTTCACTCCCTTGAAAGAAAGTAGAGATCTTGCAGTCGACTTTCGTTCTTTTTTCTTCCTTCTTCTCTTTAATTTTTTCCTCTCTCTCTCTCTCTCTTTTTTCCCTCTTTTTTAATGAATAAAACAAACTGCGACTTGTCGGTGCAAATTCGCTATTGCTTTTCGTTTTTCTGTCTTCCCTTTTGGTTCAAGTAGCGCAGTTCCATCGATAATCGTCGTCCACAGGACGGAATTATCGACGAAGTGCTTGATAATCGAATTGCGTTTTAAACGGCGAATGGAAGATGTTAGTTTCGGAATTGCAATGTTATCTCGCCAAGGTGGAAGCGAATAAGCGGAGGAATTGAGGTTCTCGGGCTTCCAGCTGATTTATGCGCGAGTTACTTCGGCAATTTTCGAACGAGTAAGAGAATTTTCCATTTCGCAGCGACAAAATCTTGAAGGCTGAGAGACCGCGATATTTGCCAAAAATCACAAATATATTTCGCGTCTCAAAATTTTGTATTTCTCGCACGAGTAAAAGTCCGGAAGCATGCACGGCTTAAACACATGGAATGTGGAAATTTCGAACAAATCTGACAATCAGAGAACAAACGTGAAATTTGCAGACATGCACGCGCTATAAATTTCTGTCACGCTGGACGCAGTAACGTGAAAATATCCTGGTAAATAAATACGCGTACGCTTCCAGATTCTCCACGATATTTCCATATACAAATTTTATTTCCCAGGCCTGGGACAATCTCGTGGAGCGGTTGTTGAGCGATTAATGAAGGCGTGCGCGGCGCACGAACTTCTACTGATATTCGCGTGCCGTCTCGTGAAAAGGACGATAATTATGGCTGGCGCGAAAGCACGTAACGTTCGTGTTACCGTAAATTGCCGGTCGAGCACGGCATTGTGCTCTTGAAATCGGTGATTAAAAAAAGAGAAAGCTGGGAATGGTTTCCTTTCTTCGACCGTTTCCACGAAACAAACGGACGTAGATGGAAGAAACGATGAAAATTCTTCCGAATCTAATCTTTCGCAGTTCAGTACTCTCTGTGTCCTTAACAACTATGGTCGTATATTTTCAAATTCATAATCTCCGGTCGTTTAATTTAATCCACAGGATGAACGAAGAACCTACGCGAATTGAACCCAATACACGTACTATACCATTCTGAATACCTTTCAGTTTAGTAGAATAATTCAATTGTTGAGTTATATGCTCCAGCCTCGACAACTCCCCGCTGCGACACGTTATGCGTTTCGTTTTCACCAAGTTTCACCGATCATATTCCAAGCGAAGGATGAATTTCATGAACGCGGACGAATTTTCAAAGATCGACGTTCGCCAACTTTAAATAAATAAAGATAAATGCAGACGTTTTGTCACAGAAACAACGACGAATTTCATTGAGGAAGAGTTACAGAAATTGATGTTTAGCATTTTTCAATAAAGAAGAACACATGGCTGCGACGATTTCTTGCCAAGGAAACTTTTTGTACAAAGATAAAGGAATCTTTTAACCTCGATCTGGAACAATTGTTTCCGTGCAAATTATAGGAAATATTTGAAGATGCAAAGATCCATGGAGTGCGCGTAATACACGAGAACAAAATGAAATATCCATACGACGATACTTGTTACGATATTCAAGTGAACTAATCGCCCATCGCGGTTCCACTTTTTTAATTATATTCGCAGATACGAATTTGCACAAATATCTATTGTCTTGGCAACTAAGTGATTGCGGATTTTGTCAATACCATCTAATGACAATATCCGCAATCACTTAGTTGCCAACACGATAATTGAATTATTTTACTAAACTGAAAAATATTTAGAATAAGAAGAGAAGGAGGTTCGTTCAACGAACACGGTCATAAAATACGAATTCTTGGCAAACAAATCTCTATCGGATCACACGTTGGACGAATTATTCTGGTAAATGAAATTCGAATAACTTTGGCTCGCAATTCCCGCTACCAAAATAAGACGTAAAGGAAACAAGAAGATATAAGAGAAAAAGGGGCACGATCGGTGATCTTAAAGAAAGGAACACGAAGGAACGACACGATCACAATCAGAATCACCTCGGGCCCCATTTAACAACGACAAGCATAGAACACGACCGCAGATCAGTGGTCACCCCATTTGACCAGGGCCCTATCGTTGATCAGCGCTGGTGCGAATGACAAATGTCTGTAGGGTCATCGTCCACTTGTACATCCAAAATACCAACGACAAAACGTCTTCTTCCCACGAATCAGATCCTCCTACTATATACAGTGGCTACTACGAAAGGTATTTGCAAATCGTTCAATCTATTATATCTACCAATTATATACCAATTAATTGGATCCGACTATAATAAATTTCATTATCACAATAACGTACCATAATGTGCCACGTAATAATTTTCATCGCCATTTTGCAGTATTTTTCTATTGGATTGGCAACTAAGTGATTGCGGATTTTATCATTGCCACCTAATGACAAAGAAATGGAATGTAAATAGAAATTCGTTTGGTCGAAATGGTAGCAAGCGCTGCATTTTTTAATATTTCATATATTTTTGCATATTATACGCATCCGGTAGATTCTTGAAACGTTAAAATTCCCCAAAATGCATAAACATCCGCGGTATAGTAATTATTTACAAATGAAAAAGAAAGGCAACATCTTTTTAATTTTTCCACTTGCAGTGTCGTCTACCAGAACTCTTCGATTATTGAGCTGTCTACGGTGAAGCTCGTCGATATAGTTAAATCATTATGATAATCGCGCTGCCTTGTTGACAGCAGACCACTCGATAAACCAGAATCTAATAAAAAAAAAACGTTTCAGTGGAAAGTAAGAGTATAAATACTCCTATTAGTATACATTCGTATTGCTAAAATACGACTGGTCAGTCGAGAATTTTCTATATTATTTTTATTTCGCGTGTCTTCGATAGACATCGTGCGAAGAACAACGAGTTGGGCCGGTTTATCTTGTTCCTGATTGATAAATTAATCGGCATTAGGAGACATAACACCGACACTGTTCACCAGATCGAAATCGAAACGAACGTGGTTCGGGTTCTGAAGATTCCAGGCCTCAGCTCGTTTCACGACAGATCATCCAACCACCCTGACATCATCAATAACGTATCTGCTGATGTATCTAGGCGTGTCTCAGGGTTGACACAAGATTTTCTTGCATCGTCGTTTTGGATAAGATTTTCTGAAAAGCTTCGTGCAAATATAAAGAACGTTTTACAAAAGAGTATCATCCTCCGAGAAAGGTAACGTTCTTTGAAAGTAAACTAAAAAAAAAAAAAGTACAAAATGGAACCTACCTTCAAAATTATCTATAAACGATGAATCCTCTAAAGAGGAAAGGTCCGCTACCTCGTAACAAGTGTCCAGCTAAGAGAACTAAATAGGAGAGTTAAAAGTCAACTGTCCCATAACCGAAAAGCCGAATGAAACTAAACAAGAAAGCCTACCTGCGAAACCGTATCCCATAGAAACGAAGAATAAGCCGTAAGCCTCACGGCAAAGCAAACTTCCATCACCTCGAGTAGCGAACTAAGGAAATTGCATAGGTATAGAGAAGGGTGAAATTTTAACTGTCCCGTAAACGAAGCAAGGGAAGGTCCCGCGGGAGCCCATCGAAATACTTTTACGTCTCCATAACGCGACAGTCTTTCTCTGTCCCTCTTCTACTCGACTTTATAACGCAAAATTAATAGAGCTTATCCCTGGCAATTTATCATGGGATTACGGTGCAAATACGTCAACGGAGGGACCAGTCGTCCACCCCTTCTCACCCCCTCTCGACTTCTCGTCTCTTCGTGGCCTCTTGCCGTGGACCGTGGCGCACCATAGGCGCAGCAATCGCTTCCTGTGTCAATAAACACGGCTCACCCCGGCACCCTAATTCAAACCAGCACCCAGGGGGTGATCAACGAACCGGTGCCATCCCTTCTCCCTAATGTTCCTTCCTGAATTTTACAGTCTTTCCTTTTTCGACTCCGATACCAGAGGACAGAGACTTCGTTACCACGTAATCGAGGGTGAGCTGTCTAGTCGAGGGTGAGCTGGTTCACGATTGGACCGTGTCTGTTACGTGGGGCAGGGTGGAACAGGGTGGTTAAGTGAAAAAGTAGCTAATGGAATCTTGTTCGTGATTCTTGCCCGCTTCTTTTTTCATGGTGTTGATTGGGTTTGGTTAAGTGGAAGGTATGGTGCGTGTACGTGTACGCGGTGTGTGCACGGCCAGGGTGGTGGCTGATAACACTGGGAACATGCACGTGGAGTGACTTTTAATTAACAAGAGGCACCAGCGAAGGAGGCTGACTTTTTGTCTTTTTATTTCTATACGTAAGTTACGATTGGACAGCGGATTTTTCCGCGTTTATTGGAAGTTTCAAGGCGCGAAAATGCCCGAGTTCTATCTTTTTCTGTATTCACGAAAATATGAAACGTAAATATCCGCAGTCCAGTTACGATCGAACGCTCAGACGAGAGTCAGATGTAAATACTTGGCTGGTTGCTCGTTTTAGATATTGTGAATTTAAATGAAGATATTTTATGGCAAGGAGTATATCATATTATCAGTATATTAGTACTATCATAATATCAGTTAGCTGAATTTAGAAACAGAATTAGGAAAAATCCAATCATCTTCTGATGGTAAGTAGGAGAACAGTCGATATACTTAAGAAAAGAGGGAGTTTGATGATTTTGTGTGAACCACCGCCGCGTTTCGCTATTCTGAGAGGAAACTTGTAAGATAATAAAATCATCCAGTGGAAGATAAAATATTGTACCATAAACGACAAATTGTGTGCACAACATAGTTACTTAAAAGCGTCCAAAAGTTAACGATGTTGTTTCAGATTTGTTATCAAACTACAGAAGATCCTTCTATCTATCAGCGCCAGTTAGTACAAAACATTCGAACAATTCCAAGCGAGAAACTTTGTCAAGCTACTTATGATACTTATCAGAGAGATACGATAGAAAAATTGACACAGAAAAATCACAATTATTAGTATTAGAAAATTAAACAAAATTCCAAAGATATATACGATAAAACATTCACATAGAATTCAATAAAAGTTCACATAAAAAATCAATAAGAACGTGGAAAATTTACACAAAAGATTTCTATTTCCACGAATTCGTTTCGTCTTCGAGGGACACCGGGGACTTTGTCGGACTATAAGCGGACAGGATTTGTAAAAAAATATTCGCTAACATAGTCGTGGCGTCGATCGTCACGAGCAGCCGAGCAATTTTTTGTGACACTGGTCGAGGAAAGGGTGTCTCACGGGCGATTATGCGCGAAAGGATGAACACCGGCTCGATTTCGAGCATTGGGGTCGCAGACGAAGACACGACACCCCGTCGTATCGCTGTCTGCCCCCCCGGTGGCTGCATTATTTGTTAGCAATTTTCCGAGCTGTCGGCCGGCCCCTTCTACCATCCGATCCGGCTCGATCGTTATTGCGGTCATTGTCATTGTAATCCGGCCGGGAATAATGCATAATACGAGAGAGTGTGCCGCGTGTGCGTAGCATCGAGTCACGCCGATGCAGCATCACGTCCGCGAATCGATCGGCTCACGGATCTCGGCATATCGTTGGATTAATCATCTCTTACAAGAATACTAACATCGCCTTTGCTATTGTATTTGTCGAGGTTGACTGATAGAAGAACGAGTGGATGAATTTGCAATAGAAAAATATATTTAAATAAATAAAGGTATAAGTATAACGTGTAAGCTTAGGCTGATCCAGATCCTCACTCTCAGAGTGTTGCAATACAATAGAATCGATAGGGAGCGCGTTCATATATTTGTAACAAAAGGACACTAGCCAAAAGAAGTTAACTAGCTTTAGCTAAAGGCTACAAGGAACGTAAATAGAAATTTATTTATTAGTTCCTTTGTTCCTAGACCTTGTAACCTATGAACCTCTCTTTATTTAGAATATTTTTGTTTCGCTAAATTCTATTTTCTGCGTAATAGCAGTCTCTACGTCACGGTATATACATAAATAAAGATGTAGAGTTTTTCTTGAGGTAATTACTTCAACAGTATTCTAAATATATTTTCTAAAATTCTAACGTGTATTCTAAGTATACTTTCAGGTGGTAGGAAATAGGATGCTTCTTATTTTCGTCGTTATCGTTGGATTAATCACCTCCTCGAAGGATACTTAAATGCGAGTGCTCTAAATATATTTTCAGGTAGAGTAGTGAAAAAATTCTTCCTTATTCTTACTGCTATCGTTGGATCAATCATTTTCTCTAAGAAAGCAAACATCGCCTTCTCTATTGTACGCTGAATATATTTGCAAGTATACTTTCCAAAATTCTAAATATATTTTCAGGCGATTGTTAAACAGATACTTCCTTATTTCTAAAGCAAATATTTTTCGCGAATTTTCCGCAGCCGATCGAGCAACGTGATTTACCACAACGTTATAAATATTAAATATATCAACTGTCCGCGAGATATAGTCGAGGGAATACGAGGATACGAGGGGAATGAAGAAGGAAGAGCTAATTGTGTGTTGCGAATAAGAGAAAGGACGGAGGAGAAAGAAGAGAATCGAGCCAAAGTAGAATATCGCAGTGTGTGATAAATCGGGTAGTACAATTCAATGTAAACGCAGTTTATAGTTGCTTGGTTTGAGCAGAATTATCTTAAATAATACAATAAATAAATAAATTTCCAATAACCAATTTCTCCAAATTTCATAAAATTACTATAAAATTATAAGATATAAACATAAAATTATTTCATAAAGTACCGACGAAAAAAAGTACAATATAAATATACAAACTCTTGAAATTCTCCGTCACAACCACGGTATTAAACCGCAGAACTTGATAAGGTCGATCGATCGGAAAAATTGTGCAAAAAGATTAGTTGCGTCAACGCAACGTTTTTCCTTTTAATAAATCGAATAACACGAGCGACAAAGCCCGTACGTACGTTATATCGATATAGAATCATCAGCTCGTAAATAGACGATGTATAAAGCCGGCCACCCTTCACAGATGTACGAGGTATTAATAAAGCAAAGGTAAAAGGGGTGGTTACCTGGTTACAGGTTCTTACTGTCCACGTGAACCGGTCGATGTCGAAATCCGATTACGCAATAAAGATTCGCAAGGGAGTAAATAGAAGACGGCGAGGCTGAGGCGGGTTTTGCGGTCCGTTTATCCCGCCACGAATCGTAATTTGTAATATACCGACGTCCCCGGGATGAAAAATAACGCGCTCGAACGGCGAATAACGCGTCGACGTGGCCGACCTGTCGAACGGTACGCCTCGATGAGCCAGGAAGACGTATACCGGGTGAGACAGCCGATGTTCGTTCATGGAACCAGTCGACTGATTGATGAGACCTCTTAAGTAACCCTGGATTTGCGTAATTTTCAATTTGCGAAACCGAGAGGGCGATGTTTGATGTTTGCAGCGAGGTGTTGCAACCACGTTGTTTATAAGCGAGTTCTCCACGTGATTTCAATAATTTTCCGATGACATTTTTTATAGAAAATTAGTAGATTTATGAGTGCATAGAGATCTCTGAATTTGAGAAATTTGAAATCGAGATGGAGAAGACATCTAAATTCAAATCTATTTACAATTTTTCCCTCCGTACAGTGTCATCGATTAAATCAGCAACTAATTAAAATTTCATCCAAATAATCGATATAAATGGAGTGATAAGTAGCTGCTTTATTACCAATACGATAGAGTATAAATCTATCGTATATTATAGATCATTCTTATCTCCTGCACAATTTTCGTTACAAATTCTACTATTTAAAAAACATTCGCTCTTAAAATTTCGTCCGCTTCCAAACCGCATAACCGTTTCATCTTCTATCCTTTTGCCTCACGATCGTACTGGCGATATTTTTGTCAACATTTATAGAAAATTTCAAAATGCAAAAATACATAGAATTCGCGTAAACAGTGAAAAATGTAGAAAATACTCAACATGAACGTAATCATCGTAATAATTAGTCGACAGAATCAATTTCTATCTGGCTCGCATGGTTTAAGTGACGTTGACAAAAAATAGAAATTTACATAAACATCCGCAGACTACCCGCTATTAATCAATTCTCCGTTGAGCGGCAATTAATTTTCCGTTTCTAGTACCGCGTGACAGAATTCTATAACTGTGTCCAATTTACTGGATCATGCAGCTGACAGCGGCCACCCGGTAGATCGCGTGGATCGCAACGTAAAGCAGCGTGAAAAGAAACGAGTGCCGGCTGACACGTAGCCCTTTGAACCAGGACAGGTACATAAAGATATACAAGTGCAGGCGTCGCAATTCGGCCGGTTCCACGACGTGTAATCACGTATGCAAATGGCGACGGTACGCGCGCGCGCCAACGCCAGTGGAACGGGTCGCAAGTAATGCGTAACTGTCGATATCGCGGCCGTTTCGCACGCTGACAGGACAATGTGCACGCGCGACCGCCCGCGAGCTGGTAATTTGTACCAGGGGAACGTCCGGTTGCGCTCGCGCGAACCCGCCGCGGCTGTTTCGTCCCACCAGACGCGTTCTAACCACTCGTCTCTGTCATTCTAACGAAGCTCAGCGATTTAGAACGGTCCGTCGATCGTTAACCTCTTGGTCTATGATTTTTAAGACGCGATATCTAATTAACAAGTCGATTGGTATATTATACCCAGACTACAGATTTTCATGCAGTTCCACATTCTTACGAAAACAATTTGAAGAATCGTGACGCACGTAGAAAATTGTGAACATCGTATTTTGGCACAATTCGTTCGAATTTCTATTCAAACGTCAAAGATGTCGTGTATGAAGTTGATGGAATTACTGCAAAAATCGGAGGATTCTCACGTGCGCGCGAAGAATCTATTTCCACCCCATAGGATCCATGGACGTTATGACAATGATCGCGATGAAACGACGAACGAGCAGCGATTCGACGCAATCACACGTGGACCTGACACGCGATCGTCGTCACTGGTTGCATCCGTGGAAAAATGCCACGTGAAGGGGAGGAAATGTCACCGAGCGGAACCCAAACTACAGCCGGAAGTCGGTGGTCACGTGGCCGGGGCGACGCGCGACATTGTGTACGGTATAATAAAGCGTAGCCTATGTCTGTCTTCGTGGAAACGTAATAGTTCTCTGTCTCTCTAGCACGCTGATTTATGGTAGGATACGTAGCGATCGCATTGGGACAGCCCCCTTTCTGTCCACGTTGGGGTTGCGTTAAGAGGTCGAGGGCATCGGGATCCGGCCAGAGCAATTGGGTTTACTGGTCCCGGGGATTGGTCGGGATTTGCTTTGGCTAGACTGATAGTATCCGTGGCGATTAGTAGATTACGTTCGTTTATGCAAGATTATGTAAGATCATGCTCTTAACTGTTGACTCCTAAACGATGATACAGTTGGATGTCAAATAGGCTATTTTTGTGCAATTTCTGTATCTTCATTGACACAATTGAGGCATATGGAACCTACGTATTGACTTATTTTACCAGTTAAAGATCATAACAACTACTTGGAATATTCTTTCGGGTTAGCTTACCTCAAAAGTGTCTTTTGCTATCTGCACGCAGCTGCTTTATTCGGCAAGGTTTATATTTACAAGCGTGAAGCCTGATGTGTCAAATGTCGCGGTCTTTATAGCAATGGAACAAAATGGATCGTACATAATTTGGTAAAATAATATAAAAGAAAAAATGTGGTGCATAATTATAAAATGAAAGAAACCTTAGGGACAATCTAATATTTTGGTATATCGTATGCATTTTATACATCTCTGTTCTTCCAGATTTTCAATAAACGTATGAACATCCGTCTACTCACAGAGGACTATGATAATTTACGTTGAATTACTAAGATTGGAGGCATTTTATTCTCTTTCGTATTTTAAATTCTCCGTGGTTAGATAAAATGCATCTATCAATCGCTTACATTCTTAACTATACTAAATAATCGAAATTCTAAGAAGAGAAGATACTTTCGTAATACGTTTCGTTTCAACGTGATTTTTCGCAATCTCGCGGAATAGTTGCAGTATCAGTCTACATCCGTAGGTAGAAATTATTTGCAACTAAAATTGTAAAAGCTATTGTCGACGATAACGTGATATCATTTCTCAACATTTTCACGCAATTTCATCGAGTTCGATAACCAAATACCCAGCCAAACCGAAAAGGAAAACGAGAATGTTCTTCATTTAACGAACGAGAATATCTTCTACACCGAGACGACCACTAACCCAGCAAATCCACGCAAAACGTCCCTTCACTGACCCGACAAAAATCCATATCTCCCCGGCTGGACAAGCCAAAGAAGGGTTGTTAACGGAACATTAACTCCATCTCCTCGAAGCGTTTCACATAGAAAAGAAGCAATCTCTTAATTCTCCGACTCGGTGGGATCACAAATTTCCTAACTCATTCTCATTTCGAGCACGTACCCTCGGAAAAAAGAAGAGAAGGGAAAAAAAAGGAGGGGAAGAAAAAACGGTCTGGATAGGTCGGCAGGGGTGGGGAAATCAGCGTAATAGAGAGATCGGAAGGGGAGAATGGTGAGTCGAAGCGATCGGTCACGGTGTTCTTATGTTAATACCGCGACGGTTCTGCTCTGCTCGTCTATTCGAGCGCGCCGCACCAGCGTGGCGAATCCTCGAGTTTATCGCGGGGGTGTGTAGCCACTGTAACCACTAAAACCATCGTCGAAGCGCGGGGAAGGTGGCGACCAGGAGGGGGTCGCGACGACGACGACGCCACAGAAATTCAACGTTACGCCTAGGTGGAAACGGGAAAATCGATAGAATGGGAACGACCGTGGCTTGTCTAAACAGATCGTAGTTGAATGAATATATCTGACGGGAAGATTACCAGATACACTTTCGATTTTATATCTTCTATTAACTTCTAATCGAATTAAAGACAAAGTTACTTTGAAGTAAAGTAAGTGGGGCGATGGAT
Source organism: Bombus cullumanus (assembly GCA_014737535.1). Taxonomy (NCBI): domain Eukaryota; kingdom Metazoa; phylum Arthropoda; class Insecta; order Hymenoptera; family Apidae; genus Bombus; species Bombus cullumanus. Next base: position 3,663,470 of record JACXIX010000064.1, on the reverse strand, counting down.
TTTGACTGACGAACAGTGAGAATTAAAGGGTCTTCCGGAAATTTCCTTCCAATTATCCTAATTACCTAAAATTCATAGTTTCATGGAAATTATTAGGAATCAGACCAAAGACCATTACGATTTCAGAGCGACGAACGAAAAATAAAAGATCTTGTAACGAGCAAAAATTTCCTATCGATCACTTGAATTACCTAAATTCCACAATTTCGTAAAAACTGGCAAGGAAATCGTATCGAAAGTCAATACGATGTCAAAATGTTCGATGAAGGATAAAGAGTCCTCTGAGAACCAAAAACTTCCTACCAGCTGCTTTAATTCTGCCTAGAATCCCTAATTTCTCAACAACTCTCAAAGAGATCGCATCTCCGGCGCCATCGTAATCTCAAGTTATCTCACCCAAAATTGAAAATCCGCCAAAAGCAAAGAACGTTTCGCCTGCTCGTCAAAAAGTCCTCGTCAGAATACTCAACTTTGTAAAATCTGGCCAAAAAGAAGATCACGCGAAACGAGATAGCCGCGTACATCGAACTACTCAATGAAAAGCGAACGATCTTTGTTGAAACGCGCGGTACCAAATTCATCGCGCGATTGATCAGAAGGGGCAGCCATTAACCTCACGTCGAAGAGTCAGTCGTGTTGATCGTGCAGCTCGCTGGCGAATTATTAATCGCGCGTTCAAGTCCGAATCAATCAGGCGAGTGACGCGACCGGCTGATAAGAGGTTCCAGGCGAGTAGATGGAGAGACCACCCTGGACGAAGTCGATCCGCAACAACCGAGAGACCGGGGGCCGATAGTTTCCGCGATTGTGAGAAACCATCGGTTCAGGGAAGCTGTGCGCCAGTGATGTAGAGGGCTCTCCTTGACCCGTAGGTAGAGGGAGGGCCTGGTGTTGTACCCCGCGGAGGTTGACTCCGGCACGGTGGTCCAGGTCAACAAATCATAATCGTGGCCGCGACCGGGTAACGAGAGGAGAGGCTGAATGCATCTTACCCGTGAGAGGTTCTTCTGTATACAGGGTGGCTTTCGTTTCACCGAAGACCCGGTCATGTTCGTATCGTCGAGTGATGGAAACATGGTTGTTGGATGGACAGTGCGGCAGTGTAACGGTTTTGAGAGTGTTTCGGTGGATTGGACGTGTTGTGAATGATGTTCTTCTGTTTCCGACAAAAATTATTCTGAATCATCCTGTAGAGACGATCTATCGTTATACGGATCTTTACGAGTAAAGTTGATGCAAATTCGATTTGCAGTGTTTTCAAATTGGATGATACGTGAATTGGGGATGTTGTAAATGGTGGTTTCTATTCAATTTTGGTAAAAGTTGTTCTGAATCATCCTGTAGACTCAATCGTTATACGGATAATTTATGGGTAAAGTTGATACTGGCTGGTTAATGCAAGTACCAAGATTTCCAGAGTTTTGTAATCACGTGATTTGCGAATTGCGGATTCATGAATGGTTGGGTTTGTTTTCGTTGTACACAGGATGGCTTTCGTTTCCTGGATTTGATTCTGCTTTGTTTGTTGACGTTGAATGGATGATGTACTACGAAGATTTTTTAAGCGTTTTGCATCTATGATAGGTTATTTATTCGTTGCAATTTTATGAATGGTCTTTTCCTTCTTCTTGGTAAAATTAGTTTCCAATCTTTGACCATTCCACTGGTATTTCCATCGGTATTAGTCATCGCTGTACTCCAAATCTTCGTCATAAATTCGCCAGTAGCTAGAGAACGTTTGATCGAGAGGAATTTAATTTCCACCGCTTGGTCCAGAATGACCTGGCCGCTAAGCCACGGACACGGGCGACTAGGATCATAGTATTTAATTCGTGGTTCATAAATCGGGGGCATTCGTGCGGGCCCCACGTCCGCGAGTCGACCCATTGGGCTCCGGGACCACCTTGTCGCGGCGCGGCCGAGCGTGGGCCCCAGACGCTCCGTGCGCCACGTTACGACCTACCTGCTTCTCTTGTTCTTGCTCTTGTTCTCGCTCATGACCAGCCCCCCTTCCCCCTGCGCCATACTTTCTCCCTACGCTGGTTCCTCCACCTTTTCCGCGTGCACACTGGGTGACTGTTTCTTTTTCACTTCACACGATACCATCTCTATGAGATAGCGAGCATGAGCGAACACGAATACGAGCTGAGAATCATTGTGATGTAAATCAAGATTTGGAGAATTCGAATCTAGACACGCGTGTTTCGATTCTTAGAGATATCGTCTGTTTGGTTTCTTTGGTAGAACATTCGAGGAGAAGTTCGAAGAGGTTGGAATGAGTTTGAAGAAACTCGAAGACAGATTGGCGATGTTTAGGAGGTTGGAAAGGGAGGATTGGGGTTAAGGTTAATATGGATGATGATTGTAGAGATCTCGAGGAAGAGTCTGCGGTAAGGACACCTGGGATGCGTCCGTTTTGAGAAGCACTTAGGGGAAATTGGCCTGAAAGTTGCTTGATCGACGTAATTTTCGAGGTCTCTATTGGCCAGATGCTTCTGCTTCAAACAATAACAAATCAGTCTTTGCCTCTGGTAGATCGGTATACGTAGAATCTTTTCTAAGTCTATCGGATTGCCCATTTGCTTCTAAGCTAGTCGCTTCTAATCATCACGGAAGATCTGCCAAAATCGAAGGAATCTGCTATTCGTCGCTATAAGCTTACGTACAACGCTATCAAACCTAGCCAAACTCCCTCAAACATAGGAAAAACCTCGTCAAACGTCAGAAACCAGGCAAGAATCCTCCGTCTTCGGTACGAAACGGGTGCATCCTGACCAATATCAGCGATCAATTAAGAAAAACCAAAGCCAATGAGAACGAAGAACATGATGGATGATGGTTGAATCGCGGCATCGAGAGAAACGAAGCTCTCTGGCTGGCTCATTACCGATGCACGCTCCTAAAACCAATTCTATGGATGGGCCGGTGGTGCGCGACGGCTAACGAGACGTCTATATTATTATGCCTTGGGAAGAGTGGCGCGACGTGGGCCCCGAAACGGGCAGGCTTGCGTCGGATATTAGCCGCGGGGCCCCCCTCTCGTCAAAGGGGCCCACGGATAGAGACGAGGAGAGCCATTCGGAGCCGGGGACCACCGTGAAAGAAGGGAGTACACTCTGGACCTCAACAGCTCCTCCTCGTTCCTCCTTCTCCAATTCCGTCTCTCGCTCTATCCCGCTACGCTACTCTCTCTTTCTTCAGCATCTCGCTCGCACTCCCTCAATCAGCATCGTTTCTCTCTCTCCTTCTTTCAAGATCAGCCTTTTTTGCCGCTTTCGCCTCACGGCCGGCCGTCCACTCGATTCTCAGCCGACGAAAGCGAGTTTCCTCGGCTTTACAGCCCGGCCTGCCAATAACCGCGAACACGTAATTTCCTACAGCGCCTACCATACGCATTACCCGTCGATTTTTTGCCCCACGGCCCGCCTAACCAGGTGGAATTTATTGCGGGGAAATGTCAGTTCGGCCGCCACCCTGCGCGAGCCACGGCGATCGTTAGATCCAGGCCGGAGAAAATGGCCGATACCGGCCCCCCGCGCTGCCAACAGGAAGCTCGGCAGTTCGAAGACGTTGGAGAACGTTTGGCCGAACAAGGATCATCGACGTTCGAGAACCATTCGTGTTAATGATCGCGATCCTGTTAACAGGTTAGAGGCTTGAAGATGTCGGATTGTAACAGAGGGTTTTTTGCAATAGTTTGTGGAAGAGTGGGCGGACAGTGATATCGGATAAACGTGTTGTGCATTTGTTACGAAGACGTCTGCTAATTCTCTATAGAAATTTTAGAAGGTAGCTTCATTTTACGGACGTCGACGAATCAATTTCTGTTGTTGCATCTTCTTATTGGAAACGAAGATACTGTTCGAAGCGTTTGAAGGAAGGTATTGTATGAAACTGAAGTTGGCACTATTTTTGTGTTACCTCTGTAGGAGGAGAAAACTAAACGATTTAACGAGCAACTTCCCATTAAGCTTCTTGTCCCGAAGCTCAAATAATTATATGTATATTCGAATTAATATTCGTGATACACGTCATCTCGAGTTCATTTCAACAAGTCCTAACAATTAAAACACTGATCGCTGATTAGACGTTTAATACTCTTCGCTTTCAGGGGCTGAATCAGTGGCGCACCTGCCAAGCAGGTGCAATCGCTATCCGACGCGTTCTATCAAACCAGTTTCTCTTCTGACAGAATCTTGATCGACCCCGGTTGAATCAAATTCACGGCTTTCAACCCTGGGTGAGCACACGACGTATCAAAGACGTTCATTTTACGTCCACTTTAAGTCTGAACCACCTAATCTCACCACTTAATATGCGTGTCCTAAAAAATGTCTGGTACAAGACATTTGCATAACGCTATAGGTTATTACATTAGAATTTCTCAGTAGGCAATTATTTTCATAATATTGCAATGCAATTATCTCATCAATAAGCTAGGATAGGTAAGAATCCTTACGGTAAGGGAAAAGTTTGTTGCAGAGAATATTGAAACGACCTGTAGTAGGAGCAAAAAGTGAGGAATCGTAAATTCACTTCCCTTGAAATAGAGAGAATGACACAAAACCAGTTTAAAATTAATTTTCATAAACTACATGTGACAGTAACACCGACAGCGAAGACTTCCAAGTGTTAATTCTGCTACGCGTGTGTGCCACCTTGTACATGATGCCGTTCCCCTATAGCGTCACACTTTTTAGTGACATTCTCTTCGATCCCTCCATTCGGCTTCGATTTTCTAGTGACACTGTCGCGACAGTTATTTCTTCTCGTGCAACCCGTATAGATTATTCGTACAGGTTTATTCAGATTATGCGCTATAGATTACAAAGAAAGGAAAAGAAAATACATCCCGACATACTAAATTTCTTCAACGAATATCGAAAGCATCGCGTCTATGGAATAAGGTAAACCCGCGTGTTAAAAAGTAACTAGATATCGTGGCATTAAATTGCGTGAACATAGCCGCACAAAAATGTGCAACCCTGCGCTGTTATACAGTGTTGCCTGAGAACGTACCTTAAATCCCCAGAATTTCCCCCAGAATTTGAAACGCCCTATATGAGGAACAAGAGCTCGGAGATGTCACGCAACGGACTAGAAAGGTTCATACTTTGCCACAGCGACACAAATACTGTGTGAAATTATGTTTCGTAAGTTAGGATCAGAGAGAAGGATCAGGTCCACGAACTCAGGAAGTTCAACAACAATGCAGATCCTCGCAAATATCTTCTCCGAAAATTGAAATAGCCTGTATGCAGCATCATACGTCTTCTCCGGCGGAGAGTAGGAAACTCAGCTTCCAGTACGTGATCCCAGGAAACGTTGACGAGTGGCGAATAGGCGGGGGGTGGTAGCAAAAACCGCAAAAGGATCTTTATGTTCCCGTGGAGGGACGTGTCGGACGTGGTGCACAGCGGGCTCTGGGTAATTAAAAGACGCAATTGTCACGTCGCGGAATTAATGTCGGACCGTGGTGACCGGCGACGTATTTATTAGCCGGCCTCGCGGATCGATGTGCCTCAGATGGCGCCACTGTGCCTTTCATCTGAGTGGTGGGGGAACGGCGGCGATTCGAAATGAAATTCCGCAGGGCTCGGCTGTGACAACAGTTCCACCGCCATCGGTGAATCTTCTCTCCCGTGTCTTATGTTTTAATTGTTCTCCGCCGCCGCGTAAATCCTAATTAAGACTGAATTATTTGGCTTGGCCGCACGCGAGCCACCGGCCGGGCGTAAGAAAGCGGAGCCGCTCCGATCGCGAGAATTCCGCTCGGTTCCAAGGACGATCCGTTCGATCGGTCCCCGTCCCTTCCTCTTAGCGCTCTCGTTCCTCTGTTGCGGCCTGTTCCGCTTCCTTCTCCCAAGGAACACGCGCGCTTTGTCCAACGATCGAACAACTGGGGATCGACGCCCTCGACCGATTTTCTTCCAACTTGGCGTGTAAAATACTGAGAGTTAGAGGAATCAGAGAATTCGACAGACTGTTTTCGAGAACATCGAATTAGATGGACTTTCGAGAAGATTTAAACAAATTATCTTCCAAATTGGATAAAATGAATCGGTTGGATACATCGAAGCGTGGATACGAATGTAAGTTCATCGTCACATTATCGATATTTAGTATCTACCTATTGTCCGAATTCCGTTAGTATCTGAGAAATATTTAAGGCGAGGACATTTGGCGAATATGCCGATAAAAGTATTGACAATTAAAAACTATTTAACTTCTATTTTACCAATTAATTTTAGCCTGGCCTAGATCTACGAAAGTAAAACCTAGTTCAGCACACTCTTGGATTTGCCAATTCTCCGCAAAATGATAAATATCAAGGACAAAATTAATTATCCACGACTCTACATCCTCGTGACCCCATTATTCGTTTCGCTTGTCACGAAAAAACCAAGCAAAAAGCGGTCCTCTAGTTCCGGCGCCAAAATAACCACCCTTACAACACTTGGAGTTTCTTGCGCGAGGTGATGTATCATTGGAGGACACGAAGAAAGAAAGCAAAAAAAAAAAGAGGAGGAAGAAGTAGAAGGGTCGGTAGACGCGGCGAGGGGGTGAAATTTCACGCTGCGCATACGCGGGACCATTTAACGGCGTCTGCCACTGAAATTTGGTCGCGCGACGCCGAACCCGCCAAGCGGAAATCAAGAAAGGCGGTTTAGGAAGAGTAACGGCCACTAAAAGTTCCGGAGAAATTACCTGCAGCCGCCTAGTACTAATTTGTCAAATGGACTTCTCGTTTTTCCTCTTTTCTCCTACCCCTTTTTTCCGCAAACTGCGCGGGATAAGGCGAATATATTCCAAGTTGGAGAAACTGGGTTGATCTACGAAAATTCCGTCCTTTTCAAAGTCTCTGTGCTCGTCTTTATTCACTTTCCTTGCTTTTGCTCGCTTGCAGTTGTAAATCGATCGATGGCGCAACTGTAGTTGTACATTCATCGATTCTTCCTCGTAGTTGTAGATCTTTGGTTCCATAGAATCGTTGGATTTGCTATTACGATAGGGCAGGTATATTTTCGTTTAATCTTCTTCCACTTCCTGAGCGTAAATTTCCGACATTTTGGAGTTTCAGAATGTTCAACGTTTCTAAATAACTTCCCTCTTCAACTCTTCCAACGTAATATTTCCAATATCCACGATTCTCACTGTTTTCGAACGTCACCTGTTTAACACTCTGACATCGCTCAAAATACACCAGTGCAATTCCAAAAGACACTCGGTCACCATCTCCATAATTAAACGTTCAACGAGACGGGCAAACGTTTAACGTTTAGACTACTATAGCAATCGATAATGAAATCGGATCGAACAAGAGAAGAGGAAGCTAGCAGAGATAGAGATGGAGAGAGAGAGAAGAGGAAGAGGTCTCGGGAGGCGCCTCCGACAAGGACGTCGCTTAAAGCCCGGGATCGGTGGATGACTGTGCATTATCGCTGATTCCTAGGCCAGCCACGGGATTTCCATGTCCGGGGCTGGCAGAGAGAGGAGCCACCGCATCGCCATCAGCATCGCCCGACCCCACGACTCGACTTAGCATAGATTAAAGTCGCGCACACGCCGGCAATCTGCCGGATGTTTGTGCGAGCTCCGCCACGAGAAATCCAGCCGACCTATTCGAGGTGGGGATCCTGGTTTAGATAAAAATCGTCACGATCGTTCCTCCACCTTTGCGAGGTAAGCGGCCAACCCGTCGCCGACTTGCAGTCAAATCGAAAATTTTGCTGAGAACGTAGGACAAAATCGGCGGCGCGACTCGATTCAGGTCGAACGAATTCGGCACGTTCTCGCGACGAGTTATCGCGTCATGATCGCGTTGCGAAGTTTCTTTTCTCGAGGCTTTCGGATATTTCAATTTCATATTTCATCTTTCGAGTGAAGGTGTTCCTCCGGTGTTTTATGCGTTAAAAAACAGCAATGAATATCTTCTGGAGTCCTTGGATATTTCAATTCGCTTGGTAATTTGACGATTTGGTTCTCCTAATTCCTAACTTTCTCTGTTCGACAACGATATACTGGAAGATTTGTAATCTTCTCTATTGAAAATCCCGTTCCATGCAAAAGGAAAACAAAAGACACGCAGAAATCGACCTGCAAGAAATATCCGCAACATCATCTACCTGACAAATGTTCGGTTTATAGCCACAAACCGCTATAAACCGGCTAAGCTAAAAAGTTTCAACGACATCCGTAGAAGTTGGGCGATCCTCGAATCGAATGAAATAAATGAGTCACCTTGTAGATTTCGCGGAATGAGCCGGTAGGTCCTGGTAGGTGGTAAGTTTATTAAGGCTGGTTTGAAGACTGTGCTTGAAAATTCACAGGCAATTCCCCAGCCCCTTTTACATTGTTCGCGGGTGGTGCGGCGTCGGCAATGATGTTGCCGGTGAATTTTGGCCATGGGCCAGCGTGCTTCAGAGGATTTACGTCTGTTTAATTTTATGGTATTTCACGGTCCGGTTGGGGATGAAGCTGGACCAGTGTCTCTCAAAAGTCTCTTCCGCGAATTTCCTGGCAAAACCTAATTTCTGAATCTCGCCGATGTTCGACCCATCGAATGCCCTCAACTCCGTAAACGCGAAGCAGCTTGCAAAATTTTCAATTCCGCGTACGATGTTTCACATATTTCAAATATCTCCACCGCTGTATCATCCCCATTTCAACGATAATTTCAAGAGGATTTTAAAGCACAGCATGAGACTTCATAACCGAAGCAAAGCCGTGTAAATAATATAGCAATATTTAGACTGCGGATGTTTCTACATTTTGTCTGAAAATTTAAGTCCGTGATATACGTAAAACATCGTTTGCAGTCTGCTCGTTATAACAGTTAGCGAATGAAACAGATTTCTATTTAAGCTGGTCTGTACAAAACGAGCGGCTAACCGGTAACGCGTACCGCGAAAAGACACTGGGAACCTGGCGTGGCGATAAGGCCGGTCGGAAGGCAAAAAGGGCAGAACAGAGGCGATCCGGGTGAGCGATGCCGCAATTAGCCAGGATGTCTCCGTGGAAGCGGCGGTGGCTTGGGAGCAGAGCGTTGGCGTAACACCTGGTCGCCGTGTCCGCGTCGTGCTGCGGTTATTGCCGCTGAAAATTTATGGAAAACGACCAGCCAGCGTTGATTAATGCGCGCGTATTACGCGCGAGCTCGCGCTGCCACCGGCATCGGTCCACGGGGTTAATTGCCGCCGGATTATTGCGTCATGGTGTTGCGGGTCCAGCTGAGTTTGCGCTCTACACGCGACCAATTTTTAACCGGTCAACACGTTGACTCGTGTTCAACACGAGCGCGACCACTTGCGAACAATCTTTATGTTATACAAATCATTTCGCAATTTCATTGCCGCTGTAACGAGACGCGACAACCTATCGCGATCACGTAGATAGAATTTGTAGCGAGTCTGGAAATGTACGTGGAAGCTACAACGTATCGGGTACGGGTACATACAGTGGCTACAAAATGTATCGATACACCGTTGTATTTATAGAATTTAAATGCTTAATTGGATCTATTGGGTTGGCAACTAAGTGATTAGTTGCCGACCCAATAGCTATATTTAATTTCGTATCGGTCACAAGTATCTTCGCGTGGCTACGAATTTTCACGTTACGAAAATGAAGCGTAGAAACTGGTAGAAAGATCTGTTCATTGGCAAATACGTACATTTTATAACCACTTTGTTTAAAAAAAAAGGGAGAGGAAAATACTCAAGCGGTCAATCGTTCGTTCTATCAATGAGCCTCAGTACTTTCTCAATTGAGTCGTCCTTAAGATTTTTCATATATTCCAGATGATTATTCAAATTGTACGCCGATCTTTTACTGGGTGTACGTTTGTAAAAAACGTGTTGCATCTTCTATGATACATTTTAGGAGTCGCTTGAAATTTCATCAACGTAGCTGCGACAGTCGCGTCTCGTTACGGTGCTAATGAAGTTTCAATACGTTTTGCATGACACACACGATATATGTCTTTCAGTTGGCGAAAAGTAAGGGTAGTTTTTCTTGCGCTGTAAGAGAGATATGACTTCTTTTAATATCGAAAGTTGTTCACCTTCCTGAATTCTCATCTAAAAGTATCATCCAAAAGGCTCGCGATTCGTTAACTCGACGTAAAAGCAAAAATAGCGAAATCAAGATAAAAGAAACCCTGTACAAGTTCGCTAAATTACATTTCCACTTCCTACTTTTATAGAACAATAATTTTTCTTAAATTGCTCGTCGACTAATTTCGCGTTTCAAGAATCTTTTCTAGTCTCCGACTCGATCAACGTTTTGAAAAATGTTCTCGCCTAACTCGCTGAACATTCGCTTCCCGAAAGAAGTGATATTCGCTGGAACGAAGAAGACAGACTCGTCGACTAATCCACTCGCAGCCACCCCCTCTAACGTCGGTGTTGCACGAACAAACAAAACAGCGTTCTCAATCAGCCACCCTCTTTCGTCACGAGTTAACCATGCCGGATCCTGGCCCCAGGTTTGACCCGTTAAATCTCGAGTCGAATTGCACGGGGTAGGAGCGGGTGAAGAGGGGGCGAGTTTGGGAAAGGGTAAGGAAGTGGAAGAAGAAGGAGGCCACTAAATTTCGCCTGGTTCGTGCACACACCGAGGCATACGAGTAGGACGAAGCCAAGACGGATTTAAAATTTAAATTTTATTTGATTATATTTGAATTTAATTTCGTTACTTGTCCCCGGAGGGGTGGCTCCTCGATCTCGCCACTTTACGCTCGCGCGCACGCGTGTACACGTCAAGAGTGTCGCTATTTTTGTGTCTGTGCGAGTGAATGTAACAGGGGTGCAGCTGGTATTAGAGAATGTTTAATGGTAATGACATAGGGTGGCTCTGTATGGGGGAGATATCGCGGTATTTCGTTAGCCGAGAAGTAAACAGAGGGAAACGTAACAGGCTGGATGATTCCCTTGGAAACTTACACCGAATGTTCGTCTAACGACGTTATATTTGTCGAATTTTTCAATTTCATTATCATTGTCATTGGCGTTAGATTCTCCAAAAACAGAACAACTACCCCGTCTCCAATTAATTAATTTATTACAGCGGATAACGATTTTTAACTATCTAACCTGGCGTCGTTTAACCCATCAAAACACTTGTCAGATCTAACAAAATCTACTAAATTAAGTCGATCTATTCGTCAGGAAGAGCAGCTTAAAGAATCTAGCGAAGTATCGTAAGTACTTTCCACTGCCAAAAGAAAGATGCGGGCAAAGCCTGTGATCTTCGCTACTCTACAGCCCCGAAGCCTGGCAACTCCCAAACACGCTTCTTCTCGCCATCTCACCATGAGAAACCGCCGCTGTTTACAAATCCCAAAAACGATCTATTCGCGCAAGAGGTCTTGAAAAAATTCCAAAACGTCGTCCCCAAAATTCCAAGAATCCAAAAACGAGGAACACGAACGTGATCTCAAACCCCTTGAGTCTCCAAAATCCATCTGCTTCCATCGGCTTCCAAAAAGCCCCGTCCCTTCTCCTCGCTCCTGCCTCCTTCTCCAAAAAAGAACCGCCCTTAGATCCGATCCAATCGATTTACCCCGCAAGAAGCCCTGAAAACAGGTGCGACGCAACGTGCCAAAAAGAAGCCACTTTTATCCAAAAAGGAAAGTGCGAGGAGAGTCGGATTACCATCCGGAGGCAATGAAGGTTCGCGGTGGGGGAGTAGATTCCGGTACGATTTTCCGTACGTGTTCGGCCCTGGCGGTGACGAGTATCTCGGCGGCGGGGTTGTTCGGGGGTGGGTGTCATTCTGTGTCAACCACAGTGCCCTCTGACGATGACATCGTGGAACGCGAAAGGGGATGAAACTGGCTGCGGCGTTCAACTCTGGCCTGGCCTCGGCAACCAAGCTGTCTCTCTCTCTCTCTCTCTCTTCCTCTTTCTCTCTGGCTTTGCTTTCCAACCCCCACACCCTAAAACCTTCCCTCTATTCGTTCCTCTGCACACCCCTTTATGTAAGTACAGACCGCGCGCACACAGCCAGCGTTTGGCGTGGAGTCGTCGCTTCACACGGACGCGTCCAACGGCCGCGGGGGCGGTTTGCTGGAACGGGGGTTGGGCGGCGGTGGCGACGTAAACGCGAACATAGGTAGAAGCCTCCAGGGCGGCAGTCGTCGGGTTTAAGCGAGGGGGTTGGACTCTGCCTCTTATTTGAAGACAAAGTGGATCGGATTAGAGATACAGATTTCAATTTGTTCGCTTCCACTCCCCCGGACTCTCGCATCCAACCCTCTCTCGTTTGCGAGCCGGTGAATATGCCCGAGTTCTTTCCCATTCTTCCATTTACCACGGTACATTCTTTGCGACTCGAACGCAACAACGTATGAATATTTTCCAAAATATGTTCTTTCAATTGCGACGTTTACGCCTCTGCAACTTCAACGCTGCAACTATTGCGTTGGCAACTAAGTGATTGCGGATTTTGTCAATACCATCTAATGACAAAATCCGCAATCACTTAGTTGCCAACCCAATGTATACAGCGAACGTCTGTGAAGACTTCCTCTACGTAGAAAAAATAGGAAGAAGGTTGCATTAGATTAGGTCGAGTTGCTTCTTTACGATGTACATTTAATTCGTAGAATCGCGTTATTCTGGAAACGTATGGATCGTTGGCTATTTTTCTTTCTTGTTGGATGCTTTTGTTGGAGAATAAATTTCGGTGACTCTGACTATGGTCGAATATTAACTGCGTGAACGTTACGTTAGGTTCGAATAAAAATCTGCCGTGGTTTGTGAACTTTGTACGTATTTTCGAGAAAATGGAGAGATTAAAATTATTTTCAAAGTGCCATAATACCAACCACAGTCGAGCATAACAGCGATAAAGCGGATTTCGGTTAAAAGTTTACGCGGGAGAATGAAATTTCCGTAGAAAATGCTAGGTTTCAAGAAAACAGAACGATCCGAATTATTTTCGAGAATTCGATAGCAATGATAATTACACGTTATTATCTAAATGGAATAACAACCGGCCGTTAGTAACATGCACGAACGTATTATTATCACATATTACGATCGCTATCTTCGATTAAATGTTACTTGCAAATACTAATAGCACTGCCATAAAAGCGTATACCATGAAATTATGTTCGTAAGAAAGTGGGGCGAAAAAATTCCGCCGAACTCTTTCCTCTATGAATAAATGTAATCGTGAAAAGGCCACGTTTGATAAAATAGTTGCAATTCCAGTTTCCGAGAGCAGACAACGTGAAAGTGTGAGTTGGAAGGATGGTGGTGGAAAGTAGCTGTAAAGAACGCGGAATCGACAATCGCCGCAGGAAACGCAGAAACGATCGTTTGCCGATCGTCGAACGTTTTTCTTATCAGTCGACGTTTAATCGAACGACGAAACACACTTGACCCGATCGCGAATTAGGAGACAGTCGTATCGTTTTCCTTGCAACGAAAGCATCGGCTCAACCTCGCCATTTTTCTCAAACGATCCTCCAGTCTGTTGAAAACATTTTTAAAAGCTAATTTATATTCATCGATATTCGATTTTCGTTCGTTCGAATAATAACGATCGTTGCTGTTATTTGATATCGTAAACGAAAGTAGATATTCGTTGAGTTCTACGTCGACCAATTTGCGATCGTGATAACGATAGAACCAAGTGCATTGTTTTATGTAAATAGTTACGTTTGTTTCGTATAGATATAGTGTTAACAAAATTGCTGGGATTATCGTAATATTTCATGATAAAATAACGGCTATTCGATACGTGTTCCGCACCGTTTGTCGTCGATGACTTAATTAGTGCGGTTACGTCTGCGTTCATCGTGGTAATGAATTCGACGCAAGATAAGGTATCTTGCGTTATAAATTCTTCAGATTCCTAGTAAGTATGACGCTAATTGTGAAAATATTTCTCCGCGTTCTGTTTAACTTAAACCTTCGCTTGTTCTAATTTATGACTTGGTCGGAGCATCTGATTTTATGTAACACGCGAGACGCGATACTATATTTCAACAGTTTGAAAGAATCTGATTTTTCTTGGCAGCAAGATCATTTCTTGAAAGATCATTGTCAAAACGTCTCTGCAAAATCTTCCAAAGAAGAAAGAGAACGAAGTGGCATTGTACTAAGAAAAATCGCGATCTTTTCCGAAAACCAACGTCAATCTCTCTCAGAACTTACTAAACGAAACAAGGACGAGAAGAAAGAAAAAAGCAAATGCAACGGGTTTACAAGAACCACGAGACCTTCAAAGAAGAAGAGAAAGAAAGAAACGCAGAGAATGAAGAAAATCGGAAACTAGGAAAATCTGCGAAAGAAGACAGAAAACTAATGGAACATTGTACCGAGAAAAATCGCTGCAAAACTCCAATTCCACCATCTCTTCGAAACTTCCGAAAGAAGAAAGAAGCGAACACCGGACTAACAAAAATCATCACCTTCGAGAACCAACCTTGATATCTCTTCGAAATCTCTCAAACAAAAATAAAAAAGTAAAAATTAGGAAAGAAACAAGAAACGAAGAAAACCTGAAACCAACAGATCCATCGCCATCTTCGAAATCCAACCTGTCTGTTCGCAACCTCCGGAAGAGAACGAAGAAAGAAAATGAACGTGAACGTCCAAGGGACGCCAGGAAACAGCTCGAAATACTTTCACCGGCGAACAAACGGTGCCCGTACCGTGACGAACAATGACCGAGACGAAGAAGAAGAGGGGGTGAGAGATCGCGTTCCGAGATCGCGTCGAAAGGGTTGAACTCGCGGCCTTACAAAGGAAACGCCGACGTTCTTCTCGCGATCGTGGCCAAGGATCTCGCCCATGGTTTCTCTCAACCGGTCGCACGTATATAGATCGAGTGACAGAGCGAAGAGGCAGAGGGGAGAGAAACAAGGGGGTAGGAACGAGGGGGTGTAGAAGAGATGGAAGGGGATTACACACACCGTCGACAGGTCGGAAGTCGGACCTCGGTAGTCTGCGCCACTTCCTTTGAACCCTCTCACTCTTTTTCTCTCCCGGTTTCTCTGTCCCTTTTTCTTCTTCCTACTCTTCTTTCTTTCCTTTTCTCTTCTTTTTTTTTTGGAGGGAACGCAAAAGAGCTAATTAATTTCTCTCCTTCCTTCTTTCTCGCCCCCCACCCAGGGACCAACCCTCCGTAGACGCGTCTCCTCCGCCGTTTATTTTCGCTGGCGGCGAGAGCCTCCAACGGAGGGATGGAGATTCGAGAACGAGGGTGAAGAACAGGGGCAGCGCACGAAGGAAACGGCCTCGTTTCCACCGAAACTCACAGGATTACGCCGCTGTTCTTACGAAGTTCACGGATTTTTCTTCTTCTCTTTTTTCTTCTTTATTCTTCTCTTTTTTTCCGACGTTCTTCTTTCGAGAATTTTACGACTTTGTTGTTCGGTCGGCGTTTAAGGAATCGAAAGATGGTCGAAGATTC
The DNA here is from genome assembly GCA_014737535.1 of Bombus cullumanus. Lineage (NCBI taxonomy): Eukaryota > Metazoa > Arthropoda > Insecta > Hymenoptera > Apidae > Bombus > Bombus cullumanus. Next base: position 3,648,044 of record JACXIX010000064.1, on the reverse strand, counting down.
GCGCACAGGTCAGGGTGATTCGTAATAGTCTTTTGCGGATTAATTTCGAAGCTCGGGAATACTTTGCAAATTTTATACACGTTGTCGTCTGTTAGTCGAATACTCTGTTATTGTATTACGCTTTATCCGCGGGTTACGACACTGCGATTCTACGTGATGGAGTAAATACAGTTAAGTGACAGGAGATGTTAGTTTCTAAAATGTCAGATAATCTCTTCCGCAGTCAGAAGTCGAGTAACTTTCCTCTCACTTACCCTGGCAATATTCGCAATGAGCGAATTTTCTGATCTCGTGATCCGCCATTTGTGAAATCGACAAGTATTTAAAAATTCGTAAATACCTAGAATATCATCAGTTGCTGTCCATGTAGGTTCTTCCTCGAAGAATATTCGTAAAGATGAATTTTCTTCAAAATCGTCGACGGACCGCCGATATTTATGCAAATTCCTACCTTCATAAACTGAACTAAAGAAACAGAAATTGAACGGAGATTTGCATCGGTTGCTAAAAATCATAACGAGTACTCTACCTTGACAATTATCGATCTTGCGCGTTCACGATTTTCGTTATCCGTGAAATCTCGAGGTAGAACGAACTTGGAACGGTAGGTTCGAATTGTACGGCGATGCAAAAAGGGAAAGGGACAAACACTGTCGCGAGAATGGAAAGATCGGCCGAAACGGGGCGAGGCTGGTGTCGGTAAATGGAAAAGCTACGACTCGTCTTTAATTAAGTCGCGAAAGCCGGGGCTAATGAAGTCGCTCTATAATTACTAATTAATGTAGAAAAAATTGCGAGATAACGAGAGGCACGGGGACGAGTTTTTCAAGGAGTTTGAAGCTGTTCGCGGCCCGCCGGCTCACACCGCCGCGTTGCCACGCTCGCATATTCAACGCGCTTTCAGAGCGCGCGCGCGTCGTTTTTCTTCTTACAAAAGGAAAAAAAGGAAAAAAGACAGAAAATGTGACTCACCGTATCTTTCGCTATAACCTTCGCACGTTATCGTCTTTACAATTAGAAAACCTCGTTCTAATTCTTTATTTGCCACGCGATGAGAATCGTCAAGTTGCAATCCAAATTGTATTTGTTATTCAATATCGTCGTGTGTTGATCGTCTAAAATGATATTTACGTCAAAATCATTTTCAGGGAAGTCACAATGTTCGTAAACGCGAAGCAACACGGTGAAATTTATTTTTGACAGAGAAAGAAAAGACGCGACTCGTCGTATCTTCTCCTATGATCTTCACGCGTTATCAGCTTCGCTATTGCAACAATTGCAATTTTTTATCTGCAACGCGAACGTAATGAGAATCATGAAATTGCAATCCAGATTGTTATTCTATCCTGCTTTACGTTGATTGTCTAAAACGATGTTTATAAATGAATCTCCGAGATATACTGCAACACCATCAAACTATACAACTAAAACATGTATAATACAAATAAACGTACAATGTAAACCAAGCAACCGGATGTTCGTTTTACCCAAACTTTACTAAAAATCGACGCATAAACGAACGTTCTTTCGCTGCCTCGATATTATTGGGTTGGCAACTAAGTGACTGCGGATTTTGTCAATACCACCTAATGACAAAACCCGCGATCATTTAGTTGCCAGACCAATACGTTAGATATAAAGAAGATACATTAGATGAAACAAAGAAGTACATTAAAAATAAAAAATAAGTCATTTCTTCTTTCATACCATACTACACAAGCAGCAAACCAAGTATATAACCATTCATGAGAATAACATGTAGCAATAGGTGAGAGTCCCAGACGAATAATTTGAATTCGAAAGTGGAAATTTTGACCAACGACCCGGCAAACTCGCGTTCGACCGAATTGACGACGACAAAACCGCAGCATCTCTACTTGAAGATCATCCACATCGCGACACATTGTCGAATAAATCCACGAACAAGAAGCTCGACACATACGAACGTTGGCTGTGGATTTCACGTAAGAAACGCTACCAACAGCCATTTCAACCTGACACACGGTCGTTCGATCGAAACGCAGCTTAACGCGCAGGTTACCGCCTGAAATCGTTGCTGAGAATACGAGAAGCATGTCCAAGTGCACGTCGAAGGAGGTAATCGCAGCTGAGAAGCATTCTACGCGGTAATTCCACGGCGAAGACCAAAGAGGGCTCGTTAACGAGCTGACTGACGACAAAGGCGAGGACGCTAAATAGCCAGCCGCTTATTAGTTTCCCCCCATTGTGCCGGTGCAGGGCGAGAAACGGGCGCGCGTGTTTCATCCGCGCAATCGCGGAGCGGCTCGCAATTATCGGCGCGAAACGCGAGCCGGATAATTGGGACGTTCGCTAATTAGAATATTGCGCGACCACCTGCACGCGTGCCCTTTGACGCGGAACGTCGTTCCGCCGAACGACCGACAAACCGGCTTTTAATCGGCCGACTCTCAGACCTGGAAAATCACGTCGCGATGCTGCAGTTGAGAAAGCGAACCATCTTTTACGCTTCTTCGGAGATCTGATGTGTTTTAAGTTAGAAGGGTTGCTCTACGCGACAAATTCTGTGATTTTTCACAGATCTGCGCGGGTTTACGATATTTAAGAAACTACGGAGCTTCGACAATTTTAACCGAAAATGATTTTAGGTGGAGGCAACTTTTGAGTATTTTTGCCAACACGCCAGGTTTTTAGCAGATTTCTGGTAGAAACGGAGAGAATGTCGAAGATCGAGGGAAATTTCTACGTTGCAACATGTTCAAAATACACCTGAGAATATCTTCAGGAATTTTATAGGTACGAAGGATGCAGATCTTTTTCGAGTACTGTCGGTCTACAACGTATAAATATTTTCAAAGCAGCGGCAAGTGTCTTTTTTTTCGTTGTGAAACGTAAAACGTGCAGGGCACATCGTTTCTTACCAAACGCTTCAAAACTGAATCTACGATAATATTCTTGTTGCGAGTTATTTTAGTTTTACGAGGTAGTTTGGTCTCGACGTTCTTTATTTCACGTTGTTCCTTTTCTTTTTTTTTTTTTTTTTTGCTTCATTTGTCCGATAGTTTATCAGATATTGGATTGAGATTCGTATATACTTATAGCGATTGCACTATATATAGTTATCATTTTCTCTGGCATTTTCTCTCGTAGCGCGTAATGCCGTTGTTGATAATAATCGTGGAGATGATAATTTATGAGAATTTAACTCGGTTATCATAGTTTCGTAATGGAGATACAAGCAGTTAAGATCTCTAGGGTTCTACAATGTACTTGGAATTAAATCGATCGAACGACTTTGATGAATGATTGCATTTAACGGATCTGTGGAATTGCAAATTTCTAAACTGTTCGTAGTTAAGCAGAGCATGAAGAACACGTGCATCTGATTACCATAAACAACACAGTCCATCGAATATTTACAAAGCTATTATAGGATTTACATATGAAATATGAAAATATAAAATTGAAAGCGTGTGAGAAAATATCAGCTTTTCTACGACTAAGATTAAACAGCTACGTTTCTAGATACTCTTCAGGAAGCTCCAAACCCCAAATGATCGCTTTCAAACCAACACAAATCAAGGTTCATCGGTTCTACAAAACAAGCAACGTCGGGAAGCTTCCCAAAACGCTTCAAACCTCAAAAGTCGCCTTCAAACCTACATAAATCAATCTCCGTCGCATCTTGTTCGCGAGCAACGTGGAGAAGCACCCAGAACAGCTTCAAAATCGTCCTCAAACCTACACGAATCACCGTCCATCGTTTCTGCTCAACAAGCAACGTCAGGAAGCTGGTCAAACATCTTCAAACGCGCAGAAGTCATCCTCGAACCTGTACAAATCGACGTCTCTCGCCTCTATTTACCAAACAACGTGGAAAAACGTGTCAACGATGTTCGGATCTCGACTAATCGGTGTGGAATCAACGCGAACCAACTTCTATATCGCTTCAGCTCCGCGATCACCGTCGGAAAACTGTCAAACAACTTCAAACGGCGGAAAATCGCGTTCGAATCGACACGAATCAACGTCTGCTTGTGGCAAAACATCGGCTACTGCGTAACCAAGATCTCGAAAAGCGACGTTTCCGGAGCTGAATCGGCGGGAGATCGAGGGAGAGCCAGGGAGAGAGCGGTCGTTTGACGACTGGTCGCGCCGCCAGAGGGCTCCAGCTCTCGCCGTCGGGGCACGAAAAAAATGCGAAAGGGGGCCGGGAACAGGGCTACACGAGGGGGATGGCGGAGAGAAGGCGAGAGGGAGAGAAGAGGAAGAAACGGAGGCAGCTCGCAGAGGTGTGGCTAGCCGAGTGTTCCAGAGTGGTTCTTCTGGTTTCTGGTTGGCTCTACGGCCGACGGGAGGCTTAACCAGCGAGAACCGGACCCGGGCTTCCCTTCTTTCGCCGGTTTTTGCCCGCGTCCGTGTCTCATGGCCAGTCGTAGGTGTCAGAATGCGCTTCGCTCGGTCTGGCCCAGCCGATGCGATGCGGCGCGCGGCGTCGAGAGGCGAGGGACGGCCGCGCGCCGGAATTACTCGGCTATTGAGATCGGCAGATAGCCCCGAAGAAATCATAGTGGCCACCCACGAGACGGGGCATGCTCGACCGTGCCCCTTCGAAGACCACTCGCTCCGTTTGTCCGCGCGCTGGTCGACTCCGACCCACACAGATCGTACCAACCCGTCACCCCGGCTAAGCTGACGCTGCGAGACCGCCGATTTTTCTTCCCATTACGATTTTTCTTTCCTTCCATTCTGACCTTCTTTCTTCCTTGTCTTTCTTCGACTCTTCCATTTTTACAAGTATCGGTATTTTCATGAGTTTTGCAGCGATCGAGCTGCAGTTTCGGTTAAGGCCGATCGATAGGCCGATCGATGATTTTTGGAAATACGCTCAAACGTTCAGAGAGCATACTGGGATCTCGAAAGAAACGATTACTTGCTTATGTAAATAAATATTCTATTTACTATATGCTACCTTTACAAGTAGCAGCTTCATCGTGTATTTGGTTATGATATATTTATTCGTGCTATATACAATACGTTTTGTGGTATCGAAGATGTGGTTAATTACATTTAGATATGACACTTCCAACTATAATATGCTCGCTTCTCGGACAAACATAAGGAAACATTTGTTTGAACTGAGAAGCAAAGATTGTTTCAAATTTTTGAAGTTCGTACGTGTGCGTGTTTGGTATGGGGCTGTTGGATGAGTTACAAGTATAGCACTTTATCACGATCTTTCCTCTTTCTTTGGCTTCCAGATCCTTGCAAGTTGAATTTTCAACTGCTCCAAAATTTTCGCACGAAAATTGAAAGCTTCGTCAGATTCAAGAAGATTGAAACATTTTGGAGATTATATATCAAGATGCAGAACTCTTGCGCATTGTCACCCCAATTTTTCTCGTAGTCTCTTTTTCCTTCGTCTTTTCACTCAAGGAGATTGAACTTTCAAGTCGCTCGAAGCTTTTCCACTACAGATCTATACAAAAATTAGTATATCTCCGGTCATTAGAACCCTCGAAACATTGAATCTTTCCTTTATACTCATCTTCACCATCAATTTCGTCGTTATATCACGAGATTCTCGTTCAATTCAGATTTGAAACAGCTTCTTATCCGATTCGTTGCAACTATATTTTTAAGAACGCGTTTTACGTCAATAAACTGTCAAGACCACCGATCGACGATATATTTCAGCGCGTTGAAGCCGCAACGATTGGAACAAATTTGGCTGTCGGGATAAGGCGACGGTGCCGATAATTCCGCGAATCATCGCAAGAATCGCGCAGCGCGTTTAATAAGCGGTTAAAGAGCGGAAGCGTTGCCACGCTTATATTATACTCATCTCGCATCGCCAGGATGTGGAGTGCCCTCAGCACCGTCCCCGTGGAATGAGAGTTATTTATTATCCAACGGTGCCGACAGCGAATAACACCGTACACCTATGTTGTAAAACTGTCAAAACACGTTTGTCCACGCTGTTGGCGATTCAACGATTAAGACGAGCGAATCGTTGCCGTGTCGAAACGTTTCGCTTTCCTGGAAACGCTGTCCGAACGATTTGCATTTAAATTACGAGCGTATATCACTGGCACGTTGTTCAGTCGCTTTTAGCACAGGGGAAAAAGAGCAGGAATTATAAGCGGAGCTTCGAAAGGTACGGTGCAGTTTAAATAAAGAAATTCGCATGAGAATAGTAGAGGTGTGAATATTTCTTTGGATCTTGAGAAGACTCGGCTCATCTACGCGGTAATTTGCTTAGTATTACTTGCCACTGTATTTTCTTCTATCGCTACAAAACGCTAATTGGACATAATTCGATAAAAAATATCGTGCATCCTATCGTTTCCTTATGAAACGAAAGAAACCTTTGGGACAACGTGATGTTTGGTGAGTAGACTGCGTTGATCTTTGCACGTTTACGGGAAATTTGAAATTGCAAAAATACACAAAATCCGCGTAACACGCGGGGGCGAACGACAAATATTTGAAGAGGACGTGAATCGCGTCGCGGGACGAAGGAATTTCGAGAAGGAACGCGACGGAAGGATTCGCGTGGAAATAATAATCTGCCGGAGGTGATTACCTGCTTCGACGGGCTCGGGCTAAATCGTAAATTTCCGTGGGATCACTGTAATCTAGCTTATTGTTACATTCTCGACTACGTGGGTGTGCTACCGCCGTCAGGCTACTCCGGCTCGCTTCGTATTTTCCTCCGAGCGATAGTGTTTTCTTTCAATTTACAGAAAAATATCGATGGCACGGTCGATCGTAATGAAAGGAACGTTCTTGCTTTTATAAAGCATACTTCGAAGAAAACCTTGGGTTTTTTTCTAAATATGTATATATATATGTAGAGTTAGCATTAGGGTCAGGGGCATTTACGAACCTTCATTTGGATTAGCCATTTTTTAGTATACAGTATAGATGATCGTTGATGGTACAAGTATGATTATTGCAGAATAAAGTTCAATAGCAATAAGCAATTTCACTACACAATAATTGTTGAGGTTGTTAGATGTATGAACAGAGGAACGCGTGGATAAATTGTAGAGTAGAAAATATATTTTAATGCAAAAGTGTAAGTACAAGTATTTATTGTACTTACATGTATTGTATTAAACTTGTATCACTTGTATAACAAGCTATTTTCAATTTATTGTCTATACGCTGTCGATGGCTTCAGTGCTTAAGAAAACTAAAAAGACCAGATGTTTTCTTAGATGTTGTGACCACTTCAACAATAATAAGTTCTCACTAAAGACTTGTATTATAATAACAATGATTACTTAGTCACTAAATGAATATAATAATAAATTGACAAGCTGATTATATGACTATTACAAGATTTGACAATTAATCGTGACGATTAGATACTCGAGATGCTAATGGCAATAATCTTAGGTTCGATAGAATAGCAAATGCGTTTACTTCTCAGAAGTCCAAGTGGAACTGAACTTATGTGTACTTTACTCTGTACCTCTCTGAACCCCTTGGGTCAACTATATTTTTAAGGAGAGCCATACAACTACGTTGTACCCCTTTTAGGTAAAAAACATCCATACCGTGACCGTTTAGCGGTCAGATGTGTCATTTCGAACCCAAGCCTACTGTCATAAATCTCGGGCAAACATAATCGGATTAAATCATAAACAATTACTTGTAAGTTTTATTATTTAAGTACAGCTATAGTAAAAAGTCTAGACTAAAGTATTGGGGATTTTCCCAAAAATTCCAAAGGAAAGGCTCCAATGTTCTTTCATCTCCGACATATATATATTTTTTTATTTTTATTTTTTACTTATTCGATAGAAATTAAACAGTTTCCACGTTTTATCCTAAATCGGACGATCTTTTCTGTTCGAGGGAAGCTTCTTTGAAATAAAAAGTTATAGTTTCTGTTATTATTAAGTAAGTAAATTAATCGTAGATTAATCAGATGTGATTAGATCACTCCTACGTTCTATCCTAATTTAGACGACTTTGTGCAAGTGTAACGATCGAATTAGAAGTGATGCTACCTTTTCGATTAACTCGGGGCGCTCCATAGAAAAATCACGGGCTCTGCTATTAATCCGAATAAATAGAAATATACGCTTCTTTTCGAATAAGACGAATATCGAAATAGTTGGACAAACTTCCAACGATTCGAGAAGCAAGCAATGTAAAAATTACGAGACGCCATTTATTAATATCCGTAAATATTCCTCGACAATTTAATTCGAATTTTCTTGATAACAGTCGCGTTGAGAGAAGCATTTGGCAGACCGATTTTTAGCAAGCGAAAGATAGAATATATCGCAGGTTCGGTGCATTAATTGAAACGTCCACGGTGCTCCAAGAGACGCGAAGATACTCGAGATGCGGGCGATTAACGCGCGAGGCAAACAGAGAAACTCGGTCCGAAATATTTCGAGAATTCGGTCGGATCTCGTGTGCGAATAAATATCGACGACCAGACGTAGGTAGAAATATGCTAATTCCACGCATTATGCTAATATTAGTCCGCGTAGACGTTCGCGTGGCCACGCTTTCAGCGAATTCGCTGGCCGACTTGCCGCCTATCTGTCGTAATCGTCGATGAAATAACGCGTACGTGTTCCATCAATTAATTTCTCGCGCTCTTTGCTCGCGCCTCTGCAAATAAATTGATCGAACCTATGGGAATCATCGGTGAACCCGATCGTGTGTACGTAGCCGACGTTCTTTCCACGCTCGAGGAATTCTAATCAGAGAAATCGATATTCCTCCAGCTGTTATTATCGCCGCTATTTACACGAGTTTGAATTTTTGCTGCTCTGGTCTTTTCGACCACCTTGTATTTTATTTTATTATTTATATCTTTGTCCGCTTCAGTGCAGATCATTCGGAAGAGAAATGTCTTCACAGTGATTCCAAATCATACTAATCGATAGTTTATGGATTGTAATTTAGAAATTGTCCCGTACTATTATAACTTTTATCTTTTTTCCTTAAACTGTTCATAAATTTCATTGATAAATAGCGGCAGAAACTATGAGAGTGTCTCAAGTCGAATACTTCTCACGCAAATAGTCTTGTATATTGTCGTAACGTAGATTGGTATAGCAGAAAATAAATTAGAAATTCAGCTTCTTTAAGTTTTATGCTTTTTTTCACTTTTTAACGCCATCTTCACGATCATCGACACGATTAATCTGTAGAATCGTGATTCTTCCCTTCAACTTCCATTTACAAATCTGCTTGCACAATCGGGATTCTTCGAGTGAATTTTTACCCATAAATCAACTTATATTCTTCGTCTATTCTTGTCTATTCTTCGACATTTACTCGTGAATCACTTTATAGCGATAATTGGACTATGGATATTTATACAACTTCATATATCTATAAACAGTGTAATTAAAAAAGCAGAAACTAGGTAGACAATGATTTACTACATTTACTATAGCGAGCACTCTATTATGGACATTTATACTCATATCAATTATAATAAAATTCCAATTTCCGGTTCAAATTCTTGCCAGCGAAACTCTCCACAAAACAACGGTTCAGCAAGCAAAAAACCGTCAAAACCGACGAAATCAAACGTCATTATGGTTTACGCGCGTTACATCGTAGAATGGTGAACTCGAAAAATCTCGCAGTTTTGCGAGAAGCGGCGAGGAAAATCACAGGCAGAGCGCGAGGACGCGGTGGCCAGTCGCACGGCCGCGCAGCCCCGTGACAAGCGGTCACGCGAGTTCCTTTAGGCGCGCGGGTCTCGCGCTGCTGCCCCCAAATTGCCCGAAATTATTGGCTTCTTTTGTTTTCCCGTCATACGCCGCATGCTTCGTCGTTCCATGTCATTTCTACCTGTCTCCGTGACGCGCCACGCTCCCACCGCCCTCGCGCCTGCCTTCCACTCCTCCGCCTCCTCTTCCATCGGCCACAACGCTTGGTTCCCGCGCGGTTTTCCTCGTTCGCGCTTCGAGAATAACCAGAGTTCGATGAACCTGCTCTACTGAAGGTGCGAGCTCTGATAGCAGTGGACAACGAAGATTCGAATATTCGGGTGGGAAAATTGGTACGAAGATGTTTGAAGGAATGGTTTGACCAGGTTTGCTAATGTTTCACGGCTTAACTATTAACGCCTTGTTTCGTTTTTGACACTTTTTCGTAGTTGGACAGTGGACGAATGTAGCGGATAGTGGAAAATTCCTATTAAAATGTTTGCTAGTGTGGTTGCATTGGGTTTGAGAATGTTTAAGGGTTGGACAAACTTCTAACGATTCGAGAAGCAAGCAATGTAAAAATCACGAGACGCCATCTATTAATATTCTTCGACAGTTTAACGAATTCAAATCTTTTTGGTAACAGTTGCATTGAGAGAAGCATTTGGTAGACCAATTTTTAGTAAACAGAAGATAGAATATTTCAGTTTTATCACTTTCCGTAACTGGACGAACGTTTGACCGAGTATGAAGATGGTTAGATGAAACGTTCCATGTCCAGAACTTTCTGCTAATCGAACTTCTCTTTCATTCTGATCGCTCCAATAACTAATTAGTAAAATCCTGCGTCCCTCCAAAAGATACATTACATTTGATTCGAGACACGGCATTGACAGCTATCGTTGTTTCGGTTGTTTCATTCGCTCGTCTAAGGGAAAAGAGATGAATGGCCCAGACTAAATAGTCAGGCGTCGCACGTGTAAAAAATCCTCGCCGCACACAGTGTAACAAGATAAAACTCAGCTTTTCAGATTAAATTCCACGTAAATCCTACTCGAAACTGCGTACTGCACTCCACGGAAGAACATCTTCCCATTCATAAACCTGTCTTAGTTGGCGTAACTGTTCCCGGTTTTGCAACCTCGTTTCAAAATCGATTGGAAAATTAGGCAAAGCATGCGATACTCTTAATCATCGAGGAATTCGAAGCGAAATGGCCGGAGTTCAAACGATCGGGTGGAAATTCGCGAACAAGCATTATATGCTTCCTGATACACAGATTCACGAGTGGCGGTCCGCAGGTCTGTAGGAACGAAAGGAACTGCGGAGGCGCAGGTAGGAGTTTCTTGGCCGGAGCCGCTCATTATTGCGTCCATTGTCGTCGTTAACGTGGCGGCATTGTGCCGCAAATGGCCTGTGAATATTACCGCGGTGCCCTTTACGAAACCGGCCCGACCCCATCGCCCCACTGACTTTACGAGGATCGCCGAAAATTCCGCGCGACCGTCGCGAGCTTCCCTCGATTTACGCGTTTCCGACTTCCGGCGAGCGCGACGGATTTACGGGCCAGCCGGCTCGCGGCCAATCCAACCGCTTTGCATTCGCCCATTTTATACGCGCCACCGGAAAGATTCCGTGGATAAAGTGTAAATTTCTACGACAGAAGTTCACCGCATTCGTTTCATCTTATAATGGGACATTTCAGGATGAGTTAAAGGGTGTCGGAATTACTTCGCACGCGGGATTTAAGTCAATTCTTAATTAGACATCGGTATGCAAGTTTCTGAAACAGGTCTGAATTTTTATCTCTCGCATACTGTTACGATTTGAAGGAGAATTTTTGGAAGCTTTTAGTAGATTTTAGTATCTACCTATCGTCAATTGTTAGAAACGTGTACATGTTTGTATCATACCATTTAACATAATAGTAGAAGCTCCAGCATTTTAGTGCCTAGCTGTGATTAATCGTAAGGTTGTTCCAAATGTTTCTTTCGTTTTGCAAGAAAATAATAGGCAAACTTCTTTTGTTTCATACTATTTTATTGAATTATGCACGACCGATTTTGTTCTATCGCTACAAAATGGATCGTACATAATTCAATGAAACGATATGAAACAAAGAATGTCACAAATACGTCAACTTGCTTAAATTTCACAAAATCCTACACTCTGGATAGAAGGTGGTCTAAACGTTCATCCACAGCTACCACGTTGGAAAATAAAATTGGATACCGTACAATGGGCGCGGAAAACAACTGTAAACGAGAGGTTGCATCAACGTAACCTGGAAGCATGACAAACCGGCGAGTTTCACTTCTGCGTGACTCGAGTGGATTCGCACAAGCACCAGGTTATCGAGGCGAGGCCCAACGTATATCCACGACGCGGACACCTTTCTCCCGCCATTACACCGGTCGTTCGGAAGCCATTACACGAATAAAATTAGGCGACGGTCCGCGAGCAAGGCGGCCCAGAGAAAAAAGCGACTCTCGGGATAAATCTTAACCAACGTAAGAAGCGGCCACGGCGAGTACGTTCCTCATTCTACGCGGGGCCTCGATCAACAGCTGATTCGAGAACCGACTCCAGAGCCTGCGTCCGCCTGGGCAAAAAAATTGATTTCTCGATTCCGAGTACCGGATCCGAGGCATTGCATCCCCGTTTCCGATCGCGTCGGGTTCGCGGAACGTCGAGGCAATCGAGCGAATTTACGATCAACCCTCGAGCCAACGAACAACAAAAGTCCGAGCACCGTGTTACCGTCTCTTTCTCGTTCGGGGATTCGTATTCGTAGCCACCCTTATGCCTAATACATCGCGAGCACTCGCGGCGAGCCGACGTTTTTACAAGAGCCGAGGCCGAGACCGCAGGAGATTTCGTCTCCTGGAAAGGTGATGCGGCCGATCGAGGCCCGATATCTCGATCGGCCGGCAATTAATAACGTTGATACGAGAGCCGCGCAGTGACGCAAGTCGTACGGCGACTCTGCGCCGGGAGAACCATCCACCGATCACTCGCAAGATGAGAAGCGTTCGTGTAATACAGGATGACTTATAACCGACGTTGCCGCGGTTCAAAAGAGGGTGATTCCGCGGGGAATAAGAAGTCCAGGACGTGGAACGGAATCATCCTCAATGGAAGCTTCGTTTCCGACAGACTTCGCTTTTGATGTTCGGTTTGCAGCGTGTGTGCTTCATTATTCGACTGCTACGAACGATAGATAAGATGGTAGACCAGTGTGAGAGAAATAAAATGACAACTTTGATAATGTCTTTTTGTAACGATGTTTAGTCCGGTGAAGATCAGGCAAACTTAAACACAGGTACATTGTCGATAGTTCGGTACAGAGACGCGTACTCTGTTCGCTATTTGCGTGGCGATCGAGAAAGGTAATTGACGAAGAAAGCGAGCAAGATTACCACGTGACAGACAGCGTGACGAATTTTCGGTAACACGGTACGCGTTGTAAATTGTTTAGGAATCTTAGACAGCCAACGATTGATAGAAAATATACAAAATTTTAAACAAAGGATTAACCTGCCCTATTTTGTTCTACCTGATCCTCATACCCAAAAATCGTACCATACGTTCCTGACGTATTTGCCACGTAAAATCATCCCTAGTTACGCTACCAACGAAAAGCATCCTAGTTATAGTACCAATGCCAATTACGGAGCACCCTGAGCGCAACGCAGAATCTGACGTGAGCTAAACGGAGAAGAAACGTTGGAAGAGCGGACGAAGGTGAAACAGAGACCACCGTAGGAGAAGTGGAAGAGAGAGCAGTGGATTACGTTGGAGTAGAGGCGGCAAAACGTCCGAACGAAGGAAGATTGACTCGGTGCGTGTGGGCCGCTCTCCCAGCATCAATTAGACGGCGCATGGAGGAGTGTGCACGCGTGCACGGGCACACGGATGGTTGCGTGAGTGTGCTGTATGCACCGGTGCACCGGCGTTGGATCGTCCATTGTGTTCCATCGGACCGGTGGGCTCGCAAAGATGGCCGTCTCCGCGGAGCGGAGCGGCGTGGCGCGGCGCGGCGTGCCGAGCCTGGAAAACGGCAAAAACCGAGGCCGGCCGAGACCCGCCAAGTGTTTCGGGGCCGCGACAATTAACGACCGCCGGGCGAAAATCGTTTTATGTTTTCATCTTGGCCAGACCGCGCGATCCTTTCTTACGGACCTGCGAGCTGATCGACGCCGAAATACGCCCGCCCTTTCGTCGCCTCGTTGCGAGAGGATAAATTGCGATTGATTTGTGCGGCTGGTGGTTTCGTCGGATGGACGTCGACGATCTTCGCGGTGTTGCTTGCGTTTCTTACGAAACTCGTATCGAGTTTTTTTTCAGACTGGACGACGAATTTAAGAAGAACAGATATATCGACGATGTGATTGGTTTCAGATGCTGTTAACGTTGTCCGGGGCGAAGATTTAATTTGTTACGGTAGGTTGAGTTTCGGGGGTGAAAAGGTTGCTTGGAAGACACACGCGGAAGGGGCGAACGATCGTAAAGTGTGAATCGTCGAAGATACGATTGGTTTCAGGTGCTGTTAACGTTTCTCGAGGCTGGAGTGAATTTTTTATCGAGTTTAAGCTTCGAGGGTGGAGGGGTGAACAAATATATCCGAAGATATGATCGTTGTTAGGAGCTGTTAACAACTGTTCTGATAAAATGTTTGCTTTGCATGCTGGAAGAGTTGGTTGAAAGAAGTTGAAGAAGAGATGCGAACGAGTATACCGAAGATAAGATTGGTTTCAAAGGACATTAGCATTTTTGAAGCGCGAATTAAATTCCTCGTGGAATATTACGTTTCGAGGGTGAAAAATTGATTGCAATGCATCCAAGAAGGGATGAATGAATATATCGAAGATGTAATTAATTTAGGAGCCACGTGACAGTTTTAAAGCGTAGATTAAGTTTCTTACGAAATGATGAGTTTTGATAGTGGAACAGGTGATTAGGAGAAATCTAAAGAGGAATGTGAACGAATATACCGAAGATACGATTGGTTTCAGAAGATATTAACAATTTCTGCGTGTAAATTAAGCTTCCTATGAAGCTTTTATCCTCACTTTCATTAATATTAATTACGAAAAGGTACAAAAATTAGCACATCGAAGACGTAAGTTCTTTTTAGAAGCTATTAACATTTTGGTTAAGCGTGGATCAAGTTTCTTATGGAACGCTAAGTCCCGAAGGAGGAACGTTTCGTTAAAAGAAATTCCAAAAGGGATGTGAATGGATACATCGAACATATAATCGTTCTTAATACTTTTTGTTTGACACTTTTACAACGTAAACTACGTGTCCAACGTAATGTCGGGTTTCGACGGAGGAAGAGTTTGTTGGAAGAAATTCACAGAGGGATGCGAATGAATATATCGAACATCTGTAATGTACATTACGTTTCTTATGGAATATTAAATTCCAAGGGTAGAAAAGTTGATTGAAATACAGCCAGCGTTCATTGGATCGAGACAGAGTAATCCGATATTACGAGTGTGATTCTACTATTAAAAATAAGTTAAAATTCCATCGTGAACGTTACTTAAAGATGATCGAGATAATATTCTCGTGTGGAACGTTGCGTGGAAGATTGCCGAGCGCAAAATGTGATTCCCGATCGTCGAAGAGAAAGAAGACAAGTAATTAACGCCGTGGCGGACGGGCCAAGATGAAAACATAAAGCGACTTCCGTCCGGCAGCCATTAATTGTCGCTCGCATCGCGGCTGATACCCCGCGGAACCGATCAGTTCGCTTTTTATCGATTTCTCGTGCCGGGAATTTTTAATAGTGACACCACGCTTCACGTACTTATGAGACCTGGACGATTCGCTCCTAATTAAGCAGCACGCTCGATCGATCCTTGAAATCAAACTTCTCCATCGTTATTCATGATTCGGCGAATTTATTGCTTTGTATTTTCTGCTTTCGACTCGCTACATTTTAATTACCGTCGGCATTTCCAAGCGATATCAGGTTACTCGATTACAGGCATCGAGAAATCGGAATAGCGCGAGGAAATAATTTGTTCGTAATCTGTCTCGCGTAATGCGTACTGCAAAATAATCTCTTGGATAGAAAAACAAGTAATCCATGGGCTTTCATATCATCTTAAATTAGATAATTATATTAGATAATTTCTAAACTAAATTCATGTCGTTTGCTTAGGATTCCACATAGGGAAAATAATACGACGTGAGATAAATTGGAATGAAAAGACGACACGAATCGAACGAAGTTCCTTCTTTAGTTACCTTCTACCACGCTGCAAACTAAATTAACATTCGTACAATGGTATCAACGTGTCGCAATCTTTTAATAGATACAAATACACCTAGGAAATATTCATTCGCGACAAGCAGATGAAAAAGCCACCAAATATCAAAGTTAAAATGCTTCCAATACCTAGGGATCTGGTTGCAAAGAAAATTGTAAGGACAAAGTCCGCGATTCTATCATATATAGCCTTAACTCTTTCTGCCACGATCGGATGGAAACTTAAAGAAATCCTTCGCAAGATCCTCGGCCACGATGTTAGCGTACAAACGAATCTCATAAGACCAAGGACAAGTACGTATATTAAAAAGCAGGATTTACCTGCTTTATCAAGTCGGTCGATTTTGCCGAGGAGGATTCATCGCAGCAACTTACGGAGGGTTGCGTGAAAAGGTCATTATGCGATTAATAATCTCACTCCTTGCTGTTGTCACGTTTCCATCTTAGTTAGAAACGAAACGGTCGCAATGGAATAACGTTTTCATTTAGAGCGAGTTTCTTCAACCCGCCAACCCCTTTCTCGCCACCGCCGCCGCCGCCGCCGCCCTCCCCCATTTTTCCTCTGAAACACCCCCGGTCTTCGTTGAATTTTCATTCGCGGGTAAACCCGGCGCAGCCACCAGCCACGGGCAAAACGAATAAAGTAAAACAAGCGGACGACGTCGCGGAAGGAACTCGAGCAACCCTCTTGATATATGTATTTGCATTCATCTAGTACGAAAACGTGCACAGCCGCGATATGTACGCAGAGCGCGCCGGTGAAACCGCTTTTCTCCTCTTATTTTCATGGATTTACGCTCAACGAGAAGCACCCTGCATTATTATACCACGCTGGACGATATACGAGACACATCGCTAAATATCATTCCTTGTTTTTGTTCCGCTAATTTCGCAACGGTCCCTCCGTTTTTCAGAGAGAAAACGAAATGTCGTTCATATGACTTCTCATTTGATTTTCTCGTGTCTGGAAATCTTCGTACGATCGCGCCTTTGGAGGATGAAACGTGCTCCGAAGGATGCGTATCGTTAAATATCCTTGCGAACTGTTGCTCCGTTAATTTCACCTGTCCCTCTTCGTTGAACGATCGTTGTTTGGTTTCTAAATTTTCCCGAGTCTTCTTCATCCCGACGAACAAGATGTGCTGCCCTACATAGAGTATCTTTAAACATTGCTGCCAATTTTGCTCAGTCTTCTTTAGAACGATTGTTTATCGTCTACGTAAATCGAAGCGTTTGTACGTTAAAAAACGAGGAACGAATGAAGTGATTCCATCTTGGAAAATACCTAAATCGAAGAAAAGCCAAAGCTACGAAATCCGAATATAAATCAAGTTTCAAAATGCAATATTGTAATTATACAATATACGTATATGCTAGAAAGTATATATACACGATATACCAACTATATCTGACTATATAAACAATATATCGTAAGGATGTACGCTATAAACTATACATACACCGATAGGGTGAGCGTACGCATCCTAGAAACCATAGGATACACCGTATATTAACATTGCAAACTTATCAACGGAACGTCTTTCTACTTGAAACCCCGCGCCAATCCAACCAAGCTATGCAACCCCACCGAACAGCCGAGTAATCCAGCCAAGAAACCGCAAATCCTCCCGCAACGAAACCGAAGCTAACGCCGCGCCACACCGCCAGCAAGAACAAAACGACGAGAAAAGAAAAAGAAAAAAGGGAAGTTCTACAAATCTCAGAGGGTTGACATTCGTCGTAGTCCGCGTTCCGTAGAACCGTCAGGCATCGTGGACAAAGAAAGAGCGCCGCGGTTCCCCCTGTCGAAATTATCCATCGCGGATGAATAATCCTTCATCGACGAGCCTTCAAAGGCAACGACAGCCGGCTCTCTGTCGGAAGCAATCAAAAAGATCCAACACTTGGCCTCGGCCGGGGCCCTGTGACTCTTCGTTCCTCTTCGTCGTATCGTCGTCCTCGTCCCCTCTGTCGCCGATAAATCTCGTCGTTTTGGATTTCGCCGTATTAAGAGGAGCAAAGAGGGGAGGCGGAGAGGGTCTTTTCTCTCACGGCCGAAAATAATACCGGGAACGGGGCCTTTGGCGGTGTTGGCCTCCGCATAGCGCCGGCGCCTACGTTTTTGCGACGCGTCCCGTCGCCCAAACGCCTGGCACATGCACCGGGCAGAATAAATCCCCGGGCATGCGAGGATTACTTGGTCCGTAGTGGCGGAGGCCGCAGCGACGCCGAGGGTTGAAGACCCTGTTTCCAGTAAATTCGCGCTCCGCTTCTCTTCGCCTCGCACGAACACGCGGATGCTGCTGGGTTTTCCCGTTTGCGAAAGAGGGTGGACCGCTTCCGGCGGGGTTTCTCCAGAGTACGAGCGTATTTCTGCTTTCGGCAGACGCTCGGTGGTTGATTCGGATACCTTCGAGCATCGGCTATGGTTTTCGAATCCAAGTTCGAGGATGCTGGACAAACGGACGTCAGTCGGACCTTCTGTGACTGCGATAAGATGTCTATGGAAATTTTTAGAGGCGCCAGGTTTTCGAGAGGATGATCGGTAGTTGATCTTGTCGCTTTGGAGTATTGTTAGTAGTTGGCGAATTGAAATTCCAGGGTGGTAGGTACACAGACGTTAGTTGGAAGGTTTCCTCGGAAAGTGCTTTTATATTTTGGAAGAATTATTTTCCATACCTTTAAATTATCTTCTTTGAATCATCAATTCTCAACTGGTATCACTATCCAGTCACTAGCGAGCACGACAGCTTCAATCGAACTATTAAATCATCCATCTATTTCTACTTCGTATTTTATACGCGCTATATATCGCATTTCGCATGATAATGACGCTCGATCGATGAAAACTACCAATTAAAATTAATAAGTCCGGAATTAATAGGCTGCGAATTGAGAGTGTTTGAACGAGAACAAAAGATGTCGTTTTTTAATATAATAGACGCACAGATGAGACTTCAAAGGATCATCGACGAAGCGACGCATCTCTCTCGACGAGTGGTGGTTCGATGAAATCCGCGAGAGTCGAAGTCCGCCCGGTCGGAATGGCCACGGAAAGAGAAACGGAATGAAGAATTAATATCCCCGAGCCCCCGTATAATCTGGCCTGTGACGGCTTGGCTTTCGCCGGATGCCGGAAAACGCGAACCTGTGAAATTAAAAATTCATCTGGCTCTGGTACCGGATGGGGGTGGTTGGGGGCGGCGGCAGAAGGCGTGGACCTGTCTCTGGTGAAAAATTGGCAGGCATTTATTTCCTCGTTAACGGGACACTGCAGCGTGTCCTGCTCGTGTCCCCGTGACCCGATACTATTAATTTCCTTCTGTTTCCCTTTCGAAAATCAGCGAAACCCAGTGAAAAGTTTTAGGGGCGGCACGTTTTTCCACAGTCAATTACAGGACCCTTTTCTTCCGCAAATTCTTCGGCATCTTTCAGGATACTTTCCTTCTGAAATTCTGTGCTTCAGAAATTCTCTTCCCAGTAGAATTCTCTCTCTTAAATTCTTTTAATATTCTTTCGCCATCTTTCAGAAAATTTTTCTTTCGGAATTCCTCGGTGCCTTTAGGGATCGGCAACCTTCCATTCTGAGATTCTTTAACATCCTTTTACCATCTTTTATCTCTTTATCTTTCTTCCGAAACTATTGAATACTCTTCGTACGATGAAAAGTTTTCTTTCTTAAATCGCAGAAATTTTCTTCGTGTCTTTGATTTCTGTAATAAACACCACCTGTAATCCGGAAATTTTTATTCGTCCCCGAATATAATATCGTCCCGTTGCAGCTACAACTAGCGTTCGACAACAAGTAGATGCGTAGATTGTCTTCCGCCTGCTAACAAGCAGCCACTTTCACCGAGAATGGGGGACGACAGGGTAGAAGGTTAAGATATTTACAAAAGTAGAACGACACGGAGAAGACCCACTTTCACGACGAAGGACTTGCCAAAGACGTTTGTCCGTTCGGAGAACCTGACCTCCGCCTAATGAAACGGCCAAGCTGCACAGGGACACAATGAAACGCCCGAAGGTGTCTTTCAGAGGAAGTTTAGCAGTTATGATAATCGGCAGTTGGCCGGAGCGAAAGAAAGCAGCCCTCGCGACAGGAGAAGAACCAACGTAAATTACAGAGTAGACCGTCTCTTAAAAATCTACGCGACCTATAACAGGTGCCTGGAGAATCGACTGAAAAGCTAACCTGAACCGACGTCAGTCGAACGTTTCAACTCGGCTGCTGCTGGCCATTAATCGATTAGGCCTCTTTTGGTTAACTGAAACACACTCCTCTGATTCGCCACGTCCAATTACTTTGACCAACTTCTGTCTAATTAATTTTTATAGGACACCCTGTATAAGGCTAACGAACGATTCCAGCTTCCGCTGGAATATAACCCTCATATATGACACAATGTTTCCACGTACGTGGTCTGGCCATAACGTTTAATTATGTACCCTGCTGTTATAAAGGGTTCACATCAAAGAAACAGACTAATTAGCATTTTGTGTATGGTGGTAAATATATTTTCATTATTATATTATATCGCGTATATATTTCAGAGGTAAATTGGGTCGATTCTATTTGAGTCTATTTTTTCATACCGTTCCGTGTTCCCACAAAATTTGACGAAATTCTGGGATGCTCGTCAATGCGTTTACAATTTTCCTTAACTGATAATTCGATAAAGCAAAGACAATTGGAAAAACGAAAAAACAGTGGACGATTCAACGATAAACAAAATACACAGAATCGGCCAAGGCCGACAGACACCAAGAATAGCGTACATCTCGCTGAAGATAATTTCTAATAATTTTGCAAACTTCCGCCTACAGTAAATTTGAAAGAATGGTCTCTGCGATATTTAACAGACTAATTAAAAAATCCTATTTAAAAAACATATATATGTACAACAAGGTAAATAAACAAACGCAGTCGAAGAACACCAAAGTTAAACTTCAGTGGAGGTATACTATAAATCCTAAAATTGACCAGGATTTCTCTATTCAGCGGAATATTCTTGATGAACGTTGACGGAAAATTCCACGGAGAAGTTTATTCGGCGTCGTAGCGTCATAGCGTTTCTCGCGTCGATCAATTCGAAGCGAACCGTTCAATTCGAAAACCGCAGAGGCAAGTCAGCTCCTTTGAGGCTCACCTGCTGCCACTTCCTCCATTCGACCGCAAGTCGTGGGCGAGTTCGCCGTCGAATATCTGCAAATGTTTCGCGACTACACGCGCGGAACGCGCGATACACGTACCGGAAATCCATCTGGGTTCGCAGAAGCGTGCGTGCACGAGTCGTGGATTCTACGCGAGGAAGAAACACACCGCAGTATCCTTCCGGCTCCGGAAGACTGGCTTTCATCGTCCACTGAGAACTCGAGCGGCGGCGTTGAACACCGGAAATACGCGCGCTTCCGAGTATAATGTCTGAATTACATGTTTATTGAGGCATGATTTTTCGTTCGCGGATCAAGATAAAACTAGTTTTTCAATTTTTGGGGAATTTTACTGCCGAAGTACGTCAAAGTACGGGTCAAGACCCGTGCGTGTTCGATATAATTTCATCGACTTCCATCAAAAAACAAAAATTGTATAAAAACGTATATACATGGATTTGATGACTAGTTCAAGACACAAGTTTCTTGATAGTGCGACAAATATTGATACATGTTAATTATATTTACTCAACGTAGATGCTGGATGTTGTATTTAATTGGATGTGATCTACGCGGAAAGCTTGGCGAATACAGTGTGTTCATCCTGCAAAAAGAACCGTTCTATAGAATTTTTCCAGGTTACAGGGAATACGTGTTAATTACATTTTCTCAGTGAATATTACGTTACATTAACGATGTTGCGTTTAATTACATGCAATTTGTATGGAATAAAATATATGTTCATTTTGTGAGAACTGTTTTCTGAAATTTTTAGGCGAGTTCGGGAAAAATAATGTTCAAATAAATACGCGAGTTTTTTTTTAATTAACGGTACAAATATTCCATCTAATTGCATATGAACTTGCGTGTAGGAAAAAATTTCGCGAATAGATGTTGACCTCGTGCAAACAGCTTCTTAAAATATTTCCCGAAAATCGACGTTTCTCTATCTATTTCATATACCAAATACACTCTGATAATTTGTTTCTATCTCGAAAAAGTATCACAAGCTTAATGTTTCAAACAGCAGAATAATTCTACGCGAAATACTTGGATTTATTTAGATTTAAACTTAGATCTATTAAGATCGGTACCTGCTGATAATTAAACGAATTCAAGAAATCTATAGGTAGTTACACCTTTCTGAGAAATAAATGGAAACGCTCATTAATTTGCTGAAAAGTGAACCTGTCGTTCGGGTTCATAAATCCACAGATGGGAACGTTTCGCGAACGTTCATCATCGAGTGTCGTTATCTAAACAGCGGCGGTAAATCTCACTGGGGGGAGGGGCGGGGGAGCGCGTAATCGGAGATTCTAATTAAAAAGAGGGCCGATGTTGTTGCTATTGTCGAGTTCTTCCACGTTGAGGAACGCCTCGAACCGTGACTATCTGAAATCGCGGCGGTCGCGTGGTGCCATTTAGAGAATGACGCACGATGTAACCGCGGCATTAGAGCAATGTAAACGTTCAATTAACGCCCGTGCTATATCATTACGCTGTCCCGTTTTAAACAGACTTGCTACGCCTCTTTTTTCAGTCACACCGTTACACATATTAATTTGTCGCTAAATTGCTCCATTTTCTTATCGAACGAACGCTTGCACAAGCTTGCGCTTGAACGATTTCGTTCAAATGTAATTTGCAGAGCTCGTATAACATTAGATAAAATGAAGTAATACGCTAGACAACGAATTCGTATTTAATTGCCGATCTCCATTGCGATCAAGACTGATATAATCGAGCGATTTATGAGAGCACTAAATCATTTTAAAGAGAAATTCGTCAAGATCGTAAAATGATATATAATTGTTGCTGATTTTTTCAAGTCTCGCTCGTAGTTCGTTGTATTTGTGAAACGTGTACGTAGACATACGAGGTAAGTTGAAACGGAACTGAACTCGAGTCAAGGGAATGGTAAACACTAGTATGAATTTTTAATTTCCACGTAACTTTAATCGGAGAAGAATGAAGACGATCGTAAAATATACAAAGGTACTGCGTATCTATAGGCAAACACATACACTTCGGCTGTAAAGTTTGCAGCGTTGCTTTTAGACGCGATAAATCATTTTCATTTTTTTTTTTTTTTCTGACAAGAAAGAATATCGTAAGTGCCATATCGCTGAGTCTAGTTAA
This sequence comes from Bombus cullumanus, assembly GCA_014737535.1. Taxonomy (NCBI): domain Eukaryota; kingdom Metazoa; phylum Arthropoda; class Insecta; order Hymenoptera; family Apidae; genus Bombus; species Bombus cullumanus. The sequence goes on along the minus strand of JACXIX010000064.1, from coordinate 3,624,800 downwards.
TTACAGTTTTAACGCTATAAAAAATATATTATATATACAGTGCTGTATGTTTTACAGTGTTATACGTTATATATGTTAAATAAAAGTCAATTTTCTCGTAAACCGAGCCTTGAAAAGGATCTTACTCAATATTTTCTCCTTATTCTTTCATAAAGAATCACCTCGTGCCCGCTTGTACATGTCATTCGGCCCTGTATATATAACACATGAATATAAAACATGGTAAAGTATCATATCATATCATAAATAAAATATTTATTTACCAAGGGAACTCGTTGTTTCTTTCAAAATTCTCACATGCTCTAAACGTTCGAGCCGCGTATTGTTAAACGTGTGATTAACCGTGTACATTTACCATTTCTCGACGTGCAGATACGCGTCGAGAAGTATCCATGAAATGATTAAAACAGAAGCTTCTTACCAGAGCCGAAGCCCAAAAGCCAAAGTAAAGATCGTCGAGCAATTTAGTAAATGGCACAAGGCAAAAGAGAGAAGTTGACCGGATACGCACGCAATTCGGTGCCATCTGCACTTCCTCGTTGATAGGAATGGTCACCGCAGCGCTTTGCTCGCGTGACGTAATATAGTAATAATGGTCCTAGTTTTTTTGTCGGGTAGACGACAGACGTTGGTACGGACAAAGGGCCGGCATGACGGTTTCTGCGGTTTTGCGGACGAACGTTTTGCGGGCCCCCGAATTTTCGAACTTCACTGAACCCTTGTTTCCCTCGGGGACCTGGCCTTTCACACCGTTCCCGACTGACGGAAGCGACGGAAGGGACAATTGGACGCGTCCGCGGGGAAACTACTTCCTCCCACTTACGCTAATTGCGAGAGCAACCGATGCCTCGCTCGAGGACAACCGGTTGTCCAAGAATCCTTCGGAAAAGGTGTAGTAAAATTGATGTGCCTTTCAGAAAGAAGGAAAAAGGGTATGTCTATCCCCTTTCTTTTTTTCTTTTTAAGGGAAAGTTTCGAATAGCACTTGTTTGAAAACAGATAGTAGAAGGGCCGAGGAGTAATCGTTGGAATATATTCTTCGCAAGTTTGAAGGCTGCAGAAATCGCGGAAAGTTACCGAGGACTTGGAATACGTTGGGAATAGGGTCCCGAGGAGTTGCGGGATTATTAAGAATTTTAGGGAACTCTGCGAATATTCGCAAGTCCGATACAAAGGCTGGACGAGGATGAAAATTAACGTGGAATTTTAATGTCACGAGATTTTATAGGACGGAAGTTCGAGAATTGTTTCAAGAAATCTGAGAAAACGTACCAGTCGCTGCAAAGTATGGAAATTAACGGATCGAACTTGAGAAAATCTTTTTCGAGTCAAAGAATCGTAGAACACACGGTATACGACTAACTAGAAAATGTTGCGAAATAAGAAATGAAATTCTGGGAAATTCGATACAGAAAACGCAACGGCGAAAATAAAATTCTAAAAGTCGTTGATTGTCCGAAACGTATTTCTAACTTTATTCGGAGCAGCGTGTAGTCAACGTCGGCTTTATTTTCGTCGAAACGAATGGAACCAATGCTGAAACGTCATAACGCACGGTATAACTGCTACGGCTTGTTTAATCCGATATTCAACGGGGGTGGAGTTGAGGAAAAAAGGCAACGCCAACGGTAGAGAACTTTTTTCTCGGTGTCCGCTAATGAATCGACAATTTACGAGAGTTTCACGGGTCGCTGCAGCCCCGTACATTTTGGCATGCTCGTAGCTGCTTCTCATTCATCCCTCTTTTTCTCCACCAACCGGCCAGCGATTTTTTCTCCACACCCCTGCTAAAGAAAACAGCCGAGGATCTTGGAGGAAGATCGTGAACAGGCTGTGTCAGTGATCGATGACTCCAACATCGGAAGGGGTGGCTCTTCGTATGGAAAACGAGGGGAAAAAGCGGACCTGAGTCAGGGAAAAGCAAATTTCGCAAGCAACTGTATACTTCTTCCCCATTTTTCCTTTTTCTTTTTTTTTTTTTTGAGAATGTTAGATTAGCCAGAAACTTTACAGCAATTACTTATTTCACGTTGAAATTGTTTACATAAATACAAATTAGCAGCTGCTGCGACAGGGACGCAGCAGCATTTTTTTTAGAAATTTATCTTCAACCAAAAAGTCGAACTAAAAGTCAAGTATTTTTCTCTTATAATGAATTCAAATAGTAGAACTGCCTTGTTACTGCTGTCCAAGTGATCGTTCATGATAATCATTCCCTGACCTTTACCGATAACTTTGGACAGTGTACCTTCGAACGAACAAATGAAAGAGAAAAGTGAACGAACGAAATTTAGGTTCTAAAGCGTTCGTCTTTAGTCTCTGAATCGAATCGGATAGAAATAAGGACTTAACAGAGTGAAACTGCAATTTATAGTTCTCGTCTATGGTAACCGCAGCAAGAAAAATCTTCCTGTCTATTATAAGCTCGTTTGTGGACACGCTAACGTGACCGTCACGCCTCCGCTTCCTGCGTTCCACTTGTAATCCATTCCATCACGGCACTCTGCCGTCGATAATTTCCAATAATAACAAGAAAACAAGACGAATCGCCTAACCTGGCGTTTCTCCTTCAAAGTAGCTGAACCGACTTATGCACGCAGTTTATTCTGTTTAAAAATCCATCGCATAATACATAGCATGATCAGGTGTCCGTTATAACGTCAAGTGTGATAAGTACCTTAGCAGGCTGATCGAAGATTAATTTCAAGCAATCGTCCAGCCAGCTCTCGCCGGATGACTTCCGATGACACATCCGGAATAAAAACACTCTTTAAGATCCGCCGCGGTCGACGTTCTTCAAGCGTTTTAATATCCTTCAACAGTGACGTTTCAGTACTTTGATACTTTGAATATGGATAACTTTAATATTCGAACTTTTTCATTCTCATTTTAGTAGCGAATATTTTTAACAGTATTTTAATATCTGTAATATCATATATTTGAATATTCTAATTTCAAATATCACTGTGTTTCCACGTTCTAATATTTTTTAATATTTCAATATTCTCGCACGTTCGATATTTTTAATATCTCTGATAATACGATATACGTGTGTACATCAGCTTCAAATCGAAAATACAGGAAAAAAGATTATTTTTGCCGTTAAAAAGTCGCAATTACGTCCCGCCATTTCAGATACGTACGAAGCGTTCGAGTCTTAATATCCAGTCGTACGTGTATAATGGAAATGGAAAAACAGAGAGGAACGAGCCTGGACGAAAGAATGAACGAAGGGCGTTCATTAGGAATCGTACGGTCGGAATTTCACGGTGGCTAACTGGCAACGAGAGACTCCGCTCGGATCGGCCGCGCATACTTATTTTCACGACATCCGCGGCAAAAGAAGCGACTATTCGACACGGTCCGCTGCTCTGCCGATGATAGTACTTCGAGTGAAATTGGTCAGTGTGCTGGGCAACGGCTAAGGCCGTCGAATCGACCATAGTTTACGGTCAAGCAACCCCATGTAATTTCCATGGAACACCCTATGCCTACTTCCTTCTTGTATCTTAACGCTTGCTGCCACTTCTTTACGAAAAATCTGTCTTTCCTTTAAATTTCTTTCCAGAGGAAGGAAATAATTTATTTGGTAGATACGATGGCTCGGGAAACTGTCCCGAATTTTATGGTACGAAGTTTACGTAGCACTCGCAGAGAATTTCGACGTGACTTGTGAGGGTTAAATAATTTTTCAACAACCCTTTTGTAGGAGATCGGTAAAAAGGTAATTGATATATCTTGAGTTCGCGAGTATTGGGTTGGCAACTAAGTGACTGCGGATTTTGTCATTAGGTGGTATTGACATAATCCGCAATCACTTAGTTGCCAACCCAATAGCAAGGGATCTGTGTTAAGTTACAAACCAAGAGGCAGGTACTTGTGAGTTTGGAAAATGGTACCTGTGAGTTTGAAGGATTAAAGAATCAAAGTAGGTGAGATATATCGCGTAAATTTTAAACTACTTACAATTTCTCGTTCATATAGCATTATTAATTAAATCGGGTATTTCGTGCAAGCGAATGGGATCGTACGCGATTATTGGCAAAATTTGAAGCATCTGAAGATGCATATACGACAGTTACGAGATATTTATTGGCAGCATACACTTCCAAAAATCATCGACGTATTGAATCAGTGGGTTATTGACTACGTTAATAAGCCAGGATATTTAACGAGACCATAATATTAATTTAATTGTACATTTAATTAACTTTAGTTCAATTGTACATTCAAGACTGATATTCATATTGTATTCCGTAGTATTCTAGAATACTAATTTTGTACTAACTGTATGTTTGCGGTAAATGTCGTGTAACTTCTACGTACGTACTTTTTCATATCGATTTCATATTTTCCTAACGTAAACGGTGGCAAGGAAATATGAAAAGTATAATGGACATAACAAATTCGTAAAAGAAACTCTGTGCTAAATGTTTGAATATTTCCGCGAGTCGCCATAGATTAAATAAAATGAGCGATACTCGTGTCACGTTATGGTGTAAAGAAAATTTCAAAATGTTTCGTACAATGCAAATAACATATTCGTAAAGGAAATTCTGTGGCAAGCAATCCAATATTGTCGTGAGCCATTGTAGCTTAAAATGGCTTAAACAGGCAGAGTAAAAGAGTGAGAGAGAAAGAAAGGAAGTTGGAAAAAGCGATCCATCAGGTGGAGAGGACAAGGAACAGCAGAATATCGCGCGACCATTCTGATTCAAATTTTTCGACCACCGTCCGTTTCCACCCCCCGTTTCACGGGACACCAGCGCGTACAACGTTTCCAACGGCGTTTACAAAACACCGTTTGCCCGGAACACCCGTTAATCGTCCCGGAAACGCGCGTTCCCTCTCGAAATTGTTTGTCGCCCGTTTTCCGGCCCCGAAATCCCAAAATACCTTGCGCAATTATAAACGTGCGCGGCGGACGTATTAAACGGAAACGGAGGCGGACGATGAAATTACTATGAAACTACTGAAATAATGATACAAGAACGAAATTATCTCGAACGCTGGATTTTATACGTTTTGCAATTTACGACGAAATTTCCGATTTGCGGTATTAAATAAATTGCGAAACTAAAGTGAAGATATGGAGAAGGAAAATCGTGTGAAACTTTTATGACGCAGAAAATCACGACGATCGATTGAAAAGATCTCATGAGAATTCTCAATAAGAAATAATAAATATTTGTGTAACGTTTAACGAGAGAATTTTCTATCGGGATAATATCAGAGTCAAGGTAATGTAAATTGACAGGTTTTCACAGAAAGAACAATTAACTACGATTGCCCTTTCGCTATACGAAGGAATGTTTACGAATAATTAACCGCTGGTAATTAACAGCGACATAGCGTATCGGTTTAATTAACGCGCGATCTCTTCGAGCGCTAAAAGATTCACCGTTTAATCGATCCTGTTGTTCGCAGGCCCCAGATCCGATTCAACACGGGGGAATGAAACTTCCACGAGCTTATTAGCATCGTACGAATTCGCCATTTGATATCTCATAAATTAACGATTGAACGAATTTCTCTTTTCTCCTTGCACGATCAAAAGCGCGTTATACATTAAGACCTTCACGTATTTCATGTAAAAATGAGGTATAATAATGTTTTCAGTCCGAAGATCACATTTTCCGAAGTTGGAACTTCATCTCACTGGAACAAATTTCAATAAATCCTCTGGAATACTCTTATGGTATTATCAGAAGGATAACAATAACGGTATAAAAAAACTGTACGTTCTAACGCAGGAAACCAAAATTCAGATTTTATTTCAGCAAAACGAACTTAACCGAGTCTTGCAGAATATTTTTCAGCGTTCCGTGTGTAAATTATTGCTGCGAGCAATGGATCATGAAAAACAATAACAGCAGTATGAAAAGAAACAAATAAAAATTCCAATTTTAGTTTCCTAGACAGAGAGGATGAACTAAACAAGCTGTAGCAAACAAACGAAACTTTTCAAATAATTTCTCCCGTCGAAATTATTCCCAGAGGCAGCGGATCATGAAAACCAACAACAGTATAAAAATTCCAGATAATAGCACCGTCTAAAGCTTGCGCTACTTAATCGGCGAATCGCCTGAAACATCTCAACTCCGTTTTACCAAAGAAGCAAAAATTTGTTAAATACAAAACGTACGAAATAAAACAATTGACCAAGTAAAATTTCGCGGAATAATTTTTCCGCGCTAGAATACTTTCCACCAGATGCGATGCATCATCAACTTAAGAGACCCTCTCAGGCGTCGCCGAGCATCTGGAAACCTTCAATTTTGCCTGCGATACCGGCAAGACATCGATCCAGCCATAAGGCCGCTAAGAAACAAGCGCAACACCCCTCGAAACGGCCGTTAACGCGATGGAAGCTCGTTCCCAGGACAAGGCAACGATAATGGCCCTGTTTTGACAGCGAGACGGCCCCGTTCGTGAAAACAGAAGTACGCCTTCATTGTTGTCGGCGCGTGGAAGCAGAGCGTGCGGGGGTGGCGCGCGACAACCGAAGAAAAGTAAATCATGTCCGGCCGAATCATCCCCCGTCGAGCTGTGTTGGCCAACAATGACCATTGTCCGGCCGATACGCGACCACTCGAAATGATCTCCGGTCACAAGTCATTAGCTTTCCATTTTAAACCACCCCCGCGTTGTACGCTCGCTCACTCTGGGGACAAGATCCTCTCTGGGGGTGAGTTTTAGGGATCACGCGAGATTCAAGCTCGTTGCTCGTTTATTCATTGTGCGACGACCATGTATCTTGTCCGGGGAATTTGACACACTCAGGGGTGAGTTGTTTGAATTGTTCGAAACGAGAGGTGGACGTTTAGATGCGAGGTTCGGGTCGGAGTTGTTAAAATTTAATCTGGCGAGCGGCAGTAGCTGTGAATTCGTTTCGACCCGTATTAGTCGCGTTAGCAGTTTTTCTTCTTTCGTGAAATTATTATGATTCTCGTTACAACTTAACCGGGAAATGTGTTTAACGTGCGAGATACGTATTTTGGTGTAAAAAAAGGATCCTCGATTTGGCTGAGAATTCAGCTTATGGAGTTTGTACGAATTTCCTCCCCCGAACGAACAGTCGACGAGTTAAATTATGGTGGACAAGAGAATTTAATTCAGGATTTCCTGTGGATTATTTCTATTATTCTATGCTCCTTCGCAATAAGCGTAAAGATAATTAAAAGAAGTAATTCCTGGCGACAGAAATCGCACCGATCATGTACAAATTCTACGCAAAATTCGAAAAGCATTCATTTTTACGCCTAAGAATCGCGCGACAGATTATGAAAAAAATGAACAATGAAACTCTGCTAAGTGGAATTCTAAGGAATTCTTCGACAGTTCCAGATTGCCGTACAAAAATTGGAAAACCATACAAGTGGCTGCGAGAATCTAAGATCGAGGAATCTTAAGAAGAGCAACCGATCGGAGCAACCTGCGCGATATCAAAAAAGCAAGGACAACCGATCCCAAAACCGAGGAAAGAGGAGCAAAACGAGAGGTCTCGGTCGTGGAATGATTTACGAGCGGCAGGGGGTTGGTGGAAAAGGGGCGAGGATGAGAATCCCTGACGTAGCAGAGACAAAAGGACCCCCCGATAACCAAGTACGGACGGACTGTCTGTCGTCGGGCTGTCAGTGATCGTCTACGAGCGTTTGGCCCGTTCGTAAGGTCCACGCGAGGAGGATGGAAAGAGTTTTGTGGAACCCGCGCTGCAGTCGGGCAGACAGAGGCGCCATCTTAGTCTGCATTCCATTGTTTTAGATGATTCATACGCGGCCCCAGACCCGGAGGGCCTCCTAATTTATTAGTTTGAATATCGAGCAGAGAGAGAAAAAGAGTTGGGAAGAAGAAGAGGAAGAGGAGGATGAGAAGGAGGAAGAAGAAGAGGAAGAGGAGAATCGACGAGACGGGCCAAAGAATGGCGAAGGGCGAGAGGAGCCGACTATCTGGGTGGCCGGGGACCGTCTCTTGTTTATACTCTCGTCTCCCGCCCTCTTCGGGCCCTTCTCCGCCACCCTTTCGCCTCGCCACGTCTTCTTTCCTCCTCTTCTCCTTCGTTCCACTTCTTTCTTTGCGTTAGCTTGTCCCTTCTGTTTCTTATTTTGCTTGACTATTTCGAATTTTCCCTATTTTTACTAGGATCCGGCAGTTGGCCGTTTTCTGACGAGTATACTCGTCATGAAGAAATGACAGTATTCTGCGTTACGTTCTAAATTGCTGTAATAAAATTAAGAAATAAAACGGTGATTTTTCTACAGATTAATTCTACGTTGTCACACATTGCCTGTGTTTGACGAGTACACTCGTCGTCGCTTACCTCTCGCGGCACTTTTCAAACTGGTCGCAACAGCTAACTGGTTCAGCAACACGATCCTTACGAGCGCAAATTCGGAATATTTTGATGTGGTGAAACTGGGGTGGTTTGATTTAATAACACGTTAGTAACCCGGTTTTTCAGAGTAGAAGTTTGAAGTATTTTGACGTCAATTTGGAATAGCCTGATTTGGAGGAATATTGGAATAATATTTGGTTTGGATTGATTTAAATTTTGGTCAGATTAAGCGGAAATTTGGAGTAATTAGACGTGGTAAATTGGTGAATTTGAGGTGGTCCGATTTGGACGAGTATTTGAACAATATTTGGAGATTGTTTGAAATTTCGATTGATTTTGGGAGAATCCAAACTCTCTCAGTGATCTCTTGAATTTGATTTGAAGAGAAATTTGATGAATTTTTATTATATTTAGACAATAATTAAAGAAAAAAAGTCAATATGTTTAGTTAATTTTAAAAGAGTTGAGTTTTGCTTCTGAAAAAAGACGAAATTGATTCATTGTCCTGTACGCAAACGAATGCAAAGATGAAGATATTTTTATTGGGCGGAGGATACTCTATCGATGATCGTGGAAGCTAATAATAACCGACGAAAGCAGCGGGGCGGATTTTTTAAATGCGCTTCGCCGCGCTATGTAAATTCCGCTTCCCGGCATTTCTTTTCGTTCGCGCGATTCCCTCGCGAAATTCCGGGAATAAAATGCTATTCTACGGATCCGTGTGGCACACCTGCTGTACGTGATTCGCCTGTCTAACGTTGAAATCCTCGGGAAAAAGCTGCCGACTACCGAGAACCCGCACGATCAGGGGAAAAACGTCGCGTATTATTAGGAAGACATTACCATGACATGTTCATTGAGATATATAGACCCTAATTGATCTGTGCGCTCCTAAAAATAAAATATGAACGTCCTTCCAAGCCTGTCTTTGGTTAGTTGATCTCTGCCTACCTGGTCAAAAATTTGGAATTAAAAAATACTCAGGTAGCTTGTCTTTTCTCCCAGATGGACGTCTGTATGTCTGAGAGTATGAAACTTGCATCAAAAAATTGAAATGAAGAATACGAGGAAGAATATAAAATATGAGAGAGTGACCAGACTTTGCTCGTATAATATTTTACGAAATATCGTTTAAATTGTCAGAGATACACCGTTGCAAATTTATACGATTATCCTTTATATCCACTAAGAGACGCGATAGTCCTAATAGCCCAGAGTTCTCGTCTCAAGACTTCGTTTAATGAATCAATACATTTCTATCTGTTCAAAAACTTAGAACTAGGAAATACCTGCTCTTTTCACCCAGACTGACATCAGACAGTGACTATCGGCGACTGGAGTATGAAACTTGCGTCAAAGAAACTGAAAGGAAAGGTGCGTGACAAAATACACCGTGTTACCCTTGACTCGACACCACTGACCAAGTAGCAACATCTAACAAACGCGAAGAAAATGAACAATTGGTCCAATTAGAGACCAAAGGATATCTAAGAAAATTTATATATTTTACCGACGTAAATAAGAAAAGAAATTTAATTTTACCATCTGTGACATCCATATACTCTGACACGTATATCAGATACGAGATAATCCAACACTAACAGCATTATGATCAAATATCGCTCGGTCCTCAACCAGGTTAAACCCAGTAGCCAGTATTACCTTTGACTCTCCACCATTGACCACCTTCATTGTCGCTGTATTAGCGTCATCCTCTCGTCCCGTAAGCCCGGTGGAGCTTACGCAGCCGTTTACGAGCGGCGGTTCCCATTACCCTGTGCCATGAGGCCCCATTCAGCTCCGCTTCTGCCACTATTCCCATCCCGTGGTTAGCGTGGCGTGGCATGGGCCTAGTTTTCATTCATCTCCAGTCCGCTGATGGCCCCGTTGACCTCGACCAGGACCCGGGATGAATATTACGTCGGTCCGTGCCGCGCTCGTAATACACTTCTCTCTCTTCCCCCTTGCCCCTCTTCTCTCGTCTTCCTGGTCTGTTTTAGCTCGCGTAGTCTGCCTGCTGGCACGTCCTTGTTCCACCTTGGTCAAGCAAGCCACCTTGCTCTTGCCCCGTAGCCTTTTTTTTTCTACGTTTGGCCGCGACCCGGCCGAAACGTTCCCATAAGATGCGTATCTGGATACGTGCCGTGAGGCCGAATCGTTTGACGGAACTCGAGCCCTCTCTTTTTCCCATTCGACGCGTTCTCCACGACCAGGTTCTCTAGCACGAAGACGTGACCGCGTCTTGGATAAGTTTATCGCACAAGGAGAGGATGAGCTTTTGGTGGGGGAGGTGGTAATGGGAGGAAGCGGTGATCTTTGGCTTTGCTTCTTTTTGGTAGAGTCTGTCTGTCGGAGACGGTTTGGAAGGGTTTGTTGAAGTTTGCTTTGGTTGATGAGGATTTTAGAGTCGATTTCGGAGATGGCGATGGCATAGATTTTTACATAGTTCACTGGCAGAATACGATAACGTAATGATCTTTGGATTGCGTAAGTGAATTTCTTTGACTTTCATCCGTTTTGACAGAGTACGTTCGTTGCACACGGATTGAAAAGGTTTGCCGCGGTTTGCATCGACGGATGAGGATCTCAGGACAGATTTCCCTGTAATAAGATAACGTAACGATGTCTGAATTGAGTAAATGAATTCTTCAATTTTCATCCTTTTTCGCAGAGTCTGTTGGACGCGGATTGGAAAGGTTTGTCGCAACCTGCTTCGACGAATCGGCATTTTAAATGGGGATTTCGGAGATGAAGATGGCGTGAATTTCTAGCTAGTTTAGGTTACATGAATTACGGTGCAAAGGAACAGCGGAATAATTTCTGGATTTGGTAAGTGAATTCTTTGACTTTCCTTCTTTCTAGCAGAGTCTGTTTGTTGAAGATTTGTCGCGGTTTGCTTTGGTGGATGAGGATTTTAGAGCTGATTTCGCAGACGATTATGGCATGGATCTAGATAGTTCAGTGATATAAATGATATAGATTGTAATATACACGTCCTTACATTAGGATAACGATGTTTGAGCGAAGTAAGTGAATTCTTTGACTTTGAATTCTTCTTAGCATGGAGTCTGTTTGTTGGAGGATTTTAAAGCTGATTTCTTGGACATGTCAACCGAGGTAAACCAATGATTTCTAAGTTAGATAACGATCTAAATGATCTTTTAATTTGATGATTCCTCAACGCTACTTGATAACGATCCAATAAGATGATTTAAATGTTGTTAATGATGTACTGTGACGTGTACACCAACCTCTGACGAAACGAACCCTGTATTTTCATCGGAGATATTATTCTGGTCAAAAAAAGTTTGTAACTTGAATCCACCGTGCGTCGTGCATGACAAGACATTCGAGGTGGACGTTGATCGCGGAGACGAAATCGTAGAGACGCGAAATGATAGCACGGCCAGTCAAGGGGACACGCGAAACCGGTGAATGAAGCACGTCGGCCTCGAAAGTGTGGGAATCCTTCTTTTTCCTAGCGTATTTCAACGCGGTGTGCTCTGAATTCAAATAGACGCCGGACTGTGTACACGTCCGCGAATACGCGTTGCTCTTCCTTCAGCTGCAAAAAGTTCTCGTATCGCGGGACACGTACGATCCTCGTCCTTTCCCGTCCCGCGGGAAGGTGCACGAAACGCAAGAATTTTATAATTCTTGCTTTAAACGCAGAGGTTCTTCGTTTCGTGGCGAAATTTCATCTCACCGAAGCTTCGCCTTCGTTTCGTTAAATATAATCAATTCTAAGCTTCGTCTTCGTTTCTTTAAATATTTATGAAATCATTGCATTTTAATTCGACGTCGTTTTCTCTTCGCTTGTTTCCTGTATCGTTTGGACGTCGAACGAACTTGTTTGTTGTCTTCTTTCAAGTTCTTTAACGCTAGTTACGATTTATTTTTCTTCGTATTTTCCCTATGACTTAGGAATAACTGCTGAGGAATAATTTACGGTTTCATAATTTACATCCATTTGATTCATCATAATTTACATCCATTTCTAGTGTCAAATCTCTTATGGTTATGACTAAGCCACTCAGGGTTCAAATACTAAACGAAATTTACCCCGACATACTTCGAAGAGAAAAAATATGTATATTAATGACGTTATCCGACATGGTTGATCATTGGTCATTTTTTTTACAGTGGTCAACATATTTTCTTACATCCGTAGATATAATTTGTTGCCTTTATAATTGCGGAAAGATGGTTTCGACTTTCGTTAACGATTCTCGCTTAAGAACGAGTTATATTTCTTTGCTGACGACGTTTTGAAAGATTGAATAATTGACTGTTGAAATTTGATTATATTTAAGAGGTAGTTTGATGGCGGACGAAATTACACAAAAAAAAGGGAGGGTTAAGGTAAATGAAAAATAACGAAGAACCGCTGCTACAAACGAACAGATGCGACAGTTTTTCTGATGCAAGTGGTATTTTTCGGGATAAACAGCAACCAGGATATTTATCGTCATTACCGCGGTGAATTCAACGAACTGCACAAAAACCACGACCCTCGTCTTTCCGAGAGAAACTTCTTTTCTCACTGCTGCGAACTTCATGCTTCATGCTTCGAACATGTGCAACGAAGATGATGTGCGTTAAATGTCAACCGTCTTCAAAATTTTCTACACTTTAATATCCATAGCATATTACGGTAATTTAAATTGCTTTTAAATTCGGAGGGATCAAATTATTTTTAAATTATATCGGCCACAAGAGAATGTGTGCAACGTGTTATTAATACGATTATTCTACTAAAGCAACTAAAATACATCTGAAATAAAAGAAAAGATCGCGTAATCACGTTATATTGGGACGATTAAATATTACAACGCGGATTCTTCGTCAACGACACACGAAAAACACGAAAACACATTTCTCATAGCCCAAGAAAAAACGAATTCGCTGTCGAAATAATTAAAAACTAAGAAAAGCTCTGTCATAGCCGAAAGAGGAATCCTTCCTCGAGATAATTAACGGCTAAAAAAAAAGGGGGAAAAGAAAGGAAAAAAGAAAAAACTTGGAGAAAAAGAAGCGAAGAATCCGGTAAAAAGGCCGCTATACTCAAATTTTCTCGCCCGTCAGAAACACTCGCGCGCCAAAAAGACCTTAACAAAAATTACGAAGAAACACAGGAGAACGAAAAAGAACTACGCAGCCGCTGTTACTTGTCTCGGCCATCCGCGAGATGAAAGGGGTGCCGATCGCGTGCTAATTAAAGGGGAATAAAAAAAGAACTATCTCGCGGCCGCGGTGAGAGTTTCGCTTGGCCATGTCAAAATCACAAAGAAAAAAAGGGGTTGCGATGGTTGGAAGACGTTAAAAGAAGAACGAAAGGAAGGAAGAAGGAAAGGAAGGAGGGGGAGGCAAGAGGAGGATTACACTCTTCCTCGGGAGGGTTCTATGAAAAAAAAAAAGGGGCGAAGCTGGTCGAAAGACGAGGCTCTCTGAGAGGGAGGGGAGGGAGAACAACCCCCTTCGTTAGGAAACGAGGCGAGTCCTGAGAGGTTCGCCAAAGAGTGATGCACTCGAGGCCTGCATCCCCTAAGTCGAGCGATGAAAAAACATGGCCGACGACGAGGACGAGGACGAGGACGACGAGTCGAAAGGTTCTGCCATCGAATTCATTATCGACTCTCCGCCTACCGAGTCCCGATCGACTCCATCGGACGTCCGTCGAGGAAATTTCTTCGTCTGTCGTTTTTCTTACCTCTTCATTTCTTTTCTCCCTCTCTTCCTTCCTTTTTTTTCTTTTTTAGTTTCTTCTCAGCGAGATTTTAATTGCAGATTGAAAATTCCGCGACGATGGTGGACGACGAACAGTCCATGTGGACAATATGGTTTGCATTGGACAGTAATTCGATCGACTGTTTTTTAGTCGCGGGAATGAAACGGATGGGGTGTTTGACTTACTTGAAACGTAAGTAAATAGGGGATGAGAGATTCGTTGTAGAAATTTCAGAGTACGAGATGGTAAGATGGGAAAGTAAAAGTTTTGCAATATAACAATCTTCAAAAATCTCTCGTCCTGAGCTACGGTTAAACGTCAAATCTCTTTGAGAATATTAGAATGTTACGTGTCGTAAGCGATACTTAATGATTTATACGAACGATGGACCTCCACAAATTCTTAAAACCCAAACACAGCTGAATTTTGTCTAATCTCCATTAGAATTATCCCTAAAACTTACAAAAATTCCACATATCGCAATCTCAAGGTAAAAACCTTTCCTACCAACCTATCCAAAACTTTTAAAGTCCTCTCTTAAACAACCTTCGAAGAATGCCGACTTATGTTACAACGATTCGTAAAACCATTTAAAATGTCAAATAACAGAACTCCAATATTAAAGTTGAATTTAACCAAAACTGTTGAGTATTGTGGATCTTAATTGCCGAAATAAGGAACACTAAGGTTACACTTAGAATTCATATCAAAATAGTTTTACATTTATTGAATAAACGATTTCCAGGATCTTCGTCGATATACACTTGCACGCGTCTCAACACCCTCTTTGTCTCACCATCTTCCATACCACACTGCCAATGGAACAACTACATTCATCTGTTTTTCGCTCATAAACACTCATATTCACATACGTGTGTCACTACTACGCGGCCGATCTAGCCTAGCACACAAAATTATACATATCTCAATAAAAACTTTCACAATCATTAACAGAATAAGAATTCGTAAGACTGTCCAAAGGGTTGGAAAAGGGGGAGTGGGGAACGTTGATGGACGTCGTAATCGGCCATTATTTCCACCGGTGCTGATTGAACGGCCCATCCAATCAAGTTGGTCGCATTTTCCTAATAAGTACCGACTATAAATCCATCGAATTATTTTTGCCCGTTCTCCAATGATTCATATTGCTTCTTTCGAGACCTCCTGCGAATCCAGACCGTGGAAACGTGCAACGAATGTTTACTTCCGACGCGACCACAAGGGGCTGACCCGATCAACCTTAATTCCAGCTACCATTCTGGCCAACGTAGATGATCGTTTATGGTCACTCGAGGTGCAAGTATTACCAGTTACCCTCCTATAGACGCGTTTCATATCGTAGAACGTTTAAGATTCACCGATCGTTTTTGGATTTTTAATTTTTCACGAGGGAGCTACGTAAATCATTCGCATTTTCTATTGTTCGTTCGGTATACGACAATTGTAAAAACATTCGTGAATATTCGAATAACTTGGTAATAGGAGATGAAAATCTTGAAACAGATAGCTTTTGAATATTTTCTGCTGATTTTTCTGATACAATTATCTTTCAATCTTGTATGAAACTATTATCGAAGGAATAAATGAAGTTACAATATGTTGACTATGGATTCTTATACAGTTTCATAGTTTCATTAATATAATCAAAGAAGTATTACGCGAACATCTATTTCATCCATTCTATTTCATAACTAAATAAAATCTAATTTCATAAATAGATTTCATAAATCTAATAACAAGTATAATTCACTTTCAATATCTTTTATATTTTTCCACGTTATATGCGTTTCGTATATTTCTGCACCTTTCAATTTCTCGTAAATGCGTAAAAATCTGCGGCCTAATTGTACGATATCGATATTACTCTCTGCTTAACGATCGACACAAATACGACAGAGGAATGGTACGCTTCGAAATACAAAATTCCACAGTACGCGAATATTTGCACATAAAATAAAAAGAATTTCATATTACGATGTCATGAAAACAACATGAATTGCTTTAGTCAGCAAACCGTCTGAAATATCTATCTGCTCCTTCGATTAACGAAAAGCTAACGAAAAGACAGAAAATAATAGTCTTCGATGCATCGTGACCATTTTTTCCACGATACTCTGAACCGCCATTATCCCTTCAATTACCAATTCAAAATTCGACTGGTGAATGCTTAAACCAAATAAAAGCAACGAGCACTCCTCGATCGAATTTTCATTCGCGACGACCCAGCGTCGTTCTACTCGGTGCACTGATGGCATCCCATGAATGGTACCTCGTCTATTCATGCGATCCGGCAAAGGCCGTCGACAGAAGCGTCTTCGAGCGGTTCGACTTGACTAATTGGCAATACTTGACGGTTGAACGCGGCCATAAACGAGCACCGCTCGATCGGCCACGGGGATTTAAGCGCAAAGACACGTCCCTTTTGATAGAACGTGTCCTACGACTCCGATTCTAGGATCTAGCTGATGCATTTATGATCGGCGCTCATCGATAGATCTTTGGGAATCGCGAATCTACACGTGAAACGCAGCTGATCGCATCGATCCGCCTGTTATTCTTGTTGCACACGGAAATGCTGCTGACTTCCGGTCCGGTGTACAACTCGAGTCTATTTGTACGAGCCTTTAACGACCACTTTCGGCGACAGATCGTTTGAGCTGTGTACTTGGATCCCATAATTGGCCTGTGTGTTCGATTTCAAATTCTTTCGGTCGTTTTCCACACGATCTTCCTAACGTCAAAACGTACCTTCGGTTTGGACAAAACATGGAGCGCCATAGAAAGCACAGGGATGGCCTTCGTATCTCTTAAACGACTCCGCCTACGAGATAGTTGGTACGATCGTACGATGACGCTTCTTACGTTTTATTCACCTAATCGTGTATATAAAACTATGCGATTTTGGCTAGTAAGCTCGAGGAAGATCGTACGTTGAGGAATTAAAGAAGCAAACATTCGAACGTTATGGCACGGCTGACGAAACGGTCTCTTACATGGTATGCCCGGCGGTCACCGATCCTTCGGACCATCCCTGTCCCCAGGTTTCGCAATCAGGCAGCGTAGGCCGGTCAGTTTGTTCTAATCAGTGGTGACCGCGAGTGCCGAGGCTAACTCGATCAGCTAACGAAGCTAATTTTCCGCCGTCGAACCGGCCGCTGGTTCCGTTCACCTAACCAACGATCCCAAACCACCGCAAACACTTAACCCGTTGCAGCTCCCGCGGGAATCCACGGGGGTGCTGGAATCGGTATCGCGATCACGTGGACGAACGCTACGTAAAAGAATATATGCCCCCGGTGTCCGGTAAACTGACCGCGATTCCACAGATTCGAACAAATATGTACTGAAACTGACGGGGAACGTGAACGAATGGGATTCTCTCTCTCTCTCTCTGTCTATCTCTCTCTCTCTTTCTCTCTCTCTCTCCATCTCTCCCCCTCTGTGTGTGTTTTCGTAGTTGCTTCATGTACCAAGAGATCCCGCAGGGTCGTATGGACAGTGTAAATGCGGTTGATGGTGTTTGTGCAACGAGGAATCGGGTGCTGATGTTAGAGCAGTTTGAAGACAGCGATTTTGGTTTCCGACTTGGCTATTTGCAAACTTTCGAATCAATAAACGTGGCACGTCAGATTGGTTCTCGAGTAGAGAAGGATATATGGCGAATGGGATGGATTTTATCGGACGATATGATATGGATATTATCGTTGGCGCGCAAACATTGGTAAATGCGAAGAAAAATAGCTACGCCGGGTGTGGTTTGCGTATTTACAGATGAACGCGAGGTGATTCTTCTCACGAGGTAAGAGGATATTATTACCAATTGAAGAAAGTTACTAAGTTAGTTATAACTGAAGAAAGTTATAACATGAACTTTGAAGGGTTCGTAAAAGAAACATTCCCTAGCTAAAAATGCCTGCTTCCATTGGAGACAAGAATCTTCAATTTCTATATTATAGTTATAAAAAAGAACATAACTGATTTGTAAGAACTATTTTCTAATAAAACATCGACGTCAAGCGCGATAATGGGCACCATAAAATTTGCAATCCACGCAATCCGTGGAATCGCTCAACTTCCTAACCAACTGAGGGAAACTAAAAGATTCCGTCGAAAATGTCTAATTTCTCTATTATGACTGTGACAAAAGAGCGTACTCGCTTAACGATTGTCGCTGAAAACGTTTTGCCGCCGGCACATCTCTCTCGAATCCCTCGTACCCCTGCGCTCTATCGCTGCAGTGGCCCAATCCATGGAGAAAGTCTGCCACCACCGTATGAATCGAAAATTTCCAGCTGGATATCAGACTCGAACAACACGCTATTGCGTAATATCAGCCGATATCCTCTGGTTGTCGGCGTCATAGTAGAGGCGATTTGCATGCGTGGCAAACGAGCGGGGGCCTGGTCCTGCATAAATCCAAATTTGAGTACGCCGGGGGACAACAGTTCTGCCGGTCTGTCGGCGCCCTTTCATGTTGGATCATACTTCTGTTTGTCCCCCGAGGGCTTCTGTTGCTCGCGTCCTTTCGGACTTTGGCCGAGAGGAGAGTCCGCGGGACCCGCCACGACCCGGACGCGAAAAGACCAAGAATAGGAAGAGAAGGAAGGCCAGACACGAAGAGAGGGACGACCGAGGGAACCAAAAGAACCAGAAGGAGCAAAGGGAAAAAAGAAATTCACACACATACGAGCAGGCAGAGAGCGAGAGAGTGAGAGAGAGAGAGAAAAGAAAGGATTAAAAGGAGCCGCATTGTCCTGGCGGATCCGCAAGAATCGTCGGCCGCCGGATGTGCGGCCAGAGTACAAACGCGAAATCGTCCCTTTCTCTCAGTACCGGGGCCCCCTTTTCTTCCTTAAGCTACCCCCTTGATCAACCACCACCCCGTCGATCATCCTTCATGAATAGTTATGATACCGTTTCTCGGTGGAACTCGGCGATAACATCAGGACCACACATGGCGGCACCGCGTTGATTGGTGAGTACGGCTGTTGTAATTAGTCGGTGGACGGGTCTGGTAGCGTTTTGCTCCGGCCACGAGGCTCTTCGTCGCTTTTTGTCGTCAAGTCAATCTGGCTACGGATCGTACAATCTCGCTGTTTTTCTTCTTTTGCTGGAGACACTGTTACGCGGTTCGATCTCGTTTGATGGGCCATCGTTTGGCTGATTCTTTGCGCGGTTCACGCATAATCGATCGCACGATTCTTAGGAAATTGAGTGCTAATTGTTGTTTTATTGCTTGAAGCGGTGAAACTACTTTTTAGATTGTTGCAGAAGGTTTGAAGAGAGATTTATTAGAGGAACTTTCGCGTAGATGGAGCAACGTTCCTTCTTCAGGATCGTTTGGAAGGATTGTTTGCGTGGCTCTTGCATAATCGATGGCACGATTCTTAGAAAATTAGGTGCTAATTGTTGTTTTATTGCTTGAAGCGGTAAGAATGTGTTCGTTAGATTGTTTGAAAGGGTTTGAAGGAAGATTTATTGGAGAAACTTTAGCGTAGATGGAAGAACGTTCCTTCTTCAGGATCATTTGGGTGATTCTTTGCGTGGCTCTTGCATAATAGATTGCATGATTCTTGGGAAATTGGATGCTAATCGTTGTTTCACTGCTTGAAGTGATAGGAATGTTTTTCAGATTGTTTCAGGAGTCTCAGGGGACAATTCATTAGAAATTTTATATAGTTTGAAAAATGTTCCTTTTTGAGAATCATTTGGATGAATGATTTTTAGGAAGTCAAACAATACCCGTTAATTTACTATGGGAATATCGGACACCAAAGTAGTAGAAATTTGTATCTTTTTATTTAGTTTGCTTGAAAGAAAATTTATTCGAGAGAATTTTTGTGTAGTTAGAGGAATGTTCCACATTTATCACGAACAAGGATTAAAATATCAATGAAACTGATTTCTGAATAGTCGAAAACGATTGTTGCATGAACGATGGCTTTTAAATTGAATTTAAGAGGCCCGAAGCTAATTCCACGTTGAATACGCACGGAAAAGGGCACTCAATTTGCCGAGTACTTTCACTGGCCAGCAATTTCTCACGCGGCGCTTACTCCAAGACGGTGGATCGACTTTTTCGGGTGGATTTCCAATTTCGTGCAAAATTCCAACGTTTCGCAGGTGCACGCCGCGTTAGCCGCAAGAAACTCCGCAATTCCCGATGCTGTCCGTTGGTTTTTCTCCGCCCGTTCGTTCCTGATCCGTCGTGCCATAAATCAGCCTCGTTTTCGTGATACGTATGTAAGTAACGTATCGTACGTGCGAGCTCCGTGAGAAACTAGAGCAGAACATGACCGTTTTCGCTTCTGAGTATCGATGTTTTCGCTTAATCATTACGATCTTCTCTCGTTTCTATTTTTCCAACGAAGAAATTCCTTTGTCAAATTGTTCCATTCTATCCTGAGATTACGAAACTTTGGAACTCGTAAGTTTGTAAAATAACAGGTAACACATTTTTTCCATTATTACACAATAATACAGAATATATCGAGAACGATACAGATAGTAACAAACAAGTATAATCCAATATTGCAAATTTGAAAATTTTTCAATCTAGAAATATTCAATCGCAACCAATTTCCGATAGAGAAGCAAAAGGTATCCGCTGCCATACAGCGACACAAGATCTATCCTCTGATGTAGCAAGAACCAATTAAGTCACCATATTACTGAACACCATTAACTATTAAAAGCACGTAATTCGATACTAAAATGCACGACTAAAGGCTTCCACAATTAACTCGATAAATTTCCTCGGTTCGAAAACGACTTCCAATTAAAGACCACCTAGCCTACCAACGTAACACCTTAACCTATCAATTAGCCATCGACAATAGTCCCTGAATCCTAATAGCATCGTCTTGAAAGGTCCATCCACTTGATATGGACACCCGGTCCTAGCGATCACTCATCGATTATAGCCGGTGTACAATTATACACGAGTCCCAAACGGCTCTTAACAACCTAAAATCAGCTCTCCCTTTTTCCCTGCGTTTCACTGCCTCTGGTATCCGCTTCTTCTAGTATTCAACGAGCGTGTTTGGTATCGTTTGGTATCGGTATCGACGCGAACGATCGCATTAGGGGCGGACGACGCACGAGTACACAGTGTGTCTGTTTCGTCATCGTCGCGTTTGGATGACGGTCACGATCGCGCGACATCTAGCATCGAGCTGGTTTCTCGTCACCTGGGCCCTCGTGGTCGATCGTGTTCGGTTAGAGAGGATCGTGGCAGGTATTCGTACGGCGACTCGTGGCGGATAGACGCGAGACCTTTCACCGAATTTCGCCGCGTAAAGGAGAAAACGAGCGTGGTTAATAGCGCGCCGTGGACGCACGTACCTACCCGCCGGCAAAGGATCAAAGGATCACGTCGCTCCTACGCACGTCGCATCGTCCGGCTGTGGCACGCTGATTCGTGATGGGCATCGCACCGATTGCATTATGAACACCGGCTTCCTCGGACGAACAACCGAGAGGAAGTGGAAGAGATCGTGCAACTCCCGAGGAGAATGATTCTGCTTCGTGCCTCTTTGGTATCAAGCGGAGCAAGGATTATTCGTGCGATAAGGAAAGCGATGCTTCTATATTGCTCGCAATCGTCAGTTGCTATATGGCGTTATTCCTGTATCAGATTCTTTGTCAAATCGGTCGACTTCGCGAAATAAAAAGAAAAGAAAATTGACGATGTTCTACGAGATACTATTTCAAGTAGAATTAATTTGATCCGTGTGCGGTTCATATGTGACGTTTTCGAAGACAGAACACACTTGGCTCTAAAGCTGATATTTGTGTACGAACGTTGAGAACTCTTCAACTATCTTGCGTATCTTCCTACATTTCTGGATATCTGTTCGATACAATACACGCGTCGATTCATTGCTCTTATTATATACAAGTCCGTTTTTCAAAATCCTACTGTAATAATCGTTGATAAATTTCCTTTTGTCACTGTGTACGAAACCGTAACATATGATTTAAAACCGTCTTTTATCATCGAATTTTTACGCTTTAAACGTTCTATCTTGTGTCTCCTCGAGAAAACACCTTCTACCGTTAAGAAGGTCTTCTTGTTCCGTGCTCCATCTTCGAAGAGGTGTTGTACGAGTCTTTTAGCGGAGGATCGATGGCGGAATAGATTAGTGTGGTTGTGTAACCGGCTTGGGTCTCGCGATGCAACCGGTGGAGAGGTATTAGGTCAAGTAAGTAATCTTTTAGCGGTCACGGCAGCCAGTGAATCCCTCGACCACCACGATGGATGTATATATCCTGATTGGTTTCCGTCCCTTCGATCGTCCCTCGGCCCATTTTCGATATTAACGCTAATCGTGCTTGTGCCTCGTTGTCCACCGGCTTCCACCACGCGAGGGACCTTTTGTGCCACGAACAAATTCGCTTCGACAGTTTCCACCATCGGGGGAGTTCTAGTCCCTCTTGGTTATAGTATAGAGCAGCCAGGGTTGCTACATATTCTGACAGACTTTGAATTTCGATCCATAGTTCGTTTAGCGATGTTTGGAGGTAAGTTGATTTGTTTGGAGAGGTTTCAGGTTGTTCGAAGATTTTTCAAGGACTCGTGAAATTTTCTTAAAATTATTTCGTTTAAACGACTTAATCCATCGTCGATTCTAATTCCTAACTTTTCTCGAATAATTGTTACGTATTATAATAATCGCTATGAACGTTGAATTGTTTACAATTCTATCAATTCTTTCACAATTTTCGTCAACGTCGATTCTCGTCGTTCTCGGAAAGAAAGTTCGCGAAATAAACAGCACGATACGCAGCTATTTTCAGCATCATTGAACGTAATTAGCGAAACGAAGAAGTCGATGAGAGTCGAACCTTTCAGGTTCTAACTGAGCAACCAGAAGCATCGCGAGTCAGTAGATGGCTGGCAAAACCGTCGAGCAAGCCGCGCGACGTAGATCATCGTATCTTTCAGAGCGATCGGTAGACGACGGCGTCGTCGACGACGCAGAGAAGCTGCGCCGTGACGCGCTTGTAACTCGATGACTCGATGGACCAGGATAAAATGTCCCGGTAAGGGGATGGAGAAAGGGTGACGCGGTTTTATCTTATCAGATCGAGAGCGGCTCCCGTGGCGAGCTCAAAGTGCTAGGCCAAGCCAGACCGACACGACTACCAACCTCTAAAGATAGCGATGGCTACTGTTTCCAACTTCGTTTTCAGGTAATTCTACCTATGATAATTTACATGTAAAATTCAAGAGAAATTACAACAGCACTCCTTATACTCGCTTGTTACATATCGCTAAACTGCAGATGTTTATGCCGATGTTACTCATTTTATAATATTTTATATATTTCTTTATATTATGCGCAGTCCTTGTCCTCCTGCACATCTCTATCCTTGAATTTGATAAAAATTCGTATTTCTCATTCTCAAATTTCTTATAAGCTTGTTCGATGTTCTTTTAAATTCCCCAAGTTTCTTATAAATTCATGAAGTTTCTTAAAAATTTCCCAAATTCCTTATGGATTCTTCGCATTTCTCGTTTCTATTTCTTTCAAATTTCTTCAATTTTTTATAATCCCCCTTGAACATTCTCATTCTACGCGTCGTTGTATTTCTACAAGCAACGAAAAATTGCTACACTCTTCTCTACCGAACACTGATCGATCTCTACGAAACACTTTGCACTGGTCTCAAAGCTATCGCTACAATGAAAGAGCCAGTGATTCCCTGCTGCCTCATTACCGTAATTAGAACCTGCACGATGATCTCGGAGCAGCATCTCGTTGGGACGAACCAATGGCAGCTTAAGAACATCCAAAGAGGAAGACCAACCGTGCATGTTTCAATCGAAAGTTTTTATAAATCCAATGATCGTCGAATGTAGAGAAGCTGGTCCCAAGTATGATCGACGCTAAACGATCGTGTTCCACAGAGGCTTACGATCGATCGCGGTTGAAAATGACTGGTCGAACCACGATCCATGATAATATCGTGCATCGTAACGAGAACGCCGCTCGTAATTAATAAATGTCGCGTCGATTCTAACATCGCAATTGCCCGGCGATCAATTGGATTCGCGATGCATCGAGATGGTCAGATGCGCCAACATCTTGATCGCGTCGCGTCCAGTTGCCAATTACATTTGTTTTAACACGCTATTCGCTATTTTATTCGCCTTCGTAGGTAAACGAAAACGGGAATAGAGAAACAGAAGCATTACTTCGATAATTTAATCGACGTACCGTGTGCGTCATTATCTCGATCGATGCGTCGAAGATATAAATCATAGACAACATAATCGTAGTCATACGACTATATATAGAAGTTTGAAGAAAAGTCCTAATTGTATTTTGACGTCGCCTAAATTCGACCATCGATTCGACTATTAAATTCAATCACAGGTCACTGTCGAGTTTCCCTTGCAACCTTTGAATCAAGTCAGAATCTTGCCATCACCATCAAACTCTAAAATCTAAAATCTCCAACCAGTGTAAGGTACCTACATCCTCAATCATAAATTCAATTATTAAATTCAATCATAGATTGCAATCATCTTTTCCCTTTCGTTTGCTCAAACATATTGGACCAACTATCGTCACGTTCTAAAGCTTCTGCAACCAGTTTAAACGACCTAAAATCTCGATCATAGATTGAAGCATTAGATTCAAACACAGATTACAACCGCCTTTTACCTTTCAACCAAATCAGAATCCAAAATGTTACCATCTTCGCATTCTAAATCAAAGCATCTGCGACCAGCCTAAAACATCTAAAATCTCAATCATGTATCGATCTCTTCAATTCGATCACAGATTGCAATCATCTTTCCCCTTTCGATCTTCCAAATATATTCGACCAACTATCTTCACATTCTAAGGCATCTGCAACCAGTCTAAAACATCTAAAGTCTCAATTGAACTGTTAAAACCAATCATAGATCGCAACCATCTATTTTCTTTCGACTTTTCAACCAAATCAGAATCATTTCACCATCGCCGTGCTCTAAAGCATCACCGACCCGTCAAAAACATCAACAAACATCAAACAGTTACCATTTGACCAAGCAGTACCATTTCCTAGAGTCTTCATCACGTAGATTAATCTTTAAACGCCGTCAAACAGAGTTCCTCGTTGTACTAGACGGCACAGGAGGCGTGTAACGCCGATGTCAAGAAGCTTCTTGTCCAAGAAGTTTGCGTTCCGAAAGAAGCAACACAGTCTAAATGGCTCCGAACGAACCTCGTCCCAGCCTACAAAACCAAACACAGAGGAAACTCTCAGTCGATTGCCTCGCAAGATCGCGGGTCTTACAGCCAGGCAAGAAGAAGCGGATCTCAAAGGATCTACAAGATGATCTGTGACGCGAGGAGGCGACAGCCGTCGACTCCTCGAATAGACGCCGTCCGGTCATCTCTATTTCTGTCATCGGCGAGGTTGCGTAACGTGCACAGAGGGAGTACACGTATTACGTACGTGGACCAAACGCGAGTATCGGCAGATGCAAATAACGAGGATGACGATTAGCGTCCGGCGACCTCACGACCTCTTGGCCGGTGGTCCAATTTGCGGCTGCTTTGTCCAATTACCAGTCATTAGCCATTACCATCGGCTGCCGCAACGACTCCTACGCCGCGCGTTTAGCTTCCTCCAGGCCCGGCCAGGAACCGTCTCCATCGCTTCCAACCAGATCTTAGCTCGGATTGTTTGACGTGCGTAGATATGGGATATTTATCGATACGCTCGATGATTCATCGGTGATTTACGTTACTACGTTCTTTAGGACGATTCGAGTACCATAAGATATGTTTTATGGACTGAACAATTTTCGACGATACGTTGACAATGTAATATTTTGCAAAAATTATACGTCGTGGCGTAGCATATTTCGATCTATCGCGACATCGTGGACAAAATTCGCGTGGCAGTCAACGCGTTAAGCTCCAAGAAACTTCTCGTAAAGAGAATTGTACGATTTTATGCCACTTTACGCTGGCTTTTGTATAAAGTTCTTACATTACGTTACAAATTGTCTAGTTTTGGGGTAGGTTGTTGCTGTAAAGTTGGAAATTACAATTTCTTTTAAGAAATTGGCACACACGAGAACAAGCTTCAGTATCTCGTTCACAAAGCAAAGATCTTGTGTTCAGAGGTACAGTTTGTATTCCCTTCAATTTTTTATTAGATCAATTCTGTGCGAATTAAATAAAGAATATTACTAGACTATACGACGTAAAATTTTCCGAAATTACAGCTAGAAATCAATTTTCTTTTATTCATTATCTTTCTTAACTCTTTACGAGAAGAGATTCAGACTTTTAATACCCTCGATATATGAATCCTGGATCATCAGACGATTTAATTCACGGGTTTGCACTTACGTAGACAAAGATTTAAGACATACTAAAAATTTGTTACACGTTATAAACTTAAAAATCAAGTACAATGAACTTTTTCGCAAATTTTTTTAGTTCAAAACGAACAGAATTTATGTACAACACGATAGTTCAGAAACACAAATTTTGGCATCGTCTCGCGAACCGCAGGAACTCGAGGGAGCAAGAGGCAAACGGTCGATTTGTCGCGGCCATTCTTACGGCAGCTTCCAAATCGGCGATGGTAGGGAGCGCGAGTTGGCACGATAGCTGGAGCGATTTACATGCGTGAAGCGCTGCTCGATCGCCGTAAATTGGGTAAACCAGCTAATCGGGTCGAATACGTGTTCTAACTCTTATTACAAAGAATGAAAAACCACTTCTAATAAATTCTGTCCCTGACAGTCTCTTCGAGATCTCACAATCAGAGACAATCGCAAATTTTACGAATACTCTGTGATCTATTTAACTGATAATCACCATATTATGGATGAAACACGAGACTTTAGATTAGACAAATTATTTAATTTTAGATTTTATACTCCGATATCAAATAAAAATAAAAGTGAAACACTAAATCTGTAATGCTAAATCCTAAATTGTGATCGGAAAAAAAAATACGATGGCTTTTTAAAAATAGCTTAGGATTGACTTATGTCACGATTCATGGCGTACTATGATTCTCAAGCTTCTGTTTAAGGGTGCGTATCATCCTGACACCAGTCTCCTGGACATCTCTAGGGTCACGCGACACCACAGGAAGCTCATTTCCACGCCATACATTTCATTAGAGAAGTGCAACTTTAAGGTAGCTCGAGAAGGATATCGCGTATGTAACGCTATAATGAAACAAATACATAAACAGGACAGAGAAACGCGCCAGTGTCCAAACGTCCAATAAAACCACCCTCTACGTCATAACCAATCACAAGCTCCAAATGGCGAGACCCTAATAAATTCCTGCTCCGAGGATACCGTAATCTTTCCATTCACAAACCTCTTCTCAACGAACTACAACCAGAGCCATCCAAAAGGAGCCCCAAAAATCAGCCGAAATAAAACCAAAGAAAAGACGAGGAGGAAGAAGAACAACAACATACAGCGAGAAAGAAAGAAAAAAAAAAGAAAGGGAGGCAGGCAGAACCGGTGCCAGGTTAGCGCGGCAAATTATCAATGAACATCACTCGGATCCCTGAACTCCGTTAAAACAACAAGCTGCACGACTCTGAAACTAGAGAAAAATGGACGCGCGGAGAGGCGTGCGTTGCGCGAGGGATGAACGAAAGTCGAAAACGAGGGACGATCCTCGCGCATACAGCGAGGATTCCCCGAAATTCGGGCAATTTTAACGGCGCAGGCGCCAGCTCTCCTACGAGAAGGGGCGCTGAATGAGCGGCTCAACATGGTCAGCGGGGCCCCAGAGGGCTAACAAGCCGGGCCCGCCTCGCGTAATGACGGGTTTCGCGCGCGCGGGGCCCCGCACTTATTGCCTTTTATTTATTTGGAATCGTCCAGAGCCACACAGACGGACCCAGGACGGACGTGGCACGGCCGAGAGGCCCACATCCGGGCCCCAGGGGCTGGCATGGACCCGTACCTCTCGCGATTCATTAGCTACACTAGGATTAACGGCCAATACCGAGAGACTGCGCACGATTTATGAGTCGTCAGATTCGAGATCTTCGCGACGCTCATAATTCTAACGGACAGATGACGTGGTTCGGGTTAATTGAGCAAGGTCGCGCGTTCATTCGGATTATACTTGGCGAGACACGGGGCCTGGTAGAGATTTTGGAGAACATGGCGTTATCGTAACGTGATCAAATATGAAAGAAAATTATTGTCGGCTGCAGAAAAATCTCCTACAGAGAAACTCTCTTCTCACGATACTTCAAATCCGTTAATGGGCTGGTACGTGTATATAGCCAAAAATATGAAAGGAAATCACACTCTACCGACAGTAATAATTTTCCTCCAAAAGAACTGTCTTTTCAGAGTCCTCCAACAGGCCAGTATCTTCTACTGTATCTAATGTGTGAATGTTTCTAAAAATATAAAGGAAGATCGTTATCAACTATACAAATTTTCCCCCAAGAGAACTATGTTATCGGAATTCCTCGAGATCCACAAAAGTACGGAAAAGTTCGTGGCCCGTTCGCCACCTATGGAGCCGAGTCGAAAAGCCGGGATCCCGGCGCGAAGAGGGGCAAACGTCATCGCCGGCGTCGTTATCGTGGCCATAATCGTCATGGTGGCCGGTGACCGGCGTCATCCGGCTAATGGCAGAGCCTCGAACATCTCACCGTTTAACGACTCGCCGGATCAGCAGGTCGTGTGTTTTCTTAACGACACCACGGGCTCGAGGAACCGCGGCAACATATAATCAACACATTTTTATGTCCCGCAGCCAAACTCCACTCTTCTGAATGGCGAAGCGCACGCTCTCCCTCTCTTTCTGTTTCTCTCTCTCTCTCTCTTTCGTTTACTTTCTTTTTTTTCTCTTCCTCTGGTTCTGGTTCACGTGGATGAAGAGGAAGAAGAAGAGTGAAAGAGATAGAAGAAAGCAAAATTACTCGACCACCTTGGGCGCCACGTCGCGCGCGCGCGCTGCCTTCTCTCGCAATTTGCCAATGGAAGGCCTCGCGGATCCACGAGGAGATCGTTCATTTGCATTTTACGATTTTTCGAAGTGAAATTAACGCGGCGCCTTCCGCTCCTCGCGAGCCTTTCTCTTTCTGCTGTGTATCGTGACACCCGGCCCAGAAAATTAAACCTTTTGTCCACCGTGGAAACACGGTCTTCTCGAGAAAAGTCTAAGAAAGCGTGAAAGAATATCGAGTGACATAGAGGAATTTGTTTCAATTTGTTTGGGCATATCATCTTAGTACAGAGAAGTTGTGTTAGTAGAGTTGAAAAGGGGATACAAATTTCCCATTATTTGTATGAAAATAATTGAAAAACCCAAATTATCAACCCTATGGATATTATCAAAATTCTGTTTCATCCTGTATTGCTTGAAATCACTTCTGAAATTAAGAACACAGTAAGGGGTTTTTGGAACAGTGAGATACTTGGGTCACATTACATGGGAAATTTAGTTTGTGGTTTGTTAAATTTAGGTATTAATTACTTTTTTCTGGAAACTATATTTTTAAATAGATTGTTTAATTCGTGTTCTCATTACTATTTTAAATTCTAAACTAAATTAGATTTGGTATAAACTAAATAGTTTTACTCTAATAATTCTAATTTGAAGATATCTACTTCCTTATAGCTACTCGATGAGATTTTACTGGGAAAATCAGCCATGAATGGAATTATCACGTCCTTCCCCTGTGGTCCTCGTGTAAGCAACAAACAAATCATCCATTATTAATTACCAAGATTTGCTTGCTTGTTGCGTGTAATCTGATGACTAGACATTTCTGCAATAATAAACTATACGTATAACGTGAAACATCCTGTTGGGTGGTCTAACATATTGGAAAAGAGAATCTCCAACGTGTTCGATACGAATATGTACAAATACAGAGAACTCCAAGAATTTGGTCAGTTTTTAAAAGTATCTGTTCGATTTTATGGAGCACGAGAAACTGTGGGAATGAGACAGAATCAGTCATTCCAGAGGAACGTTTCTTTTTCTTCCTTCCTGTCCTTTTCGTTCTCTTTTTCCTTTTTCCTTTTTTTTTTTTTTTTTACGGACAACGTTCTGTTGGAGCTGGTAGAATTACATCATCGGTTCAGAACGCGCGGTTGGGTCCGCCATTAAATCAAAATCTACATTCTCGAACGTGCGATCGTGCCTCCTAACCATAATACACCACCAAGCCCGGAATATTCATGAGAAGCGAACATTACAATAGCCTTTGAAACATTCTAGTGACTCATAGGAAAGAAAGAAAATTCCAAGGAAAATCAACTGAATTTCTCAAGAAGAATAAGAGAATATGTGCAACAGATTTAGGATAATTGAGAAACAGATCCTCACGGTTCTTGCACAATTGAACTGACATTATTAACGAAACATTAACGATTCATGAGTCATAAATTTTTCGCTACTAATAGATTTAGTAATTGTAATCGCTTGTGTCTATGAATTTTAATCGACGAATTAAGCTACATCTTCTTTCGAAGTTCCTTCATCAAATGATAACTCACTACCGATTATCTCTCAAAACAAGAATCTATAGAATATTCCATAATATCATTCCGAAAGCTAGATGCGAAAGGAGCGGCACTCAGGAAGTTTCAGAAAAGCAGAACATGTAACTGAAAAATTGTCCGATTTCACCTCCCACCTAAGACGACTCTTAACATTTTAATTAATCATTACCGCATCATTTATAAGCATAAATTACACGCTCTAGAAATGTGACTCTACCCAAACTGAGAAACATGACATTTGGTAATTTACAGATATCTTAAAATACTTTAAAAAATGTACAGAATCTGACATATCTACAGAACAAAATTAATTGCTTTTTATATAACAGCTAAACAACAGTTAACATCGTCGTGTAAACTTGTTAGAAAACGCGTTCAACGGACGTTTAAATGTCGCGAATTTGTCAAAGTAGAAAGGAGAACGAAGGAATAAAATGGTAGCAGGCTGTTGGATGGCTGTTCCGCGAACGGCCCAGGATGCAGTTTTACGAGGATCGGTCACCGTTCGGTCGTGGCAGCATGGCACTCCGATTATCTCGTTTCCACGGAATAGCCGAGAAATGCTACCTTAGAAAACGAGGAGGTGGACCGGGACTCGAGCGAAGCCGCATAAAAATCGCGTGCAATTACCGGTTGCAGCCTGGTCCTCTCAGCCGCGAATTCGTCGCTCGTGGTGCCTCGATTTCTCGTTCATTTTTCTCGCAGTGACCAACCGTGACCCACTTCTTCCACGCTTCATACGATGGAACTATCGGTGTCCCTTTTACGCTCGTATCTGTGAATTTTCCCTCCAGACTTGATGAATCTTGAATATAAATCTTTATATTCGCGTCTAAAATATTAAAATTGTTTCTTTGTCATGCTATTCGTCATTGGAGAAAATCCGAGAAGATATACTAATGACTGTTTGTATAATAATTGCAAGAGGGAGGTAAATTAAATTGCCACAGCTTGTTAATAGAATTATTTCTGGAATTATTTCTAATTTTATTCCAGTTGTATATAATCAAATTTCGCGTTTCTTAAAGGACACTTTTACTTCTAGAATGTTTTAGATCTTCTGTAATTCATCGGATTTGGATGTTCAACGCTTGTCCCTATGAAAATCGACAACGAAGAATAATTTCTTTGGACAATTCGTCATTCTGAAGTTCAACGCCTTACCACGATTAATTATTTTAACTCTCCAAAAAATTCATCGTTCTAAAGTACAATATCTTACCGCAATTACATGTTAAGTATTTTATATTGTTTTATTAACATCGTTACATTTACGCAACAATTTAATTTAAGATGTTCAAAATGTAGAAAATATTTTGAAAAATCATTGAAGAAGGATTCGACTATATTTTGACCGAAAATATTTCCGTTTACCTTTGGAAATGGGAGAGCCAAGATTTTAGACCATATTATACTTCGTAGAAATAAGAAGCATCTCCTCGGAATAGTACAAGTTTCAAGAGGCTGGTGGAAAAAGCTACAGTCGCACAATTAGCCGCGGTAATTAGCGAAAATAGCGGTTCCTTTCGAGTGGGCGTAATCTTCGAAACGTATTGAGAAAGAGGGGAAACTTGGCCGCTAAGAAGGTTAAGTTTGGCCATCATCCAGGGTTCTAAAGGAGAGCAAGTTCGTTGCGAATTAATTAGGCAAAAAAACGAGCCGTCAAACTTCTCATTCTACCAAAGCTATTGGATTATACTATTCAAGTTATAACACCTGCTAAAACAATCGAAAACCGATATCTATGAAACCCTTTGAAAAACCACCCCTAAGATACCTGAACCTGAAGACCATTGCTTACTTCAGAACACTTTGTCTATTATCTTTTAAGAACAAATATGAGTATTTTAACATAGTGAATTATGTTTGCTAAATTATCTGACAAAGATAATAAATTTAATTTATAAGAATGTGTCTTATATATTAAAAATAAGAAGAGCTAAACGAAATAGAATATTAAATATAGTTCAATACAGAGAAGCAGAAGTTTAGGCACAAAATATATTGTACTCTGTATAATATGTT
This sequence comes from Bombus cullumanus, assembly GCA_014737535.1. NCBI lineage: Eukaryota > Metazoa > Arthropoda > Insecta > Hymenoptera > Apidae > Bombus > Bombus cullumanus. The sequence continues at coordinate 3,592,195 of JACXIX010000064.1, read as the reverse complement.
TATATGATATACGTATATTGTAATACAATATTCTTATACTTCATAAAAAGATATTATATTGAAAACAGTAACAAAATGATAAGAAATTCAGAATGGAGAATTTAGAAAATAATTGTCTATTTCTTCATCGTTAAGCTTTCAAGAAAATAATAATTGCGTTCCGCGTGATGACCTAAGATACAAATTTTATAATACTGTGTTCCATGGCTTTCTCTAAACTCTCTCTACACTATGATAGCGTGAAATTGTGTCTGGTAACAAACATCCAAAATTCATCGATCCCAAAAAAAACATTGTATATAATACACTAAATAAAAAGAAAGATCGTATTACATTTGTTACGCATATAAAATAAGAGCATTTCATTAATATACGATATTAATAAATTATCTAGAACGTGACGCTGATACTGAACAGTACCCACAATTCATCAACCTCAAAAAACAAAAAAGAAGCGGAGTAGAAGATAGAATTCTCTCAAAATATCACCCCGAAAGGGAACTCTCACCGGAAGCTTGGAGGACAATCAGGAGATTCACCTGCGTTTTTCGTGATGACCCGACGATTATCCTCCCGTCGACACCGCTTCTTCGCCCCGGGGGTGACACGCCTCTTGATCCTTGGACCAAGCCACGAGTCACCGTCGTCATCCGCCATTGCCGCTCTCGCTGTTTCACCCCTTAACCACCCCTCCGTTCCCTCTGTTCCTTTGATTTCCAAGGCTTTTTTGTTCTCGTTCTCCCAACCCCCGGGGCTGGTTCGCGCGATTCCGCGCGTTAGTTAAGCCGTGCCGCCGACCACACCACCTTTTTCCTCTCTCTGCGTTAAAGTCGTTCAAGCGGGCAGAAGCGTACGCGCGCGCTCCACCAAAGATCGCGTGGGTAAAACAAGGCCCGCCGGGGGCGTGGCGGCTCCCTGGTGGTCCATCACTGGCCTGGCCTCCGGTTCCTTTGCGTGGGCAACGAGGAAACCCCCAGGGAACGCGTCTTACACAATACTTTCAGAATATTTCGAAATCAGAGTTCATGTAAACAGGGTTGGTTTCATCATCGTTTTGGGGTGATCTCAGGTTTGTTGAAATCTTAGAATAACATCTTTGATACAATCTTTGAAATATAGATAGTCTCTAGAATTCCGTACACGAGTAAATCGACAGCACACTTAACGATAACCCTAAGGTATATTAAACACTGTACGACTCAAAGTTCAACGTTTCTAACTCAACAATAAGTACTATGAATCTTTGAAAGAGATAGTATCCCTAAACTTGCACGAACGATCAAACTTACGTCGCGTGCCATCTTCAACCGATAAACACACTCTTCGGCGGAAGTTCGAACGTTGAAAACTCAAGACAAAATTATGAAACCTATGTGAAACATTCTACGATTCCAAGTTGAAAATTGTTAACCACCGATAATATTACAATCATTTAAAGAAAGAGACAATGCCCCTAAACTTCCATAAATAATCAAACTAACGTCGCAGCCGCTTCCCAACGAATAAAACGTTCGCTCTGCCGAGTCCCGGAAGTTGAAGAGTTCGAGCCATCCGAGACGTCCCGAGGAAGACGTTCCCAAGGCAACGCTTTCTTCGCCTTTCGATTCGCTGGATAACGGCGGCTCCTCGCTTCCCTGTTCGCGAGGCCAGAAGCCTGAAACGTTTCTCGAAGACGCGTCGCGTCGGAGATCTCAATCTCGCCGGATCACGATCCGCTATTAATAACCACGAATGCGGCCGAGATGGCTAATTGACCGCGGCGCTGTCCATTAGGCCGTCCTTTCGGCCATTTCCCCGAGGCTTCCCGCGCGACTTCTACTCGATTCATCTGTCCGTCGTCGCTTACTCGTCTATCCTCTCTCGCAGACGTGCTCACAAGCGGATTCCACCGGTGGAACGACAACGAAAACGACGCGAGTCCGCGTCCCAGAAATCGTAAAAGGTAACTTCTCGATGCCGATCGCGGAACCGAGCGAACAGACGGTTTTTATTTTACGTAATTAGGGGTTGTCGAGGAGAGGAAACGACGGCTACGAAGAAACCAACGACGAACGAAGTAAACGGGTATCGAAGCGTCGAATCTGCGTTAAAAGTTTCCCTCGAGGATTACGGTGGAATCGGAATGTCGATTGGGCGACTGGCTAACAATTCGCTGCTTCGGCGTAGGAGTAAGTCTAAGGGTTGTTCATCCATCAAGGGCCAACGGTTACGTTGTTGCAACTTCTCATTTGCAATTTTTTTCATTCAATTTACATTCCACAGGATACATTAAGCATTTGAGTACTGTTCTCTGTAAAGTGTTTTATGAATATTATTAATAAGACTGCAGGTTTTTATGCAAATTCGTATTTTTGAGAAGCAGTATACTTTGCGTATTTTACATACTTTCCATATTACGTGCATTCTGTGCAATTTTGCACCTTCAAATTTTCTGTAAATTCATAAAAATCATAGGACTTTTATGTAACATGTAAAATCTAACGATAAGAAATGTAAAGTACTCTAGGTTTTTATATGTATAACATGAAATTATGATAGGCTACCGCTTGGCCCTTGATCGGTTAAGGTCAGTTTCAAATGATCTGGAACGCCCGATAAAAGATTTGATCCTGCCACGTTTTTTCGGTCATCTGTGCGCAGTTGTATTATACTTTTCTAGTGTTATAATGAATATAAAAAAATCCAAGTGTCTTATTAGAGTTAACTAATTTCCTTGGTCATAGTTACCGACAATTAATATAAAGAACACAAATGACATGGAAAAGAATTAACGTAATTCCTTTGGTAGTAGTATCTAAAATTAATATAAAGAACAAAAGTTTCTAAGATAAAGCAGAGAACTTTTCCTTGCGAATCCATCCAAAATGGATCTTCCATAAGAACTCGAAGCAATGAAACGCATACATATATGTATTTGTAAGAAACGAAATACAAAATATATTCTACTCACGTATACCGCAATGGTAACATCCAACGATTCATCATGAGACATCGAACGTTAACGATGGCTCTTCAGAGTTTTTCTTTCCCATTGATTCGAATGTTCTGGTGACCGCCACCCGTGTAAACTCGGTATCTCGCAGAAGCATCGCGTGGGCCGATGGCAGGTGGGAAGATCAAGGGGTGTGCACCAGGAAATATTCCTCTCGCGGACCTGCAATTAGAACGGACGCGACGTGGGTGAGTAAAGGTGGACAGTAAATCAGCCCGAGTTTAAACTGCGACGGCCTCGGGATGAAAACGAGCATCTGCAGTAATCGACGAGATGAGAACGCTGCATCAGGTGCCACGTTCCACAAGTATGACTTTTCCTCAATTTCATCTTTCCGACAAATGTATAATATACGTAATAATTGAGTGTATTCGTTGAAATTTAGAACGTTTTAATAATTAAAAAGTTACAAAGAATTCAAACAAGATAGAGACTTGAAGAAAAGTCTTGATCAAATTATGGGAAAGCAGGTACAGAATGGAGTACTTTCCCTCTTTTCTAATATGTAACAGAAATTTATATAAATAAAATACAATTGGATATTCTAATATTGACTATGATATAATACTTTGAACAATCTTACAAAATTCACCGTACACACAGAACACGCTTTAACGATTCAAGTCTAGAAACGATTCTCCATGCCGAACACCATAAATCTCTATGTACCAGATCTAAGAGTTTTCTACTATTCTGACCCTACTACAAACCTCAATCGCCACCCCAAACCAATCTCCGATTTCCAAAATCCACGAAATCTCACGCATAACTCCGAACCCCAAACGTCAAAAAATTAATCACGCCGGTCCCAGCCTGGCGCCAATAACCACAAGGGCGTGACACTGAAAGGCACCAGGCCACCGGGCATAGATAATAAAACCAAGCAAATAACGACGCACAAATTCGTCACGGCCGCGATAAACGATGGAAGATCGAGACCGTCACCCTTAACAGACGTTCCCTGACAAATAGACGAGGCTTGGCTCGTACAGTTCGAGGGTGAGGAGACTCCTAGGCGAATTCATAGACGGCCAGGAATGCGCAATATTGTCGGCAGTCTGTCACACATTCGATCCGGCCAGCCTTCGAGATAAGGCAAACGCGCGCGCGGTCGTGCTCGTTTTATTACACGCGTCCAGCGGTGGCCCGCAGATGTATCAGACAATAAACTACGGCCTGTTTGGGATTTGTGGGCCGCGTATTAATCTTACTGTATTTATATGCCGGCCCTCCAGAGAAAAAGCGGCCTCTGGATCATCAAGAGACGGGGCAAGAGCGCGAGCGCGCGACGAAAGCATCGATTTCAGATAAAATCGAGGCTTACCCTTGAAAAAAAGGGGATTCGTCCCGGTAAACGACAGCACTGGGGATTGTTCCGAGCGTGGGTTAGATCGGACACGCTTGTCCTCCTTAGCTGGACGATTTTTGTTTTCGACCTTCGTTGGTGGCCCTCCTTTGGCGCGGGGGTTGGATCGAAGAATTGGACAGTGTGTTTCGTGGACGATTCAGTGGCAGAGGGATGCTATCTGATTATTATATTTTACGGTGATGCCTTTAGCTTTGGAACAGGTGGTGTTTTTATTTGCTTCTCTGCGGAATAAAGAAGGAAAATTAATTGCAATCTTTTACAATGATTACTGAATCTATAAGAAGTTTGAATTCATCGATTCACGTTCTTTCTAAACTTCTTCTTTCGGAAAATTGCGATACCCATGGATAACTGTATAGATTCATTGAATTCGCACGCAGTTCGTTTTATGTAATGTTAGGTATCTTTTACATATCACTATATGTAGCTTTTTTAATTCTTTTACATATGCTGTCTTTTTCGCATCAATGTGGTACAAGTATTAAATGTTAAAGCATTTACAGAAAATTTAAATGCGCGCAATACGCAATTAAAGTAGGGTATTATGATAATGTTACTACTCATAATATTTAAGAGTAACAAAGCTCTGTTTAGTTTTCATTCTCTTAATTATGTTTATAAAAAATGTGAATTTATAGAAATATCCGCAGACTAGCTATAAATAATATTTCTACCTCTACATGTATGTTATAATTTAATAGAAGAATTTCATTATGTGCGATATCGACATAATCCACTGTTTAAATATTAAGTTCGCAGAAATTATTTGCAATATAAACAATTTTGCGTTGTTCTCAGTGAAAATCAAAGAGAAGAACGTGAAGATATATTCAATAAAAAGAAACGGTAAATTGACGTACTACTCGTCTTTCGATTTGCGTTTTTCGTCGAACAGGTGCGTATCGACGTTATGTTAATGGGCATTCAGAAGATTTTGGTTAACCATATGCTATCCAACGAGGGTGGAGTGAGGCCAGAAATACTAATAGAAGCCGTTCGCAGAAGCGAGCTTGAATAAACGGTGCCCCGTCCAGCGAGGTCTAATCATTTCTGGGCGCCTAAGAAACGCTGGAACGGAAGCCAATTTGTAAATTGCCTCGATAAACCACCAAACCGATGCTGAATTTGTGGCTGAACGACTCTCCACTCAGCTTCTAGCTGATGGTTATATCGAGAATCTCTTCTTATTGCATCGTTTTCCTGTAATTATAGGGTTTTCTGCATTCTAGTTGCTGGTACTAAGACCTAATGTTGTCTTTTTACATATTTATTTCCTTCTTCTATTTCCTTCTCAATAATTTCAATACAAACAAATTCTTTTTCAACTAAACGTTTTTATGGAAAAAGCTAATTTTTACTAATCTTTTTTCTTCTCACAGTAGATGTAATTCTTCCAATTAATTATAGTAATCCCTGATAAGCACAATTCTGTAGTTTATTATGTTAATATTAACTTTTACCAAGTTACAAACCGACATAATGGGGAAAAATAAAACATCACTAGTTTCCAACTTTTGTTGTCTGTCCTAGACAGTTTCCAGACTAAACACAGCTTTTGCTAACTGTTTTCACGCTCAATGTTCAAATTTGATGCATTTTACAACGAATCTCAAGACGTGCTGTTCTGCGAATGCAGGCACGATCGGCCGATAAAAATCAAGTTATCTCGGTGTTCCGCGACGATCAGCCGCGTAACGCATGCGCTGACGCCATTAGAATATCGTGGCCACATACCGGGACCCAAAAACGAATGCCAGCCAAGGGAAAAGGGGTGACAGGGCCGACCGAAATGGAAGGGGTTAGCAGGATCGCCGGCGCCTTTGACCGGGAACCCCGTGGCGCGCGACATGCCTCGTCTGACCGCCATTTAGCGTGAACCTGTCTCCAGTGCAAACCACTCCGCTCTCGAAACTGGCCGTTTCGTTTTCGAAAACGAAATGTTTCACCCGGTGACAAATACTTTTCGCCATGGCAAACAAAATTGAAGATGTTATATATTGAGAGAAAAAGAAAGGTTGATGTTTACAAGATGTTGTGAATTCTTCAGATAATGAATAAAGAAGATACTAGGAGAGACACTGACGACGATAGCCTCGCGAGATATACACTTACTTACTTGTAAAATTGGAACAACATATTTTAAAAATTCTATGCAGAGTTGGGACAGTTGTTACAATAAGGAAGCAGTTCCATTGTACAGTAATTTAAATAAACCAACTCAAAATCAATTAGAATATTCAGAATCAAATTACTTTTTCAAACCCTCAGATCTCAGGCAGCTCCACTGTAGATTAATTTAATTAAACCAGCTCAAAATCTATCAAACTCAAATCACTTTTAAATATAAACCCTAATAACTATCTTTCTTTTTTCTAAGATACAATCTAAATATTGGAACTACTTTCTTATGGCTGCAAAGTCGTTTAATTGTAATCGATTGTTGTTAAAGAACCTTAGTATGTACTTACTGTTTGTACGAAAGTGCTGAATTGTGAATGTTCAAAGGTAAAATAGAAGGATTCATGTTGTTGAGGTGTTATGGATTCTTTAGATGGTAAACGTATGTAGGAGACACTGGAAGACACTGATGAGTGAAAAGAAAAAGGTAATTAGACCATTATTTTTTATATATTTTATTCGCGTATTATAATTAATTACCATTGAGAAAACTTACTATTTGTATAAGAATATTAAGGATAAAGCAGATGGGCTGATATTGTGGAGAAATTATGAATTCTTTGGATAATAAGCGTAGGAGACACTGGGAAACATTGGTGATAATTATCGGAAGAAATACCTGTTTATATAACCATAAAATTAGACAATCGTTTTTTCAATATCCTATTAATTCACGTTGATTACTATTAAAAAAGAACTTACTCTTTGTATGAACGATGCGTTGCAATTATTTATGATTACGAGAGAAAGTTGACGTTCACGGAATGTCGTCAATTGTTTGGTTAGAATACGAGTCACTGGTAATAACTGCTCCATACAACATCTAATTACTAATCGATCAAATTACTAATCAATAAAACTATTTTATAATTATTCTATGAAAAATTAAAGTCAATCATTGCTTTAAGAAAACGTATTACTTACTATTTTCATGATGAGATTAATTGCGACTGCAAATGCTGTAAATATTACTTCATATAACGCTACCACAGATGGCGTTACAATAAACGCGCGAAGAGCATCCATAATTGAATAATTATATTAAATACAAGCGTGTATTATTTCTTTGATCTTGAAAGATAAAGAAATAATTATGAGTCGGTGTTAGTTCGGAACTTAAATAAATAAAAAAAAAATAGAAATACACATAACCGAATCCATTAATTGAACCATTTAACATGATTCAATAAAAGATTAATTTTAATTTACTTACTTTTAATATTATTTGTTTTATCACTTTCATCACGTCAAAAATAAAACTGCGAACAAAATAAAATAATGTAAAAATTAGTAAATATGCCAACGATACCACTTGAGAGTCAATGGCATTGATATTAAAATATTTGTCCAAATAAATTACGCTTACAGAGTCATTTAAAATTTAACATTTATGTACCTAAACAATCTAACGAGTAAAACTATGCGACGTCTTCTTGGTTGGCAAAGCGGTGCCAGGATGCTACTCCATTCCACCCACGCGAAGTCGTGGTCTGATCCCGTGGTCGAAATTTCTGTGTGTTTGTCGAGCGGCGGTAGTAGGTCCCGGAGTTATGTTACGGCTGGCCATAAACGAAATGAGAAAACTGTCCGGCCGCCGTTGAAAAATCTCCGCGGAATACAAATGCTTGATTTTTTCGGGCGGCGCTCGCTTTTGGTCGGCCGCGCCTACGATGCTTTTTTCGGCCCCCGGCCGAACGTTTCACCTTCGACAAATGGCATGCTGATCGTAATTCCAGAACACGATGATAATAATAATAATCGAAATTTTGCCGGTCATAGTTCAGATCCATGATTAATTCAATCTCATTAACAGATAATATTGTTGCTACCAATATTATCAACTCGATCAATTTGATCAAGTTTATCAACTTTATCAAATAATTCAAATTATATAAACGAAACAATCTACCATTAACACCAGAACTAGCAATGTCGTTAAAATGACGGATCTCAAATTTTATATCACCAAAAGTGTGTAGAAATTCTTAGAAAAATTATTGAAATAGAAAAATGATTATAAGGTTCTACATTTCGTTTCCATAGCATCAAACTGTTTTAGTGATACGAAAGTATTACTAAGTATTACGAAATTTAATATATTCGGGCCTAATTAAATCGTGCATGAATGCTATAATAAATATAATGATATGCCAATACCTTCTGTAGCCACTGTATAATAGAACCACCGAACCAAATATATTGTATATTTCAATGCATATTGTAAATCAGTAGTTCTAGTGTCAAATCAGTACAACAGAAAAATTCGCCCACTCAAATCGTCAAGAAACACCAAGTTGTCATCGTATACCTCGACTGGCTCTCCATCAAATCTCTCCACGAAGTATGTCGAGCGTTTCCAAATTAACCAATAAATTAACGAAAGTCGGAGAGACAGTCGGTCTTGACCAGTCGATCGGTGGCTTTTCTTTCGATTCATGGCTCGCAATTAATCTCGATCTTGTTCCCGTAGCATGCTGCCGTGGGCCTGCACGGTCGTTAATTCGGCGCTGACGAAGGCACCCGACGTGGTGGTGGGGCTGGACGGGTAACAGAGGAGGGGAGCTGGGGCCCGCTTTCGGGGCCCCGTTCCGCTTGTAAGAAGCGAACACGATGACATTCGTACCAGGGCCCGAGAAAACGAGTCGGGATACATGGAAGCCTACACGAGCGAACGGACGATTCGGAATCAGATGTTATCTTTGACGAGGGCTGCCGCTGGTGGGGGGAAGCCGGGGCCCTTTCTCGGTGCCCCGCGCCAAGATACGGATCTCCTTGGCGCCACCGTCTCCCGGGCCCTTCGCCACGGGGCCACGCAAGTAGCGATGGCAACCTCTGTTCTTCTATTTTTTGACCTCGCGAACTTTCGTGCGGTTTAATTGCGCCTCGGCTTGGTTACTTGCCTCCTGATTGTCTGCCGGTGCTAGTGATAAAGTAATCTTTCTAATTTTTGTTCCTTTTATCGTTTTTTATCATTTTGATGATATCGTTTGACTCTTGATTCAAATCTAATTTCGTTTTTCAATCTCTTTTCGCTGAAGTAGTATTTTTATTTGGAAAAATTTTAATGTTTGAATTAGTGATTGGTTGTATGATGCATCGAATACATTGGCGAGTATGTTAGAATTCTTTTAAATGTCTTGACAACCTAAAACAATGAAGAAGTGTGGCTTAAACATAAACGGTCCATTTTATTCATGGAACGTGAGAAGGTATGCTCGCCTATATTATACTTACCTTATGATTAACCCTGCTACATTCTTTTGGGCCCCCTTTCGATCTAACTATGTTTTTGCATTCCTTAATACTAATAATTTCTTCCAACGTTTCTTGCCCACCTTCCAACAATAAAGACAGTTTCACAAAGAATGATACATCCACACGAACTTCACCTCTCCGAAAATTGGCACTTGCGTATTCCTTGTCTCCTTTCTTCACAGTCTCGTAGCATCCATAAACGAGCATTTCCCACATTCCACTAACGAACGGTGGAAAACAAAAAAAGAGTCTGGCCGATCACACCAGGTGATTCCTGGCCTCTTCAGTCCATCACTACGACAACATGGGCTGCTGTCGGGGCCTGGAAATGCTGGCTTTCGAGAGCCCTAAACGCGGTTTAAACGTAACCGATACCCCAGCGGGGGTCCCAGCACCGGTCCTCTTTGCGTCCGCGCCATCGAAAATTCGTTTTGACGATTGACAACGGCACCGAACGAACGATGAGGAACGGCCGGTCAAACGAACGAAACCACCGGTTTTCCTTTACCCAGGCCCTCGCGTTCATTATCGTGGGCACGCGTGTCTACTGTGCCTTGGATGATCCTCCTCGTATCGAGGGATCGATCGAAGCCGGATATGTCCGGTTGAATTTACCGAGGGGACACCGTGTTCCAACCGTTATCCTGAAGACGTTACTCCGCCTGGACCGTGAATTATCGTACTCCCGTGTCAAAGAAACGCAGTTAATTTATCGTCCACAAATGGTCTCTCTTGCACAATTCAGGTAGTATTAATAATGAAATTTCACAAGTCACAAGTTACAAATTACCGGTATTAACAAATACCTTTGCATTATAAAAAGAAAGGAAACTTCACAAGTAGATTTTATAAATTATAACTCCATTGATTATCCTATATTTCCCGAAAAATTATAAAATCATATAAGAGTAATCTATAAGTTGTAACTTATAACTTGCGGGCTTATTGTCATTATTAGTTACTCAAATATCCTGCAAAAGAGACCGAAGACGTTGTTTTTCGTGATGCTCAGCCAGATGGCGGTTCCTCCTTGACACGAAATCTACGGTGAAATAAAGATGAGAAATTGGTTTATTTGATTTTACAAAATGATTTTTATACTATCGTCCGTAAATATTTGGATACAAAAATTAATATTTTTACTACATTTTCAACGTTAGAATAGAAGAACGTTCCTGTGTCGTTAATTTGTTACCTTTTGCCTTACCTTTTTACCTTGCCCTTACCTCTCTTTGTAACTGGGCTAAAATTCTCTGCAATTTAAATTTAAGTTGAAATAAAAAATGTACCTGCGTTAATAAAGTTCCATCCATTTATCCCTAACGAATAGTTAACACTTTATAGAATCTATATGAACTTTTAGAATGTGACCAAAGACATATATCTCAATCGCTTTAACATCCTCGCATTAGGCAGACACAGTTAAAAATTGGGAAACACGAGAGAAGTTGAAAAGGCAAAGGACACTTCAGAAATTGAGCCCACTGTTGAAAGCTCGAGCAGACGAGATTTTAATAAACGCATCTAACGCTGCGTCATTTCGAACAATAGAAAATTGCACGTACGGTATGCATCGGCATGGTTGAGCAGATACAGCGTATAATTTAGTAACAGGGGCCGGGGGTTCCATGCAAATATCGAGAACAATGAAACGACGAGGCTCGCATTAATTAAGTCGTAAGCAGAATAGGAGACGTTCTTCGATTCGTTGATCGAGCGTCGTCGTCGCTCGACTACGACTCGCGAGGAGAGCCGAGTTAATTGGCTCTCTAACCAAATAATTGACAGTAAGTAGGAAATGAGAAGTTATTCCTCGTAGGAGTTGTTTGTCGTCTCCCACTTTTCTTTGCCCGTCGCTATCGCGAATCGACTTCGGCGAATTAACGAGCGAACGTCGTAATTAACCACTGTCAGGGAATCAGACCCCCCTCTTCTCCTTCGATGTTGAAACTTCTTAGAATTCATCGAGTTCAACCTCGATCGCAATAGTGTCGTTCAATGAATATTAGACCTCCGTTCTCAGATCTCCAACTATGCTCAACTATGCTCCACTCTATGCCTTTCTTTACGAAGATTATCTTTTATCGAGATAAACCATTCATTCGGAGAGGAGAGACTTGACCGCGTGAAAAGCAGGATTTACGGGGACCGATAATTGGTAAATAATCTCTTCAAACTTGTCCTATACCAGAATGATCATCATCTACAACAGAAATTGTCGCAATAAGCTTATCGTTACCGCAAAGGATTTTCCTAGTTCCCGTTGAATGGGCTCTCTCTAGCATAGCAACATCCTTTAGTGTAATCCTGCTAAACTAGACTTACGATCAACGATCCTAAGTCCCTCAGATTTACTGAATCGTGCCCGATTGACATAAAGCTGTTGTTCCAATGTGTACCTGAAATATTCTTTCTTTGAAAGTGGATCCCACTACAATGCAAATGCAATTATGTATTAAACTAAATAAAATGACATATTTTTAAATAAAATCATAGTTTGTTCTAAACGTGACTCGATACACTTTTTGAATAACTATCTAAAGTTCACTATTCCAAATTCATAAAAATCGTCATTTCTAGATTAAAAAATTCCTATAATGTATCTAACAACAGTATTGGACCATCGAATTTAATCCTCGGAGGAGTAACATCTCATATGCACCACCTTAGTCTGCGCATTTTTATGTTTTCTTAATAAATTATATATTTACAAGCTTTGAGATAGAGAAATGGAAGGGTACCTATAATAATTGAGGGGAGAACAAGCGACGGTCGTAATGGTCATGGAAAGGAGAGGCTGGCGCCGTCGAAGATGACCAGGAAAACGCCCAGTCTAGGCAAGATGACGTTGTAAATATTTTCTGTCATCGGTCGGCTCTGTGTCAGGGTCCGGAGTCTTGTCTTCGCTTTAATAAAGGTACTGGCAGCATGGGTACCTCTTTGGAAAGTGCGTCACCTGAGCCTGGTATCGGACACTGATGGTGCGGATAGCGGCGCTTTGTGTCCTTCGTGTACCCCTCTCAGCCGAAAAGATCACCGCTCTCAAAAGACCTGCCCTCGCCATTCATCACTTCCGCCGCGCTTTCGGCCCCGGGAGCAGCGAAAAAGTCAATCTGCAGATTCTCCGTCTTGGACGTTGCTCGATTGTCAAAGAACGAATAAAAAAAAAACTATGGAAATTGCAACCGAGGTCTTCGATGTACAGTGGCTCAAAAAGGTATTTGAACACGTACCTTAGTAAACGTTCGTGTATATGCTGTATGTCTTATAAAAAATATTCTGAAATTTCATTAGCGCTGTATGCAATCACCCCGGAAAGTAAGTTAATGCTTCCGCTAAAAGTTTACTTCCCTTTAAAAGTCTGTACTTTATGTAACGTGCATAATGTATTCATAAAATATTTCTACAAGTGTTAGGATACCTTTGTGAGTTAGTGCTCAGGAATTTTTCTTATCAACGCTAATAGGCTGCTCGTTGTGTCAGTGATGAAATCATGGCCATTCTTACAGACGATTCTCTGTAAAGAAGATTCTACTTTACTACGGATTCTATTATAAAGGCTCCGCAACATTCGAAGCTTTCAATTGCAAAACTTTTCCCAGTAACCATGGGCTATGGTTGTTACCTTCGAGTGGAATTTCTTCGCCAATAGAACCTGCAAAGGTCTAGTAGCATACGGTTAACGCTTCTAATTGCAAAACACGGTGCTACTCTTCCTTAACATGCATCGAAAGTGAGAGCCGTAGCTCTTCGGGACGTAAATTCGCTCATTTGTACTTGCAACACTCGGCGCAAGATCGCTGGCGTAAAAGGCGCGCTCGCGCCATTCCGAATGTCCGGCGTCCTTTATATCGAGGCGGCAGAAAAGGTAATTTGCAGATTCCAGCGAACAGGTTTCAACCGAACACACAGTCGGGGTGCTAATTTGTCCCGACGCGGAGATAAGGATCTGGCAAAAAGGTTCAGCACAAAACGAAGCAATTAAAATGATAATGCGACCAGACGGGGACATCTTTTATTAGCGGCCTAGCGCAACTCTATGTAGACCAACTTCGGCAACTTCATGATGAAATCTAAATCATAAACCAAGTACCTGATCTAACAATTAAATTTATATCGTTGTTTGAACCAACGAGTCGATAAATCACCTTTGCGTTCCATAATCCATACGTCTTTTAAAATTCCTCATCGAATACTACAGTGGCATATCTTCTAAAACACGATTGTTAGTTCTTATCCATGTAAGAATCATCTTCCTCGATTTTTCGTTTCTGAACTTCCACCAAACAATTCAAAGGCCCATTTACATATTCAATCGATTCATTGCCAGGATTCTTCGGCTTTCCAGCGCCGATACGTCACGTCCCAGTTCCAGAAGGTTCGTCAGACATCCTCGTCGGCCGAAGGAGGTAAGACAGAGAAACGTTTACCTGGCTGACGACGGCGGCGACGCCTTTGTCTCAGGGACCCCGGAGATAATTAAAAACCGAGTAAAGCGGACAGAACGCGCAGCAGTCGGTAAATCCACTTGGAAAGGGACACAGAAGGGAGAAGATCGTATCTTGAATTTACACCCATCAACCGCCACCTTGTTCCAGCCACCTTCATCCATCTACTTGTGTGTAACCAGTCGCCGGATCCTTGGTCCTCGATGATGGCCAACGATACGCCGTTGCTCGACGCTGTAAAACCCGATGTTCGACAGGAGTTCGGCCATCGGGCTACACGTAAATATCTGGCGTGGAACGTGGATCTACCGGTACATCATCCAGCCTCCTTTCTTTCCGCCTGATCGCTGGTATTTGACGGCAAACGCGTTTTTTCCTTCGTCGAGATCTTTCTCAGCGATTCGTTACTGCCGCGTTCCTTCTTGCCTCCGGATACTTTACGGAGTGTCGCGTGAAAATTGAAATTCGAGATCTGGAAAGGCTCTCGATCTTGGCCCGTGCACCGGTGTGACGAGTTTATTAAAATGGTTGCTCGTTAAGACACCAGATGGAAGTTGGTACCAGGGACTTGTTCTTTCATCCAACATCAACGTCTTCCAGGTTTTGTCCGATCAGTTTAACAGGTTGTTCGGGATTCTTCGAACTGGTAAACTGGAACAGGATGAAACAAAAGCAACTGAAGACGTACAATTTAAAATTATGGACCACTGGTACCACTGTACCTCTCAGCTTCTTATACCATTCTTAGTAGTCGTTTTTCAATAGTCGTTTATATTCCTCGAAGTCATGAAAACGTATCGCGACAAAGAATATAGTTGCAACTTAATTAATTGTGAAACATCTGATGCTTTTAAAAGTTAAGGTACATGACTAAATCCAGGTTCTCAAAATCTTGACATGATTACAACTATGATTTTCAGCTTATCATAAATAAATTACATTTCTCTAAGATAGCTCTTCGTGTCTTGGGCGACCTGTAAACTAAGAGCAGATTGAAATTACAAGTGAAACAAACGGTAGCAGATTAAAAGTGCCGTAACACCGTAGAGTCGAAGGAAACGTCGAGGAAAGCCAATGTGAATTTTCCTCCGGAAGTTTCGACACGATGGTTTCGCTGCAGTGGCTTATGGTTGTTGAGCCGATGTTATTTGTCATTAGAAGAGGACGGCGAGCTTCATTATCCGAATAATTAAAGCTTATTATATGATGTAGCGGCGCTCGTTATCTAACCGGTTTCGTCGATGCGCGTCACAGATAAACTTATCTGTCGTGTAGGAGCGCTTGTAACGAATCAATTATATTACTTATGTAAGCGAGCGAGCGGGTTTCGCGCGCTCCGCCACTTATCGCGGCGAAACTAGCGCTGAAACGTTTTATGCTGTCCTGATAAGCGACCGTTAGCATTATAATGCGCGGAAAAGGCGATCCACGGCGGTCGATCCTTGTCTGTTGGTGGTCTCGTGCCCTCCGTTCTGCTCGGTTGTCAGCACTGCTGGATGGAAATGAAGAATCTCCGTGATAAACCATTATCTGTATACGACATTAATAATACGAAGATAAATTGTATATAATCTTCTGAAGAATTGGAATTTATCTTCCATAATTAAATTAAGATCTAAAATTTCTCCAAATTAATGGCTAGAACCATTTGGGCGGGGTTATTTGACTCGGAAGGATGTTTGAGTCGAACTAAATAATCCGCTATGCAATTCACCAAAATCGGTTATGAACAATTTTTAAACTTGAAAATAGATTACATATTTAACTCCTAATTGATGGTTTGATAGAACAGTGAAATATTAGGTCATCCCATAAGTTCGTGCCGACTTTTGTGTACACATTTCATGCGTAGATTTATAAACATACGGTGATGAGGGACCAAATGCACTTGAGCTTAGCCGATCGAGAACAGGCTAGAGCAGATTTTCGTGGGTATAAGATGGTAATATAGTGAACACAGTGACTTCTAACAGTAAAAAATCATGAGTGAAATGCGTATCCATTTTCGACATCTCATGTTATATGAACTTCGGGAAGGAAGTTCTGTGACAATTGCCACGAAAAACATATGTGCTGTTTACGGAGAAAATGCGCTTTCGTCTCGCACCTGTAGGAAGCGGTCCCAACGTTTTAGAGCTGGGAATTTCTGTTTAGAAGACGAGGAACGCTCCGGGCGTCCTCCTCAGACAGACGAAGATAAAATTCGGGATCTTGTTGAAAAATCGACAAGAAGAACAACGAAAGGGGGATTACATTTTTTCATGAAACTTTGACAACTCGATAGCTATATATTTTTAAGATGTTGAAGCCTAGGTGGCTCAAATAACTCCACCATGCTATATACTCCTAGATGTATTTACACTAAAACGGTACATAAAAGGTAGGAAAAGAGAAGACATTCAGTATTCTCCATACACTGCAGACAGCAAAGTTGCTGAAGTAAGGTACACCGTGCTGAATAACAAAATCGTGTATATACAAACGATCTTCTGTCTATTTCGAGAGACACATCAGTCAGCATGCCGAAAGATGGTCTTCCAAGGATTAGCCTCGGTCGCGGGATTCGGCCCGAAAACCGCGAGCTGCAGTCTAGCAAAACTGTTGGACCGGTTTTTTCCTCCTCCGTCCCCGAGATGATCGTCTGGAGGTATTCAGCCAATTCCCATTTCGCGTCGCCATGCATTTATGCCTGAATACAAAGTGCGAGAGGAGGTTCCCTAAAAAAAAGAAAGAAAAGAAGAAGTGAGACAGCGAAGAAAACGACGAGTCGGAAGAAGGAGGAAAAAGGATAGAAGGAAGGGAAAAGGGAAACCGTTGGATTCTCCGTAAATCTTCCATGCGTGTAACTCTTCTGACGAGGAAGCCACGGCGCTCTCGTTGCGCGGAGCGGCCGGAGTTGTTTATGCTTTCCTGTGCAGCGCTTTCTGAAATATGCAAATCGCGAATTCGCATAATGGCGTTATCGCAGTAGGATGCCGCCGTCGGCGACGACGTCGAGATAGCTGAATCCGAGCGGGTCGAGCTCTTTCTTGACATCAAACGGCCACCGCCGGCTCGCCAGCCCCATTGATTTGTCCCTGAGAAGAAACATCTCAGCGGGCTTTTCGTACGGCCGCGATAAATATATGATCTGCGAATCCGCCGAGTGATCGCTATGACTCACGACGATTCGACCACGAGGAATACCAAGTCGTTCGAACTGTGAGGTCGATCGCTCCGGCTCCGTTACCCGACGAAACGTTCGTGGTTGGCTTTCTGTATTAGCCCTGCTACGTCCTTTGAGTCATTTATGATCCAATCACATTCTTTTATCATCAAAAAAATTCGTAATTTTATAGATTTATAAATAGTGATGAGACTTGAATTTTTTAATAGATAAAAGTTTGTCTTCGGTATTTCTCCATAGACATTTGTGTCTATGATTTTTCGTTTGTCAATGTACATGATACATTCTACTGTTTATCATACCTCTAATAACGTTTTCAAATGACTATCTTTTAACTGATAAGTCGGTATCATTTGTAATCGACTTATACAGAATTAAACCCTAATGAATTACATTTAAGATAAGCTAGTAAGAGCTGATTGTATGTGTTCTGAACCTCTCGCAATATCATCCTTTTTTTTCATTTGCAAATTGCTCCATGGTGAACATTGCTGTTTCGTGGTGTTGTTAACCTTCTTTTTCCAAGTACCTGGAATCCACCTCTTCTCGCAACGATCTAAACTGCAGAAAATTATATCGATCCGTGTCACGCAAGCCTTAAAATGTCGCGTTTCACTCGCATGTAGTCAGTCTACCGGCGGCAGCCTCGGTGGTCTTGCATTTACAAAACAGCCGGACGAAATGAATGAATTATTCAGTTTCGTATAAATTAACTTAATCATCTTTTTTACAAATAGACGATGATGGCGGCATATTAATACAAAGAGGATTTCGATAAGCAACCTAACAAAAACTGACAATTCATAGAAAAATAATCGATCAAATTAAATACTCGTAAAGTTCGAATGACTAAACTTCAATCACTATATTAAATAAATGAATGTTCCTTTCGTTCCCAATATTAAACAGTAAATAAGGACTCAATTTTAGACGTAATACATCATCGTCATACACCTCTGACGATCCGTCTACAACATAGAAAAGAACCAAATATGTAGATGATGACAAGATGAATACATCGAATTTCCAGGCAAAAAATAATTGTCCAATTCTACCATAGAGAACAACTTTAAAAGCAAAAAGCAAACAAGAAGAAAAAGAAAAAGAGACACAAACCTGTACTCATTATGCTCGTTCGATTCAAGCGGTTAGACCCGACTCATTTATTTCAGGCGACGCAGAAACAGGAAAGACCGAGGCAGAAAGAGAGACAGGCGAAGCATCAGGACGGAAGAAGGAGCGACGCGCTCTGAAACGTATCCGCGGTTTATTATTATTTTATTCGGATGTTCTTCGTCGCGTTATACCCCATAACCCACCCTCTTCCCTACACCTTTTCCTGTGGCACCGTCGCAACGCCACCCCCTTCCCTGCCACAGAACCACCACCATACTTCTCTGATTCTCCCCCACCGCGAAGAGAGAGGAGAGACCACCCCTCGGTGTTCCACGCTCGCTTCGTAGCAGTCAAGTCGTAATCCCCCTTCACAAGGTCCTTAACAGGCAGGGCAGGGCCCGGCCGAGTACGCGACAGGGACGTTAAAATTTAAGGTTTCCGTCGACACGTTGCGACCCATAAATTTCCTCGCTCGAAGCCGTCGCTCTTTCCTTCGGCCACGCTTGACAAATTATACCAGCGGCATCTCCGCGAAAACTCTGCTGGAAATCACTTTGCCGCTTACTTTTATCGAGATCGATTGAAAAAATAAAACGCACGTGAGTTACGAGTGAATAATCGATTGAATGTATCGTACATTATCATTTTACCTAAATTAGCTAAAGAAATTCTGAGGATAATTTCTTTTATATTGTACATGTTATATCATATTTAACATTTTTACACGGTACAGTGTTATAGTAGTTCGTATTTTAATCTCCTGACGAGGCTAACTGCAATGTTAGCGGAATGTTAGAAATGTTTTCTTAATGGACATGGCTCTCGTCCAGAAGCCTCAAACTGTGTTAAACGCGGCAGTGTTAAGTATAACACTGCACAGTGTAACAATGTCAAGTGTGATAACCCAGGCTATGAAAATGATATGAATCTGGATACACCCTAAAACATAATAAAATCATTTTCTAAATGTTACACTGTTAAGAAATATTAGCAGATTATAGCTCATTTTAAAATATCAATCACCATAAAAAATAACTGATACAAGAGTTATATAATTATACATACCTCTGAGGATTCTATAACCAACATTTTGCGATTAGTAACATTTTCTTAAAATCCTCAGTAGTCCTGAATAATCGTCTTATCCTATTTCACAGGACAGTTAAAGATACATCTACAAAAACGATTCGCTTTATAATATATCTCATCTAATCAACGTCTTCTGAGAATGAAAACTTTCAAATGAAGCCAAATTCAAAGAAACGACGCTTGCTCAACTTCTGAATGAAAATCGATCACATGGATCGATTGAAATGTAATTGCATCGGTGGCGCTTTCTATGATCGATACAACCTTAATGTCAATTTTGTTAGGTTATGTGATTCAAATGACAAAAACGTATGACATAGCAATTGTTTTAGAATACTAAATGATCGTAATGGTTTAAAGAAGAGATTTGGAGAGATCTTCTTTCTAGGTTCTTTCCCTTTTTTGATGTATATCGAGTTCGCGAATGTCTAGACGATGAATTTATATTCAGACAATGTCTCCTCTAGAACACAATCCATTTCAGAAAGTGACTTTAAGAAGATGCTTCATTTTTTTATATTTGAAACGTGTTTTTATGTTTCGTGTAATAGGAATTCGTTTAATGCATGATGCATTCTACGATCAGAAAATAATTCTACTTAAATTCTACAATAATTCTACTGATCGAAACTTCATACCCATTATATTTTTAATTTTCTTACAATTTGGACTTCTTTAATGTTTAATACTGAATAAGCCTTACCTGATTAACAGAAATATCATGAAAAACGATTGAATATTGCTTTCATTTTTATAAAATGTGTCCAATAGTTTACTCGGAAATGTCATATTTCGCTAACAGCGCTACCATTGGTTGATTCAGGCCCTGAACTCTATTATGAAAAATGATGAGTTTTGTTATTAAAAATCTTATTATAAGAAAAATTCGTAAAAAGTTTTAAAAACAAAATATGTACATTCCAATCGTCAACTAGAATATTAAAGTCTCTTTCAAATTTGAAATATTAAATTTTGAATTTTAAATGTCAATAGGTGGCACCACTCGATGTTCATTTATTAACCGCCAAAATTGTATTTCCGGTTATAACAGTCGAGTCCATCGTCGTAATTTTCGCTAAATTACATTTTAATTGTGTCCATAATTAGAACTTAAACGCGAATCAAGTGATAAGCAAATTGTTTAATAAAAAAGTATTCATATTTAGAACAGTGTCATGTTTTTAACGATGTTTCGTTGCGTTATAACTAAAATAGAAATGAAACACTTTGACATGATTTGAAAAGACTTTGTGTAACTCAGCAACATCAGAACAGCAAATTAAAGGTATTTTAGATTCTATGTTTATTATATATTTTTATGACTTTTATATAATGACACGATGTTTTTTATTATGTCACTTTTATATATTTTCATTGCATAAATATGTAACTTTATATATGTTATATATATGTGTGAAATTTTGAAAAATTAAAGTAATTTGCAACCCTTTATACATAAAGTTTTTTATGATTTCATAAAAGTTATATTTAATATAGCTTTATCTTTTATTTAAAAAATGCTAAAGCGGCAGGTGCTGCTACCTACTGCTCTATCATTAAATAAAAAAGGCCACCTAACCATCTAATAACCGACAGTTGATAACTGACGCTCGTTTCAAAATTTGAAAAATTTTTGGTTTCAAATATTTAAATTTAAATAATCATTATATAAATTTTATATGTATAATTTGTTTATTTTGCAGTTTTGAATAAATAAACATTTATTGAATTACTACAAAGTTTCGTAACAAGAAAAACAACATAGCCATTTATTCTCAACCATTTATTTTTTTCTTTTTTTCTCTGTATTACTAGAATGCTAAACAAAACAGTCTGTTCCCTAGTTGCATAAATTTCAGCACGGAAAATAGTTCGAAAATGTTGCAACTAACAAGTACCAAAGACTTATAAAAAACGGTTCGTTCACGACTTTTGTCGATCAAAGATTTTGAGCAATCATCGGGACGAATTTTTTATCGTGTCAAAATGTGACATATAGTATAATCGATATTGAAATGTGGTTTTACCACATGCAAAAATTATCGTTCGAGTTTTAACAAATTGTGCAATATAAAGAACAAAGTGCGCGCTATCCATCCTTCTCTTTCAAATACATCCTTTTCCTCGGCATTAATACATACATTTATTGCTCTCTTCATCTGCATGGACACAACTGTCTCCACATTTTGCAGTTTTGGGAAACAGATTCTCGAAAGAAATTCTCAAGTTGCATTGTACATTATGATTATAGATCCGTGAAACGAAATATGTTAACACTATGTTGACCAATCACGTCATATAAATCAACATTAAAAATTTCAATTTTAACATAACTTCAAGGTTATAAATTAAACATGTAGTAGCTGGAAAGTATTCGACCATTTATAAAAACATTTTATGTTCTATAAGTGCTCAAATATTTTTGTATGCCACTGTGTATGACGGATATATAATCAACACAGCGTTTCCATTCAAAGATACAGAGAGATCTGACGAATCCAGTTAAAAAAATAGATGAGAGAGAATTTCTATTCCAGAATCTTGTCCCCGAAAACTAGCCCCATCTAATGAAATCATTTCGTGCTTAACCTTTAATTTGTCACGAGGCCTCGCGAAGATTTTGTTTGATTCATTTCTTCTTCCGTAACAAGGTAGTATACGAAATATGCTCTGATCCTATCGTGTACTCCATTATTGGTGTAAAGAAAAATAATTTGCAAGGGGTTAAGATTTGTGAATGCTCCTCGTGTTCCCCAAATATGTCGAACAGAAGGAGCATAACAATTTACAGAGACTATAAAAATAATGTGTCTACCATTCCAAAGTTCGTCTTCGTCTTCTTCTTCTTCTTCTTCTTCCCCCTCTCCATCGTGTTCCTTTTTTTTTACAAAAGTTTACAGAGTCTTTCTTTGTGCCCTTCGCGTGTCTATAAAGTTTCCTACTTGTGTACTACGGTAGTCATAAGTAAGCAACGATAACGAGATTAATACTGTTTGCTGAAAATTATTCTACGAGTGTTACTCGCTGTTTTACATTATACACGCGATTACTCATACATGATTACTCGGTTGACCATTATTTGTTACGCTAATGTCTTTAAATATATTCGACATGCGCAGGTATTATTCGTAACTTTGAAACATTCGTTCTGTAACGCCAACCATCTTTGATTCAAGTAGTTCGGAAGCTTGACAATTTAAAAGATTGCAATTATAACAGTTAGATGGTTTCAAACGTCTTAAATGTCAAACAGAGAATTTAACTAAACAAAAATATCTCTATTTAAAACTTTATTATTAAAAAATCCACTCGAATGTTTCAACGATTTACATCAAATCTTTTGTTTAAACATCGTATACTTGTCTGCTGTTTAAACATTTAAATCGGACATTATTTTCTCCTGCTTTTGTTCTAATCGGTTTTCGTACATATTCACTTTTTTGAATGATGATTACTCGTTTTCAAAATGTAAGTTTTACAATATGGTTATTATTTATTGCTCGTATTGTCCATTGAAATTAATATCTGGAAAGTTTTCATTCTTTTTTTTTTTTGTCATTTTTATTTTCGTCAATACATTATTAGTTTAGTACTGCGAGTAATTTTTCTTTCTTCTTATACATTAGAGAGTAAGAATTAGGGTTCCATTATTTTAGTAACGTTTTTTCAGTCTACTCCCACTTGAAATTTTTCAACTATAGACAGCTTCAAAACACCTTTTATCACAGATAATAAACATTTATTTGGTGTAACGAATCGAAGTGCTTTCAATAACAACAGGGTTCAAATAAATCAAAATTTTTCCCAATAGGAAGAAGACAATGTTAAGGCATAGCCAATCGTTAATGAAAATCTGAACAGGAAAGAAACGTGGGTAACAAAGTGAACAAATTTTTATATGCAACACAAAGTGCGAAAATCTTACTAATTAATTTGTATAAAAACTATTAATCGTATTTCTTTTTATTTGTTGTTGTTGTTGTTTTAATAAGACTCAGAATTCAATTGTAAATCATTTAGATCCTGTACTCTACCACTCACTCTATTTTGATTAAATTAGGGAACATTTTGTTTACGATTAGAATGTAATAGAATAGAAATACAACTTTTTTTTTTTTTGATAGTATCAAAAGAAGTTTTGTTTCTACATTATCAATATAAAGCTTTTTACTGTTAAATATATGTTCTGTAAACAGTGTTTTGAACATGAGAAATGTTGGAATATGTATATACAAAACTATATTACATTCTTTTATATTATACACATCATACTACTTTTATCATCACTTATATCTTTGCTAACATGCGTATGCGTGCGTATGTGTAACGTGTGAATCATTTAAGTTAAATGAAATTATGGAATATATAATTTTGCAATTTTGAAATTAAACATAACTTCGAGAACATAAGAAGCGAGAAGGTGTAATATCAATCAAATAAAATTATATTTCCTATGGGAATAACAAAGATATAACTGACGAGCCCAAAATTTTATACGTGTCGATAATAATCTGTACATGCACACCACCATCATATATGTGGATAATATTTTACAGTATGATGTACATATATATCCGGTAAAGAATATCATTTTTTTACACTCTATTCTACAAAACTGACTCTACAGTAATGCTTACAACTTCTTCGATATAATCCCGTATTTCCACAGAGAATAAAGAACTGGAGATGTAGCGATCCAGACTTCCTGTTTAGTGTCCCCGGGAACACATTTTGAAAATTGTTGATCGCGGAACACGCGATCGGTGCGTTTACGAACACCATTTCTGAAAAGAATTCTGGATGGAATGCTTTCGTTAGTCTTATAATTACATAAATTCCCGCTTATGAGAACCACAAGGCAAGATCTTGCAGGAATGCGAACCTTTTAGGTTCGAGTTCGTCTGGACGGCATCACTGTGCCATCCACAATATAATTCAAACTCATACAAACTGATCATTAGATTCATTAATACTGGACATCAAGTTGTTAATAATATGTTTTCCATTGACGATGTCATACAATATTACAACACAGTGGACAAAAGGAAAAGATTCTCTTCGTGTTGATCATATATCATTTTTAAGGTTATTGAAGTTAGAAAAATGAGAATGAGAACTACACAACTTAAATTACCAGATCTTCAATTAAGCGTAAGAGAATGAGATTAGTAAAGATTCGTTTCATTACGAATGATAGATTACTTTGTTAGCGTGGAAACTTCACAAAGCTGTGCTCTCTATCGGCGACGCAGCCCGATTAGGAGTGCAACACCGTTCAGGAGTATGGCACAAATCCGGTGTATGCCTACCGTCTCGTAATTGAACGAAATCTAAGTCTGCGAAGAAATTACTTCTCATGGTACCGACTGCGCTGTCGGAACCGAAACTATCCTGCCTGCATAGATCCACATTTTTATAACATTCGGTGTACTCGGTTAAAGAGTTAGGCAATTTTCCATCATACATCGGCGCCGTTTCAATTACTGTCTTCTTAGAGTTACTCGACTCGAAATTCGTACAATTTTGGGTGGATGCGGTGCAGTCTTTTTTGTTATCTACATTAGTCTCATTTCGAGTATTGTACGAGAGAAAATTATCGTTCTTGGAAAGACTCGAATTCGAATAGAGACTATCTGTATAATGAAGCGCAGTATTATTCCTGAAACTGCCTTCTTTACGGAGATCCTCCTTCTGCAAGGTGTTAAAAGGCGAATAATCTTTACACATCTTATCTTTGTGTTTGGCTGTACAATCTAATACTGTGAGACTTCCTTGCCTAGACAATATACTACCGATATCCGAAACATTACTTTCCTGCCTGGTTACTCTATCGTTGATAGGCTCATCTTCGGTAACTTCTCCCGGGCTTACACTTACTTTTGATTGTAACGAAGTACCAGCTTCGGATTGACTGTTCTTCTGCGGCGAAAATGCATTCTTTGGCGTCTCTTTTGTGGGAGAAATCTTTGTCCTTCTGAGATAAGAGCCTGCCGATGATTTTGAAGTCTCGCCCACAGTCTTCTTCGTATCGTTATTGTTTTTACCATCAACTTTACTTTCCTTCTCTACGACGTTCATTGATTTTCCAATTTGCCTCAAGTAGGAACTAACAGAATTCGTATCCGGCATTTTGAACTTGCCCTCCAACTTCGTTCTCGAGTGGCCGCCGCTCATTGAATTATATTCACTGGACTTCTCCGCCGACTTGGAATTCAAATTATTATTCACTTTGTACGAGTACTTGTTATCGATAATGTATTCAAGAGTATCCGACAAAGAGCTCGGACTCGCTCTGCCCACATACCGTATTTTTTCGATAGTAGGTATCCGTTTCAAATTGGATTCCGTTTCATTTTTCACGTACGAATCCTGATTATCGTTAGAAAAGTGAGCAGGCGATTCGGTAGACTTGATAGTTTGCCTTGGAAAGCAGCCAGTGAATCCACTAGAGTCCGGAGAAATAACAATGTCTGGTTTATCGACGGAAGCTTCCTTAGACCTCGAGTTTTGTCTCGAGTAACGACCAGAGGTTCCAGATGATTCGTTCGTTTTACTATTTTGTCTCGTATACCTTCCTCGAGGAGTTATCACGTCAGGCACTTGAAGAATATTGCTACTAGGCACAGTTTCTTCGCGTTCCAGCGTGCTGTCGTCACAACCGCTGCATCGTTTCTTCTCCTGGTGTACTTGACCTTCTTTAATAGGCTTCAATTGTGGCGTCAGTGTTTCTGGAGTCGTGGACTCGCTCGTACTCGTACTCGATCCTGTGTAGTTTCTAACATCGAATTCCAAATGCGATGGCAATTCTGCGCCCACCGATAAATGCTTTGCTAACGCTTTCAACCATAACTGCATCACTTCGAAAGGTGGCCTCTTGTCGGGATTCAGGTCGCAGCAAAGAAAGGCGATCATATAAAATATTTCTGGGCAATTGGAGCAAAATTTCTCTTTGAATACGTTTTGGTTCAGGCCAAAATCTGAAGAGCGTGGTAAATAATCGGGATCGGCTTGAACCCGGCCAATGATTTCACAAACGACGATACCAAAGCTGAATATATCAACTTTTTCGTCATACTTGTTGCCCTTCATCATCTCAGGCGCCATCCAATATGGATTCCCGACTACTGTGTATCTTTTCTTTCGCTCTTTCTTTGATGTTTTCACCTCTCCGTCGGAATGTCTGCTGTATTTGCGACTGTGGGGGGAATTGCCATTCTGTATTATCCTGGCTAGGCCGAAATCGGCCACGACTACAGTCTTATCCTCGCGTACGAGACAATTGTGCGAGTTCAAATCTCGGTGAATGATGTTCATGGAATGTAAGTAAGCCATGCCAGCGGCTATGTCTTTAGCAAACGACGTCCGTTGCTCCCACGGTAAGATTTCGTTCGTATCATGAAGCAGAGCTCTCAGAGTTCCACCCGCTATGTACTCGGTGACCAAATGAAGCTTTTTATCTTTGTACAGAACACCAATGAATCGGAGAACATTGTTATGATGTAACGAACGTAACACAGCAACCTGTTAAGGGCAATAACAAAGAATAAAATAATGTGCATAAATATAGGGATACATAAAGGATGCAGCAACGGTGAAACGCAAGCTTACCTCTTTTAAAAAATTCTTTTGAGCTTCTTCGTCTACTCTGTACAACTCTTTTAGCACCATCACTTCGTTGGTATCTCTGTGTGTGACTTTGAACACTTGCCCAAAAAATCCTGTACCTAGTAGTTCACCCTTTACTAGATCACTGGCGCGAAATATTCTTTGATTCTTTGGTTCGACACGAAATGATCTAGTTCTGCTTAAGTCACATGTAGGATTTGTGGGCGAAGATCTATAAATATATTACAAATATATTACAGAACAAACTTTAAAATAAATATATATTCAGGCATCGATAGACATTATGAAAGCATTTCGTTTGAAACTTGATCTGTACCCGTCAAGCAGTCGCGACATGGAGCTACTACGCTCTTTGTGCATAGGATCCCTGGTCCTCCGCAATTGTCTGCTTCGTGTCCCACTGATATATCCTTCATCCCGGCGTTTAAATAGACGTTCTTTATTTTCGGGACTTGTTCTAGGACTTGCAATCGATGTCAACATCGCTGCGGTCGGCGATGAATATGCGGGTCGTCGAGCCACTGCGTCCGGATCGTGCTCAATGGTTAACTGCAATGTTCAATGCATTTTGTTTTTATTATTAACTATTTTTTTGAACAGATAGTAAAGGCATAAACTGCCGTTGTAGGATAAAATTTACCTGTAAAACTGTGTCGGAATGTTGTATTAGATTTTCAATGCTCTCTATAGGCTGATCCTTAACCGGAGTGCCATTTATTTCGAGTATGCGGTCACCGATGTGCAAAGATATGAGATCACTGGACATATTCAGTCTGTAACACATTTCACATGACATCTCTAATATTCATAAATATATGATATATGTATATATTTTTTAAACAAAACATGCAAAACTGCGTGCATTTAATTCATATTTAATTTAGATATTAGAAGTGAAATGAAACAGTAGAACTAATTTGCATGTTTATTTGTGACCTAATACATTTTCCCTATTTTTCTTTTTAATTGTGAGATACACATAAAATACAGAGCACAAGAGATATAAAATACGAAAATGTGAAAGAAATGAGATACATTTGAATGTAAAATGTCATTAAAATAAATATAAAAGTATAACATTAAAATTGCAACAATATTAGTGAAACAACATGTAGCAATTGTCTGAAGTGCATGATTTAAACTTTCACTTCATCCTAAATATTACATGCTCACACATCTAAGCAGCACATATTATGCAGTAAACAAATAATATTACACACAAGGAAATTATTTTGCACAAGATATATATTTTGCGTGCAGTTAAATAGCAGATACTAAAAGATACACATTTAACTTATAACGAATACAATATCTAGTGCATATTATTTATTTGTTATGCTGTACCTATGATTAGAGAAGTGGCAGCATAGTCTAAATAGAACCTCCATCACAGAGGCCAGCAGCTTACTGATTTTTCCACGAACATTTCTCATTAACCTGCATTTTAGTTCAAAGTTATTAGAGGCTGCTCATCTATTTTGCTTTATTTATTTATTTTTTAAATAACCACATTCATGCATAGTGTTAAATATTTATAAAAAAGCTACAACAATATAATTTTACAATGGCAGTACTAGTTTATTTTAGAAATGAATACTCTCTATCATCTCTTGTTTTGCACGTTTGTTTTAAAACAATATAAAAAGTTGTTGACATTATTTTATAGCCCTGTATCTTGTTTTGAACTTCTAACCACTGAATGAAAGCAAATGTATATTCCTGTACATACTCAGATATGCGAAGTAAAGCACCACAATTTCGGGGATTTGGAGTTGTGTCTAATGTCAATTTAATTCCTCTCTGTTTCTCAGGATCAGAAGAATTTGGAGGTATCTCAACCAATCTGATGCTATGTGGTTTTCTCGAGAAGGGACAATTAGCTGTCCTATTGATTGGTTGCATCTGTCTCTTGTAACAACTCCCACAATATAACTTGGATCTCTCAACTAGTGCATAACTCTCTCCATCTCCAATGAAGGCTCCACAGGAGTTGCAGGCAAAGCATTCTGGGTGAAATTTGTGATCTCCTGCCAACATGACAGGACCTGTAATGATTTGGCCACAACCTTGACAAGCTTCACCATAGGCAGCCCCATAATCATCCTTACAGAACAGTAAGCCATCTTTCTCAAAGTACCATGTGGATAGACCAATATCACATGCTGAACACCTAGAATATGATAGCTTCATGAATGACCTATTCCTATTCATATTACAACTGAATTTTAATGGCAAATAAAAGTGTTAACACAAATTATCTTCCAATGAAATATTTTTTTAGTAGTATCAAATTTTTATAATCTTATGAAAGTACTACTAAATGATACAAAATTTAATATAGTTGGACCCAATTAATTAGTAGGTAAATGTTATAAGTGCAATGATTTAAAAATACTTTTTGTAGCCAATATATCATTCTTTTTACTTATTTTTACCGAAAGCAATCGATATGCCATTCTTGATTTAGTGCCTGTATGAATTCATCTTCATCAATTGCATTGAGACATCCAGCACACGTTAATGTCCCACCACTTTCCCTACTTCCCAGGTCTAGAAAATATTGAAAGTAAATTTGAATAAAGAATTCACTTTTGGTTATAGTTTCAAATCATTTTTTATATTAGGACTATCAAACCCATCAAAATACAGTGATTTTGGGTTTCCTGTTTATGCAATTACTAAATAAGTAAGGCTACTTTTGGTACTTTATTGTATAATTAATGTTAGTTTATGAGATAAAATCATGATTATTTGTATAGTATAATCATTTACATATAATATATTGCACATTAAAGACTTGGCAATTCTAACGTTAAACGTTTCGTCTGTATCGAGTTATTTACATTAGCAGCAGTACATACGTTTTTGCATGACTTTCATAGGAACGCGACGCGTACTAGCGATAGAAATTTTCCTAAGCATTAAATTCCGAATAATTGGAAGTTGTTGCGGCTATGAAAACAAACACGGCGCAGTCAAACGGAAAACAGAGCGCGTCAGGGACGTGTAGTAGGAAGGAAACGTGATTCACGGTTGACATTAGGTAAGCGTTGAGAAAGTAGTTATCAACCAGCTGACAATAAATCGACCAGTTCTAAGGCGATCGAACTTGTCAATAAGAAAGGGACATTAGCGGAATTATGAAATGTTCTTCGAAGCATTGTTTTCCTTGTCAATACACGATTGAGATGATACAGTTGAAAAGAACGCATAAATAAAGTCTCTGGAAGAGCGTGGGCCAACAGACTTGGAAGACAGGACGCCCACGCGATCCTCGAAGGATCGAGCGTACACAAAATATCATCGATCGATTCATTTGTCGCGTACACTACTTAAAATGTTACGTATATCACACTATGATTTCAGCCGATTCGTCTAGAAATAACACTCTACTTTGCCGAAAAAGACGTACCGTTTGACGAAACTTCATCCATCACAGCATCTAGAACTGACACACTCCCACTCCGCGCTTCAGCCACTGAATATAGAGCGAGCAGATTCGAAATCCATTCTTCACGTTACGGACATTGCGCAGTAGCGCGAAATTTAAACATCACGCAGGAAAAATATACAGCGGTTGGAAAGTATTCGAACACTTGCGATTGGGAATAAAAATAGATGAAAATAAATATCAAGTAAGTTTCATTAAATACAGCTTATTTAAACAAAAATATAAATATTAATTTCAATTAATTACTAAATAATAATCAATATAGTATAAGGATACTATAGGTGCAATAAGAATGTCCACTTATATTTGTCCTCAACTGTATCATAGAAAACTTTCTAATATATAATGTATATGTTACATAAAACATTTTGAAATTCCACTATCACTAGGACGAGACAGTCAGGTTACTTTCTTCTTCAATCATTTTATATTAAAATAGGAAGTCAACATAAAACAACGCTGATCAACATTTTTTAGAATTAATGTTTATTTAAAGATAAGAAAATTAATTGGTAAGGAGGTAGTCGTTTATTTTTCATAATACTTTTGGTCTTTGATTCAACTGAAATCAATACAAATGCAGTTTATTGTATCTCAGATATATGTATACCTCAAACTAGTCTTTGATAATGTATCAAGATTTTTATCAGATTTCAAAGATAAATGTATGAAGAATCGTGCAAAATTAATACTATTTCTTTATGATAATATACATATTCTCTGTGAGGATGTCTATTTTAGATTAAAATATATATAAGTAATGTAATATAAGCGACATTATCGCGTGCAAAGATTAAAAATGAGTATATTATGATATTGTACTTATTATAATTAAAAACTTAATTGGGTATATGTTGATACATATTACTCCATCTCACATTCATTGGTACAGCTTAATCTCCAAGTTTCGGTCTATTCATAGATAAATTTCACATTAAAATATTCTTTTCAATTGTGTTATCTATAGCTAGGCTGCGGATATTTATACAAATTCATGTCTTTATGGAAAAAAGTAAAGAAATGGAACCGCGATAGAGATTTGTTTCACTTACTAAATATTATAATATCTACATTACTTTGAATATTTTATCTTTTAATTTGTATTAATATGTGTTTGTGCAAAATTTAAAAATGCAAAAATGCATAGAATTTGTGTTAGATACAAAAGTATACGAAATATCCAAAGTAGAGTATTTCTTATAATTTTTAATAGACAAGAGAAATCTCTATTTAAGCTCTATTTTTTTTGTTCAATTATGTTCATAAAGATATAAATTTGCATAAAATTCCGCAGTCTAATAATAATTCAAACACTTTCGTGGGCCATTATACTTTGTCTTTGGAACTGACATAATCCAACTTTTCTTTCACTTTGTCTCGAATTTGTTAGATTTCACTGTATCGTTGGTCAATCGAAGGCCTTCAGGAAATAAAATGTCACTGAGGTATTCTCAACATAACATCAATATGACACGCTCAATCGATTGCACTCTTCCCCGGCTGACCTTCTCGAAATATTTACAAAATCCGGATAATCCTCGGTCGTCCAGCGACAACTTCCGGCACTCTCAATGCCTCATCGATTATTTGGGCACGAGCAGCCACAAATAACGGTCGGTTGCTTATAACATACCTCTACACGAGTAAAACTGTACAACATGCTTACGTCTGAATAATTTCAATCACAGTAAAGATTGTGCAGGGCCGTCGTCATATCGTTTTCTCTAATATCTTCGTTTTCTTTCTCGACCACTGCTCAAAATAATTAGTATTCTTTTCTTTTTTATAGTAAAATATTGTTAGAACAAAGTCAAAAGACGAACATTTTCTACCCAGGATAAAAAGGTATAAGAATTCTTTTCAATGGAACATTGAACAATTTTTAAACCTTTGCTTGTCTTAAACAATCTTTGTTGAAGAGATACTAAACAATTGTTTGTTTTTTTTTTTTTTAGCAGAAGTAAAGCTAATAAAAGAACGGAGAATCTCCAAATAAAGATAAATTATTGTGGGAATGACGCGTTATCCCCCTGGTTAACAAGTTAAAAGAAGATTGGAGAGTTATGTGAAAGATAAAAGCGTCAAGGGCATTTCAGTGTCAACATGTTTTTCAAGTTCTAGGACGTAAGATATACAGTTAGACGAGAATATGAAATATTTAGTGAGGCTCAGACATTGAACTCAACTTGTGTAGCATTCGCAGCGAAAATAAGGAATAACGGATCTGTTTGATCAAGTGTCATCCAGATTATTTTGAGCAGTGCGAATGAAATGAATCATAATCTTTCATGATTCTTGAGTATTTAATCCGCATTGTTATCTTTTATCTTGCATCGGCCTTAGAAATGTCTTAAATGAGAGATAGAGATTTGTTGAATGCGCCAGTTTCAAAGTCTAAGCTATCAAATAGGATAGAAAAATCGTAAACGTAGTGGAATTCATTGGTTCGTTGTAAATCCATCAAGTTAATGTAGAACCAACATCATCTGTCACTTCACAAAAGAATTTAATTCGATGCGTTATTACAGTACTATTTAGCGATTTGTAATAAATTTTAATAAATTCCTCTCAACTTTCTCCGCATCAACTTGATGGATAGTCCTAATCTAAGAAGGATCGTAGCTAATGCCGCGCGTTTTTATGCAATTGCATGCATTTGCGTAACGGCAATGGCGACGATATAATGATATGCAAGAGGCGTAAACCTTATTTCGGTACCATAGTTCCGGTAAAACCTTCCTTTATCGCATTCAATCGAGCAACAATTCTTCAATAATCATACTGTATCTTGTTTCTTCCTATTGCTGAAATTTGCTTCAATTTATATTTACCAAAAAACGAACAAAGTTCTCGCTACTTTGTACGTCTGCGGTGAATAACTTCTACGAAGGTTGATCATCTAAACCGTCACTTTTAAAGTTGGAAACACGTTAGAAGAGTAATATTGAGCAGTAAAATTATGAATTACTTTGTCCGTAATATAAATTTGATTGAATTACTTATACGTGACGCCCTTGAAGTTTGTAGTAGTCCTTACTTCAAGTTTTGCGCCAATTTCTTTTCAAGGGCATTCGAGATATTGCACAATATCTTTTCTACGCTTCGTTTCAAGATTACGAAACGAAGGGCAAAATAAATTTTCGTGGCAACACACGATTAACGTCGCACATACTGCAACAGAATTGCAAGGACGGCAGGTGTTAACATTTGCATAGCCGTTTCTCGCTTTCAGGCCGTTGTGATCCTATCTGTTGATTTCGTTACCCTCTAATTCGTCTTGTTCTATTCAAGGATAACACTAGTTTGTAGATTTTTATAGCTTTTAAATTCTCGAAAACTTTTAAAAGGAATTTTTAATTTTACAAAAGCTAAGAAACACCAAGTTCTTCTTCTCTTTCTTCCGCTTGAGATAGAAAAGGAAATAAATATTCCCGCGTCTCCCTGTCAAGATCTCTCTAGAAATCTTTAATTCTACAAAATCTAAGAGATCTCGTCTTATTTCTCTGTTTCTTTCACTTGGAATAAGCCAGAAAAACGAAGAAAGAAGCTAATACCTTTTACATTCGCCAGGAATTAAATCTTTAGATTTCATGAGCAATCTCAGAGACAGCGAGAAAAAATGGCATTCCAGGGGAAGCAGTGACCTGTAACAATGTAAATTCATGAATGACCGAGGGAGAAGATCCCCAGACAGGTCGGTTCTGCATGAAAGAAAGAGAAGGGGCTTGCGAGGTACGTGGCTGAGGCGCGTGCAATTATCCCGCTCATTAGAACTCTGTTAACTGGCATCACTTCAAAGGCTATCTGGTCCGTTCTTCTTGCGTTTCCGCAATAGCTAGTTCACGTTCAAGGGCATCAACGGCACGTACTTGTCGCTCGGTTGGAATTTATACTGGGAGCACAACCGGTTCGACTCCGATTCCGCGTAACCATTTCTGTAACAGACCAACCACGTAACAATTACATCGATTACGATCGATCATTTCATTGAAATGTTACCATTGACAGTGTTGCGAAAATTATTACGATTAATACAATCTACATGAACCGAAAGTTTATCGAAATTAATTCTTTACGATGAATGTGTCAGAAGCCATTAGAGAAACCCATAAATACCATCACCATGATCATAAATCATCGCCAACAGATACCTTGTGGGAATAAATTTTTAATAAATTTACATCTAATCGATGGTCATATGTAGCCACGAGAATTCATGTTGTTTCTTCTTGAGAATATCACGCATCACCTGGAGGACTGTCTTGAAGAGAAGGACCTTGTGGGTGTAATAGTCCCGCGGCGAGTTAGGATACTCGTACCGTGTGGAATTCACCCAGATATGGGGACAACTGAGGAGAGTCGGTTACGTAATTGTTAAGAGAGTATTTACTGCGGGAGGATAGTTTTCGCTTCTACTTTTTATACATATGTTTTATATATATATATAGGATTATTCAAACGATACTAAAAGTTTCTTTCTTTTTTCAGGGAAGTATTAAACGAAGAAGGCCAAAAAATACCAAGAGCTTTTCTTCGGAGGAATATCAAACAGGACCAAAAAATATAAAGCAATCCTTTATACTGC
This sequence comes from Bombus cullumanus, assembly GCA_014737535.1. Taxonomy (NCBI): domain Eukaryota; kingdom Metazoa; phylum Arthropoda; class Insecta; order Hymenoptera; family Apidae; genus Bombus; species Bombus cullumanus. The sequence continues at coordinate 3,556,920 of JACXIX010000064.1, read as the reverse complement.
TAAGAGGGTAAAAAATGAGACACTCTTTGGTATAATTTTCAAACATTTCCTTTCCTTAAAGAATTTTTACTGAAAGGAGACTAAGAAACTTTTTCTTCTTCCAGTAGAATATGCATGAAAAATTTCGAACAACTCTTATTCGAACTTGATATTTTACAATTTCTTTTCTGTATAACTTTTTAAACCGTTCAAAGGTTTAAAAGAGAAAAAAAAGTTTAATCCTACACACGATCGAATAAAGGAAAAAGGATTTAATTGCTTAAACATTAAAATAGTATGCGAATAAAAATCTTCTAAAATAGAATATTTTCAAAAATGAAACAAACGAAACTCCCTAAACAAAGATATTTCACACGAACGTAAATTCTTCTAATGTCTTTGAAACCTACCTCTGCCATTGAGAGCACGGACGCCTCTCCTTAAAGCAAGTCACTTGTATCACATTGAAGAAAAGGGCACCAAGGGTGTTCGCCACTTCAGTATTAAGGTTCTGCAGGCATCTACGGAACTTGGCATCGCAGTCACAGTGGGACCGCGTGAACGGTGAATGGTTGCATATGCCATTAATGCACTCTTTGGGCGATATCGTCATTGGACAGTGGTCGTGTTCTCTGCAACAAGCGTCCTCGCCTGCGTGGTGACCAAGGTCGTCGTACGATTTTGCCAAAGTGCCTGGTCCACACCATTTTGTGCCTGGATAGATCAGTCCACTGCCTGGAGGCTGGTTCTGACGCAATACAGAATATATTATTTTTTTTACAGTTTCCTAAATTCTGACTCCTCTTGCACAATGATGTATTAGCTAATAATATCAATGAATTTTGACAATTTGGAAAAGTTATAAGTGTAAGTTGTACGCTTCTAACTTTTTATAATTTTATTATATATATACTTTTCCAATATGTTATATTTTTATTATACGTATACTTTCGTAATTATAAATAATGTAATTCCTGAGATTTCATGAAGTGTACAGATTGGCTGCGTATAAAGTTCTAATCTGTCGTAAATGAAAGTTTAATTAACAAATATATGAAATATAAATACTATGATGTGTGGAAATTCTTTTAGTGCATTATAAAAGTACGAATTTATTCAAAGGATAGTATGTTTAATCAACTGTTATTTAATTCTTCGGGTAATACATTGTACAAGTGCGAGTTTATCTAAAGAATAATGATTAATTTTTATCGTTAGTAATGCTACTAGAGAAAAAAGTATTTTACTTACTGCTGCGACTGTCTGTATAATCTACTTCTACCAAGCGAATCAAGCGTTTAATCAACTATGATTTCATTCGATTTCGTGATGAATCAACGTGTGAAGAGAACGATCGATACCTTTCCCTTGTCACGAGAAGCTTTACACGTTTCCTCCAAGTCTGCTACGAGGTTCGCCGACATTTGTCGAACCTTTTTCGGGTCAGCTCCAAGGACCATTTTCTGAATAACACCACGGTCGGTGTACAAGGCGCAGAAGGGTGCTACGGCGTTCAGTTCAACCATTCTGGACATTGTAGTGTCTGCCACGAGAACACTAGCTTCGGCTTCATCTCCCCAAAGCGTAGGTATTAACAGCAGAAATACTGCAAGCATCTGTTTAAAAAAGCAAAAAGTAGAAAGAATGCAAATTAATTCACCAAATCCAAGATATCAAATAAGAGGAATTTTTCGGTCAATTCGAACTTGCTATTATTATTCTCTTACATCAATTTATCTCGCAAGGCTCTTATATGTATTCATTTTATGCTGATAAATATTTATATTTTCAGATTCACTATACGTAAGGAAAAACATTAAGATTCAAATTTTTTCTCCTTGAATATCTTTAATAATTCTGATAAAAGATTTTCTGATAAAATTCTGATCGCAGAGCTAAAATTGACAATTTATTAAAAGCGTTCTTGCCATCGGTGACATCAATCGAAAGGTATTCTATTATCCTAAAAAACGATCTCTATACCTGATTCTTAATGGAGACAAATTTTTGTTTATTAATTCGTTTTTTTAATCTTTGATTAGATGAGATTATACTCGTAGATGAATGTTTTCAACGGGGACAGTGGGTCGACAATTTGTAAACGTTTCTCAACTTTGCCGTCACTACGTATGAAGTGTACAAATACCAATATTATTGTGTCTTAGCCGCATTTCGTCCTCAATTTCACTTAAGTACACAATATTAATGCTTATGGAAAGCCCGAATACTTTTTATACTCGTAGAATATTATGATTAGATTATTTATTGTAGTAGAATAGAGTATCGTTTGCATCTCTGTTGAAAAAGGTATATCCGAATTTTATATAATATTTATGTATTGTTTGAGATCTAAAAGTTGAATGCTGAATGTTAATTAAGCTTTGTATTACAATTAGCCAATTCATAGAAAATGGATCCATCCAAGGATATATTGAGCAATAATTAACAGTATTATCAAAATAGAAAAATTGCAAAAATATTATAATACATTTAATACAGAATTAAAACATGCTGATATCGTAATATATATACGTACATACATATTTATAACTTTTTCTTAATCATTTTTTTTCATTACAATGGTAATATGAAATTCTTCTCTTCCTATATATTTTTTATTAAAAATATCAATTTCCATAACTGACAATGAATAATATCTTTATTTTCAGATTAACTTTAAAGTCTGCATGAACACTTGGATAGCCATACGTTTCGCCACTGATATGTTCCTATCGTAACACCCCATAAAATGATTTGGGGACTGGAGAATCCCCCAATTATGATGACGCGGATCTAATGGAAACTGATTGCGTTACGTGGACAGGACAACGTGACGTTTTTTTTTTCTTAATCCAACATTAATCGTTGCTCGTTGAAGTAACCGTTCAAATAAATTGACCCGCAGGAATTCCGGTCGCTTTAACGAGCGAGTTAGGGGGTAGATCAATTAAACGTTATGAAACGATGCCGTTCCTTTGCCAGGCGTCGTATCCATGGCGAGGATTTACCTTGAGTTTCTTTCTTTGCCAGACGTTCATGACCAACGCATTTTATTTCTTTTCCTCTCCTTGACATATTGATCAAACGTTCTACTTTGTCCGTGGCGTTGTAATTTATCCGGTAAGGATACAGGACTATCAACATTTAAATATCGTATCATCTTTAAACTGTCACTTAACTCCGATAACGCAAAACTAATTTCCATTCATGATTGCGTTTTTATTTATACTAATTAAAAACCAATTGTTATATTTATCAATATTTACTAACTGTATACAATTGCCTGGGATAAGATTAGAAGCAAAAATTGGATTAAAGAGCTTCGTTTAAAGCACCAAGGCATACCAAAGTACTTACGCATCTATCAATAAGGAAGATTACTATTTTTAGAATGGCAAGATACTGCAAGATAAATGACAATTGAAAGTATTAATAAATATGACAACGTGCGTTTGCATCTCCATCAACAATCATCATTCTGAGCTGGCAAGGCAATCCTTGTGTACATCAAATCGATCTAGTCCCCTTTGTATTTTTGTGTAATTTACTTTGTTATTTAAATAATGTAATATTTCTTTTTAAATAATGTAATATCTTTTTAAAAGTTTTTCGCCACGTATATCTGTTATATTTCTTTGATATCATCTACAGACCAATGACGATCCTATTGACACTATCACCATCAAGCCATTCACGCAATAGAATAATACTCATTGCAGCGAGACAATGCAAAAGCACTTACTGTCGATTTACAAAAATCGGAACGTCCAAAAGCGTCCACTAGACACTGTAGCGAAGATCTCAAGTTCCCCGGATCACATCTAGATCTACGTCTACTATCACCACCTATTCCAAAACCCGTAAAAAATCGAAAACTTCTACATTATAATGAAAATAAAAATTCAAGCTTGACATGTACGTAAAATTGCAGATTTCTCTATTAAAAGGCGCACGATATTCCTTTAGCCTCGATAATTAGAAGAAAATCTCCAATAGAGGATCGCGAACGGAGGATCACTCGATATTTAAGGTTTGAAATCGGGGAAAGACAGCCGAAGTAGTGACTTGGAGGATCGTCGATCGACTAATGCTGCTTCACCTTTCTAGAGAATCGCTTTCAAAGATCGTTCCAAGGACGACAATCTTCGTAAGGTCGCTGGTAGATAAGAAACAAAGACCGAATCGTTTTCGAAGGCTCCGCATCCACTGCCCTTCTCCCTGACGCGTCGATATCGCGAAGGAGATCGAGAAATAAAAGCGGCGATGAGACGCTGGAAGACGAGGGCGATGAACAAACTTGCGAATCTCTGTTACGAGTCATTAGAGACTTGGTACTTGGAAGATTTTAAATGTCTTTTAAGTAACCTTCAGAGATTGACGTGAATGCAAATTATTGTTTTCTGTGCCTACGTTCTTTACTTGTCTATGCAAAGAAGAATATGAAACGTGGAAAGATTTTTAGATATTTTGTGTATTGTTGTTTGCAGAAATTAATTGTCAGATAGGCCAATTAAAAATGTAACGAACTTTTCGAACGACTTAATAATTGGATCGAGGTCAGTGATTTTCATTCAATTTTATTTTATTTTATTATTGATTTTAAAAATTGTTCATCCTGTCTTGTCAATTATATACTATATATATATATATGGTATATGATTAAAACGAATATTTATGTTGTATTATTCTAACTGCTAAATTCGTTTCCAGATTAATTTGGAACATGACCAATGTCCCGCTACAGTGCTGATGATATTTCAAATTATTTTATACGACACGTACGATATGCACATAAAAATTGTATACTGTAAGTGTGGAAATGTCTTCATGAGCCACTGTAAGTAATAACGTCAAATGGATAAATCGACGAAGATTGGTGCCATTCAACGGCACAGTCCGTTCGATCGATAGAAATTTAATCTAATTAGCGCGATTAGACCGTCCCAGTTCAGGGAGTCGAGCGAAATTCTGCCGGCCTCGCGCGAAAATCACCAGCCCTACATAGCGAAATTGAGCCAGAATCTGGGTCAGCCAGCCTCGTTGACGAACTTGTCTCTTGAACCTGCGCCAATTCACACCGAATAGCCCTATGATCAACTGGTAAATCAAGCGTGACTCAACTACACTGACCCACCTTCATCTATTCACAAAGGTCACCCATCATAAATCATCATTACACCTTGTTTTATCCGACATCATCATAAAAAAAAATGATATAAATTTCTTTGTTTACTAATCTTATTATGGTTCATGACTTTCTTTTTCATGGAAAGTCTGTCTTGATTTTGGAAAAAATGTATACTATTACTTTAAGTATTAAGACACCCATTTATTGAAAAATTCTAACAAATTTTCCTTGATTTAGCATTTTTCAATGAAATGGCAGATTTGTAATATAGTAACTATAAAATATCAAAATACACTGAAAACCATTGACTTTGTAATAAGTATTGACAGGTGTCTTAATATCTCTGACTACCAGCGTAAAAGAATTACGTTATTAAAAGTAATTTATTCTAAGGCATGAAGGAAAATTGTTTTATAATATCGAGTCACGTGTGTAACGTGTATACCAACTGCAATTACTTATATCTGAATTTTATTTTAATCTTATCTTTTGTTTTAGGCTATAAAGGTAACTAAGGATTACAACAGAGATTGTGCATTTACAAAATTAAATGGAAAAAAATCGTAACATAACGACCGTTGACTTATTAATTATAACCCATTGCTCAGAAGTATTTGGATTGTATATTTTTGTCAAAATTGAAGTATTGCTCTTGTCCATTAGTTCCTCGTTAATTTATACACTTTATTAACATTCATGTACTGTTGCTATAAAAGTATTCAGCTACTTATGGGCAACAGTGAATTTAGGAAAACCTACCCTGCCTCCACTCTTACCTGTTTCATCACAAACGAACCATCTCCAATGATGAGGAATATTCGTACAAAGCCAACAAGAACCAAGAATCAGATCACGGTCCAACAAATTATATCACGCTAAGCTCATTCATAAAAGAAACGGAGGCACGGTAAAAACGAAAAAGCGAGAATACAAAGCACGGTGAAGTATCATAACGAAATATCGCGTCGAAATATGGCTGAGGAATTAGCAAATTAGCCAGGGTTTGACCGTCAAGAACAATTCACGAGGAATTGTTGCTCGTTACACGCGTACCACGCGCCGCTTAAATCGATCAATTACCCTGTGGAAAAGTCGTGCACGTGCAGTGGTAAACATGTTCATCGCAATTTCACCAGGTCACGATCACAAAGGACAGGTAAGCTCGGTCTCAGATGGGTCAAATCGTCCATTCTGTCTTGTAGTTTTAGACGTTGCAAGTGGACGGATCTAGTAGAAACGGATTTTATGAAATTGATTTGAAAGATCGAGTAATAGGAGACACGTTCGAGTCGAGGAAATAACGCGAAACCCACTGAAAGAAGAGACAAGGTGCGCAAGGAACTGCCAACTAACTCCCACCTCCGGCTGCGCACCCCGGAAACCGCAACGCGACTCAAGCTACTGCAGTGCGCAACAACCCCTCAACAACCCCCTTCACTGATCCTGTGGAATTCGTAGAGTTGGATTTCAGAGGTAACCAAGGTGCCGTTGGCAAATATTTGGACATTTAGTATTTGTTAATTTGAATGATTGTTGTCGAAGGAAACACCGGACGCTTTATTTTAGACAAGTTGAAATGTCAATAGTTTAAGGATTCTACATTCTATAAATTCTTGGATTCTTAAACCTTTATACTTCTAGATTAAAAATTTTTAGATTTTTTGGCATTTAAATTCCTAAATCTCGAATTGACTATAATAATTGTCCAGTTCTCTAAATATTACAGATACAGCTTTAATTTATTACCCTTTTAAATTTGGTATTTAAACGAAAATTTGGTATTAAATGAAAATAGCGCATAATTACAATCTCTGTCTTAATAGTCTAATTTATCGAAATATTGTAGTAAACGAATGTTAAACACTGAAACGATCGCTATTTTTATGTAATGAATACATCTCGAACATAGATATTTTAATGGATGTGTAATCTCACTAACAAAAACTACAAATTTCAAAGGTGAATACAATTTCACGCGAAGATGTCTCCTTTCGCTCAATTTATCTGAAATTCAGTCCTAGTATGTACCGAGTGATTCCGCTTCCTACATAGACGATTATAAAAGATTCCTTTTGCGTAGTACTTAAATATTCACATTGTTTGAAAAGTAAATTTTTCGGGAATATCGTTTATCGATTCTTCGCGCGTATTCTTTTAGGAATTATATTCTGAATAATGTATGCGTCTGGAACGTACGCGTCTTGAATATAATTCTACACTTTTTCAATTTGAAATCTTCCGCTGAAATTATAACTTATAATTTCCAATTAAAGAATTATATAAAAACGAAAGACGAATGTACCAACGATCAACGTATTTTTCGTTTCTGAATTTTAGGACCCCTGGATTTTACAATTCCCATGTTTCTAAATATTTAAATTTTGAAAACGCTAAAAAAGCAAAAGGGGGAAAAGCAAAAGAATAACAAATTAATGTACGTACATTGAAGGATAACTCCGGATGGTTTTCACTCTGAATCAGTGATGGTAAACAGCGGTCAATTTATTGCCTCTACAGGATCACGATACTCGAAGGATCTCCTCGATGGTTGCAGAGAACCGCGGACGTCAAAACAGGGTAGTTAATCGTAGGATGTCCTTCTTTCTGGATAAAGATCCGCTTTATGATCTGTTCGACGGCTGCTATCAAACTGATCGTTGAAACGGGTCGTCAGGATACTAATATTCCGTGGCATACATATACGAACCCAGTGGTCCAGATTACACGGGGGAGATTCTGAATCACGTGATACGCCGCATGTTTGCAACCGTACAACATATAACTCTGTCTGTTGTAAATAGATCGGATTAATTCGTCCGCGGCGCAGGATATGCTGGCGACGATCTTCCTTCCGTCAGAGATTTTGCAATCGTTTTACGCCTTTAATACCCCTCAATGCAAACCAATTGAGACCAATGCGATTCTCTTTTCTTTAAACGTCCGCGACAGGACTGCCTATTGTCGTGGATTGAAGTAATTGAGAACGATTGGAAACTTGTTATGGACGCAGTAATTCTAGGTTTTTGTACTTCTTTGTTATTCTCTTGTATTACTTGAGTTCAATAGCGTCTCGAATCTCATAATTGTAAAATCATCCTAAAACCATCAATTTTTGTATATTTTTATATTTTATGCCTTTATTATATATTTTTATATCTTTATGTATACAAAGAGTAGGTCTAGATCTTCATACTTTTTCTCGCACCTCATGACTAAGCTGTGGATGTTTTTTGCAAAATCATATTTTTATCAGGATGATTAAAAAAGATGAAACATGGATATAACGTGTGCTTAACGTCGAAACATTAAGCCAAACACTTAAGTAGCGCGAAAAAAGTATAGAAGAATTAAACTATAAAAATATTTCTTAAAATCTATAGCAAATTATATATTGAATATAGTAGCTTTTTATGGAATACATACAAGAAAACTTCATTTATTCGGGTTAGGACTTCATTTTATTTCAATCACGTTAAAAAAATAAAAACATCGTTTTGTTCGTTACATAGTCTTTCGTTCTCAACCCGCGTCTATTTTTAATTATAGCGTACGCTGTCGTGATCAATTATTCTCTCATGAAATTTCAGCGGACAAAGTTAAAGCAAAAAATTGGAATATCCCTACGGTAAAAGGACGAGTATAGGAAGAAGGAGGAAAAGCATTGATCCTCATCGAGAATTATGCATTTAGAATGAGCTTAAATCTAGAATCTAAGGAATCCATTCGACTTCGTTCGTTTCGTAATTCCTGGTAATGGCTGCTCTGGTGTTCGCCTCAGGTTTGCTAGTACTTTTCTCTTCACTTCCGGACAATTTATGATATACTTTGCTTCCTGCGCTGGCCACCCATTGGACACCATCGCCGATTTTCTCTCCAGCTTTACGAACCACGTTTCCAAAGTTCTCGGCTGTAAAAGTATTCGGATCCACGTTGATGTCCAGACTGTTGTTGCCGCGAGGACATCCAGATTGAGAGATGATGCTCAAATCGAAAGGATCCACACCGTACTGGGCCAAAAGTTGCCGCATCTCGTCCACGTAGCTCTTGTCTAATTCTCGGTGCCTGGAGAGGATCGTCGCACTTTGACGATGAGCGAACGTCAGCTTCTGGCATGTAAAGATACCTGCGTAGTTCTCGTAATCTGTAGCGAATACTACGTGAGACGCACTTCCGGCTACACCTTTAAGTAAGTTAAATTGCTGGTTAGTATGAGTAATTGGACAATTCGTTAGGGGGAAGTTGATAGCGGAGCCAAACACTGAGGTGTTTGATGAAGTGATACTATAATATTTCATTTCACATATAGTATATAATATTTTATTTACATGTAGTTTTAGTGTAGTACCATGGCGATATATACAGGGTATTCCGGCAATTCTGGTACAAGTCTTGCTTTCAAGAAAACAGAATTCGAAGATTTTTACACGAAGATTTTAGATTCAGTACACGCGCATGATAAATTTCCAAATTTACTTCCTTCAAGAACAAAGTCTCTTGCGAAAAAATTGTACTCTACATTTTTTTACTTATTTTCACGTATAGAACAACCTCTTATCGGTTATTTACTTTTGTTCAAGCCGGAATTAGTCAAATTCAAGTACTTGACAAATTTTCGAACTCGACTTTCTTGAAAACCAAGCGTCGTATGAAACAATTTTATTCCATGTTTCTAACTTGTTTCTCCATGCAGAATCAGACTATCGTTGACACGATTGCCGCAATGTCCTGTGTATTTCGTTATATATAGCTTGTAATTCCATTATTTACTTAAAAGAATGCTTAACACTAGAAATACCACAACAGTCAAAGTGACCGTTTCTACAATTTTATAAACGTTCCAACCCTCGTTCAGAGATGATGGTCCCAGATGGATTAATAACACTAAAAATATACTACATAACATGGAATTGCTTCTGTAAGAAAGTAATAAATCAATAAATATAAAAATATTCTATTATTAGGTATTGTTTAAAGACCAGTCATTTTCACTGCTTTTGGTAGAAATAGCTTCGTGTTAACTATCGGTAGTTCTAGTGTTAATCGACTCGTATAAGAATATATAAGAGAGTTTATCTCACACATTCAAATCCAAAAAAAATTCAATTCAAAATCTCGAATGATTTCAGACCAGTAACACCGCATATCAAGTTACTAAAGGCTAAAACCATAAAATTGTACTCAGCAATTGCACTACTTCACCATGACTCAGATTCTCCTCAAAATGCTTCTGGAACGACGAAGATATATACATATTTCGTGGAACATGATCATGATACTTACTAAGAGGAAAACGAACTAGCATTCGTGCCGGCGTACTCGGTTCCGGAACGCTCAATTCACCGGTGTAATGATACTCGTGCTTCAATGGCGTAAGACCTGTACATAGAGACGTCGCTTCATTACAGATAATTCATCCCACTTGCCAGACAGTTATCCTATTGACATGCTTTTATGGGTCCTGATGGGATCCGACGTTCACCTTCTTTATTAGTTCAAAAGCTTTCAACAATATATACACATCCAACGCGACCGCGTCATCTATAAGAGAGAACCTTGCCCTTTTCGAAACTTCGTCGTCGACCATTGTTACTATAGTTCATAATGTCAGATGCACCTTTACAATCTCTATTATCCTTTGTGTCTCTACGAATCATGTTTCAGAATGTTCCCCTTTCATTGTTCCTCTTTGAATTTTAGATTTCTTCAAATTCTGAACGCTTCTTCTATCGTTAATCACTTTATATGCATGCATATTATGTATGCATTTATGGAAAATTTGAAGGTGCAAAAGTACATAGAACGCAGGTAACGCCCAAAAATATCATAATATTGTACTATTTAAATATGAAAAATATTTAGATTCAGTGTCTTTAATTCTTCTTTAGTTCTTTAACTCTATTAAAAATATATATTATTTATGCGACAGGTCCTCAATTTATTGATCACCTGGATTTTCCTCTTCTTACCTAATATTGGGTGATTGGAATCCTGCGTTAAGACGTATTCGCCCGGTTCTTCTCCGCGAGTATAATTGTAAGTGATGCAATTGCTAGCAGTCGATGTTTTCTGGATTACGTACCACACACCTAAAAACTAAATTTGCTAGATTATTATAAACATACGACAGAATGAAGTTAAGAAAATTTATTATAGACGAAAATATAATTAACGTACTTTGTTCATTTGAAATCCCTGCATGGGTGGCACGATGGGGCAAGCCCCCATGTGATATGTGTGTGGCCTAACCAGGATAAAGCACCCCAGTAGGAATGTTAAAAATAATAGAGTCTTCATCTGTGAAAGAAAATGTTTATATTAGAAAAAATTAGATCTTATTATTAAAAATTTTAATTTTTATCAAATAACACTTCCAATTATCAGCTGTATTTCCTACATATCAGGAAAATCCCCGAGAAACAAATTATCTTAATTTACAGAGTCAGTGATTTAGTAAAAATATATCATGTCAAATCTCAATTATCAATAAATTTGTCTACATATTAGGAAGATATCTGAGAAATTAATTATCAAGTTTACAAAGTCAATGATTTCCCTATAGCAATATAATTCGCTTATATAAAATTATTTTTATCTTTATTTTAAGATAAATGTATAAAGATATCTCATTTCGTAGAATAAGTCATAAATGATAGTTGTAACAGTAAACAAAGAAACTTAAACTTAAATCGATTCATCGTATGTAATTTAATAATGTGACTCATTATCAGAGCTCTTGAACCTGAAACAAAGAGCGAAAACCATAGCGCGTCCGGTAACGCTTGAATTTTCTATAGCGACAAAAAAGAATATCACGAAGAGCAAAGACTAAGATCAACCTTGGTGACCTCAGGGCTCAGTTCCAGAAACTATTTATCACAAGAGAAAAGTCATGTTTCTTTTATTATTCACGGTTGAAAGGAGAACGATATATATACTTCGCGCCACTACAGCACTAATTAGCGTAAGGCAAGATAGACAGGCATCAAGTCTTTGTTTGTAGAATTATAGATTTATATAACAAAGTAACAAGCCAAGAATCTCGATTCGCTTAATGCTATTCGTAACACAGAGATATTTCTTATTTCTCCTTGAATGAAGAAAATTTACTAAATTAATACCATTTTATAACTATCTTAAATGCCTTACAAGATATTTAATAAAAGTTAGCATTTTTAAAATGTATTTAATAAAATTTATCAATAAAAATTACTATAGCAAATGCTATAATAGAGTATTCTGGAGCATATGAAAATATGAATCCTGTTTAAATATATCTACTCAAGTGGCGACTACCATTTATGGCGTATTTAAATTGCAAACGCAAAGATAAATGCAAGTACAATGTACCTACTGATGTAAAACGTAACGCGTTTAATATGTTAAATTGAAAGAGCATACTCACTTTTAGGTGACGTTGTCAAGTTCTGAACTGGTACTGTAAACAGTAGCTTCAGTGGAGGATTTTATGAGACATTCCCCACTCTCAATCCAATTATGGGTCACGCATACTTTGAACGGATCAAACACGTTGTTTCTAAAGAATCTGTAAAAGTACATCGATTTCTTTTGTTGGCTTTCGTAAATCTTTTTTTTTTTTTTCTTTCTTTTCCATTATACTACAATGTTGAATTATTAACAGAATCAGTACAGAACACAATATAATTAAACCATCTTTGAACATTCTGAATCATCATTTTATAACTACAATTTATCATTTTTATAGAAAAATGAAAACAACAGAATCGATATCTTTTTTTTAAATATAAAACATCGTAAATATGTAATATCCTATGATGTTAAATTTACATTTATTTTAATAATAGGTTATTGTTTGATGATTTATTACATACAAAATATGAGATAGAATCTTCTAGATCTTATACGTATCTTTTCTCACAAAAACCAGTTTGTTTACGTCCATTAAAAAAAAGCTGAAGACACGGGTGCCGCATAATTTCACTATACCGCTGCTCGCTATGAGTCATCTTTGTTCGTAACTAAATCAAGTTAGTCGTTCTAGGAATTGCAAACATCACGTACAGTTTTATTCTTTTTATTTCTCTGTGTAATAACGTAACTTAATTTACATTATGAAATAAAAAAGAACTGAAAAATCACACTTACAATAAAATATAAATCCTGAAATTTCACGTTTAGAGCAATACATTTAAATAAAATGTCGTCATTTACTTCAAAATAAAAGTACAAATGACATATTTTCTCAATAAGCGTGTGAATTTCTCTGTGATACATATAATATGGCAACAGCGATATATTCTCAATTGAATTCCTAAGACCTAGTGTGCTATCTTCCTTGGAATACTTACAATGCTTAGAATGCTTACTCCGAATTGAGAAAAATAATTTTCTTATTCAATATATAATGCAATGATATTTAAGGACACTTGTGAACGCACGATATTTTAGATGAAATGAATAAGTAATAAGTGAAGGAGAAAAATCTAAAGTAAACCCTAAGAATATACAATAATATCACCACACAGCTTCATCAATAACGTTACACAACTTTTATACAGCAAAAATGAATCATTCAAACATTAATCTCCTACACAATATTTTTTGCTTGAGTATACAATGATTTATTATAACATCTATTAAAAATTTGTGATATTGTTCGAATATATCATACCAAAATAAAAGTTCGTTACATAAATTTTCCATAATGTGAAATAATGCGTGAAGACATAAAAAAAATTGTTAAATGCGATCATACGTACGAATAAATTAATATTTCAATATACCCTGAGACATATTCTCTATGCAGTCACACAATTAAAACGTTACAGTATCTGTGTAGGATATATTCCATCCATTTGTATCAGTCTTCGGTATTATAGCGATGGTATTTTCGACATATCTAAATCGTTGAAGTAAGAATGTTTCAGAATAGCACGTGCCGATATTCTATGCACAGGATCATAGATAAGCATCATTTGTAGCAGATCAAGCCCATCTGCGTCTAATGTTTTAACTTGTGATTCCAAATTGTTTGTTATCCAATTTGGAAATGTGGCTTTATAATCTGACAATTGTGTTACGCCAGGCCATATCTCTTCGGTGGGTGTCCTCAGTATCCTGCAAAATATCTGTTATTAATTTATATTCTAAGCAACCTAACATGCTACTAACATGCATACTCAACATACCGAAATATTCTAAACAACTGATCAATTTCACTATCTCCTTGAAATAATGGTTTCTTTGTTGCCATTTCAGCAAATATACAACCTATACTCCAGATATCAATGGCACATGAATATCTATTAGTACCAAGAAGGATTTCTGGAGCTCTATACCATAAAGTGACTACTTCATGTGTATATACTCTGACTGGTATGCCAAAGGCTCTCCCAAGACCAAAATCTGCTACCTTAATCAATCCTGATTTGTCAATTAATAAATTTTGTGGCTTTAAATCACGATGCAATATTCTGCGCTTGTGACAGAAAAGAATAGCACGTGTAATCTGTAAAAACAAATTAGAAACTTATTTCAATTTCCACAAAAGTATTATATAACATTTATTAATCCATATAAGTTCATGACCTATCTATTACTTAATTATATTAACAAAGTTATTTGACTTAATATGATTAATATCAAATATGACTTGCCTTAGATCATGATATAGTCTGTGTAATGGAGATTTTATTTTATATATTAGGAATATATTGAATACCTGAAATAAATAGGATTTAACCATTTTTGGCTCCATTAACTTTCCAGTACCCAAAGTATCCATATATTTCTTCAAATCCATAGTAAGATATTCGAAAATTAAATATAATCTGGTCTCTTCCATCAAAACATCCATTAGTCTGACAATATTGGGATGTGGCAATTCTTTGAGCAAAGAGATCTCACGAATCGCTGTGGATGGTATTCCTTCATCGTCGCTTTCTAAACGAATCTTTTTCATTGCTACAATCTCTCCAGTTTTCTTATGCTTTCCCTTGTACACTACTCCATATGTACCTAAGAAAATTTTGTTTGCTGTAATACTACTCTTTCATTTTCACATAAAACAACAAAAATCATAACTTACATTACAAAAACAAAATATAAAAAATATACTCATAAGCAACTACTTTACAACTTGATTAGATTTCTTAATAACTACAACTTTTAAGATACTTATCTTTATTAAAAGGTTATTAAACCTCGATATGAAACACGAGTCTAAAATTTGCAAACTCAATAATCAATTACAATATAAATTAAATTAAAGACTAGTTATCTACATTTTCATATAGAGTTAGACGAAATATTTTTGGATAACGAATAAAAAGAATTCTTGAGCAAAAAATTAGTTAGAGAAGCCCAATTTACAAAGTACTATTCAAAACCATTTACCTTCACCGATCTTTTCAATTTTCACGAAATTCTCCATGATAGATGCTGGTTATTAAATAAGAAGCTGACAGATATATTCTTTTAAACGTTAATATTTAATATGACTTGAATATGTATCAGAAACTTTCCACGTATACCGTCACGTAACGATTAAATTCAAACATCGGTACGCCATGATATGTACGTTTGAATGTGCGATGTTCGGTATGGTTCGTGATAAGTCGGAATTGCTCTGGCCAATCCTGGCATAGATACGTCACAAGTTGTAATAGTAACGCACTCATGGAAGTAGAGCGGTTGCCAGCTGTTGCTTCTAAACCCGCGTTTTTCCCCTATCCGAGTAAAAATCGTAATTATTAGACTGCAGATCTTTAAGCAATTTCATATTTTTATTAACATAGCTAAAGGAATGGAGATAATATTTCTTATATATATTATTACATATTATGTGCATTTTGTACATCTTTTTGCACTTTTAAATTTCCCCATAAATGCATAAAAATCCACAGTCTAGTAATTAGAATCACGAAACAGATTATGTTTTAAATGAATGACTTAACAATATTGAGTTTTTAATAGCGACTGATGTTTTTTAGATATAAATATTGAAGCGATTCGAAGAATTTCAATATTATGAAAATTTGAGATTTGAAGTTAAGATCCAATACTTAGAATTTTAGAATCCTGAATCTTTCAAATTTGTATGACTCTTGAAAGTTTTGATAGATTAAATAATTTTTTAAATTAATATCTTCGTCACACGAATTTTATATATTTCAGCCTGGAAGTCACGATATATTGAAATATACTACAAGATAAAATTTAAATTTTTACGAAATATTATATTATATTTGTGCATTTTTTTTTAAGTCAATCACATTGTCAAAAAGTTGTTACTCACACTACAAAAAATTTAGTAACGTGGGTCACCGACGATCCCCGTGGCAATCAACGTGTTAAAGAAAGATAAGAAGCTCAATTTTTATTCATAATGTGTAACCTAATCGGCATCATTTAGTGCAGTCACGTATGGTTTATGATAACGATCTGCGTTAAATTGACTTCTTCGGATCTAATTTATGACTTCAGTTATTAAAAAGAAAAGATTCTCAAAGTCATTTAAGAATGTTTATTTTAAGAAAAGAGAAAAAAACATGATTTGTGTCAATATACCTCTAATGTATTTGTACATACAGCATGTAGGTACAATGGGAAATTATATAAATTGATGTTGCAAGCGCAATCGTAGCATAACATCACTGCAGTCTTTCCCACTTTTTTTTCATGAACAAAAAATAAAAAATAATCATCATCATCAAGCCGAAAGTACAGAGTACTTTCTTTATCCAGATCCTTAACAAATTTATTTTTCTTTCTTCAATGTTTACAATATAATTACACAACTACAACAAGATTGCTCGGATGTTTTATCTTATAAGCTTTGCAATTATTTTCTATATTTTCTATTTAGAACGACTTCGAAATAAAAACTGTTTCAAAATCAACCTGATGAGATTTTCAAATTCAACAGGCAAAAAATTCAGTTGCACCTGTGCTGGGTGTTATCAATCCTAGACACACAGTTCAAGAACGGTTCTCCATTCTATCGGGGGAATTGATAACCACCGGTTGCATAGCCAAGTCCAACACCACGCTGTGTGTGTGTTGTAGCACGAGCTACCTCATACTGTTGTTCCATATTATTAAACATTTCTTCCTGCTTCTTCAATATATCTGGTTTAGCACCCGCTGCCGGAGTAGTCGGCAAATCATCTTTAATGCCCATCAATCGTTTAAACTTTGCCGTTACTTTCCCATCTTGGTCGTGAGTGAACGTTGTTCCCACCCAGGTGTTTGCAGTAGAAGCTGCTGTAGACGTTTTACCTTCGTCTTGTTTTGACTGTAAACAATAATATTTCATTAAATTAAAAAAATTATATTTCAATGTGATGATCACAACGGAAAAATATAAGTATAATTTTGTTTATTGGTGTACTTGGTTGTATTAGTGTACAGAAAAGTGTACTATAATATAGGTAAAAACGAAACTATCTATTCGATCCAAAGATAATATAAGTTTTTTTTTAGCAACAGATGACAAATCCATTAAATTTTATGAAAAAACTAATAACATGCTTAATATTTTCAATATTATCTGAAATCAATTTCAAGAGGACCCAATTTAACAAGAAAACAATTTTGATAATATACGATTAGTTGACAAAATATTGTATTTTAAAGTTGCTCTCATATGAAAACCAAAAAATATGATTTATCCTCCCTTTCCCCTGTGGTCTTCATCTAAGATCAATTAAAAAAATGATCAATGATTACCTTATTTGCCCATAACAGTTTCCTCTTCTGTATCTGTTCCGCGTACTTTCCTTGTGTTGCTGTGGCTAAAGGATTATAATAATTCTGTTCGTTTTGAACGCCGGGCGTAGCAGTATCACCTTCCGGTGCTTTAAGTTCAATTCCTAATTTCTCTAATTGAGCTAATTTGTTTCTGCCTTTTTCTTCCCTATAGCTCATCGTCCTAAAAGGCGGCGGAGCCCGGTCTCTCGATCTGGATCTCGATCTCGTGCGATCTTTTTCCTTATGATAATTCCCGAATCGATCGTCTCGATACCGATCTTTCGATCTGTCGTCTCTAGAATGCCGGCGATCTCGATCTCGATCTCTGTCCCTGTCCCTGCGTCTATCTCTGTCGCTTCTATCCCGGTTTCGATCTCTTCGATCATCGCGATAGTGATGATCTTTGTCACTCTTTTCCCTGTCGTCACTCTTCTCGTCCCTACTCGATCCCAAAGAACTCTTTTCCTTCTTTTTATCATCGTCACGAGATTTTCTATCGTCGTCCCGACTTTTCTTTATGTCTCTGTCTCTGTGGCTGCTTTCTCGTTGTCTTCTATCATCGTACGACGGTCGACGCCCTTTATCGCTCATATGTCTATTACGGTCAGATTTATCTCCTCGTTTGTGCTCGTCTTTCGAATTTGTTGTGTGATTCTCATGATCAGATCTCCTGTAAAACGATTACGTTCTGCAGGGTATACCACACAGATTCGTATTATTATTCTGTATGTAAGGCAAACATTAAGGTGGTAATGTATGTTGCAAGTTTGTTTGTTTTTTGTCTCTTATAAAGTTCAAAGAATTTCATTAATTTAAGTTTAGAGATGAGAATACGCATATAAACAAACCAGCTTACCTCTGGTCTGAGGGGGAAGGTAATGTTCGGGATGAGTCTGTTTTTGATTGTGCAGCTGGACTATGTGCCCTTTCACTACTAGATTCCCTGGACGAATTGTTGTTGTTGCTTTCCTAAAGAAATAAAAATTATCCACGTTACTATACACCTTTCACATATTCTATTAAGCGAAACATAAATCTCAATTTACATTGCAAGAACTATAAGTATAAATCAAACATTCTTTTAGTACCCTCACAGTTTGGCAAAAATCAATTTTTCCCTTACTGTAATTTTGTAGTATAATTTTTCTAGCTTTCTAAACTGTAAGTTTATTCCTTTAAATTGTAAAATTTACAAAAAATAATTCACAAAATTTCAGTATATGTAAAAATTGAGTTCTGCAACAGTTATAATTACCAGGTAAAAACTACTACATCCTAATACTTTTGGTATTTAAAAACAGAGAGCACTGTTAAAACATAACTTTCACGAAAATAACATAGAAATCTTTATTCACTGTAAACTTTTTCCAGTCAAATTTCTGGTAGATGAACAGAATAAAAGGAATATGAGGGCCCTTCATATTTATCTGCTTTAGCAGGTACTTATATTACCCGAATATGTTTGTACATGTGGTTTCTTTGATGGTTGATTTTTTATTAGTGTTACCTTCTTCCAGCTTCCTCTACTCACCTCTGTCTTCTGAATAGGACTTGGGGTAGTCTTGAAAGACCCTCACACAGCATAGACCTTGCCGAGGTGCGTAGATATTGTATCATGTATTACCAACAGAGCTACGTGTTAATATTTTCTCACGAAATGGCACCATTCCCATTTACTTATTATTTAAATTTTAAATATCTCAATCTCTACCCTCATTGTTTCTGCCACACGGTAAATCAGGCTTTAAGGTCATGTCTTAAACTTCTCAGAATTTTGTACATCATGAATTGTGTTTTGGTAATATTGTTATAGCATATTAAAAGATGATATAAAAATAATAAAGGGTAAGAGTGCATTGCATCATAGTGATATAATGTAAACCATATGATTTTACTATATAGATATTAAGTCTGAAAAAGATGTCATCATAAAAAAATTATCATTACATTATATATATCGTCTTATATCCTTCATTAGTATTTTTATAAGAAATAATTAATCACAATTGTTTCAGTTTATACAAAACCACTATGAAACAATTTTTTTGCTAATTTTAATGCAAAGCCTTTTAATTTCCTTTGAATGTTTAATACAGAATACAGGTGCAATAGGAGTGCTATTGTGAAATTGTATTTTATTTACATGGTTTTGACATGACCTCTAGAAACCAAGTATTGAACCATTTTTATATATATATATCAGGCATGACCCTATACATATGTACAGCCCCCATAAAGATACCACATCTTCCTAGTAATTGTTGTAACATTTTGTACTTATTATCACAAACAAACATTTGCTAACATTCAATTCCACTGTACCTCACTCATGTCCATTTGTACTGGATCGTAGTTAGCGTCGCTGGCCCTTTTACTGGTATCACCATGCATCCCATATGGTATCTTTAAAACACAATATTGAAGATAAACTGTCAAATAATTTACAAGGAACAAATATTTCATACATTACAGACATTAATTAATATTAGACTAGTAATATTTCCATAATGAATATCTATAAGAATATCAACTGAAACTTTCACATTCTTAATTCATAAGTTAATAACTCAAAATTAACAATATACAATAAATTTGCAATTAAAGAGGTGAATATAGTAATCACATATAATTCATAATATAAGTAAATACATTTCTTTATAAGCTCAAGTAAATCATATAAAATAAATATATAGTTAGTAAATATTTAAAGAAACATTTTATATAACAGCAATTTTAACAAATAGCTTTAATGATTTTTATGAATTGTCTTGGAGTAATCCACATAACAATATGCTATTTGCACTGATCCTCGAAGAATAGTACAAAACAATCAGTATATCTCCAGTTGTTAAAGTAATTACTGAACATTCTATTAATTCATACATTATCAAAATACAATATATTTGAATTACATAAAATATTCAAATCAAATATGACATGATTAAACAGGGAGCCACTATACATATATTCTTCCCGCGGAAATCGTTTTATTACATCATTCAACATATCAATTAAATTTCTCATTTTACTGACTTGAATTTTCCTGCAATTCATATTTTCTTACCATACATGCCTGCGTTATATACGTATATCAGTGAGAAAATTTCTTAGAACGCAGTGACGGCCTGATAAAATAAATCACTGTGCATCTATTTATGTAGAAAATTTGGCTGAAATGAAAAACACTGGTGTGCCATCGCAGGATTAATGATTAACAAATTATACATTGACTTAAGAACCTATCCTAGAAGCCATGTCGTGTATGTATACGAAAAGTTTCTTAAGCGTCATGGATGCCTAGGTGAAAATACGCCATCAGTGAAATAATCGTAAAATAAACTAATATTTTATCAACAAGTACACACTCACCTTTGGGTCTTCCGAATTGTTACTATTGTCTCCGTCACTAGCGTAATTCGCTAACGAATCCATAATGGCGTGAAAACGAGGCACGAACTTTCCGAAATTGTTACGACTATCGCGACGCGTCGATGCTAGGTTGCCTTGCGCAGAGACGCCATTGGTCGAGAGTCGAAAGAGAATGTTTAACAAGCGTATATTTATGCTTTCATAGCGCCTCCATCGAATGAGGTTACCGAGACGGATATGGAAGAAGGGAGATAGAGGAAAAGCAGGACGAGTGGGGAAATTAGGCGCGAACCTAAAAATCTTCGTACAATTTTTTACCAATTAGTAGCCAATTGATTCAATATTGCGTCACTACATTTAACTACTGCTGTTTATATATATATATATATCTATGTATTATAATATTACATATGTCATAATGTTATATACATTCCCATTGGATCAAAAATACATTTTATTATAACAATTACGAAAGATAAACAAAAATGACAGTTTTTATTAAAATTAATAATTAAAATTATATTAAAATTTATAGAATTGAAATAATTAAAATTTTTAGAATTGAAAATAATATTACAAACCTTTTATTAAAATGATCTTCAATTTCAGTGTTGCGTGCACCACCCTATATAATTAAGTTAAACAGATACGAGCTGTCCGTGAACCAGATGCTAATTAATTCTATAATAGTAATGATTCCTCTGTTACTCAATATAATCGGTACACCTTAAAACAGTTATGCAGCATGCCAAATATATTCTGAGATCTTATGAACAATTCTTAAATCATTTTTAAAATATACTAGCTTTATACAATGGCTACAAAAAGTATTTCCACATACTTCTATTTTCCAATAAAATAGCTTTTTACCAAGTATTATATTTCATTTTCATAACCATATATATATATAGAGATAGATTGATATAGATTGATAGATATATATATAGATTGTGGATTTTTATGCATTTATAGGAAATTTGAAAAATGCACAGAATGTATATGATATGCAAAAATATATAAAATATAATATTTATTACATTTGATAAATGAAATAAATTTCTATCTTTTTAGTTATTTTTATAAAAATATAAAAATACATAAAAATTTGCAGTTTAATCATACGTACATATAAAATATTACTATGCTATACTATATAATACGGAATTTAATATTAATTAATGTGAAATGTAAATATTACAATAAATAAAGTAGCATACAAAATATTTCTTCCAATTTTCACCATAAAATACAAGTTTTTATTTAAATTTGTATGTTTTTAAACAACCAATCTACCTTGCACATTCAAATTTTATCCACGTGCTTTGATAAATAAAACGATCTACATAAATCCATAGAAAATCTTCGTCATACACAACAATACTATATTGACAACAAAGGAACTCTCCCCGCAAGGAACAGTAATAAAAACTTAACTCGCGGTGGCATCTTTATTTACAAACGAATTCCATCGCTTGACGGCATAACCAGGGGTATGCCGAAGGTGCACGGAAGGTATTGCAAAGGTGGGCTGATGCTAGAGAGCACTCGCATTGACGTTTACGCGCGGAGAAGCGCGAGCCGGTGTGCAAGGGAGTCGTGGTCGTGGAACAAACCGGGACGCAACAGTCGCTCACCAGACTTCGTACTGGAACCATCGTGGAAGGTATTATTTCGCTCTTTCGTGACATTTCATGATTCAAGCCTGGGATACCTGTTACAAGCCTCATCAAACGGAACGATATCTTGATAGAGTCAAGCTGTCCGGGGTGAGTGATTCCATTCACGTTTTCTTTCATTACGATCGCGGAAAACTCGGTAGCCCGGGCAACAACCCTTCGATACACCGATCGAAGTATCTCGGTACACGCGTACGGCGACCGTTGATTCTCTCGTTCCACTCGGATCTATGTGACCCCGTTTTCATCTTAAATCATAGTCAATTGTTTTTAACGGACGACATCCTCCGTGGCGAATTTTTCGCCCACTATCGTGGCCCTTAAACACAGGTTTTCTACGTGTTTTTACACGATCTTCAGCTAGTTATCCAATTGTGAACCTAGAACATGGTTTAACTAATAGAAGTGTGACGAGCGTATGATTTATGTGTACGTATTTCCTCGTTTCACGCGTGTGATTAGTTTTAACCAGTTAATGACTGATTTCTGTCAAAAGAATGTGTAATTATGTTATTATCGATTTTGGTACACTTTAGTGATGTGTTTGATAATATGTCATAACTGGAAGTATAAAAATTTATGCGTACATAGTATACTATAAATATGTATAATAATATTATGCAATGTATAGTGGAGGACAAAAGAATATATGGAAATCACCACAATTTTAGACAACAGAGCTATAATTTACGAGAACAATTAAATTGTTACGTATATCTGTGGAATAAATGACTATTACCAGCATGGTAAAAAATTTAGAACAAAGTTGGTATTAATGTACTGTGATTATTATACACAAGTGTGACTTTTTCTTTTGTCCGCCATTGTATACCATAGTACATATATATATTATAGTATCATATTTATGTATTTATTGCCCCACCATGATGAATTTTCATTCCTTTAGTTAAGAAGTGCACTGACTGTCTTCTTTTTTCGTTACTTAACCAATTTATCTAAAATACATAATAAAGAGAATATAATAATAATGATTATAAGCTTGAATCCTGGACTCAAGAATTATCTAATTATTTTACATTCAATTATCAACTTATATAATATATTGGGTAAGAAATACGATACATTTTTCTTTAGGTAACTTCAATCGTTTACGATTATGACATTATCCCGCCTTGGGTTTCGGTACAATAATCATAATTTGTTCAAGTCCTTTTCAAATCGATTCGCGATAATTCGATTGAAATTCTACATGACATTTCATTACGTACTGGTGAAATCGTACGAGTGAGTTTGATTAGGTTATAAGGAGGACTGTACTAGCTTCCACGTATGGCATTCATATTGTTTATAATCACTTTTTTCTGTCACGAGTACACACGAGCATATCTTTACTCATTTACGTACAAGTCATAGGAGTCACGAGTTGATGATTTCTTATCGATCGAAATTTCCATAATCCTTAATAGCGGAGATTGCTCGATAACCAGACTATGGATATTTATGAAATTTTATAACGAGAAACAAAAGAATAAAAAATTACGATGATTTTGATTACGAGTAATTTAATCGAGACTCTCTTGGATAGCTGGATATTTAATAAAAGTATAACTTGCCGAGTTACCAACGATACGAATAACAATGAACCGACATTATGAGTAACGTGTATCAAAATGTCCATGAAAATGATCCTGCGAATACATTTGTTCTGCACGTGTTATTCTTTTTTAAGCTATGATGAAGTCTCACATTTATTTTCTCCTTTTATATATTCATGTTCTTTCTGAAACAAACATTTTATTGGAATTAATTTATAAAATCAATAAGAATAAAGAAATTAGTAAGTACAAGGAACAGTAAATACTGAATTAGGTTATAAATGTTACCTTACTTGTAAATAAGATTAAGTTGGTATCTTTTTTTATTTATTTCTTTTTTTTTTATCTCATGGGTTATTTATGTCTTCCTGTGATCCTTAAATCGACCGATGCGTCAAAACTATTGTAATTATAGCGTGAAACGTATCAGTTAACAGAATTCGTAGAAACCAGTTTCATTCTTTTTATAAAGATGATATCGTGGTCGATATTTATTCGTTCTAATTGAATCTTTGCGCTATAACGATGCAAATAGCATGTCACGTTGAATCACTTGGGATACATCTTTAGAAAATTATATACATACAGTGCTATCGGCAATATTAATATATATAGAAGTAATTAGTAACGTTACTATAATTACAGTTTCACATCGATAACAATCGATTCTATTTCAGTCACGTAAATTAAGTTTAATTACAGTTAGTCAAGAACTGACTTGATACATATACCTATACTCGATAAATTTTCTAAAAAAACGCGGCCTTACAGAAGAAAACTTCATTCTACATTTCCAACGTATTCTCTCACGTAGACCAATCTCCTGCCGATTGTCTGCTTCTGCATAGTTAAGAGTAGACAAAGTCACGTACACATGACACCTATAATTCACGCTCAATCTTCTAAATAATTTAGTGTGTTTGGTTATTCTCCAACGTAATTTGATTATTCTTGATTTTCGTCTTATTTTGAGTCATAGAATCTCGAACATAGGAGGACCACGGTGTCGTATCTCATATGAAGGAGATTTGTTCGACAGAAGTTGAAATTCGATCAGGTCGTTAATAGTGGCGGAAGTTGAGAATTTCGAAGCGAAATTTAAAAAAAGAACCGCCACTAGTCTCGCTTCTTTGTTCTCTTGAAATTACGTTCTAACCTTTGTGATTTCGTATCGACCGCGAAGGGGAGTATGTTCGGTTCAAACAGATGAAAAAGTCGCTTTAGGGACACGCTGGAGGACCATCAAGTTCCTCGTCACGGAAATCGTCAGAAATATCAAGGACAGAAAACACAAGCCGCAGCGACCAGCCGGAAATTAATTTAAAAAATGCGATTATCGTAGGAAAAATTATTCCGCTCCTCGAGACCGACGCCGGCAGCCACGTTCGACGGTTATTAATTAAATCTGGCTTACGCCGTTGAACTTTTTGTCAATACCTTTCCCGTTAATTACGGGTCAGTTGTATCGGGCCGACTTTACTCTTACATTACGCCGTAACACCAAGTCCGCTGTAAAATACAACAAATACAAAATAAAACAGAAAATACCGCTGTAAAACGTTCCAGTTTCGTTAGTAGGAATTATTAAATTCATGGAAATTTTCTATCCGAGAACATCGAGTCGAAGAGGGTAACTGTGTTATCGTTACACACGAATTTACAGTAGCTCTAGAGCAGACAATGGTTTTTGTGAAGAAATGAATAATACAGGGGTTTATATTGAAAATCGTTCAGTATAGTTAGAATGTAATGCTTCTTGCAACGAATTTGAATAAAATAATAGCAAAGACTAATTGATTGCATTTAAAAATACGTACTAATAGCATCGATACCCAGGGGACTGTGTTATATTTTATTCATGTTGAAGTGAGAGACAAAGATATTTGTAATTGGAATATAGGACTCAGAAGAGGAGTAAATAATTTCTATATTGTTAAATATATTCAAATATTTATTCCTCTGAGTTTCAAATAAGATGTTATTATTTGTTATGACGTGTACATAACATATATAGTTGTTTAATATTTTATATTTTATTGATTGTTATACATGTAGTAAATTGGGGGTTTTAAGATGAAGCAAACAATTAAAGAATATAATATAATGTAGGACTAGAGAAGGATTAAGTAAAATAAATAAAATAAAGAATAACAAACATATTTAAATATATATAATGTGATACATATAATGATAACATTTCGTCGAGACAGGAATATTCATATTAATTAATACCATTAATTAATGTGTAATAAATATTATTCCGTGGGCATCCTTTTTCAAATAACTGCATCCAATTTATCGTTAATTAAGTTTTTAAGGAAATTTGGTTCTGCATTTTCTCGATCTTTTTTCAAAATTTTCTTAAAATGCTCTTTTAAATATCATATACTATTTGCGGATTAATCTCTGAAAATATTTCTGTGTTTCATTTCTGCAGTAAACCAATTGTACGAGTAGTATTGTCCCTTACTAATGAGAAATTTGTTTCGTTATAGATTTAAATGAACGTGGTTTCGAGCTTCTTCTATTTTTAATTTTCTCTTAACATGTGAATTTTATCACGCAGTCCTGAAGGTTTTCAACGCAAGAAAATGAAAAACTAAATAATTACGAACTTGCACCCGACACACTTGGATTAAAATCGTTCTCGTTTTATTTGAGCGCGCGTGTACACGATCTCTCGGAGGTAAGGATATAAAAAAAGAATATATTTTATCGAACGAACGCGTAATAGGGAAACTTTTATTAAACTTTTTCTTTAAAATATTTGTCAAGCAACTTATTAAACTCTCTTTTCAAACTGGCAGAAGTCTGAAGAGTTGTTTATTCGAGACCATCCCGACTTTCAGGGAATTCTTAATTCACGTCTCTTATACTTGCTACTAGAAGTGTAGGTCCTATTGGCTGGACACTTTAAATGTTTCTTCTAGCCGCCTTTGTTTCTTTCTTCCGGTTGTTGCCTGTGCTACCGGAAGAAAAGGAGATCTTGAAGCTTTGTCTTATTTATCAATAACATTTTCTTTCAAATGTGTAATTCAAGTATTATAATTAGTTACTATCGTTCTTCTCGCACCTGTATGACCCGAAAGAAATATTATATTTCGATGGAAATATTAAATATTATCAAAATATAGACAATACTATATTAAATACTTTTTGTTTTCGTATTTAACACTTCATGGAAATGTTTGGTTCTTTCATCCCCTTCAAAATTTTCAGAATACCTAGTCGTAATACTAAAATATTGAAGGCATTAAAAATATCGACCGTCATAAATAATTACACCTGTTGCATATTTAGTGTCGTTTGCTTATAGATGACTGTAATAACTTACGTTAGATTACCAAAATTCAAGGCATTTAATTTTATTTTATACTTTACGTCCTCCGTGATAGAAATCGTTAGTAAAGTTCAATTGCATTAAAAGTTCCAAAACTGAGTGTAGTCTAACGCTAAATTTTCCTGTTACCCAGTAGCCGAACGACACACCAGTCGAAAGACTTAAAATCACATAATGTAAGTTTAACAAGGTCCAGCCACTACAGGCGTTAATTATCTCTTATATCCCCTCAGTGATAGGTCGAGTTGGCTGAGATCTAATTTCCGCTTAAACGGCCAGAGATATCGAATCCGTCGTAAGACGATGTACATAATTTCTCAGATAGATCAAGCGAGCGTAGTCGCGTATCGACTACCGTTACCCGCCAAAAACACTCAACAAGAACAGTACGGTAAAATTCATTGTGCTCGGAGGCGCTGAGCGAACGTGATTTTACTTTTACCGTCGCGTGAGGGATGTAATCTTCGATCGAAGAAATTCTCTGTGAGTCCGGATTCGTTCGGATGACGATACTATACGGGTTTCTTCCTCGTTTCTTTCCATCGTTGGTCGTCTTTCTCCTTATGCCTGTCCCGTTTTCTCGCTCGAACTCGCACGCGCAACGAGGAAGACTCGAGCATCGGCACGGTTCCGTTATACGTGGTAAATACACGTCGAGCATCCTATACGTTTTGCCTCCGGTGAAAATAAACAATGTACGCGGCAGCGTACGTTACTGATCCGATCCATGCACACTATTGCGCACACGATGTGCAGAGAATCCAAGATTTCACCCGGAAATATAATAAGGTAGGATCGTTCGTGTCACTTAAACTTCGACATTTTAACATCGAACTCTGCGAAGAATGACGAAATTTGTGTAGAGTTGT
The DNA here is from genome assembly GCA_014737535.1 of Bombus cullumanus. Lineage (NCBI taxonomy): Eukaryota > Metazoa > Arthropoda > Insecta > Hymenoptera > Apidae > Bombus > Bombus cullumanus. The sequence goes on along the minus strand of JACXIX010000064.1, from coordinate 3,528,274 downwards.
TTACGAAGGTATTCGAGCGCCTGTACCTTTCGCGAATACGTTGTGCGTCCTATACGAAACATTTTGAAGTTTCATTAGCGCTGTAACGAGACTCGACTATTTTTGATTATATCAACGAAGTTTGAAATAAATGTGAAAATGTGTACATATGTATATTTGTAGAAGTTGTAAGATATTTATACGAAAAATGGCCTTATTAGATTGGCCCCAAAAGTTTGTATCATTTTATGAGGAAATAACAGATGCACATCATTTTTTGTTTTATATTGTTTTATTGAATTACGTGTGATCCATTTTGTTTTATTACTACGAAATACTGTGCATCTATTGTTTTCTCACAAAACGAAAGAAACTTTTGGGACGATCTAATACATATTAATAAGCCATCATCTTTAGCAATAATTGTATGTCTAAGACCATTTTTCGTATAAATATCTTGCAATTTCTACAAGTATACATATATACACATTTTCAGATTTTTTTCAAATTTTAGCATAAAAGGAATGCGAATTGCATTCGTGGATTCGAGAGTCCTCCTTGCACTAACGAGTAGATACTTCGAGTACTCTTCATCTTCCTATAATTATATAAGTTAGTTTTAATATGCAAGATCATACGTTAGCAATTGTCAGAGAAGATATTGATTATTCCAACGTACTCTAACTATATTTTTCAACTATTTCTCGATGGTAGGCTCGATGGTATTTCGTAATCGAATCGATAAAATTCTAATTGAAGTCGTAAATCCGCAAGCAACGATAACAAATTTGGGATCTATTCTCTCAAGGTCGTTTATTTATAGAAAAGCGTAATAAAGGTGGTTGGAATATTTCAAGTCGGCTTGATTATATCGAGGAACTTGGTAAAATCAATCGAATAGCTAGCTATTGTGGGAAGCGCGTATAAGGAAAAGGACATAGTTTGATGCAGTTCGACAATAAACTTCATTCAAAAGCGGAAGCTCGTTTTCAAGTGGAACAATACCAGTAACCATATGTATCACTTTTATGCCAGCAAGTATCTGTAAACATACAACTTTTTAAATTAAATTACCTCACAGTGACACGACTATTTGAACACTTATCATAGAGAACTTTTACGAATATGCTTATTATACAAAACTTCTCGAAATTTCGTTACCACTGCAATGGAACACGTCTATCATGATCGTATCGATAAAATTTGAAATAACTTGAAATTTTCACCGAGACGTCTGTGAGGCATATAATTAAAAAGTCAAAGAGAACGTGAAGATAAAAAATTTGTCAAGCAACAAAATGATTCTATAAGGTTTAACAATTACAAATTCCAGTTTTATTGTTGTATATCGATTCTAGAAAATCAATTTGATCGGTTTATAATATGCCATTATACGTAGCTGTGCTACAAAGGATACAATCGTTGCAGTTTGATAGAAACTTCCATTTCAAATATTCTCCTCTGCCACCCCAAGCGAATTCCCTGTCAAGCTACGAACGCAATATAATCTCACTGCTCTCGTAACGCACCCTTTACACCATGTATAGACGACTATGCATGTACACGGATCCAAATTGCTTTGAGCAACAGTTACGATATTAGACCTCGAACGTAATAGCTTGGATCCTTCTCAGGAGTCACAGGATCCACGTTCATTAGCGGCAAGGAAGATGTAGAACAACGATACCAGACCTTAAAATACTCGACACAGACTAACACCATAGACACGATATTCGTCTCTGTAGCCGGAATAACTGAACAACTGGTTTATCCTTGAGACCAGCGAAAGCTCCACTGAAACACGTAAACCGAGATCGAGCACGGTGGATCCGTTTGTCGAGCTCGGGAATCTATAGCGAGCGATGACGTTAGACGGAGGCGACGAGAGGTTGCTTTTCTTTTCGCTTCGTACACGGCTAGACGAACAAGAGTGAGGAAGAAAGAGCGAGAGAGAAAGAGAAGCACTAGTCGAGACAGATTTTACGATCGATTCGAATTACCCATTCGTGCTGTTGCACGACTCAACGCCTAATTCAACCCCATCATCTCGCAACTCCTCACCCCTGGACCACGGTTCTCTTTCTCTCTTCTCACCCCTCATCGGTGTTTCCCGCAACCCTTCGTCGATGCAAGGAACTACAGCCAGGGCTTTCGAGAGTATATTATGCAGATATGACAAATACCGCTGCGACGTCTCCCTACATGGCGATTACACGTTTGATGCCCCTAGTTTTCAACGCAGCTGTTGCACGGCTGGCTTCCCGAACATTGCCATAATCCTTCCGCGGATTTACATAGCAGCTCCAGCGAGTTTCTGATTACTGAGCTTTTAAGCGCGAGATGTGGTATTTGTTGATTGCCTGATCGCGTATGAAGATGATGGGATCGTTTAATTTTGATTATGAGTTAATCTAATTGGGAAAGCGTTTACGGATATTTGGATTCGATGGGGTAATTTAATTCGAAATGTTGAAGTCTTTACCGATATTTGGTGATACATATGTACAAAGGTGTATAAAATTATTACTGCTGGTTCATTCGAAGGTAGTGGAATTATTGGTACTGTTCCCGTATTTCGAAACGATGAAGTACAGTTGTTTAGAAAAGAAGTCGAACGTTTATTATAATGGAAAGGGGCACGAATAGAGTTAATCGGATCGATCGTCACGGAAAAAGTAAATTACAAAACTCGTTTAACGAATGTCCGACGAAATTATTCGAACACGCGATATAATATCGAAATTAAAAATCAGAGAACTTTAGAATTTCCGGTGGAAGCGAACTGCTTGCATCTCTCGTTATCTGGGAGATTTATGTAACGCCCGAAGTTCTGCCGACGTTGTAAATTCTTAATAGCAGGTTAACGAACAGTGGCGATTGTTTCTCCGGAGGTAACAAGCTTGAACAACATGTAATTATCGTGTAACGTCGCGGCATACATTAATTAACACTTTCAATGCCATCAATACTTCAGTGCCGGGCTATGTTTAATATTTAGCTAAAATAACAACCATTAAACACGTCGTAAGTTCATTAATAAGAATTTCTCACAGTTTGAAGCTTTGAAAGTTCTAGAATTATAAAAATACATTCTCAGGTGTAAATTTTGTCTCATTAAAAAATGTCTTCAAATCGGTTACCTTTATCAGAGATGATAAATTATAAATATGTTATAAGCTTATTAAAAATAATTCCTCGATTTTCTAAACTCACAAAAGTCTCACGGTTACAAGTGCTAAATTTTTAGATGTAAACATGTTCTCTTAAAAATAACTTTCGCTCAATTGCTTCTGTTAGGAACGCTTTGGACTAATATTGCTATTAATTAACCAGCAGTACATTAAAGATTACGAAGTAAATATACGGTGGGATACACGTGGATAACACCTGCACGCAACGGTGACCCTTCTGTGAGAAATATCATGCGTGTCCTTCCGCCCACATTTCGCCCTAACACGACAACTTCAAGCTTCGGAATTGGGTTAATGAAATCATGGAAGCGGAAGGCCCGACAGTTCAGCCTCGTGCAGTGCTGTTAACTCTAAAGACTTAACATCGAACAAATTACCGTTGTCAAGGCTTCCTTACAAAAATAGCGTCTGAAATAATTCCGATTTCATTTCATATTTTTGTTCCCAAACTTGACAGTTACAACGCGCATTGCAATCTAATTTACATACAGAGCGTTCCAGGTTGTTTCAGTCAAACTCATCGATATATTTTATGAGTTTTTAGATCAGAAAAGGATATTGCGTAAATATACTATATTCTTAAATATTTAATTTGATATACGAAATTTAAAGTTTTAAATTAAACTTGTAACTTTGAAAATTTCATTAATAATATTAGTTGAGATGTACGGGAGCATACGGGAGCACAAGCTTTAAAAGATTTATTTCTACGTAACATTTTTTTCCGATATGTAGCCGTAAAATATACCGAGAAGGTTTGACAAACCTGGGATCTTCACATTGTGTACGTATATAAAAAAAAAATTATTTCCTCGTATCGATCCATTAATGTGACTAAAAAGTGTATTTTATAAAAGTACAAATAAGTGTGTTTTACGTAACTACACAAATATGTAAAACATGAAGAAATGTACGTCTGGAATGGAACATAATGAAAATTCGAAATTCGTATTGAACGACAGTCTGAACAATAGTCTGAGTGCTGATCTAACAGAGTTCCGGTAGAGCACCAGGAATCCCCGTTGAACGTAGCGATATTCAGATTCCGAGCGAAAAAGTCATTTTCCTGGCTGGTGTTCTTGCACTGGTAAGACGTGCCATTACGAGATTGGACAACCGACAGACAGGGATGAATATGAATATCTATTGCGTGCTCTCTTGCAAAGATAATGGGTCGAACGAAGAGCACGAATAAACGGCGGTTTCCTGTTCGAGACAGGAAGTCGCTTTCTTTTACGATCCTTGAAAATCGTCGATGAGGAATGCGACGACTCTTCGTAAATATTACCGTAATTATTCGATCAACTTTGATGGATATTTGAAGTCTCCCTGTATAACTCATAACTTCATCTTTCTCTTTAGACTTTCGAATAAAATATATGCCAAAGATGACACGGGAATATTATAAATGTCGTTTTATTGGCTTTGCGGTGATTCTCGGATTTTTATATCTCAGACTTGTCGGTTTAAGAAACAAAGAGGATTTGCCTTTTTTTTTTTTTTAAAAAGGATAACGTTTTAAGAAGATTTAACATGAAATTGAAACAGAAAGTCAGGCATAACAATAAGAACTTTCTCATCTTTTATCGAGGTATGTGAGATATTTTTTGCTACTAGGGAAATACAATTAGGTCGTAAATGACCGTAGAGACGCAGCAGGGTTAATATTAGAGAGGATTCTTACGCGTAGAATATAATATAATCTTGTTAAAGAGTTGGTGAAGCTTTTTTTTTCAACATGTATTTTACGAACAAAGTTTTTCTTAATTATCCATGGTACGCAAGATTTATATGGAAAAATTTAATTAATCCTGAATGTTTAGTGCCACGGTATATGCTCGGTACGTTTTTCTGTAAAGAAAATTTTAAAGGAATGTGTGAAAAGTGGCGGCGCAATTAGGGAGACAATGCGAGAAATTTATCTGACAATAATGATAGCCCGCTGCGAGATTGTTAAAAAATTCACACTCTTAAAAGCTCGAGGCTTCTAGCGTCTTAAAAAAAACGGCTTCTTTCGAAGTGTATAAAATTCTGGAGAAAAGGACGCAGCAAGGAAACATTCCACGACGAAGAATTTAGTTGCATTAACGGTACGCTATAAACAAAAATAAATTTTTTAAAAGCTTATCTCGTATTTTTGATCAAAGTAAATGGCTCATTATACATTAATGATATTTATCGTACTACTTTTTATATAGCATTGGTAATGTTATACTATTACTATTTTAATCTCCGTGATGTAAAGAGACGAAAGTATTTATTACATTTATGTATTAGTAACGAGGTCCCGAGGGAATGAACGCGATAATTATAGTCGCATCAAACGTAAGGCTAGATTTCAAGGTGTACACAGCGAACGTTGACGTAATCGACAACCTGTTCCCGATGACGTAAGGAACTAGTCGTACGGAGGTCACGCAGATACCGTAACTCAAGAAAAATCTTCGTCTATGTATCCATTTCCGAAAAAAAATTTGATTCTCCCAGTTTCTTCATTTGGAACATCGCTCAGAAGTATGACGTATTTTAATAAACATGTAGCAGCAGTGATTTCCAATTAGTTCGTCATTAATTTGTATACTTTGATAAAATTCATATACAGTTACCTTTAAAGCAGTCAAAGTGTATGGACGCTTTTGAGGCGTAACGTACTTCAAACATAACGATATTATGAAAAGATCACGGTGAACTAGAAATTACGAGCAGGAGGTTTCCTCGTAATATTTTATTTTTCATTTTCTTCTTTTTAATTAATTTGAATTACAGGAAGGATAGAAATATTATGATCAATGCCAACAATGTGATATTGTTCGAGCTGGAAATGGATGGCGGAGCTGTAACTGTAAAGTACGATATTCAATCACGCTATATTTGTTGTATACGCATAATCACGGCCACTTCCGTTCTCCGTAATGCGGACCAGCAAAGTGTTAAACGAATCACGACCGCTTAAAAGGCGACTTTCGCACGCAACTATTTATAGCCGGGATGTATATATTTGCATTATTTGCAATGGAAAAGAATGACCGGTGTAAATTACAGTGTGAACAGTCTACGCACGTGACGAGCTTGATGAGCTGCGTGAAACTCCTTAAGTATCCTTAAGAAACATCATGCATCGCCAATTAGAATTATTTATGCCATATTTGGCACACGTGCCTCTCATCACTTGCACTACTTTCTCTTTCTATCCTATTAAGGATATAGAAGCGATAGATCACTGCCGATCATTCAAGATATAAGCGTAAATTATAGACGTGACTTGCAAGTATCAGACCAAACTTGTTGACAAAAAGTTGTCATTTTCTAATTATGTAATTCTTTATTACGCGGTGCTCATTCATATGGAAACATAAATTCGCGTCTCTGAATGCGTTCACTTACTGGCATTAATAATTTTTTCACGCTAAAAGTTCCTGTGTATACACTCTCGCTCAAAAGTTCAAAACGTGCTACGGTTTCAAAAGAAGCAACGTCTCCCTTAAACAAATATCTTGTTCACGATACTTTATAATATTGAAGCTGTAATTAACTACATTTAGAAATAATGTTCGTAACTATATTATTTTTATTTTTCAGAAAAATGTACGAAAGAACTTTCTCTCGCTTTAAAAGCAAAGGATGCTGTAAACTTGACAAAATGGTACGTACTACCATTCTGTTTCAATGGGAAAATTTTGTCCAATCGAATCACAACTACAAAAAGGAAGTTTTCTATAAATTACATGTGTTGAACATTAAGAAGACTTTAATAGAAATACGATAATTTTATTATTGATTATTTGCTTCGTTATAAGTTCTCGTAAAAAGTTTTCCACTAAACTTCTCATTCAGCGGCGTTGTACGTAAGTGCGGTGAGCTTGTTACTCCGAAAAACTACTCTGCCGCAATAGGACGAGTGGAACGATCATTATGATCTTATCAGAAACGGCAAAACGAGCCAGCGTACGAGCAATTTGTACAGTTATCGCGAATCTGGACTAGACATCGACAGCCAACAAATTTCACGGTGCACTTTCTGCTCGGCGATGTTTCAGCCGCGGCCTTTGAAAACACACGAATATGTGTAGAAGCAGTTTGTAGCTAGAACGAAAACATTCGAGGCTTCCATGACCTGTTGTTAACCCAGTTAGACTTGCCATTCCAGTGCACGCACTCGTTACAGGCTCCGCCGCGTTTATTCCATATTCGAAAGCTGATTGCAAGATAATCGAAATACGGATCTACTGTCATAGAATCGTAATTGACACGAAGTGGAGCACTCGAAGGACAGGCTCTAGCTAGGAAGAGAGACGCTTATCGTTGTAACTGGCGGAGACACTTCGAGAATGCCAGTCTCCGTCGCCAGTAAGCGTCGCGTCGCGTCGATGGAATTAAAATCCAAGATTTCTTCGAATCGATTGGATAAACAAGTAAATTTGCTTAGCTGTTTCACTGGCTGCGTGGGCTTGGAAGCTAACAAGGAGATGGCAAGAAACGCAAAATCTCCAATGATTTGGCCATGTGCATGCTTTTAGGCTGATGGTAAAACAGCCCCTAAAGGATTTGAATGCGTGACTCTTTGTTTTCAAGAAATTAATAAGCATTTTTTATACTTTATTTTGTATATTCCTTTAACATTAATATTATCTTTTTTTAATATTAAAGTTTTACAATCTACTTTGCTAAATTTTTGATTATTTTTTAATCTTAGTACCGATTTAGAGCTGATTCAGTTCTGACTTTATTATAGTACTCCCGCGTGTTCTAATGAAAACGTTTAAAACATAAGAAATTGCCGCGCCAAGAACACAATTTCTCGAAGGCAAAGCGCCATGCACTGAAATCCTGTTGGGGCTGTTTCACCATCAACCTGAAGTATCGAACGCACATACAGCCAACTCGTGCGAGATTTCTCAGCTTTCGCCATCTCCTTGTAGATATGAGGCAAAGGGAGATTGGGGTTTAACGACTGTTTCAAGGCTGTAGGAAGAAATAGCTTTCTGTGTTTAAATATTTGTGGTTAACAACGTCGACGGCCACGATGGTGGTCATCGGTGACGCACGTTACTAAATTTTTTAATATGCTTGAAACCTGATAAATGAAATGTGATAAATTTCACGGACCAAAGTCAAGACATTAGATCAGAAATTAAACAAAATTGGGAAAAGTTACCAAATTACATAATTATCAATTTGAAACGTGATTATAGATATTTGAAAGTTGAAGTGTGAAAGTCATATTGTGTATTTTCGAGGTATTAGATTGTATGCTTTGATATGGATTTCTGTCGAACGCAACATTTGCGTACTGTATTTCATGAAACAAAAACTCATTTGCGTGAGAGAAACACAATAGCGTTGTAACGCGCAAGAGGGAAAGGGGTAGAAAATAGCCTTTAGCTTCACACGGCTTAATAATAATCGAGCTGTCAGATGTAAAAGCGAATTCCGTCCGATAAAACTGTACGTCAGTCGCTCTACTTCGTGCAATAATTCACTCGTGTCTTCTTTGCGAATTGTCGAATGACTTTCTCGATAATAAACAAATGATTCATTTTCTTCGAATACGTGACTTCTCATTCTTCTTTGCAGAAGATATTTTTATGATTTTCTCCTTCTTCGTCGATGAATATTCCTTATTAATCTTCCAAGATTTTGTAATATAAATTTCTCGAATTTTTAAGTCTATTACGATGATATTTCTGAGTATAATTTCTTCTCTTTTATCGATGAATATTCCTCGTTATAGTTGTTTATTTGGATTTCAGCCTCCCAGCCTATTACAAAGCAGCTCATAGATATCCACTATATACATCGTACATTATAATATAAACATTTACACACATCGATACACGTTCAGACGTATACCCGACACACGCAGATACACGTTATAACGTACTAGTCATAATTTTTATTATGACTCGACTAGCATTAATTTTCTTATTTTCATGATCTTCTGTACAAAGTGGAATATGTTTCTTATTTCCTCCACGCTCCTAATATTTAATAATTCTGGGAATTCTTTTTCCCTAACTGTTCGTGCACAAGTACTGATAGTACTGACAGCAATATTCCTCATTAAATCTTCCAAGATTTTACAATATAAATTTCTCTTGTACACGCATCGTGGTGATATTTATTAGAATAATTTTAGTATCAATTTTCTATTGATATATCCAACGTTAAAATAAACTTCACAGTCGTATATTCGTACGAACACAAATTCAGCTAGGTCCCAAAATACACCGGTATTATTGTCGATCGATGACCGCGTTATCTCGTCCGCGAACGTTATATCAATTTATTGCTAAACAGTATTTATTTGTCCGATAGAGGAAGCATTGTACAGAACCAACCAGTGTATTCTAGTATCAATTTCGATCTATCGTTTTGCTAACACAGTCTTGCATTAAATCGCTATAAAAATTTGTTGCGCCTGTATCAATGATTTTCTATATGAAATCTACAGGAGGTTGATATGATGAGCGATATTTCCTATTTTTTACGAGCAGCAATTCAAACACAGTATGCTATTAGCCAATCCTATATTATCCGCGTTGTCCATATACAATTTGGTTGTAATTTGGTTGTAATCATGTATTTGTTCATCCTTTTCAAAATTTCCAAAATACTGTTCGTAATAACATTAAAATATTAGATATTAAAATATTGATCGTCTTAATAATTACTATATCTTTTGCTTCTTAGAAATGTCAACTTATTTTTCAAAAAATTATATCTTCGAACCTAACAGATCGTTTAACTATAAAATAACATCGATATATAAAAGTAAGCAAAAACTTGTACTTGTTACATGTTTCTCTTGTGATTTTCAATATGTAAGGGTGTTAAACGTTTATCAACGCCCGATGCTGTTTTCATCGATTACTGTAAACTAATACGTTTGCTAATCGGTCTACGACTTCCTGATTTTCTGGGTCACATGGGGTGAGTCAGCTAATCTTGTGTTATGAATCAATATCCTAGAAACTAGACGTGACACCAGACACATTTTTTCATGAAGAAAGAATTAGACGTCTTGGAAATCAATTTCTAAACAAGCAAGCTTGTTAATGCGAAATTGATTGGGGATTCACTGTGCGACACAAGTGGGACGTGAGAAGATGAATTAAGGTAAATTAGTCGAATTTTGAATTTGATGCAAAGGAGAAATAATTCAGAGAGAAAAGAAATTCGTTAATTTTTATTACGTCATTACGGTTATGTTAGTAAAATGTAAAATCTATTTGAGTATCTGTATAGAAGCTGCAAGATATTTATTGCGAACATATATTCGGTCAAAGATTCGTATACAGTATAAATAGCCATCTTAAACGTAAATGTTAAAGACAGTTCCACCACTGACGAGAAAAGGATAAATAAACAAATCATAGATTTTCGCCTATCTCTATCAATGATAAAAGAATATGACTTAAAGTGCAAAGAAAAATATATGAAAGTACGGAGATAAAGAATCAATTGAGTTACTTTTAAAATTATCTATTCAGGATGAAAAATCTGCCTTGTTACCAAAAAGTAAACGGCCCAAAGAAATTGAAGGAAAGTGGGGACTACATAATTGAAGCTATATAACTATCGCGGTAATTCTCGTTTCCTTCTCGAAGGCATTAAGACGGTCGCTAACTGGTGGTAACATCCGCGAGGGAGGACAATGATTGAACGAAACGGACGGATGTTTAATTGTGAAGAGCCATGTAAGAGGATGAATGAAAGCGAGCTAGGTGACGAGGTATGCCGTCATCGTCTGATTTCGTCGTCTGATGATGACGTCTCCCTGTAATCGAAAGATCACTCCGATAATGCTAATTATATACGTGCCTCTTGCTGATCGTTCTTTCTCTCTTTCGCTCGAAAGCGAAAATCTTGCTGAACAGGTTCGTGGAACAAGCAAACGGTGAAAGATTATGAATCTCATAGTACAGTGAATTCTACAACTATCAGATCGTTCTGGAATAGCGAAGAAGATACGATACAAGCTCTTGTCCAACTTCTTCTCTTTTACGAATGCTTCTAAGAATATGGATTTACGTTGAAGTCCGCGGTCTATTCATGAATTAGATTAAATTCAATGAAAATCTGTTGCCACCATATTGTATCTGTTCATCTAAATAATTCCACCCTGTCGTCGCAGCACTCAATAGCATATCTCTAATAAATTCATGTACAGTTGCATGAAATATGGGCCTCGAGCGTGTTGCATCGGTCATTGTTGACTGCATGACAGTACATGGAATGGAAGATATGTAACTATTGATTATATAATATATATATAAAACTGTCTATAACTATATAAGTATATGTATATGTGTGTGTGTCGCATGATACAATATGATAGTTCCATGCATCTTATCTAACAAGTTTTGAAACATGATATTCGAAACGATTGAAAACTTTGGTTGTTACATTCGGAACGAATGGAAATCCTCGGGAGATATAGAGTTCTCAGAAGCAAGGAAATGCAATATGGAACGTGTAGTAATGCGATCAGAACGATGAGAACCTTCATCGCGAGGGTCAGTTCTTGTAAACCCGACGAAAATAAGGAAGTTGCGGATTACGAGACGTTTTGTACTGGCGAAAATTGAGAATTACGTGAGAACGTTGGTCTTGAGAAAAGTAGGTTACGCATAGAAATTTGCACCATCCTGTTGAAACTAAATATTCGTTTTTATTAGATATTTCGCAGATAATTTAGAAGCTTAATCTTTTGACAGAATGACAAAATTACGAGCAATTAAGAAATCCCACAAGTTTCTGTATTTCTGGTATCAGATATAGAAATTACTGAGCTAGAAAATTGAAAAAACGTTATACCTCATGATTCAGAGGCACGCAGTATTTATAATTCCATTCTTGTCCGAAAGCAATAAATTGAATAAATTGTGTCTTCGTAATTGTAAAACACAAACTTTTTTCCTTTAGTAAGTAATTAGCAGTAGTTTCTATTTATTGCAAATAATATTCTTTGTCTGTTTTAATAAAATTACAATATATTCCATCAAACAGATTTCGGGTAATACACCATAAAAACGTATAATACACAGATCACGTAATGAACCCTCTCATATATACACGGGTGATACAGATCAAGATAGTATCTCCTTTTATCAATAAAGGAAGCGGTTCCTCGATGAGACCAAAGAATTGATATCCTGGAAGTACAGTCGTCCTTTTCTTTATTTAGTCCTCGTTCATAACTCATGACTTATGAACGACGAGTTTCTACTGCGGTCTCTTTGATCGTCTTCGTGCTTCGTGTATAGGAGAAGAGAAGAACTCTTGTGTATGGTCGTACAATCGAGCGGTCGGTTATTTGTATGTGAAACTTGTGTCACGATCGTCTGACCCATGCCATTTTTGGAATTGAGTGTAATTTGCGAGTCCAGGAACGCATCCGGAAGAGTTCATAAGATTGAAGATAAATAACCGTTGTCGAAGCACTATTTAGGGGAGAGTCTGAACGGAATGGATGAAAACGATCTTCGAGTTAAACAAAAATAATAATTACTATTAATTAAAAATAATCATTACTGATAATAATTCACTTATGTCAAATGTTTAACTCGACTTATTTATTTATAATTTCTCTGATACTCTGATTCTAGCATCCGAGGTATTTATAAGGTAAAGCACCGGAAGTTGAGCGTTCTAACGGACAGCGTTCCGCCACATCTCGATGTAGTGAGTTCAGTTTGACTACTATCTCGTTTACTAGATCCACGATGATCTGTGTGATTGCACGTTTTCACTGGAGGAATTGAAAAATCAAAGAAACGAATCGTGAAGCCGCTATTTCATTTCCGTTTAAGATGAATTGCTTATTGCTTCTTGAAAATAAATTGGTCTGTTCCGTTCAAAATAAATTGATCATTGCCCCATGGAATATTCGTACAAAAGCGTATGGTTAAGGTTCTAGGTCTATAACTTTTCAACTTGCGAAACAGAATGCGTAATTAAAATTGTATTTGCTAAATGACTTCATAATAAACAAAAAATAATAAATAATGCACCGCCTTATTTAAACAAGTTTTTCTTTTTGATTTAGACATACGTAAAAGTGGACTAATGAAAATGGAAATTAAAGGAGGGTTATCGGCATAATAGACGACCATAGGTCGTCAATCTCTTCTGAATCGTTTGTACCTGCTTTTAAGAGAAACTTTATAATATATATATAAGATGTCGATCACGGCGTCCACGGAGAGAATGGACACAACCAAGGACCTGCCCAAGAAGAAGTTTATTAACGTCAATCTTCTCTCGTTGAAGCTACTGTTATTCCTCTTTTTTGGAGGTACATATAGAATAAATATCATAATTGGAGAACTTTATGAGAAACGGACCAAGTAGTGCAATTATTATGGAATTTGTATTTATTTTGTAAATATAAAAGAAACAAAGTTCTTTAAAAGAATTTAAGTAGAATGTATTAATTAATTTTTTGCATTTTGCTGACAAAAAAAAATAATTTATTATTCCATCTGTCCAAGAAAAATAATAATATAATAGAGAATAAAAATAAAGTAAAGGAGATGACAAGATAGATATGATCAGTGTTATCGGAGATTTCAGAACAGATACAAATAATGATCTTGTAATCTTATCTTTGAAAGAATAATAGATATATTTGGGTTAAGATACATATATTGCGATATTTATCCATATCTAATAAAGAAATATTGAAATATTTGCCACCAATATTGATATCATAATTATCTTTTTAGGAATGGGATGTCTCTTCCCTTTTCTTCCTTTACACATGACTGAAATGGGATTGAGCATCGACCAGATCCGAATGATCTCAATAATCTCGCCAGCAGTGGCGATCTTAGGGCCTCTGTTTGCCGCTCCAATCGCAGATAAGTTAGCAGGTCATCAAGGAAGAGGCGACAAAACTTCAACTGGTCGTTACCTCAGGGTGATGATTGCCATTGCCTGCTTCCTCTCTGCCATTTTCTATGCTTTTCTTCTATTGATTCCAACAGCTGATCGCATTGAACCTCCAAGAGAAAGAAGACCTGATCTAAAGTTTAACTGCGATCAAACAGGAGCGGTGGTGTTGCAAGAAAGATGCAAAGATGATATTTCTTGCCACAGATGGTCTGACGAAACCAGAGTTGGCCCATTGCTTCTGGAAGGATGCAATTATGCTTGTTACCCTATAGGATCAAAACGATGGGATTCCGACGATAACGATGGTTCCACTACTTCTGGAACGACCGATTCCGATGTTATTGTTCTAGATGGCAGTGGCGAAACAACGGTGATTCCTCTCGAGAGTGAAATATACGCCCAGCTAAATGTGCAGGTAAAAAGCTAAACTAAGTGCCAAGAAATAAAAGATAATTTTGGTAATATACGATTGATTGAGACGACATATTGAATTTCAAAATTGCACACTTATAAAGAATAAAGAATGTGATTTATTGTGTCCCTCCCCTGTAATTCTCAATTGTATAAAGACAGAGTAATTTAAATATATGGAATATGTTGCAGGAACAAGAAGAAACGAAAAAAACGCGAAGATTCACCATGCCTGAAAGCGAACCACCTCATTTATGTTTTAAAGAGGGTGATAGTGTTGTTTGTCATGTTTACACCAAATATTCAGGCAATCTAGCTATAAATGCTACTCTGAAACAAGCCTTGAACAATGAAAGTGATCGAGATTGGTGTGCATATCCTCTGGCTGAGTACTTTGCTTGTCGTATACCTCCTGAACTTGAAACCAGAATGGCAGAAGTTTATCAGAGTTGTTCCATTGAATGTAGCTTAGTTGATCCATACACTCTTCCAGGTAATACTACTATTTATTACACTATTAGTAGACTGAGGATATTTATATTTAAAGAGATGAAATCTAAATTGAAATTTATTTGACTCACTAATATTATAACAAGTTTGAATATAAAATATAAGTAATATATATTAATTCCAGATAGCGTCCTCATAGAGAGTCAATGCCAACAGACAGAAGATTGGACCCACCTAGTATTCTGGACATACTTAGCTATTCGATCAGCTGCAGACATTTTCCCAACAACGGCTGTAGCTCTGATCGATGCAGCAGTTGTAATAGCCACCAGAGAAACATCCTGTGGACGCGGAGACGTAGGACGACAGTTGGCCTTCGGTTCGCTTGGCTTTGCCATCTTCGGTCCTCTAACCGGCTATTTATGCACTCTTATAGAAAATTTGAACTCTTTCTATTATTTGCCAATCGGTATACACGTGGTTATGATGCTTTTGGCAGCCTTGGTAGCTCTTTGTGCAAACGGAATGCCTCTCAGTCCACCGGAATGGTGGTGGCATACTAGAAGTGGCATGTTAGCACTTCCCATGAGCGCTATCAAGAGATACGGTAGTGAAACTGTCGCTCTAGTAATTGTACTGATCATTATGGGGACTTTCTGGAGCGCCATGGATAGTTATCTACCTTTGTAAGAATCATTGCGTAGTGGTTTGACACTGTTAGAGTACAGTTACAGTAAATGTATGTTCTGACGAACTGTCGTCATGATGAATACGTGAAACAATCAAATATATAGATAGGTTCTTATGAATACAGAAGCTCGCGAAAGTATTCAAACAGTTGTAGATATCTTTTAAGGGATAGTTAAGATCATATAAGATGTTTTTAGATCATACTAACAGAATATTCTTTTTAGACATCTACAAAAGTTAGGAGCTGACGAACTTCCCATTAGTGTAGCCATGACAGTTGGAGCTGTTCCAGCGTTTCTATTTCTTTGGAAATCTGAACATTTAGTTGACTACTGTGGTCACAGTAACCTTCTCATCACTGCCTTCACTGTGTATATTATTAGGTAGGTAAGTTTTTTATATAATAAAATTTCTCTTATAATTCACATATTTAAAAAAATTGAAACTATTAGGTTTACTGGTTTAAGCCTCGTGGCAGAACCTTGGTGGTCTCTAATTTTCGAGGCTCTTGAAGTTTTCACGCTAGGTATCATGTGGGTTACTGCCATTCTTTACCTACGACATCTCGTCCCGCGTCACTTGACTGTGACTGCTCAGGCATTACCTGTGATTGCGCATTTCTGCGTTGGTATGCGTTCTGAATGCAATTTTAAGATTACACTCGATGAATTCATACACGCAATTTAGTAATTTCAATATTCATCCATGTGGCATTGTATATTGTGGTAATGAACGTTTTTAATAATTCGTTTCAGGTCGATGCATCGGAGCCGTGGTTGGTGCTTACATCAACGTCAGCGGCTCTGACATCGTTGGCTCGTTAAGATTCGTTTACCGTTGTATGGCCGTCGCTGCTGCGGCTGTTGCCGGTTTATATTTCGTCCTATATCACGGCCTATTAAAACCGCGATGTCATGCACACACCAT
The DNA here is from genome assembly GCA_014737535.1 of Bombus cullumanus. NCBI lineage: Eukaryota > Metazoa > Arthropoda > Insecta > Hymenoptera > Apidae > Bombus > Bombus cullumanus. The sequence continues at coordinate 3,511,730 of JACXIX010000064.1, read as the reverse complement.
ACAAGGCCCACGACAACCCCCCACTATCGTACAGGGTAAGTAGCTTTTTGATGATTTATATGTATAATTAACAATAATATTTAATTAATATTAAGACTGATAATTTGAACTAACTATTCAATTTATCATGCAAGCTGCTATTAAGGAATATGAATTAAGTGAGTGGTTTTCCAACATTAATTTATTGATTCTATATTGTCGTTACATTATTACATTCCCAATGTTTGATGATTTTTTTATTAATATGACTTCTCTTCCTACTCTTTTTTGTTATTACTGTTTTTTAGCGATGAATGGAAATGGAAATTACACACCACTCAGGGTTTATCACAACGGTATGGGTAGAAAAGGTCAATTCCGCTATTGAAGAGTTAAAGAATGAGAAAAGAAGAGAGTGTTTAACGACACTATAAATGTCATGTTACGGTGCTAGTGATTAGACTGTCGTTGTTGTTGCAATTAAAAACAAAAGATTGTCATTGTTATGCGACATATGTATGGAAAGTGCGTTTATCAGTGCTCAGCCTTTAACATTTCTTTACTTTCTATTCAAACTTTCTATCCAAATTGTCAATTCTTTGATACTATCATTAATTTTCTTTTATACAAGCAATTTCTAAGAATTAATTTGCTCAAGTGTACTTCAAAATGTCGAAGCGAGATTTTACATTTGTCAATACCGAAATGAGATTAGAGAATTAGAAGGTAGAAGTACTCAGATTATGAGTGAAGCATTTTTTAAATCACTTTTTGCTTTAGTTATCTTCTTAATTTTTATACATTTATAATTGTACGATTACAATTTCTTTTGATAAAAAAAAAATAGAATTACTTTATATATTTTTTTTTAATTAAAAGACTCATATTTTCATGTTTATTTTTTTAATGTAAAGAACAAATTTTTAAAAATTACCTACTTAATTTTTGAGTACTTGTATCTAAACTACCAATGAATAGTAATATTGCCGGATCATTACTACTCTAAGTGTAACATCTGTAATGCTTTTTCATCATCTCAATCTTTGTATCCTTTATAGGTACACAAGTGATATATTAATATCGCGGAAAAGTTACGAATTCGTTTCGTAACTCTGTTGCGTTTCAATTCTTTGTATACTTGACTGCGATCACGTAGGTGTTACGTGTTCATAATGTATTTATAAGAAAAAATTTCTACAGACTTGTTGTATGTATCTACTGAAAAATATTTGCCTCCATGTGTAGAGTATAAGACTTTAACTGAAAGATAAAAGAAAGTAATATATTGATTTTTGGGGTCGAAATGTGTATACACGCAGACGACAAAAAATAAATGAAATTAAGCAAAATCTAAGTTTTTAAATTCAAGATGCAATTGAAATTGAACAAAGAAAAAATACCAATTTTTCCAAAATTTTCTTCCTTCTGAATCTCTCTTCCCTCCCAACAAAAAACAAGCAGAGACATTTTGCTACAGAGTCTATGAAAAATAGCTATGCTTAACGGTTTGAAAGAAATTTATTCTTCAGATTCAGCTTTGTTTAAAGTTAACAGATGAATTTGCCATTTACTATAACTTGAATTATTTTAACATGATATTATAGATATAATACGTTAGTATATATAAAACATGTTCAACATTTTCTTGGCCTTTTTTCCGCCATTCTTGCATATCTATTCGCTTATAATGATTGAACATTTAACATTTATATAAATATAACTTTATCGTTAGATAACCATATGAAACATATTTATACTGACATTGAAAGTATTCATGTATCAAGTTCTCCATCTTATTCATTAATTTCGAAAATAATAAGTGTAAAAAAATTATTATAAGCTGAATTTGTGCAAGAAATTTTCTGCTCTAACAATTATCAATTATGTAAAAAAAACATTATTAGGACTTTTTACATCGTTCATTTCGTATAATATTTGTACAAAACAAAACTATGACACCCTTTTACTTATCTAAAAATAAACAATATTGTTGGTATTCTTATCCTATTAATTGGTATTACCTATAATTTTAATTAGTATATATATTAATAAATTAACAAAACAGTTTCCAAAAATTTCGTGAAAAAAATATACCTATGTATCTTAAAGATATTGAGTGATCAATTAGGAATTTTTTAGTACAGTCAAATGTACGAGAATTGCTATGACAAATTCAAAATATCGTATCATCATGTAAAGATAAATAGAAATGATAAAGTGTTTTCTGTGATACTGATTTCTATACAAAGCAATACTCGCACAACTGATTAATCATAAATAATAAATAGAAAATAATTCGATTAAAGTACTAATGAAACTCACGAAAGATGTTAAATAACTATTTTTTAATTAATCATCAATAATAGTACAGTCATCTTCAGATTCTACAGTAGTGGTTGTGCTCAAATGTTGTCCTTTATTTTTTGATACATTTACTATATCAACTTCACTTGTAATGGAAAAATGTCCTTTTTGTGCTTTAGCTTCTTTTCTCGAATTATTATCAATAAATTCATTCGCGGCAGTCTTTTTAACTAAACCGTCATTTATATTACTAACCATTTTTGAAAAATTATCAACAGCTCTGCAAGTAATTGAGTTTCCTTGTCGCGATTCATAGAACTTCAAATCACTTTCCTTCTTAACAGAAATACTTGAAATATTGCTACTTGAAGCAGTTGACTTATCCATAATTTCTAGCATTTCAGAAACGTATGGCGAATTAGACTCTATTAGATCCTTTAATGATGTTTCGTTTGGATCGGGTAACTCTTCAGAATTTTCAGCTTGCTTGCTTTGAGAGTTCACACTCTGTTTTTGTAAGAACTGAATAAAATGATCTTCGTAACTGCTAGATTGCTTATTGCCCTTTTTGACAGACGATGTCAAAACATTATCCTTTTTCCCCGATTGTTTATTACTTTTCGTCAACGCAAAATACAATATAGACCTATCATAATTTTCCAATTCTGCAGAATTTATTTGTACAGATTTATCTGCCAACAGAACAGAATGGTTGCCTACAGCTCGTTCTATAGTGCTCCTCTTTTTGAAGAAATTTATTCCATCGACCACATTTGTATTACCAACTAGATCAGATGGGCCCATAATACCGTACTCTATTTCATCGTTAATATTGGAATCCTCGTCGGATTCATTTACGCAAGTCATATCAAGAGGTATTTCTTCGCGCTTTCCGCGATAAGTCTTACGAATATTATTCTTATGTATAGACTGAGTAAGTCCCATTTTTGTTGAATATTTTCTCCACCTATTATATTCACGTATTATTCTGTCATTAATATACGCTAATTGAGTCACAGTATTGCGTATGTCAGAATGAAACTGTTTGATTAAAAGACGAGCGTCGGTCGGTTCATAGTTTTTAAATTCCTCTCGTTTAGCTGTATCGAACAAATCTTGGAATTTCATCTTTAGATGAAGTAGAATACTATTAATCTCTTTGCCATGAGGAAGTAACCTTTGGTTTAATGTCTTTGCGTTATGCCCTTTTTGTACATCTTGTTTCACTGTAATAGTATAATTATTCTTAGAAGATGAACTTAGAAGAGCAACAGGTACTGCTTTGTCATTACTATTGGAACTGCTAGTAGGTCGTGGAACTCCTGACGGACCGACAACCGCTACGTCTTCTGAATCACTTTCGATCTCAATGATATTCAGGTTCGTGTTTGTACGCGATGCCTGCGGCTTAGGCAAGAAGAAGCGTGGTCGATGTATTAAGGTAATGTTCTGATTAGGTATAGTAACCACTGACGTTGGCGTAGAATGTAGTGTCTGATATAAATTCACTTGGTTCGTCTGGTTTAGCGAAGTAGGTACATGACGGCGAAGTGCAATAGGTGATGAAGATTGCAAAAATTTAGAATTTGCAACAACATTCATAACAGCCGTGTTATACATCGTTGGCTGTTGAGCAACGGGGAGTTTCATTCTATGATGACCAGGATTTACTTGAGATTGCGAGATAATAGTACCATCCGCTCCAATAGTGGTATTTTCGCATTCAATCATCGTTTGCTCGCATGAGAGTAAAGATGGTAATATTCTATTGTTATCCGTGGAAGTGTCGTCTGATATTCCGATATATTCATCAGACATAGATATACTATTATCGTTGGAAAATTTTGTTTTACCACGTCCCTTTTTCTTGCGTTTGGGAATTATTGATACTACTTGTTTGGGCATGTAAGTTTCATCCTCTTCTTCTGAATTCGAGCCATTTCGTCGACGTTTCCGTTTTCTTCTGCGCGGACAGCATTTCGATTCGTCAGTATTCAGTTTGTCGTCTATTTCCTCTTGAGGCAACTTACAATGTTGATATATTCTGCAATCATTTAAAATATATGTAATTAAATTTAAGAGAAATTTTTTATTTTTTTATTTCTGTTTTAGTAATTGTTTACCTATTTATCGTTTGAATATACTGAAGCAAGGCCCAACAAGTTCCTCTAGCATTATACAGATCTGTGGGATCACAGACAAAGCATTTCCATCTCTCAACTTCTTCAATTTTTTTTCTCAATATGGGATCAAAGTTTCTTTTAATACATTTATAACAGAAAGTGTTACTACAAAAGGAACAGCAGTATAAGTTACCACCATTTGCGCACCATCTACAAAACATATCTGTATCATCATCACCTGTAAAATATAATTAAGAAAGCCCATCAAATTTTGTTGAGTTTTTAGATATAGATACCAATAAAGTATATACCTTGTTCAAAAGTGCCATCGCCATAAAAATCTTTGCATTTTGCACACAGTAATGTATGTAATACAGGATGTTCAAACATGTTATGAGCATCTGCTGGTGCAGAGCCAATGTGTGCATCGCATGCGGTACAATGCAGTCTTTGGAACTGCACTACTGAGATATCTAAAACACATCAATTTAATAATTTTATAAAAGTTTATTCTATGTCTTGTAAGTCTTATTATACATTAAGAACTTAAACAACTTAATTTATGAAATTATATTTGTTGCATTGAATACAACTTAGAAAACATACATGTATCTCACTAGATCACTATTGTATGTTTTTTCTATCAAAAATTCTGTAAAATAAAGAATTGCAGTATATGTATCTTAGAACATAACTTCTGTTGTCGCATTTGTGTTTTTTTTTAAATTCACGTGAACATTTCTACATCATAAAAATATGCAAAAAGAAGCAGCATGCTGTATTAAATACTGTTAAAAACGAATTTGTTGAGAAAGAAGAAGTTAACAGACTATGAAAATGAATTGTGAATAAATATTATAAATTTACCATCGCCAAACATAAGCTTGTAATAATTATATTCCTCTTGGGAAATAGCTACTGGAGCATTAGTCGTACTCGGAAGTAATTCCGTGGGAGTTACTGCAATATGAAGGTTAGACATTATATTTCACGATAATTCATAGAAAGTCATCTTGTGAGACTTCGCGACCTCACCGTTTTCTTTAATGTCTATCTCCTTCACCTCGTCCACTTGTACTTCAAGCATGTTTGAGATATCCATTCGTGTGAGCGATAACATACAACGTTACGTTTAAAAACACAGGTTATCGCACCGCCATTTTCCTGCAAGCGCACCGGCCTGCAATTTCGCCATGGGATCTTTCGAACGTTCAAAAAGATATGCTGTAAGGAAAATCCTCTATCTGAACCTGTCTGAGTAACTATAAAACTCTAAGGAGATAAATAGGCATACTTTTCTTAATTGTTAAGCATTCTGGAGTCTTTTGAGTTTGGCACAATTTTTGTCACATAAAGAATACTAAAAAATTCGTTTAGATATTTCCATACATATAAATAAGGATTGTAAAATTATATATTCAAAAGAACGGTAAATAATGATAATAATAATAGTTTCTTTCTTAGCCTCCCAGCTAAAAAAATTGTAAAGTAAGTTTTATTACATGCAATTATTCTGTAATACAGTAACGTAAATCAGTATTTCACAAGAAAAATTGTATTTAATGATGTAAAATAAATAAGTTATATATATAATAAGTTATATATAAGTTATATATATATAAGCCAATACGAAACATTTTTCAGGAACAGAGACGATGATATAATATAAATTACTATTTATTTATCAATATAAAAAACATTGCCGAGGTCATGAAAGACTTAGATGAGCTATTTCTAAAGTAAGTTTGAATGTTCGATCGCGCGGCCGACAACTCACCCCTTTGTTCATCACTGCGACTGCGGGGATGAATTTATTTACAAATGGCGATCATTTTTCAGATTTGATTATAAAACGATTCAGGCTGATTAAGAATTCTCTAAGTATACAGCTATGACTGAAAATGCGGAGAACTCTAAGAAAACATCATTACAAAGATCTGCGGAAAAATTAACGGAGGAAATTCAAAGTATGGCCAATTATAAAAGTCTTTATGCTGAAATTCAGGTACTCGCAAAGTACATAAATATAATCATTAGCCTCATTAATAACAAAAATCAATAACTTTTTCAAAACAAAGATTTGAATATTTAAGAAAGTTTATCTATTTAAAAAATAAAAAAGGCAATTCTAATTAAAGATAAGATTCCAAAGAAATATAGAGCTGCTTTTAATGTGGAATCTGAAATGCAAAGTATCCGAAAAATCAAAAACGCTACAGACAATTTTAACCTCTTTTTAGAAACTTGTTGCTTCCACTGCAGTAAAGAGAGAAGACTTTAAAAATACATTACTGGAAGCGTTAAAAAGTAATGGTTTAGAAACAGAAATTAGAAATACTGTATTTCATTGGGTCAGATCACAGGTAGACATAATTTTTATTAATTTCTATCTATTCAGAACTTATTGTCTAAACGTGAACTTTCCTTTTAACTAAATGTTTTTTAAGGGTTCTTTATCAACTGCAACAGAAATATCCATGGAAGAAGTAGATCTAACTTATTTGAAAAAAGCTCAAATTCAATGGGAACGTAGAATACAAAAGTCATTAAATTCAACCTGTAATGAATTAAACGTGCCACTAGCACGCATAAGACCGAACGCAGATCGCGAAGAATTTGCTGAAAAATGGAATGAATTAAGCACTTATGATATCGGTGACTTTAATATTGAATCAGTGAATAAAAATTCTAGTAAAAGTACTGAAATGATTATCCTAATAAATTTAAATTTTCTTTTATTTAATATTTAGATCTATCACAATATAGACCTCTTTATGCCCCAAAAGATTTTTTAGATGTACTGTTTTCTATACGAAATCCTGCTTTCAAAAAACATTCGTAAATATGCATTATTTTTTAAATAAAAATCACATTGTTTTTCTCAATATTAATAAAAAAATAACAATTTTCCAGAGACGAATTGAATTGGGAGTTCAGTCATATACAAATTCGTGTAAAGACACTCACGCAATTGGTATACCATTTTTTGTTATACTTTTTTAAATAAATAGATATGTTCGAATTACAGATAATATGAATAGTGAATTATTATTATTTTTTCTTTAATAGAGACGCGTGTATTTGGAGTTGGCAAAGGGTATGTCATTACTTGGTGTAAATCCAGACATGCCAAGTTCAGAAAATTTTGGAAATCTAGAAGAGGAGAGGATTTTCATCGGTGAGAAGGTATTGAAATCGAATCACGCTCCGATAGCGCAACAATTCTTAAAGCGTGGGGCTCCTCGAGCACTTCGTGGCAGTCTTTGGTCCCTTGTATTAGGATCCACAGTAAAACAAAATGTAAAAATGTTGTTAAATGTTATTTCTTTTTTTAAGAAAAAAATTACAATCTGAATATTTTTTAGGATATAGAATATTATGAGGAATTAAAAAATATGGTATTACAGTACGATATCGTTATAGATAAATTGATAATAAAGGTAAATTTTAAGCTTTTTAAATAATTAAAAAATTTTTTTTTGCTCATTCTCCCAAATTATATTTCCAATTACTTTTATTTTAGGATGTGCAGCTAACAGCACGAAATGACGATCAGTATTTTGTGTTCGAAGACGTTTTATATAAAACAATGTTATGTTTTTCTCGTGATTCGGAAGTATTAGCACCAGTTACAACTGACAGAAGTGCTGGAGGCCAAGTCATACACGCTGTTTTACAAGGAAAGCCAGCCACTTTGGAAAACACCCTAGTTTTCCCACCAAGCGGTGTGATTCCATTTCATGGATTCACGATGTATGGTATAATATATTAAACATTGTTTGAAATCAATATAAAGAAATCTATGACCATAAGAAATACTAATCCATAAGAATATACAAAATTCAATTAAGTTGTGATTTAAATATTATTAATATTATTAATATTATATATAATATATATATAATATTTTAGCTACGCCATTTTGTTACCTATACGATGACCCGTGTGCAATGTATTATACGTTTCGAGCTTTTTATTTACGATATTGGTTTCGATTGCACACCGTATCTAGCCACGAACAAGGTATTGTAGCTCTGTGTTTGCTTTTTGAGAGGTTACTGCAATGCCACGAACCATTGCTTTGGATTCACTTTAGGAACATTCACATACAACCGTAAGTTCAATTTATTTTGTACATTCATACCATCATTAAACGATATTTATTTTTAGGGTAAGAATTGTTTTTAAGTGGATTATGAGAGGCTTCAGTGGCCATTTACCGCCAGAACAGTTGCTTTGCCTCTGGGACTTAATTTTAGCATACGATTCGTTAGAAATTATCCCCTTACTCGCGGTCACTATTTTGAGCTTTCGAAAAGAAAATTTAATGCAAGTTAATAATCAACAAAGTGTTGAGGTAGGAATAAATTTTATATTAATTATTCATCTGCCAATTATTTATTTACTACTTCTTATTTATTTAAATTTATTTTATTAATTACTTATTTTCAGGCTGTTTTGGCAGACTTGTCCTCTTTAAAGGTTGTTCCATTATTGCAATTGGCTTTGTTAAGAGAATAACAATAAATGAAAAAAAGAAAACACATGAGAACTTGATTTAAATATACATTTCAAATTTAAGTAGGAATAATCTCCCCTCTTGCGTTTGCGCAGATTGATATACGTCTTTATCTCTCGTCCATGATTTATGGATTGTTATTACAATAAAGCAGATTATTCAACAACTCATTGGATGATCAAACATTTTAAACACTCCGATAATTGAATAATTTAAAAAACTCATAAATCCGTCGACATCATCAATTTCGTCAATGCTAAAATTATCGCCATTTCTTTCACATATGGCTAGAATGACGACCAATATTCTCTATACTAGCAGCTGATTTCCGAACGTAACTAGACATATATAGGGTGCCTTACAAATACAAATGTACGTGTGTTTAATAAAAATATATATTCTAATAATGTGATAAACATTTTAATAGAATATAAGATTATCTTATCTTATCTTTTATAATTCAATTCAAATAATTATTAGTACAAGAACAATTTTATATAATAATTTGAAATATCACTTCTCTTCTTTATTTTACCATAAACTTACGTATATTGAGCTCTGGAGAAATTATGCTTTTGGTTTTTAATTATTTACTATGTAATATATTTTTTCAGATTTAATAAGATATACAATATATCCCTTTAAGATTAAGTTTTTCAGAATATTTTATAATATTTTCTAAATACTGAAAACAGTTATAAATAATTTGAATTTTTTACGTTCTTATTGATAAAAGTTTTTCTCGGCCTTCAACCCTTTTATTTCTTGTTTCTATATGACATTTTATTTCTTTGGGACACATTGTATGATGTTACTTGTGATCGACAAAGATAGAAAAAGTTTTTTGGTGGGGGGGACTTTCCTGTTTCCGCCTGTCAGCCGTGGAGATCAGAGACGCCTACCTGCCATCGTCGTTGTGTTTATAGTAGCTGGTTCTTTGCTAAATTGTATTCTGTGCAAATATCTTGTGAAACGCGTGCAAAGCCACGCCGGTCAGCAGCTTGTGAGTAGGAGCATCGCTGAATTTCATTTTTCTCCGTTTCAGAAATTATATTTGATTGTCATTGTTATTACTGGCGGAGTTACGACACTTGCGACAGATAAGGGTGGGGTGGTTCTCACCCCCAAATTATTAGTCATGCACAGCTTGTACCAGTGTCGAAACCCTCCGTTAGCGTTATCTTTTCTACACATCTAGATAACAACGATAAATCACTTAATCACAAAATTTAACAAAAATTTTGTAATAAATAAAGATATATTCATCCACATTTTTCTTATACTTTTTTTTACTAAAAACAGTTATTGGACACTGCTTAAATTAAAGTAACTTGTTTATGTGTAACATTATCTTTATCAGATTACATGGTTTAAACAGAAGTTAGTCCAGAAAGTGTAAAGTTGAAAACGTCAAAATGGCTTGGCGTTTCAAAGCATCCAAATATAAAAATGCAGCTCCAATTGTTCCTAAACCAGAGGCCTGCATTAGAGACATCTCAGTTGGCTCGTATCAAACTTATGGCAATAATATTGCAGCATCTGCTGCATTTATGGCATTTAATGTAGATCACAATGGTATATTTATATATTTTAATATAAATTATATATTCCATATTTTCGTGTTAAATTATATCTTTTTTGTTTTTTTCTAATCAGGATCTAATCTTGCTGTGTTACCACTGGAGGATTGTGGCAGAAAAAGTAAAACTATGCCTTTACTTCATGCTCATGCAGATACAGTAACAGATATGGATTTTTCTCCATTTCATGATGGTTTATTAGCCACTGGTTCACAAGATTGTCTTGTAAGTCATAATGTTTTTCACATAATGTTTTTATATATTGTTTTATAACTTTGTTTATTATTTAATTAAATATCTTATAAATTATTGTTATTTATTGTAGGTCAAGTTGTGGCACATTCCAGAGGCTGGCTTGGAAGAACCTTTATGTAATCCTGAATGTACATTCTCCCACCGTCAAAGAAGAGTAGAAGTGGTGTGTTGGCACCCTTCAGCTGAACACCTTTTAACAACAGTATCATATACAAACCTGTCTTTATGGGATGTGATTTCACAACAAGAACTATTTTGTAACTACAATATCATATTTCTTACTAGGTGCAACATTTTCCAATAATTTGCAATTTAGTTAATACTGCTTTATTATATTACAGCCAACAATGAACATACAGATGTAATTCAGTCTTTAAGTTGGAAGCAAGATGGTGTGATCTTAGCTACATCTTGCAAAGATAAACAATTGAGAATAATAGATGCTCGCGCTTCTACTTGCATCGTCAATTCTTGTTCCAGTCATCAAAGTATCAAAGATTCTAGATGTGTTTGGCTGAATAATAGTGACAGAATACTTACTACTGGATTTGATGCAGCTAGATTAAGACAGGTTTATATAAGAGATTTGAGGCATCTAAATGAACCAGTAAAAATGTTAGAATTGGACTGTAGCACAGGGTAAGAATTCATTAATGAATAATCTTATTAAATTGATTTTACCATAAACACAAAGTATATTTCATAGGATTCTAATGCCTCTGTTTGATCCTGATACAAACATGCTTTTCCTGGCTGGAAAAGGAGATACTACTATTATGTACATGGAAGTTATGGATAAAGATCCATTCCTAGTGGAAGGTATTCGTCACAGTGGAGAGCAAACAAAAGGAGTATGTTTGGTACCAAAACGAGCATTAAATGTGATGCAAGCCGAAGTTAATAGATTACTGCAACTTACGTCTAATATGGTGATACCTATTATGTATCAAGTTCCACGAAAAGTAAGTGCATTGTAGTATAAAAATGCAGTTTGTAACATATTTCAGAGAGATAAGAAATACCGAAATTTCTATTCTAGACGTACAGGGATTTCCATGCAGATATATACCCAGATACAGTAGGGTGTATTGCACAAAATAATGCTGCAGCCTGGATTAAAGGGCACAATATGCCTGTTCCAAAAATATCCTTAGATCCTGCTAAAAGAAATAAAGGGGAGGAACCTATTACTGTAAGTAAATGTTTCTATAGATTTTTGCGCACTTTTAAGTTTAAAAGATGTATAAAATATAGTAGGATTTTTCTTAGAGGACATAGAAAATTATAATAAAGTTTATCATTTTTTATGAATATATGATTTTATTAAATTGCACGCTTATCATCATCATTTCATTTCATTTCATTACCCATTTTGCTGTCCAGTTTGCTAGTTCTGAAAGAAGTTTTTGAAAATGTCTTTTTGTAAACATTTTTTTAAATGTGTTGTGTGACATTCGATTGTATTTACAATTAATTTTTATTATACACTGTAGTGCAAAATGAATAATAGCACAATGTATCAGATAATGTAATTAAGCAATGTAAAATTAATGAATACATCATAAAGATTAAAATTGCATTTTCTGATATTTTGCTATTTGTGTGATGTATATATGCATATGAGAGTAATATAGAAGTAGAACATGATCTAAATATTTTCATTATTTGTGCTGTAAGTTCATAATCTTTTATATGCATTTTATTTAAGAAAAAAGTTTTGGCTGATAATGTATGTTTTATTTTGCATCATTTGATTTTATTTCCTCATGTTCTGTGTATATTTTTTCACGTTTCAGATATCCAATGTATGTTTTATAGTTTATACATTAGCACCATTCAAAGTGTTATTCCTGGCACGTGTAATTTAAATGGCAATTGATGTTCTGTAGCTTATTCTATCAGCGTAAGTAATTCTACGTATGCGCGAAACATAGTTATTCTTGTGTTCTTAGACGAATGCTTCGATATACTCTTTCTTTTTGTACATACATTCTCAAACTTTTTGCTACGTTTAGGTGTAGAAAAAACAGGTTTCGAGAATGTTGTTTATTTGCATTGTTCCCTTATATTTTTTCCGCAATTACAAATGTGCAGATAATGCGTATGTACATGTGACAAGCTTGTAGAAATTACATATATCATTGACGTAGAAAGAAAATCTTGAAAATGGATGTCGGACTTTGTTAATTTCGTTCAAACAGTTTGCGTTATTAAGGAATTTACTCTCAGGTACATAAGGGAAACTTAGCGACGCTCAAAGAAAATGAACGAGAAATAAAAGTGGAGCAGAAGCAATCGACCAAACCTACCACCGTCACCACGCCGAAAACTTACACAAAGACACAAGAGGTGATCGAGAAAGAGCCAATGCCCGAGAACGATATCGAAAAGTTAGAAGATATGAAGAAAATCGAGATCGAAGATGACAAAAATAAAGTGCAGAACGGAGGGCAAGTGATTCCACCGAAGCCTCTGCCAAGGTCGTCGAGAACTAATAGCATTTCCGAGGATGAACCGAAGCCAGTCGCACGTCCTCGTACATCGCCAAGCGTGGGTTCAGTAGTTACATCCGTGAACCCTAATGCGATTGGGGGATATAAGGTTGTAATCTGGCTATAAGAGAAAATAATAGTGTTATAAAAAGAATTTCATTTTACAAAATGTTCTACTTCTGTATGCTTGATGATACCGTGTGCCCTTATATATCGTTTCATTTATTTCATTACAGTCATAATCACCATAAATAGCTTATTACGAATAGATTTTTATTAGAAGGACAAAAAATAATTCTTACTATTTCTTTATTTTTAGCCCCGACTTGGACCAAAACCATTTCAAGCAAAGTCTGGCAGTCAAGAATTTTCATTCGACAAGATATTTTCGGTCCCTGTTGCACCGAATAGTGATACTAATGGCTACCAAACTGACCTGAACAATCAAATAGAGAACAATACAGAACCAGAGAAATCGCCGTCATTTAATAATGAGCGTATGAAAGAAGCGGAAAATGGAAAAAGCGATTCTAGTTCTTTGGAGGAAGATGCTAATTCAAGTGATTCTGGTTATAAACCGAAAACGCCGAGCACTGCGGAAAGACGCAAAGTATTTGAGATAAAAGTCAAAGATGACTCACCTGAAAGCGAGGATCTTGGAAATTTTGAACGGGGCAATGCAAATAGAAATTCTATAGCTGAAAGAAGAAGGCTTTATGAGAGCCGTTCTGTGTCTGTAACTGATGGAAACTTAGCCGAGAAAGCAATGGGATCGCCAACGATGTTGAGGCGCAGAGATTCGTTTAAAACTAAAAGTGAAGTAATTAAAGAAGACGAAGTTAAGAAAGTTATCTCGATGTTACGTCAACAGAGCATGGATCCACGCTTGGAAAAAGTGGATAATTCTGTAACGCCAACGCCTAAGAGAACATCAACTGTGTTTGGTAAGAAAAGTATAAAAAATAAATACTTTTTTTATACAACAAATATATTATTAATGACTTGCGTTTATTGTATATAGGTAGGGTATCGAAATTTCGACATCTGAAAGGTACACCTGGTCATAAATCTACGCATATTGAGAATATAAGAAACATTAGTCGTCAAATATCTGGAGAATGCGATGGTTTTCATGGTACTTTGCATTTTGTATAAAATACTTCACTTCTTATACAAGAAATTTACCTTCAATAATTACTATATCATTACAGCCAATCCTGATCGTGTTGCGGTGCCACTTAGCGGACCAGGTGGTAAAATAGCAGTCCTTGAATTGAAGAAAACTGGAAGGCTACCAGATGGTGTAATGCCAGCGTTAGTACATGGTGCCACTGTAATGGATTTCCAATGGAATCCATTCGATAATCAGCGATTAGCTGTCGGTAAAGGAATCAATATTTTTTTAATTTTTTTAATATTTTGTAATGAAAACATTTGTCAAATGATAGTGATATTATTGTTCTTTAATAGCATGTGATGATGGAATGATCCGGTTATGGGAAATACCAGAATCCGGATTAGCGGAGCCAACAAACGAACCAAAACACACCATAAAGGCTCATACCGATAAAATATATTTAATCAAATTTCATCCATTGGCATCAGATGTTTTGGCATCGGCATCTTATGATATGACTGTGAAAATTTGGGATCTGACACTTTTATCATCTTGCGAAACGGCTGTTGCAAAGATTACTCTGATGGGACATACAGATCAAATTTTCAGTTTAGCATGGTCACCATGCGGTCAGTATCTCGCG
Organism: Bombus cullumanus; assembly: GCA_014737535.1. Taxonomy (NCBI): domain Eukaryota; kingdom Metazoa; phylum Arthropoda; class Insecta; order Hymenoptera; family Apidae; genus Bombus; species Bombus cullumanus. Next base: position 3,496,718 of record JACXIX010000064.1, on the reverse strand, counting down.
AGTACGTGCAAAGATGGAAAGTTACGAGTTTACAAACCACGATCTAGCGATGTGCCAGTTAAAACTGGCAAAGGACCTGTTGGTACCAGAGGCGCACGAGTTGTGTGGGCATTGAAAGGACAATTTCTCGTTGTATTGGGTTTTGACAAGTAAGAATTTATACGATTATTTGAATCATATACTGGGTCTCACAAAATATGTGAGAAATATTTATAGAATCTATTCTAGACATCAAAACAATGAAGAAAGATTTCTATACAAAAATATTGATTGAAGCTTATTTTTCAAGTTACATAGCTTTATTTTAGTTTTTATATCTAAAATCGACTTTATAAATATTCTCCACATATTTTGTTATACTCTATATAGATTACAATAACTTGTTATTTATATTTTTTTTCAGAGTTTCAGAAAGACAAATATATGTGTTTAAAACGGACAATCTTAATACTCCATTAACTACAGTTGGATTAGATGTTTCGCCTGCAATTTTGATGCCATATTACGACGAAGACAGTTCAACGCTCTTCTTGACAGGACGTGTAAGTGAATACCAAAAAGTTTAAATACTTCATAAGTAATAATAGAAGATAATAGAAGATAGAGATAATTTAGAAAATATGTTTCATATAAAATATATTTTTAGGGCGATTCTACAATATATGCTTTTGAAGTAACAGAAGAACCACCATATTGTTGTCCACTTAGCCATCATCGATGCAGCAGTTTGCATCAGGGTTTATCGTTTCTTCCTAAGAATAAATGCGATGTTGCTAGTGTAGAATTTGCATCGGCTTTAAGATTAACAAATAACACGATAGAACCTCTAAGTTTCACCGTTCCACGTATAAAGGTAGAATTAATATAGCTTGCAAAAATGCAAGGACAATAAGTTAATTTTAATTGTTTCAGAGTGAACTTTTCCAAGATGATTTATTCCCACCAACAAAAGTTACGTGGAAGCCAACTATGACTGCTACTGAGTGGTTTAATGGAGCTAACAAACAAGCATATAGAATAAGCCTAAAACCACCTGGCATGGACAATTGTAAGCAATCACTAATATTTTTATTAAAAGTATTATAATAGTATTTGTATGAAAAATGTTATGAATATTTATGTTTTATATATAGTAACTGAAAATCAAGGCCAAGGTGTAGTCACCGCCCCAGTTGCGGCGAAACAACAATCAACTACTCCATTTTCTGTATCTGCCCAACCTTTCAACAGACTGGGATGGAATCCCGACATAAAAGCTAAACAAGAGGAAGTAAGTAAATATTTAAGAACAAATCAGTGAGTATCATCAAATGAGTATAGTATTGTGTCGTGAAATATAAAAATATAAAAATTCCTTATAGAATGCAATCATTTTTAATTACTTTGGCATGCGTTCTTTTACATGTTTTAATTCTTTTTATAATTATTGCTGCAACTCTTTAAGACATTGCAAGATATACCATTTCTGTATAAGCTGTATAGAATTTCTTAATATAAATTTAAAAGATTTGCAGTTGTATTTCTTACTTGGTCTGAGGGTGTTGTTAATGTATGTGTGGTAGATCCAGAAAACTATGAGCAACTTTGTGGGCGATGTAATACAGTGCTCCTTGGAACAAGATCACATGGAAGGTGTAGAGGAGCACGAATGGGTAGGTATCATTTGTTGTAAGGTTGGAAACAAAATAATTTTTGTATTATAATATTAAAGAATTTCGATCATATTGATATGATCATATCTTTATACATTGAACTTTAATAATACATTTGCAATTTCGTTATTTTAATTACAGGATGAGTGAAGATTGTGCGACATCGGTAGGTCATTAAAATAAAACGGTAAGATAAAATAAATTTATATGTAGCTGTTCGAAACGTAATTTATTTATAAGTTAAAAATCACAGCATGGGGGAAGGATTTCGATATTAGCATCGTACATGTTGAGAGATATTTATAATTGGGATGATATTTCCAACATAAATTTTTGTTCAGAAAAATTAACAATACGTGTGCGATTTTCTTCAATTGTGGTAATATTTTAATATAGGTATAATTACCTAGGTTATTGTACGACTTTTATTTAAAAAAAAAACGGAGGACTGGACATTAAAGTATTTCCAACTTCGCGTTAAAATTCTCGTAACATATTCTATATAGTTCAGTGAAGAAGTCCTTGTAAAAAAATGCAATTGCAGTCCTTGTTATAAATGATTTCTATTAACTGCCATTTGATTCATTTGATATTAAGGATAATTACATAGGATAATTAACAGTAAGAGCTGTACTAGAGATTTAGATTTACAGATATCTACTAGAATTTGACAATAGTTTCAATTATATGTTTATGACTTTGAGATCACGTACTATTTCAAAGTGTGTCTTTAGCACTGAGTGAAAACGAATCTGCTGAATAATTTTGTTGTGTTATTTATAAGATTTAAGAATGCTCTAAATTAAAAATATAGAAGACTTTTTAGTGTTTTAATTAGAAATGAGCATTGCTTGAATGGATATCCTTGTAATTGCATTTAAACCGGAAATTAATTAACTATTTCTTTAAAAAATAATGTTTCTTTTTGTAAACAATTTGTTATTAATCAACAAGCACTGCTCCTTTCTATTGCTAAATAAAACAGTATGTAATGATCCATAAAATAATTAGTCTCAAAAGAATGACATATGATTTATATAATATTGTATACCTATTAGTGCCACGTACCTTTCTTTATTTAACATTATCAATGATACTCTCAGTGTATACATTACTGTAATCATAATTATCATACGTGTGATACTAGCGAACGATACTTTTTTCATGAATCAAGAATAGGAATTTCTATAATACATCACGCACATGAATGAAAAAGTTACACGTACTAAGTTATAAGTCGACAATTATGTTATACGGCGAAGTATACACACAATAAATAGTTGTACGTTCAGCGTTTTCCTGGATCTTAAGCGGTTAACAACCATGTCGAATATAATGAATAAACCAAATTTTATACTCTTTCAATTGCGCCAAAGTATTTGTAAAAAATATCGAAGATCCATCAAAATGTATCATAGCGCGAAATTATTCTTTCAATTCATTGTGCATTTATGATTAGAATGTCGAAGCGTGAATTCCATATTTATTGGTAGTCAGGAAATGAAAATGTTTTTAGATTGCAAGTAGTATAAAGATGCCTATTTTGTCTATGGAATATACACTGAATTCGTACTGTTTAATGGTCTAATAGAAATTAAGAATGATAGAATGATTTACCATTTCTATGAACTGTATTCATTTACAATTTTATACAAGTGTATCCTATTCTATTTAGATAGACCATTTTTTATACAATATTAGGTTGTAACATAGGTAAATTCGATTAAACCCAGTATTTTTCTTTATTTAATTGAACTTACTTATATTACAACCCAATAAAATAGTCTAATAATATGTAACGATAGTTTCTTGTAACTATTAAGAATGTAATGGCGTTCCTATTCCTGTGATCGAAAGCAGTTTTGTATAAACAAAGATCCCTCCATTTTAGTATATCAATTTTCAAATACGTCTACAAGCAAATATGGAATTTACGCTTCCATGCGAGAATCACGCACATTTTATACTTTTATATTTCAGCATCGGTAACTAAATAATCATATGTAAAAAAGAGATTAATCATGGGTGCTATGCCGTTTCGACAAACCCTAGCTTGTAGTCGCCAGAATAATGAAAGTACGACAAATCATACAATTTGTTTTTTCATGATTGCTTAATTTGCTCAACAATCCAAAATAACACATTCCAGTATTGTATTTTGACATAGAAAAGGCACAGGACCATCAATCATAAGAAATTAAAAAGGTGCCAAAAGTTTCATGCAACAATTGAAAGAAGAAAAAGTTCATGAATTAAGTTTCTTATACAATGGATTAAACGTCTTAAAGCATTCAAGAAAATTGCATATATTTTTCTCTACATTTCTCACACACATTTTTATACCATTTGTTAGAAATATAAAAGTTCCCTTGATGAATCAAAGATAACAAAACTTTTGTAAGCATCAAGAGTAAAAAAAAAGTAGAACAGAGAGGAACAAGGTAATACTTCGCTATGAAAAGAAAAGAAATATAACTCCCATTTGCATCGTCCGCGTTGTAGTTCACATTTGTATGTCTAAATAATTATCCGTCAGATATTCTAGAACTGAGAAACATCATTGTTGCATATTTTATTACTCTTACCTTTTTATATTATTGTATTTTTTAGTAGGTTTATATATAAGCAGATCAAAAATCATATATATAAAAAGTATTATGTAAAAATGATATCTGAAAGAGTTATTATAAGTTGCACAATAATTCCTTTTTTCCTCTATTTTTAAATTTTCTTCCATTATGCCCTTGAGTGAAACTATGAATTGTAACAGAATTAAAAGGATGTAAATGGAAAAGATGATTATAAAACAGATAAAAATTGTTTCTAACTTATAATGCTTCTCAAGAATACTATCTTATGTGCAACTCTTTCATGCCGTGAATTTTCTTTTGTTATGAACAGTAGATTTATAATCACTCTCAGTAATTAATGCGATCTTTCGTAAGCCGCGATTTGAAAATCTTGTTCCGAAGAAATTATTTCGATTGCAACAAGAAGTTTCTTAGTACTCAATATTGCGCTATGACTGATCGCTAAGTAATTTTATCATGTAGTGACATACCTTTGTATCGACCTTATACCTCTTACATGTATTTCACTTATAAAATCTTTTTATCAAAAATATATATCTAATGTGTTCTCATAATTTTACCTTCATATTACTTATACTTCAACTTCAATAAAAATATCATGGGAAAAATTCAACTGAATAGTACAGTTTGTAAAACTTTAGGAATGTTTTATTTAAATTTATATAAACAACAAATTTTATATGAAAAAGTAGTTCCTTTTTTACACTTATTAGTGAGAAGTGTAACAAAGAAATAATTTATATATAGATGTTTATTTTAAGAAGTAATTATCCAACTCTATCTCTTGGAATTAATCTAAGTTCAGATCCATGTTTAAGAAAAATGTTTCCTGAAATTAATCACATTATAAATATATTGCTTAAAAATTTTCTCATAATCATTATTTTATAATATGACGGACTTACCTGCTGTTTGTTGTGGATTGATACCTATTCCATCATCTGTGATTATGGCAGATGTTGCTGGAGATACTTTAAATTCTTCAGCAGCAAATTTTAATACAGCAGTGAAAGGTGTATTATCTGGCACACTAAGTCTGCAATTATAATTATACAATATTTAATAATCATTAAAAATTTCTATTTAATTCACAAAATAAATTAGATGCTAACTTAAAATGATGAGAGCTTATACAAATGATTATTGAAACAAAGTAAATAATTAAAAAAGAAATAGATCTAATGAATTTTATATAAACCCTCATTTCCATTCAATGATTATACAAGGATTATGCTATTACCATCCAATATCTTTTTCAATTTTATGCCATATTGTACCATTGGGATGTGTTTTTACTAATTTCATTCTGTTGTACATTATTTCTGAAATTTCTGTAGGACCATTTAATAATACTTCTATTACTTTGACAAGATGCTCATATTTGAATTCACAATTTGATATCCATTGATTTTCAACTTGTTTCATATGACGAGCAAAATAAAATATGCTATCAAGGAAATTTGTGTAAAACTCTGAATACTTTTGCATCAACTTCCAAAGCAATTTTTGTTTTACCTTTGTAAGAGCTAAACAAACATTTGTATCATTGTGGACAAGTCTGTTTGACAATACCTGAACTATTAACTCCTTACTTTTGCTGTTATGTAAATTAGCAGCAAAGTGGACTAGTTTCAAATGAAAACCATCATTAATCATTTTACGAATACATTCCAAAACCTCATACTCATTACCATTACTAATTAAAGATTCCCAAGAAATGACTAAAGCTTCATCCTGCATATCCAAAGTAGAGACACCTAATTTCTCTAAAGACTCTATAACTATATTTGTACATATTCCGTTAACTAATATTCGTCTAAGAAAATCATTGAATCTCTCATTGCCACAATATTGAATGTACAATTTTAAAAATTCATCCACAATATCAGTCGATATGTTAGTGTCTTTCAAATAGATCTCTAATAATTTATCACAAGCATTTTTCAATTCAGAACATTTATACAAATTTGATCTACTTTCCTTCAACCAATGGCTGTGAAGATTATTATCAAGGACATTTTCTTTGCCTATTTCATATGCTTTAGCAATTGTGACTTCAATAAAATGAGCACATTGGAAAGCTTTGATAACATTCTCAATACTTGTTTCTTGGCTAACTCTTGGATTTTCTATGAGTACAAGAAAAGTGTTAAACATTTTCAATACTTCAAGAAAATCAGCCTCTGACATATTTGTATTATTTTTATTTACACATAAAGAACATGAATCTTATGATTCAATAAAATGATGTGTCGCACCAGAGTAACTAAACTTACACTTTAAATGGGAGTTTCGGATCAGAGGTAAGAGTTATTTTAAAAGTAACTTTAGACCTGTAACAAATGAACATTCCAATTATTAATTATTAAGTTAAATCATAAACATTAAGAAACCATATGTTTAACAGAACATATATTTTGAAGCTATGTGTTAGTTTATGTTTGCATACACACGTAGTACTTCTTTCCATTATTTTTTAAAAAATGTTATCGATCAGAATACGTACGCCATAATTATCTAATATTCTTTTGTGAAAAATGGACTTTTTATATGTACGATTCACTCCGAAAAGTACCTTAACCTTAATCGAATGTTACTCGCTTGATTCCTATGCAAACATCACGAATCATGAATATCACAAAACCAGAATGGAATACTATCACCACGTAGCGGTGAAAAGATTGAACTAATCGCTATTGCTGTCTTTGTCGCACACTGTTGTACACTTGCCTGATACAATTACATATTATTATCACATAATATTGCGGCCTTTGTCGAAGAATAAGCCATGTGCTATCACCTATTGGATGCGAAAGAAAAACAATAACTTAGAAGATATAAGGATAGATGATAACACACTTTGTCTATAGCCAAAGAAAGTAATAGTGTGCGATAAAGGCATATATATACAATATGTGTATATATAATATATATATACTCACAGAAGTGGTGGGAAGTAGTAAGGATAGACATATATACTCATATTAGACAAGGAGGACGATACTGTGTGACAAAGACAGCAATAGTGATTAGTTCCATCTTTCCACCGCTACGTGGTGATAGTGTTACAATATTAATCGTAATGAAAAAAAATCGAATAAATTTTCATTAATAAAAAGAAGACTAATTGAAAGAATTAATTTGTGAACTTCAGCGATTGCATCTTCCAAATTAAACTCAAAATCAACTGTTTCCCTGTATCTCTGTAAGCTCTTTAGCTTACGAAAAGCATATTTAAAAATTTACAAATTCTATTTAATAGATTGAAGCATTAACTGGAGTAATATTAATTTCTGACAAACTATGTTCGATAAGGGCAAAGATTTAGTATTTTAAAGATTGTTAAACAGATCGTTAAATGACTAAATGGTTGATTAATTTCAATTGAACGTTTATTAAAGCCTTTGTATACTTAAGTTACAAAAGTCTTAAGATGTTACAAAATATGTACTCCTTTTTCAGAGTTTTTTTATCGGGTTCTACATTTCATTTTCGTAGTATTAAATTTTTAGAGTTACTTGCAAGTACTGCTAAATGATACGATATTTAGTAAACTCGGACTTAATTAATTAGTATATAAATACTATAATAAATACAATGATACGTAAATACTTTTTGTAACAATTCTACGTTACAATAAATTTGATTTTTAACAATAAACAAATAAATACGACGCATCTTTTAAAATGTTCAGCAATAGCTCTTGTAAACTCAGAAACAAATAAATTTATATGTTACAATTAATTTTTTTTATATCCTACGTTATTTAAACATATAAAGAAAACGTTGAACTTAAAAGACCAAACTGTGCCATTTAATAATCTACAGAAAACAGTATACCATTGAAGAGCTATAAATACTGTACTTCAGTACCTAATAACACAATATTTATTATAATTCTAATTAAAATATTAAAATATTTTTATAAAAAAGTTCCTGTTTAATGTATTCAAATTATTAAATTACCTCCAGCCTATCTAAATTAAAAAATAAAATAAGTAGATATTTTTATTTCACTGCACTTGTTATTTTGAGAAAATGCTTATATATTTATATATTTATACATACATAAGAAGAAAAGCAAATCATAGTGGTGTAAATTAGTATACTAATAATTTTTTTAAAATAGTATCCTGCATTTATGATCATAATATTTTAAGCCATAAAAACATGTTATAGCAGAGAATAAAGTTATAACTTAATTAACTATGAAATGAAAGGGATGATACATTTAAGAATTACAATATATTATTAAATTTATAAATTTTCTTGGCTTGCACCATTATGATTTCAATCTGTCAAATATATGAAAATTTCATGCATTTTAATTACTTTAATGATTACATACCATCTTAATGGTACAAGTTATACCTTTTTAAATTGAATTCAATATTATTAACGATACTAAATCCTTGCCTATGTTCACTATGGTAATATATAAGTTTGTAATTAATGACATGTATCGAATAATTTAATTTACATATGTATACATACATATGTATATAATCATTTACTAATTACTTTTCGATTTATGTATTCCCTGCCCTTACTTTGTACTTATTAAGTTAATATACATACTACCCTTCCCACCCAACATGCCGCATACGCTATAACGAATATAACTTACTTTTTTTTTAAATTCTGCTGTAACAATTATCTCTAAAAGAAAATACAATTCATCAACCTTCACATTTATTATATTTTACTATTCCTATTGTGCTCTTTATCAATTAAATAAAAAGTAACACGCGCGGTTAAAATTTGTGAAATCGCCACGTTACGGGCTTATCGCATTGTAAGAACTGTGATTGTGCCGTTAATGTTGAATTAGTGTGTTGCATACCATAGTTTCGGTGCGTTAATTTCTATATACGACATAATGCAATAGATAGTAGTGCGTAAAACGCATTCAGAGAAGTTGCACTTATCCACAAAAAACTGGCGAAAGTTAAACTTTTGTACTATTTCAATTGTATTTGAACAATTACAAATACGTACTTGTAAAGGTTAGATAGAATTCGGAAAGAACGAACCACACAGATCGCAAGGTTCAATGCAGCTCTGATAAAATAGATCAGGTTTACACGCAGGGAACCCAGAGGCGAAAATGGATAATAGTAAAGTGGATGAAGAAAATCAACGTAATATTAATGATGGGGACTGGATTTGTCCCGATTCTCAGTACGTAGCTTTTCTAGAGGCAATGTTGCTGTATGAAATCAGCTTTATGCTTCAACGCTTCAATTTTATCCACAATCGCGAATTTACAGTGGGCACAAAAAATATTTGCATATCACTGTATTTATCATATATCAATTACTCATGTCCATGTACATTAAATGTCATATCATTTAATAGCGCTTTCATACTAGCATAAAAATGTGGATATCATGAAAATGAAGTGTAGAACCTGATGAAAATACTTTCTGTATCCACCGTAGTTTCAACTTCGTTCAATACATATTATTTATACTATCACTGTGTCACTTTACAATGTTTATTTCAATTGGTAACACTGATTCTGTAATAAATCATGTGATATGTAATAATGTTATCTGCTTGAGAAAAATATTAATTATTAAATGAGTTTTTTATAGTTAAAGTTAATTACACTATTATGTATATTATGCTGAAGTTTGTTCGTAGTAATTTATCGTACTAAAGAAATTTTGTATTCACTAAAGTAAAACAACAAGATGTTTAAGACTAACTCAATACAAGTCTTTTGTATTTTAAAATATTAGTTTGAACCTGTAAAATGTTGATATTTAAAGATATAAAATTGTCTATTTATACATACCTATTGTGTGAGATAGTATCTTGATACTGTTTAATATTTCAGATGTGCCAATGTAAATTTTGCAAGAAGAAACTCTTGTAATCGATGTGGAAAAGGTATATAAAAGTCAATATGGTAATGTATAGTTTCTATATAATTTTCCTTACAATAATATTTTGTTTCTTACAACTTTTTTAATGTGTTGCTTTATTAATATTACAATATATAATATTATATATAACAATTAACAAAAGATATTTTTATGCAGACAGAGGAGAGTGCCCTAAGAAAAAAAAATTGGGACAAGAAATTGGTAAAGCAGCTGCAGAGAAAAGTAGAGGATTATTCAGGTAAATAATAGGAACATATATAATGATATAATGCAAAAAGAAATTATTCTCTATTATATGAAATAAGTTTCGAATAAATATTCTAAAAGGTATAACATTCAGGGACAACATCATAATATAATTTGATCAGTTTTATTTAAATGATTGGTATTTTCATTTCAATAATATACAGAGTTGTACAATATATCGTATATCTTTCTTTAACTTTCAATATACTTAGATTTTTTGTAAAATATTTACACAATGAGTAAATACTATACATACATGAATAACAGAGCAAATAAATGATTGTATGCTATGATGTCTTTATGTTTAGTGCTGATGATTGGCAGTGCAGTAAGTGTGGAAACGTAAACTGGGCTCGGCGACAGCAGTGTAACATGTGTAATGCACCGAAATTCGGAGAGATTGAAGAACGTACAGGATATGGTGGAGGATATAATGATCGAGGAGTCGTTGAATATAAAGAAAGAAGAGATGATGATGACGAGTACGATGAGTTCGGGCGTCGTAAAAAGAAACGGAAGATTGAAAACCGCTCAGATGATGATTCCAAAGATTCTAGGTATAGCAGCCCGCCACGTAACAAGTCTAAGGACGAGGATGAAAGAGATGAAGTGGAGAATGAAGAAGATCAAAATGTAATTGATCATACTTATTTTACCGATAATCAGGAATATCAAATACATTTGAAATTTCAGGATGAAGAGGAAGAGGAAGAGGAAGACGATGAAGAAGATGGTGATTTATCGAAATACGATCTTAGTGAATGGGATGACTTTGCAATTAAGAAAAAGTAAATTTTCTCATGATTAACGTTTGTATAGTAGATGCAATAAATGTTGTTAATTTTCAGTACAAATGGGAGCACTGCATCTTCAGAAGAACAACAATCAAGGTAATAATAACAATAAAAATGGAGGACCTATATAAGCAACTTTCTCTTACTTTCATTTAGCAACTTTCCTTTGTTATAAACATGATCAATAATAATCTTATTATCATTAGAGAATTTGAGAAAATAATAATTATATCGATAAAAACAGGTAACAAACGTTTTATATATGGACATAATATTTTTTTTACAGAGATAAAGATGACTGGCGCGATTCGGGGACATCCAGTCAATGAGAAGATGTGCAGAAGGAAAGGTTTGACTTGGGTTTCGGGTATAAAATTGGTTGCGACAATGAATCGCGATATTAATGGATGAAATTGCTAAACGGCACATTTGTTTTAAACTTTTTAGAGATAGCATTATCGTATTCCTTATTAGTTAGATTCATAATGGCATGGTTAAAAGGAAGATATAGATTTAACAAGCCTGATGGAGATCATAATACAATACTCGTTAAATAAATGATTTTTTACAGGTGAGAGGAAATCCCATGAGCGAAAAATTGCTCGACTACTAAGAGATATAACACAACGCAACAAATTTAGTGATTTAGTAAGCACCTTTGGATAAAGTGATGGATAAATATACAACTTATTGCAAAGGGAATCGATTAACAAATAAGCTTTACATTTCGTGACTGAACTCATAACTTCGTTTGACTCTGTGGATGGAGAACGAAATGTAGGTTACTTATTTGCGCAATATTGTCCTAAATATTGCATAGTAATATGGAAATTCGTAAAATGCTTGACGCAGGTAGAATATTTCGCTAGTAAATGAAAACAAGAAAAAAAAACAGAAAAACAGAATGACCTGTAATTCTGATATAATTTTATGGATGATGTGTTACACGACTCGTTGTAAAAGCTCTGAATTACGAACATTACGAATCTTATTTCTAACTCAAAATATAAAGTCTTCGAGAAAGCTCTCTATCATGTCACACTTCTAAAAAAATTTCTCTATGTACGTTATCACAAAATTCATGACATTCTCATAGTCACTTACTTCACTTCGATTCGCTTAAAATATTGCTCAAGCTGCTTCGAAAAAAAATTTTCTTTTATTTTATCTTTTATAATTTATCTGGTTGCCTCGCTCTTTCTCTCACATTTTCGCTCACTTTTTCTTTTCTCCTTTTTTCATGCATAACATCTAATGATTAAATAAACATAATGTAGTATTAAAGAATCATTCCCTAATGAATATAGATATGTATTGATATCTTCAGAATGAAGAAAAAAAAAAGATACATTTTCTTGTTTTGACTATCACAGATCCGAGTAAGTTGGAAGCAGCCCGTTTTTTTCAATCGAAAAAATATGATATGAGGTGTGTCATCATGACACCTGGAAACCTCTAAAAATCTGTGTTCGGTTCTCGACGGGCAGAAAAAAATACATATAGAGTAGGAGTGTGCGGATACCCGAAATTACGGATCTCGGAGCCTCAGCTCGGGTCAAAATCCCGAAAGTTTATCAGCGCAAACATGTTCGAATACCCGGTATTTGAAACGTGGTTTACGATTTGAGATTCAACACTTGATTTCGAATATAATTTTTCACATGTCATATTGTGCAATATATTCTTTGGTTTAAAATTCTTACATATGATTGCAACTGCAAAATTATAAGTTGAAAGTTTAAGTACAATGTAATAGAAAAAGTATGTTCTGAATTGAGCGTCGGATTCCGAATCGAAAATCGGGTTCCGAAGTAACGGGTACCCAATTATGTTTATGTGTCGACAAACTCGAGATCCCGACACGGACACGAAAAAGATTCCCGACCTAATTCAAGGCCGCAATTTTGAATACCCGCACAACCCTAATAATGTTATCAAACAATCTTTGTGACGCCTATTTTCTCGAATAGCCACGAAACTCATTATCGATCAATTCTGATACTGACTTCTTGTAAATATCTTTATTTTTCATTTATAATAAAAATCATTCATCAACAACATAATTGTTCTTAGTCAATTATTCTTTTTTCTTATAATTATTACACTACGTAGGGTCATGATTATGCACAGTGTTGGTCACAAGGAGGAATTGGTGAAGGGAATAAAAGGGACGGGCGATACTGTTTTAAGGAGTATGTTGCAACAGGAATATATATCGTATATATGTACAATTATGAATTTGAGCTTGCTTGACTGCGTTTTTTTTTTTTAATTATTTAGTGATAAAAGGAAGGATGAATTGTTCACCGGCGTATCTTCATGTCGTTCCTTCGAATACTTCATTAATTCTCGCACAATTACTTTATCACGAGCAATTGTTCGAATAAAAAGGAAGAAGGGACGCATTCATATCCATCTTTGTTTTTATGTTATTTCTTTCATTTCTTGTTTCTCCTGATCCACAAAAGTCTCTAGCAACGATCACCGTATATTCCGATCGACGAAATAACGATTACTACGAAGAAAAATCAGATTTTACATTAGTATTTACATAAATCACGTAACGCCACGTGACATTCGTAATGTTTCCAATTTACAGAGAGAGAGAGAGAGAGAGAGAGAGAGAAAGAGAGAATTCTGATACGAAAACGATATCCTCTAAGACGATGGAACAGATTTTGGAGACGCGAGAGACATTAAAATGGCTTTTTAACGTCGTGATTTAAGAATAAAACGCTTATCGATATAATAACACATACATAAACAACACCGTAAATAAAGAATTGGACGAGAAATCTCGTTACCGCCAGTCACGATAAACCATCCCGCGAAAAATGGTGTTACTATTAATTATTCTCCATAATCACATCAACATTAGAACCTTAACAAATTCGACTTCTTTGTCCTTTACAAGATCGCGCGCAATAATTTTTATATAAAGTTTTACATTATCCGAAAAACTCGTGTTCGTTCGTTATGATCGGATTAATTGTCCTCGGATTAATAAACGCAATTATCGAAAAGGACACAGAAAGGCCACCACAATCATAAATCATCGTCGTCGCGACGTCTATCTTCGATCAGACAGATTAAACGTTAGTTTTATTTCGGCATAAAGAACTGCTGATGCGAATGTGAGTTTGGCGGCGGATGTAAAGTAGGATGTGGTGGACCGCTACCTCTTGTCCCTGTAGCGTAAAGTTGTTGCTGGAAGTTATGGAATTGTTGAGCATAATTTGGATCCGACATACTAGGTCCACTACCGACGAAAGGGCTGTTCTTGAAATTACTAGTAGCACCACCCATGCTCGGAGGTAATGGCTGTGTCGCATCCGGGGGAGGTCCTAATCCCATTGGGCTGCCTTTGCTACCGGATACGTACATGCCAGGATTCGGTTGACTGGGAACTTGCGATACCATGTCAGGTGGGAAGACTTTATCTGGATCCATTGAACCGCCTGGAAAGACGCCACCACCAACCATGTGTTGCATTCGCATTAAATTAGGCTGAGGTCTCATATTGCCGACAGGTCTCATCGAAGGATGTACACCAACTGATGTGTTCATCGATTGTCCGTCCATCCTTGGAGAGCCTCCCATGCCAGGAAGTCCACCGCTCATGGTTGATGGCATACCAGTATGCGGGCCCATACTATTCGGTACACAACCGTTCGGGAAGTACTGAAGATTTACAGACGGTGTGCCCATCTTTGATTCTAAATTAGACAAGGGATTCGTGAATCGTTGAAGGAAGTCCAAACTCGGTGGTCCTCTTGGCGTATGACCGACGTTGGGCCTTGCTGGTAGATATTGTATCGTATTTGGAGCACTAGGTTTTACTTGAACATTCGCTCCGTTATAAGGGCTAGGGCCAGTCACATGACCTGTCATTAATCTTGGCGGCGGTGCATGAGGATCGCCACCAGGATATGCGCCTGTCGTATTACCTGAATGGCTACTCATCATACCATGACCCATGATAGGATGACCCATTTTACTAGGTACACCGGGACTTCCTGTGTGTGAAGTTGTCGGGCTATAACTCGTCGGTGGTCCTGCCAAACCCATACACATTCCTCCTACTTCGCCCTGTTCACTGGTCGGACCACCCATATGACAACTTCCATTCATTTCGCCACCCATTTGCATCATGTGCATACTGTGCGGATTCCCGAACTGCATCATTCCAGTGTTCCCGGAATGAATAGGTCCTTCGTTACCTAATGAATTGCTAGCTGCCGTATTAGTAAGTTGTTGACTCATCTGAGCTAAGGAAGTTATGGGATCGAAGTGATTTGTACTCATTGCGGTCAAACTGCCGAGTCGCCCTCCGATATTGTTGGGATTAAGAGGCACATTGTCTGAAGGCTGACTCACGTTTACAGATGGTCTACCACAAGGGAAAGAGGCGCTTGGACCTCCCAAAGAAGGTACCACCGTTGCGTTTCCAGAATTACTTGGATTTGTAAGACTTGGATTTGTAGACTGTTGTTGTTGTTGTTGTGGAGGAGGTTGTTGTGGTTGTTGTTGCGATTGTTGCTGTGGTTGCTGTTGTTGTTGCTGCTGTTGGGGCTGAGTTTGTTGTTGCTGAGTATCTTTCGTTGATGGCGGAGATGTGTCGGGTTTCGTAGTAGGTGACGCTGGTACTGTTCTTGGAGGACCCATACTATCTGGTATATTCGTGTTATGCGGTGCTGGACTACTCTGTGCACTTGCACTAGACTTATTTCCGGGTTTTCCAGGATCAACTGGAGTATGTGGAGCACCATTGCCTGGTGTGTGCGGAGTATGAGGAGTATGTGGACTGTGTAAAGAGCCCGTAAACCCACGATTCATGCTATCCATTTGAACTGGACTGGCACCTTCCGATCTAGCAGGAAACTGATTGCTGTTGTCCAAAGTTCCTGGCAAAATTCTGTTTGGTATCTCTGTATTGCTGGCCGTATTCCTGAAGACATAGAATAAGATAAAATTATAAACCTACGTTAGAAAGGGAATTATACATCTATAAGG
Source organism: Bombus cullumanus (assembly GCA_014737535.1). Classification (NCBI taxonomy): domain Eukaryota; kingdom Metazoa; phylum Arthropoda; class Insecta; order Hymenoptera; family Apidae; genus Bombus; species Bombus cullumanus. The sequence goes on along the minus strand of JACXIX010000064.1, from coordinate 3,480,531 downwards.
TATGTTATACAAGTATACTTACGTAGATAAATTGCCATCCTTTAGACTCGTATTTGGCTGTTTCTGTATAGTCAGTTCCTGTCCCTCGAAGGTATTAAGATACTGAATTTGCTGAGGGCTCGGAACCGGCATCAGATTCGCTTCCTTAACACCCGCTGCGTTTACTGCCCCAGAGTGTTGCTGCTTTTGCTGGGCTAAGGATTGCAGCGTGCGGCAAAACATACCATCCACTATGTTGTAACATATAACACGATCAATTCACCGCGTAATGTTTTTAAGTAGTGAACTTTTAAAATATTTTACGTAATAATTATAATGATCGTGGTTACTTAGTTGTTGCATTAAGATCCTTCGAATGCGATTCAATGTCAAATATTATTTAACATATCAAACAATATTTTAAGAGATAATATGATCGACTATTACAATAAAGTAATTATTCTATTATTTGGTCTTACCATTTGGAGGCTGACTGGTGGAGAAATCTAAAGATGAATCTTTTTGAGCAGTTGTTCCACTAGGACTAAGCGTTGAGATGTGCGAATGAGAAACAGGCGTTCCCGGATTACTATGATTAAGTCTCGTTGTTGATACAGCCGTTGCATTTCCAACTGTCGGATTTGGAGAGTCTTGACTCGTCGGACTTTGTCCTGGTAGATGGTTGGTTCTCTGATTACCGATTTGAAATTGTCTATTGCAGTCTGCGGGTGAATTTAGAGCTGAACTTGCGCGAGGTGACGGTAGGGATAAATTGCTGGTTGGATTATTAGGTGAAGAGGGGTTTGGGCTTTGTATCGCAATTGGCACACTCGCAGATCGCGTTGTTTGATGATACGGCGGTGGTGGTCCTTGACTACGCGGGACCCCAACCATATTAGCACCTCGCAATGAGACTCCAGTTCCAGGACTTCCAACGCTGGCCTGCAATATAAATAAATATTATATTAAAACGTTATACTAACAATTTTTAAATATACTTTTTGTTTCACTAAATAATGATAGTTACCCTATATTCATTATTCTTTAATTATTTTCCGAATACAATCTTTAATCCTTTATATTTTACCTTATTTTTTCCATCAAGAAACTGATGTTGCAATTTATGCCAATCCATAGTTGGAGGACATTGAGTTGGTACAACTGAAGGAACGTTTGTTGGAGGACACGTCGATACCGCTGTTCCTTGCGTCGTGTCTAGAGTATTAGCGGTTTCTTCCTTGTGCTCAGGAAATAACATCATTTGCATTTTCCTAATGGTTGCTAATTGAACTTCTCGATGTTGCCTTTGTTGCGGAGTTAAATTTTCGTCTGGAACTTTAACACCTTGCAGTGATGGCTGTAAACTGCCTGGACCTGGGCTGGTTGTACCTCCTAATAAATTGGGACTATGGCCCATCGTAGTACTATTAGGAGGTTGTGGATTTGCTGTAATAAAAGGTATGCTTCTAATGGCATAAAGTGTACACAAAAAGGTACCCGTAAAAAAATTGGAAACATTTAACTACAATACAAATATAACTACATATTACCTGAGTTACCAGGTGAATTTGGTACAAGACAAGGCACATCTATATTTGCATCGTCCAATGATGGTTCAGAATTACCAAGGGTATTTCCACCATTTAAGTTCCTAAGATTAGGTTGCTCATTCCAGAATGGAGGGGCATTAGGATCAAGAGCCGGTAGATCAGGAGGTTGCTCATTTTGGAAAGTATTATTTGTACCTCCTTGATGACCTTTTTGTTTCATCATTGCAAGGTTGTTTAACCATTGTGCAGGATTTTGACGAAATTGGTTTACTTTATTTGGATGTTTCTAAGGTGATAATAATATCATGTTAGTAAATATAAAAATAATGTAATTTTTCTTTAGGAAACTTTACTACATACCTCTAGATACTTTTTAGTGCCAGGTTGTGCACAATGATAAGCAATAATTGATGGATATTGTCCTTGCATCACTGCATCTGCACCTTTATTTGCTAATGTTGTAGAAAATACAAAAATTTGACTTTGCTGTTGCATATACTGAGCTTCACCGCTTCCTGTGCTAGTTCCCATCTGTTTTCCAAGAACATTACTAACTAATGGTTGAATACCATCTGCGGTAATCACATTACCACTACAATCTACAACAATGAATAAAACAAATAAAATAATTGCACACAATAATTAAACATGAAGAATATAAATAATTAACAAAGGCATAAGAATTAAATTTAGTCCTACCAGGTATATCATCTGTGGGATTGTTATGATCACCTTCTTGCTTCACTGAGTTTAGAATTGGTTGATTTGCACTATTATTTTGATTCTCTCCAGACAATGCACCTTCTCCATTGGAAGGATCCAAACAAGGATCCCTGGAGCACTCTGTAGTGTCTTCTCCTGTTGTATCATCATTGTTACCTCCGGTGCCTTCTTCTTTGATTTTAACTGGGTCTGTGTCAGGTTCCTCTTTGACAACAGTGGTTGGTACGCAACTTGGTTCGCTGGGCTTCTTTTCTGTTTTCATGTTTGAAGCTATACTGGATGAATTATCCTGTCAGACCTCGGTCAGGTGAGTAAAGATCAAACACATGGCCACTATCGTCCGCAATGTGCGGCGTAACAACGCATTCGAAACCAGTGGTAGAGGTTAACAACGAAAAATATCGTTGACCGGTACCCGTGCCGAACGTGTCCTTAAAAAACGGTGTGCAACAGCACTCCCGAGGAAGGCATGTCTCTGTGGATCTCTATTAATTTTCCCGATGATAATACTTCTGGTGACCGTCGATTCAGCTTGTTTTCAGTCATTTAAATTAGGTAACCGCGGAATCGGATTCCTACGCATGGAGGAATCACGGTTGTCAGCGGGCGACTGATACAGGAATACGAAAGTTAAGACCAATACCACGAAGATATCGGGACGAAGAAAATATCCTAAATGTCAGCCTCGTATCCGCAGCGAGTGCATAGCGTACCTCCGGCTTTAATCTCGTACGTAACACCACGTTGTAACCGCGTAAGACGTATCCAAAACATAGAACGGGGGCCAATGCACGCTGCACTCAAATTTCCTTGCCATTCGCGAGCATTGTTCTCCAACTTTATTTGTCACTTCATGGTCGCTTTGATTATTTATTTCTTTTACGCACGGCTGCCAACTGCTCGTCGAAAGTTAGACATCGTTTTAACGCGCCTCGAGAAGGAAGCGTTCATACCTTTTCCCCGATAAATAGAAAAAGATGGAAAGAGGCCTACCACCAGGCGTACTTGACTCGTTCCTTACACTTGATCGCCTGCAGGGTTACTATTTTGGTCTTTCTTTCCTTGTATTTTTCACCATTCTTTCGCAGCTTTTAGACGTAAGTATGTATACATATCAGGATACGTGTACCTTCCTTTATTTCATTTGGTTAAGCGGACGTTTTATTTCACGATATCTCCCTAGACAGAGGCTGCATTTATTTAACGCAGAATCAAAACTCTGTAAAATTAAATTTGGAATACGAGAGACCAGGGACGAATCGAGTGATACCGGTGCCTGGGTTCTTTAACTTCGGTTACTTTTTTACTTTATGTATATACATATAACGTACGGTCTCCATATATGGATATACTTTCCAGGCGGTATTTTTAAAATGTACAGTAACATTGGAAAAATATGATAAATTCTATTAAAATGCTAGGGTATATCTAAGCTTTTTCTATAAACGTTTAAGTTGAATAGAAACTGTAGATAACTGTGATACTTCATAGGTGCTGCTTGAAAGAAACCACGAGATAGAAATATTAACTTCTCATGTTTTCTAATTATACGATCGATTTAGCACAAATGGAACACAAATGCTTCTTATGTACATTCAGGCGCGTAATATTTCATATTATTTATAGATTAAGTACATTAAGCACGTATATCACAATCAGCATTTTTAATATTGGTTAATTTATAAGAACTTTTTACAGGTAATAAATTTCGTTTAATCGCGATATATTAAAAAATCAAACAATTGAATGCAATTGTAGGAATAATCAGTGAAATAAACATAACCTAGGATTTTTTCTTTTTGCATTTTTTCACTTATGTTTCAACTAATTGTGATTTAAATATTATACCATATGAGTAAAAAATATTTAATCTTAAACACAAAAGAATTTATTATTTTTATATATTACTAAAATATTTTTTTATACAGTTATCATTTTTTATATTTTTCAGATTAAAATAATTCATATAAAAATGTCACAATTGGAGCTAGATCCTCAATTTACACAGGGTTTACACCTTCTACATTCTACTAATAAAGATTCTGCGGAACAGCTGCGAGCACTTTTAGATGAAGCAATCAAACAAAAATATGGGCCATCAAAGATGTTATCGAATGTATTACACAAAAAGGTAATTAGATGATAATTAATTTAAGGACACTATGTTGAGGGTTATCCAGAATAGAATACTTCAATTAAGGTGGTTTATATTAATTAAGTTATTATAATTACAGAGTTAGTTCTGATATCAGGGCACTCGTGAAGCATAGGAGATTTCATTCACGTAAAAAGATATCTAGTATTTGATCCCTCTGATCTAATGTTGTCATTTATTTTTTGAACTTCTATCTCTTAGATTCTCTGTTTTTAGTATATGATGGAGGAACCGGTGCTGAGTGATCATAGTAGCAGCAGTAGTAGTAAAAAAAGCAAAAGCTCCTCTTCTTCTTCCTCCAAGCATTCAAGTAAATCGAGCAAAAACAGCTCTCCTGTGAATTTACCAACTCGTGACACACCACCTGATATTATCCAGACTGATAATACTCTGGCATTAGAAATATTAGAGGATGATCTGACGTGTGTTATTTGCAAAGGAATGGATGTTGGAGCAAGAAACAGACTTGTTGAGTGTTCAGAGTGCCATTCCTTGTACCATCAGGAGTGTCATATTCCACATATTTTAGATTCTCAAATAGATGTTCCAGGACTGGTGTGGTATTGCTCAAACTGTTCCAAATCTCAGGTGTGTGTATTCACTCACATTATAACTTATCATATTTTTTGTACCTGAAATTTTTTGATAATTTTTAGCAAAACATGTTAGAAAACATAAAATTCATGAAGTAAGAAATCTCCTTTCTTAATTTATAGGTTTCAAAAGAAAGGAGCTCACCAAAAACAGTGATAGAAAATAAATCTAAAGAACAAAAAAAATCTAATTCAGGTAAGTTTCTTATATTTTACAAAAATAGATGTATTTTCTTCTTTAATTAAAAAAGCAGTCATTATCTTGTTTAATAGGTGGTGGAAACAAAGTTACACCAAATATTCATATTATAAGTGCAGATAGAAGACTAAAGGATATGATGAAAAAAGCTAAGCAAGATAAACGAAGCACAAACACTACTCAGAGTTCAAAGAATTCTCGGTCCAGTTCACCAGCAATGTCTTCAACGAAATCTCAGGAAAAGTCATTACTGTACAAAATCAAGTCAGGTGTAGAATGAAACTCTCGCTCATACGAATATTGTGATAATATTGTATAATATAAAAAAGACCCAAACAAATTTTATAATTTCAACATTACAAGTTGATTAACTAATTAAAAGATAGTCATGATCAATACGTTAATATGTATATTCTGATAGCAAAATTAATATGTTTTGCCAAAGATAGTATAAATAATCTTTAAGTAGATAATATTAATTTTATATACCGCAGCAATTCCCAATTTTATGCTGAGAAAACTAAGGCTTTTACTTTTTATATTATTATCTACTTTCGTTATATGACTTTCTTTGTTTTTAATATAATTCATTACGAGATATAAAGAATAGCAGCGCGATGTAATTTGATATTGTAACGTTTAACTATAAAAATATAATTTTTTGTACAAATGTACATTAATTTAAATATACAAACATAAACGTGTAATTGAATTTCTGTAAAACTTTAAAAACCTCAAATAAAAAATGAAAGAGGCGATTGCGGGTACTCCGAAAGAAGCTTTATGAGTATCGAGTTCATTTATAATATCAATATATTTTTGCAATTTTTCAAATGCTTATTTGTTTGTCCCTACGTCCCATTGAAAATTTGGCAAGAGTCATTTCGTTCTCGAGTGTTACTTAAAATCTACTTATATGCAAGATGGGGGGTTGAATTCTATTTACATTGGGCTTTTGGAGGGTTGCATCTACACGCGTACATCGATAGATACACGCTCATACATACAGCATACACACAAGTAAAGCAGCATCGCATTCACACAGTAATTGCATTCATCGTTACATGCGCACATACTTTACGTAGAGGCTATACAACGAGAAAAGATACATTCAAAAATTCATGGGAATGAAAATGAGCCCGTTTTACATAACTTTTTTTTTCATACACGGTTCCCGAAGTTGAATATATTTTAAGTTATTCTTGCAGGGAACAATCATCCCCCCATCCTTTTTTTCGAAGCTTAACAAAGAATAATCTTAAACTTGACATGACGTTTGGAATCGTCTATACTACGAAGCATGACATTACTAATCGACTCGTAAACCGCTGAACATTTCCTCCGTTAATTACAATACAGTACATACGTTGAATGCGGAATTGACAAGCTTTTCAGATGGATGGAGTCAACTGTCGAGCGTACAAATTATCGAGAAATTCTGCTATACCACAAGCAATTCTGAATATTATACTTAAACGTCCACATATCTTCGTAAGAATAAACATTCTCCAAAAAATTTGGAATCAGTACCAATGAACCATGTATTCATGGATCCTAAAGTCCTCTTTAAAAAAACCGAATTTTTCACGTTAGGAAATTCTTTAATCAAAAATCTATTGGGACAAAAAAACTTGCTACTGATATCTGCAGATTAGTTAAAAATAATAAAAATATTTGCGGTAGTGAACATCGAGCATTTAAATGTTCCAAATTCCAGAATTAGCATCTTCTTTTAAATAGTAAATAATATTCTTTTTATGTTTTCTCATAAATTTTTTATATTATAAGCTTTTTATATCATACTAAAGTAATTATGTTGCAAGTATTTAAATCTTGAGTTTTGAACAAATAGACAAATGATTCAAGTAGTAACCAATAGCACCTCCGATATGTTTGAAATTATTTAAACTTGTTTGAAGCTATTTTTTCTCCGAATATTTTCATTTTTTTCCTCCTACAAATATGCAAGCGCTTTATATATTATTTAGATACTTCTTAATGCTTTAAGGAAACAGAATTTCATCGAGATTTTGCATGTGCACAATATACATTAAAAAGTGTAGCATGTTACACGACCTTCCATCGAATTGCGCTCGAACGTATAATGTACTTCACGTACCATATACGATATTTTACATGAACTTCTGAAAATGAACATTCTAATCGTTCAAGATGTACCACGCACCTGCAGGGATCCTCTAACTTCAGACAATGGAGTCGAGATGTATGTATATACGAATATGTGTGCAAATATATTAGTGTACGTCAATCTGTGCAATGTGAAATAATATAAATTCAAAAGAGTTTCGTATATTATAAAAATCATCGACCCTTATATTGTGGACGTTACATAATATTACTCGAATAACGAATAAACCTATATAAATGTATAAAAAATGCAAGTCAATTTTACAATTCCAACAGTTTCATTAATATATACTGCTTTTTTTTTCTAGCTCTTCCATGCCTCGATGATATAAAAATATTGATATCGATAATAATAGTAATATAATTAACATTTTATGGAGTATATACAATTGGAACCGTACCATCCACAATTGAAGGATTTGCAATATGTTCGTACAATTGTACCTATGCATATACGCTTAACAATTTGTAAGCTACAACACAAACTATCGCTCTTCATTACCAGACATCTTCGTTACATGTTTTGTATAACAATACATTAATTTAATGTAGAGCAACTAAAAAATTCCATTAATATTATGAAATAGTACTCATACAAGGAAAAATGTTTTCTTATATTTCTACATTATAACAATTTGTTCTATAATTTTCCATCACTTTATTTTAATCATTAAATTAACAAAATTTAACTAACGAAAGAGATCTCTTTTTTCGAAAATGTTTAATAGAGAAAGAATTTTCAACTACTTCAGTAAATCTTTAACCAATAAACAGTGATTGTACGTACCATCGGAAAAGTCAATTGTAATTATACAATTCATTACTGTTAATATATGAATATTTATAGTTTTGTTTTCAAAATAACTCAAAAATATTCAAAAACTAACAAGACTAAGATTCCTATTTAAATAATAAGAATAATAATTTTCCGTCTATCATTTTAATTTATTTCATAATAAATATTTCGTTGAATTAAAAATATTTTATAGGCGATAAAGTGTGATAGTAACTTAATCGTAAAATTAATATTATTGAAATTGAGTCGAGCGAGCACGTATCTTTATTATGTATAATCTGTATATTTATAAGTTTAATATAAATACTACTGTCAACAAAATGATTTATAAAAATAAATCCATTACTCCAGTCAAAATTAATTAATTTCTTTCTGGAAGACTACATCTAATAGCTTCGTATAAACAAAATAAAATACAAACACCATTCAGAAAAATGTTCTATTTCGCACGTTTATTTAAAAAAAGAAATCATTACCTCCACAAAACAAGTCTTTTCTAATTATTAGAAAGACATATATGTGTTTTGAATTTTTTTGTGTAATTAATATGTATTAAATTTTACATACAAAGCAGAGGAAAAAGATTTCATCCCCTAAGGTATTTTGTAAATGTTACTATCATTTAATTTTGTCATTCCATCGATAGAACCTTCATAGAATCATTTGGACTAAAAATTTTGCTTCGCATTGTCTCTAATTTCAAAACAAAAATAATCATTATATTCACCACTATAAATTCATTGTACAAATAGAATATGTTCAACAAATAAAAATACTTGACAAAATAATCCTCCTAAACCTACAGTACGTGTTCCTCTTTTTAATTTAATATACAAGAAAGCTGACCTTAATTCCACAGGAGATAGTGATTTAAATACATATAAAATAACGCGACTAAAACATTACAAGAGATATGATAACAGAATGAATGTATAAATAATAAAAGCTCATTTAAATTCCATTCTCCATTCTGTTATCATTTGTCCATGTATGTGTGTTACATATTATATGTAAAATATCGTGTGAAATATACATTGAGAAAATATGATATACATGGAATTAAATTATTACAGAATTTCGTTGTTTTACGTACACCAAAAGTTCAGTAAAACAACTTAATGTTTCAGAAAAATTACAGCGCGCATGTCGACGTGTATTAAAGAAAAAGTAATACATTAAATCACATAGGACAGATTGACGTATCATTTCCTGTATAGATAATCCGGTCATCGGTATATAAATAAATACAATACATATAATAGAGAGATACAAAGGTTGATGGTAATCGACAGGGAAGCTGAGGGCCTGTAGAGCAGATAAAATACACGAAAGTGTTAATTAAGTACAAGAGTGAGCTTGAACCTCAGCTTTCCCAAACCTACCATTCACAAAATTATCAAATAATTGGTTACGCGATTCAATCGAACGTTTAAGTAGGTCTGTTCCGGTGTAACAGTTCCTAAAAAAGCGCATGGAGAAAAATTGGCAGTGCGCAATGGGCAGTGAATCGAACTGTTATTAAATACCTATACACTGGAATAATGAATAGTATCAGGGACACTTAAATGCTTTCTTTAAAAAATGCAATTTTTCAAACTGAGGCAGTCTTAGGTAAAGTAAAATGGCGATGTAATCCCAAGAAAAATACTGTTCATCGTTGTGTCTTGTTAAACCTTCCTTTTTTTCCCGATACGTTTAACCGCGATATTATTGACCAACTGGCGAAAAATCCTGAAACTCTAATAACCGGCGAAAATACAACCAGACGTGTATAAAATTTTCCCTTCTACTATGTTTTCTTTTTTGTCATTTTTTTTTTTCTTTTTTTTAATTCGCGTTCATTAAGAGTCTAGAAACTTCCTCGCCGGTATACAATATAAAAGATCTTTCTCGTTTTTTGCATCTATTATGTGCTTTCTTTACGCTTAACAATATACCATAATAACTATTGTTGAATGGGCAATTAGTCGATAATTATATCTATATAGATAATAATACAACTTAATGGTAGTAAGAGCAATAATAGATATAATATAGCTCCTATAATAGTTGTAAAATCATTATATGATCCACATAGTGGCCTTCCAGATCGTAGCAACAGTCATACATATATAAATGTAATCGTATAAAGTAAATAAAAACAGACTGAAAAATGAACAAAAAATGTAATAGAAAAGAATTCTTTTCTTTTTACGTACTAAATATACGCAGATAGGCCTAGAGTAGTCTGAACTGCTCTCACAACTTTTAATTGAGAAGCCAATTCTTTTTCCTTTCATTTAACATTACTTTAATTGCCTTAATTTAGTATCGTTCCTTGCTCTCTCACGCTCTCTTTCTCTCTCCCACTCACTTTTTTTCTCGCTCGTTCTCTCTTTTTTTCTGAAAAAGGGTTCTTTACCCTCAACTTATAATACATATATAGACCCTCTCTAACTAGCTCACTACAATCCGTGGAGGTGTATGTTGCGTGACCTTTGCTTTATATATTTTTTATGTATATATATATAATATATAACATATTAATAATATATATATCGTAATGAAGATAGTAGGCATAGCCACTCGTGCTCGGATCACAGACTACTTGCTGCCGTACTCCCTTTGTACAGACAGTCTGGTGGACACTATGGCTTTTTCTCTTATTTAACGTTCCCACACGTTATTTTTCTTCGTGTTATATATACTACGTATACACGTATAGACATTCGGCCAACAATGAAATCATTAATTTTCATTTGTTTTTTTTTTTACTTTTTTTTTAATAAGTATTTTTTGCACAAATTTTGCATCTCAAATCCTTAAAACGCGTAGGCGGACCAATATTCAGCTACGTCACCGGAGATATAGTTTTTCGATCATAAGATAAATTATATCCCTTACTAACGAAGATTCCACCGATTGCATTGAGATTCCCTTCGTCGTTTTCTTATAATTTGTTACAAATATACTATATATATATGTATAGTAAAATAAATGAAATATACAATATTAATAAAAACAGATCAGATTTAAGGGTTAGAGTCCATCATTTTCTCTTTTGTTACCATTTTGCTAACATCTGTACGTGTGTACGAGCGTATTTCGATACGGCCATGACATATAGACGTAAATACTACAGCCAGGATTAATTTATCCTGAGAAAAACTATCGCCTGACTAGCCTTAACGAAATCGCACGTATTTTTTACGGCATTGTTATTCACATGGTGTGTAGATTTGTACATATGTAACGAGGTGTATCTGATGCATGAAATGGAGGCACTAGTCAGTGTTTCTGGAGAGATTGACGGGTCCTGGGATAGCAATGAGGAGGTTGTGTCAGCAGGCACTGGTTTCCTCTCCTTCGAGTGTGCACGCGACATTCTCTAGCCTGTGGGCTAGATGTAATTTACGACAGCCCGCGTCTGTCTCCAAGGCCTCTAGGATCTATGCAATATTCCATTAATTAAATTACCAATTAACAAACTAAAAATTTTAATAAAAAGAGTCAAGCTCTGTTTTCAAGATACTTACTTGTTCATAATACTTGCTGACATAGATGTAAAGTTCTTTTAGTGCTGCGATCACATCAAACTCATTCGCATGTGACGCACTCAGCTGTTGCATGGCACTAGACATTTCTTGATCAGTGATTTGTGGCAGTCTTTGTACATCTGTATAAAAACGACCCACTTTCTCTCGGTAATGCGGTATGTCCTTGGCAAAGAGTAACTTATTCGACGGTGAATCTTTCCCTAGCCTGTGTTCCGTCATCGAACAAGAGTCCATAAATGTTTGCGCTATCACGGAGAGGCTCGAGTCAACCGTCGTGGACTTATTTATATCGAACATGAAGTCTGGATTCTTAATAAAATTCACCCAAAATCTAAGCGGCAAACTATTCGATTTCCATGCGTGCGGTACCTCCGGGTCAACGATCCCGTGTTGCTTCGCGGCATCGTCCAGGAGATCGAACAGCCATTTTACAGCACTGGGTAGTGCTTCGTTCGCTGTTAGAATCGTATTCAAAAAATCATCGACGAACTTTTGAACGGTACCCTTCGTCGATAGTAATCTCGTTAAAAATATTTCAGGGATGGCTTTGTGTGTTCGTTCTGGATGATGATGCTTGCTACCGGTGAAACCCATACCTGGCGGATAGTGACTTTCTTCTATAGGCCTTACCAAATGATATAATCGTTGATTACCTCCATGACCGCTTTCTACGTCGCCGTTTGCTGTTATGATCGGCGGTGAATGTTGAGATTCGAAGTATAAACCGCTAACGGGATGATTGTACATTACAGGACTAATTAGATTGTGATTAGGTGTGGATGGAAGATGCGTGGACGAACAGTGATTCGCGTGACGATGTAGGTGATGGTGATGTGCATGGTGGTGAATGGACTGCTGCTGATGATGATAGTGCGATGGTTTACAATTGTGACACGGTGGTTTACAGGCGACGGAAAAACCATCGTTCTGTCTAGGAATCAACGACATCACTGCTGACTCTTTCACACCATAATGCGCCAACGTGTTTATCTTTTTCCATTCGCCGCTGCACTTTGACGTGAGATCCTCATCCTGGAGAGTTAAATGTCCGCCTCTACCGTGTCTCCATTCCAAATCTACGTCATGAACGGACGGCCTCAGTGAGAAAGGAGTATTCTTGTAGAGAGCATCTAGGATCTTGGACTTCACTTGATTTATAGTATCACAATCTAACACCTTGCACTGGATTTTCTCATCGAGATCATCTTGGACGACATGCAGAGTGACCACGCTGTGCTCAATCTGCTCACGGAGTAGCCTTTCTTCAGATAACGAGTATCTAGCGTCGTACGTAATCACGTCCACAGGACCCTTTTCTATCTGGTGCTTTATTGCCTTGAACAATAAAAATAGAGAGGAACCTGCGTAGTCTTTAAGGTAATTGTACATACAAAGAGCCATCCAGTTAGTTAGCATCTTTTCTACCACGGATTCGGTCCTTCTAAGCATCAACTGAGGATGCTTTGTGTTCACTGCCTTTTCAATAAGTCTTAGTAAAAGATTCATGAGTATATCAGTTGCATACTCCATCTTACCCATCAGGACGACCATAAGTAATGATGCAACATTCACTTTATCTCTAATATTAAAGTCTTTTTGAGCCTCTAAGGTTTCGATGAACGTTAATACGAAGTATTTATTATTGATCAGTTGCTCGAACTGGATCATGGCAGCATCGTAATTTGTACGAGACACATTACTACGTGATCTAGGATCATTTAATATAGGATGATGCGTAACACCGGGAAAAAATACTTTCATAATGTAATTCTTGTGGTCTAAAGTCGGAATACCGGACGACTCCAGATCAGCGGTTAAATCAGTCATATCGGTTTGTAGTTCAGCAAATGCTTGCTTACATTCCATCCTAACATTGCTTTCCAGAGTATCCATCTGTATCTGTATTCTTTTATATTCTCTCTCTGCTTGTGTACTCTTCCTCCTATATATTATTAACACTAAAACAAACAAAAACACAAGACCAAAAGTGCCAGCAGCTATTCCAGCAATTGCCTCCGGTGGGATCGGATAAGATTTAATCACTTCGTAGCGCAGATAACCAATGGGGAACCTTAGGCTACGACCCACACGTACTACCACCAAGGGTAAACCATTTTCAGTTTTAATTCCAAGTTCATCTGTATCAGCTGGTTGTTGATCAGGAGGAATGCAAACCAATTGAGTTAGAGCAAGCGAAGTCACGTTACATGGCATTGTACCGACAGTAACGTTCACATCAGACTCGTCGCTGGCAAAAATCAAATTTTCCCCCTCGATAACTAGCGTATCACCTTTATATAATTTAATGTTACGCGGAAAGGCAAGAAATTTCGGGTCTTCCACATAAAGTAAGCGATTTCTAAGACTCTTAAAATGCTTTTCCAAATCTCGTACACTTTCCACATTGTCCATAATAAATGCTATTTTCAAGGATAATTGAGATTCCTTTAACTTTAATGATTGAGGTGGTGTACTTTGGCTATTAGCAGTAGCACGCTCGTTACGTCGAAGAGTCATGAACCGCTTAGCAACACTAGGACTTGGGCATTCCATTTGCGTCGGGTTTAATACTGTACAAACAGTCCTATTTACTGGCAGTAGTTCATTGTCGAAGTATACCTCCATTTCGGGCTTCTGGATAGTATCTAGATTGGTGCCGTGAACGGTGATCATACGACCACCGGAAGCAAAACTTGTCAGTGGCTTAATCTCCATAATAGTAGGATCATGAGTGTAGTTATAGGGATTACCAATTAAAGTGCGATTCGCGCCGTCTATGCTAAGAGTCAGTCTGTCGATTCTTCTTACTCTATCGGATTTGCTTGTTACACAAGTTAATCTGGTACTACTCGCTTGCGTGGCGTTAACATGACACGCTAATTCGTCTAGGTAGGCTGATATAGTACTACCAATGTTCAAATACATTCCAGTAATGGCAAGTTGCGTACCACCACTTTGTGGGCCAACAGATGGGTAAACACCAGACAATCGTATATCCTTGTAATTAAATAACACTGCGCTTTCAGTGTAACCAGCGTCATTACCAACCACTACAGAGGCAGTGTCCGTTGCTTCGTGTCTTCCTGTACGGCAAACGATGCGTACGGACACTTCATAGTCGACTAAAGTACATGGTGTGTTACCAATATGTATTTTTCCATCCACGTCGCTTTCTTTCAGCCCCAAATTACTACCTTCGATAGTGACCAACGTCCCACCTTCGATCGGTCCACTGAGAGGTTTAATCATGTCTATCCTCGGTTTCGGACACTCGGTGAATGGCGAGTGCAAGCAAGAATGCCGGTACACGCAACTATTACCGCACCAAGTACATTCGAAACGCGCATCTCTGGTCACGCAAAGGGAACAATCTGCGTGTTCACGATGCGAACCCAACACTTCACACTTATAAAGGATGATAGTAGTCTTATCCACGTGATGATTAATGTTCCAGACAACCGTTACCTCTGCTTCGTATTCACCAGTGACCGCCTCATACGAGTAAACAGTTTTATCACAAACTATAAAACGGCTGCTATCGACACGGGCTTGTACTTTCAAATTAGCACCCTCGATCGAGACGATGCATTGAAAACCACTGTGTCCTACTTGAGGATGCGGTAAATTCTCAACCTCGAGCACTATCTCTTTGGGTACACTGTTAGGTAACATCAATGGTTCCTGGCGTTGAACGAACTTTGGACAATATTGTGCTCCGTGCGCGGCTAAATTTGCTTGATTCTGTGAACAGAAAGTTATCTTTTTTATAACAATACTAAATTTTATTTAAACATTAATACACTTACGTTTTCTCCCGAAATGATACCCTGACAGCTTGTGTTATGTGTACATTTATTATCATATACACACCAACTACAGGCCCATTGAGATTTTACACACTCTGTACACACGGTATGCCTAGAGCAATCGAAGAAAGCGAAATTTCGTGAAACAAAATCTTTATTTGTTTCACTAGAGCGCACGGATAAAGGTACCAGAACATGATCGGCCCCGTCTGGTATATTCGGTCTTTCAAGTACGGGTGGTGTAGGACAAGATAATCCAAATCCGGTCATTAGTGCATCTATAGGTTCCGCGTTACCAAAAACACATTTGTAATTTGCACCTGCTGGTAATTCGGGTAAAGTTCTGATTGTTAAGTGAACGGTGGTCATTTGATTGATAGGCATACGATCTGGAAGAACTTGCTCAAAATCAATGCATTGTTGTCCTGTACCTAAAGACAACCATCGTGGACTACTATGACTTGCTTTCTGACAATCTCCTCTAACTGTGCATCTAGAAATATACATTAATATTATTAAACAAAAGAAATAATGAAGAAAAAAATTAGATATTTACCTTTTTTCTAATGAACACCATCCACAATAAGGATCTTTCGCATCTAGACAACTGCTACAATTAGTATAACTACTGCAATGTTCAACTTGCACCTTAGAAATTTTAGAGGTCGATAAAACGTAAATATGTTCTCCATCTGGCGAAATCAAAGTATCAGGCATCAATCTGCTTCCTTTATCAATTACAATATTTTCGTAGACGAATGCTTCGTTTCCAGAAAGTAAAACTTTTTTCAGAGAACCCTCGTTAGTACCCAAGAATGCAACGGTATGACTTTCTGTATTAGCTATTGTTACAGAGGTAATGAATTCGTCAGGAAAATGTAAAATTGCTTGTCCCACAATCGGTGACATTCCGGAGATTTTCAAACCCACTTCACAGAAGTGCAAAATGTTGCCCGCTGTCTGGATAGAAAAATAAAGACACAACTCAATAAAAATATGCAATATTTTCAAATGGTAATATTTCAGTTCTTTAAATTTTATACTTACTCCTGCCGCAGGACATTTTCCATCTTGTATAGGGCCACTGACATATCCCATGTTTCTATATTTAGTACTACCATTGAGACACATATGGATATTTTCAGTAAATCTTGTTTCAATCTCTTGCAAACTGTACACGCAAAGTGCTGACCGAGACAGCGGTTCGTTCGTGATTCCTCTACTTGGAGAAAATACAGAGACAAAAATGGGATCACCAACGGAAATACCCAATTGCATGGCTATATCACTACCGGCTGGTGCCACTTTCGCGTCTTGCACTAAATTATAAGATTGCAATTTCCCATCTCCCAAATTAACAGAACACTGTAGCGTCACTTCTGTATAACTATCATAATTTGGGTCATTGATACAGCTTCGAGCCAATCTAGAGATGTAACCCTTTTCCTCTTCTTCAGGAAGATGAGACTGCTTTTGTACCAATACAAAATATGCATAGTTGTTGGCATTGAACCCATACACATATTTAACCAGGAAATGGTCTCGATATTTCACGTCGATATATACGATCGACTGTTTATTGAACGTATACTCCGCGAATTCTAAATTGTGGAGATTTCTGCTAGAAATAGCAGGCACATCATGCCTGTAATCTCCTCTATTAGTGAATGTAGTACCAACATAGAGTATATTTGTTTGTCCCCAAGCATTGTATTTTTCGGGCCCAATAAAAGCGTATGTAGAAGAGCTTTCATCATTTGCTGCTACACTATGGGGAATGAATTCCGGCTTAATAGATATGTTTGACATTTTGTACTTTTCACAAGCACCTTGAAGAAGGGAACCGCATGCAATCAGTGTTTGTGATTCAAGATCAGCGATTAATAGTTTGTTTACATTATCCATTAAAGATGTAGTTATGTCTCTGGAAGGACAGCCTGTTGCATGGCACTGGGGATTATCCAATCTTGGTCCTGAAAACAATAATGAATAACAATAATTTTTTTAGTAATGTTTCCATAATACAAATACATATATATCTTTTATAAAATATGCAATTCTCATAAAAAAAATGAATAGCTAACCTGTGGAAACATATTCCTCCAGTCTGAGATTAGAATCTAACTGTAAAAGTCTGTTGATGGCACCTGCATATAATCTTCCTGTTGCAGGATCTATAGTAAGGTGATTAAATCGAAGGGCACCTTCCCTCGTTGTATTTGGATCTAGAGGATAAAATCCATATCTTTGACCATCTCCCATAGGAAACTGTGTTACAATGTGTAACGATTTATTTTCTTGCACAGGTGGAGCAGTACTAGCAGGTGTATCTATGGCTGCAGTTACCAGTACCACCAGGAACCAGGTAGCAACAGACATGGATGAAAAGGATAATCGATGAAATGGTAATAGCAGTTTAGGAGATAACACAGTAGGCGAAATGGGAAATGATACAAATCCCAAGAATCTCATGATGTGTAGGCAATAGTTGACAAAGCACATGCGCACACGCTATGCGTGTGCGTTTGTGCATGTACAAGTCTAGGGTAGGAAGCTTAGAAAATATAATAAGGGTATTTGTCCCACTGGTAGAAGGCCAGTATCAGTATAGTACTACCAATTACACATGTATCCAGGCACCGACATGATGCACATTGCCTGGCACCTCTGGAACATTTCAAAACCACAATTACAATTAGTTATTTATTCTTAAAAAAATTTCACACATCCATAAATTTTTCACCAATATCTACCAATTAACCAAATAAAAAATTGTTCATAAAATAACATTGACTATATATTAAATTTTAAGAAAAAGTCTAATTTACATGAAAAAAATTAAATAATTTTAGCATAATAAAACATTATAAGAGAAAAAACGAAAATGTCGAAGACACATCAGGATATATCATTAAGACATTTCGAACATTCATATTTTGTCAGGTTTACGTTACTTATCTAAATACACGAATATCCACGATCAAACCACACAATGATTAACTATAATACTCGAGAAGTAAATTGTCAAAATGTAAATAATGTATCACTGACCGATTTCGATACTAAAACATTTCAACGACGATGTCAGGCTAGGGCAGATGGCTCCTCCACACTTTTTGAGTAACACCGTTGCACGCACCGCCCTTCATTAGTGTGAGCAGCATAGCTGCACTTGACAGTTAAGGCCAGTGTCTTTGCACAAAGGCAAGGATATTCTACTCCTTGTCAATAATTGTCTAACAAAACACAAACGTACTAAATTACTCAATACTCAATAATAAAATATTCTAGAAACTCATAAACATTCCCGGGAACACTCATAAAACACGAGAATATCCACGGGTAATTACTGAAAAAGAAAAAGGAATTACCTCCAGCATGAAAAAAGCTCGCAGCTTCGATTCGCTCGATCTGATATGATCATCAGTCAGCTCGTGTTAACTTTCCTTCTTTTTCCCTTGATTCACGAAAATTTCATATATACAACGAATTAAAATAAAAGGAAACAAGTTCGATTTATTACGTAGAGTCAACCCTTTTCATGAAAAAGCCAAAGTGTATAACACGACTACACGATGGAATGTTCGTACGCCAGAGTCGCTACGACACATCGCGGATATGCACTCACTATGTCCTTGATACAGGTCTCTGATATAGTATCCGAACGATGAAACAACGAAACGCACAGTTTAGACTTAATGGAATTCCTTATTATCTCTTGTAGTAACGCGTAAAGAGTATAAATACCGTTTCGTTACTTGATAATAACACTAAACAGGGAATCGGAATGAGCCGCCATTAAAATTCGACCGACAGCGACAGGCTGCACGAGTTTAGAGCAAGTTGGGGGCCGTGGCTACGGCATGCGCCGCCGCTTGTTCATTATCTTTCTCTCTCTGTTCCTCTCGTCAAGCTTTTCCCACGGTTCAGTGTCTCTCCTTGACTAGTTCTATCACTCTCTTCTTCCCAACTTTCTTTTTCTTTCTTACGGTTGTGTGTGGGATACTCTATCGGACTTACAGATGCCGCGTCCTCCCGTGGCTGAAACCCTGTACTGTTTACTTTAATGGTAAAAGCTTGTAAAACTAGTGATATGCTTCCGAACCATCAACCTAGCGATGAACGTTCGAATCTCAATCTCAAAACGATTCCAAGCTTTACGAGACTATGGAAATACGAAAGATTTTTAACATCATTGGAACTCTTAAAAGTCTTTCACTACATCCAACTTTTATCTTGAGTCTTCAAAGATTTCAGCACGTCTTGAAAGTCTTGGCAGGTTTAAACATTAATTGCTACTGTTATATTACACTATACATCACTTATAATTCATATCAAGACAAAAATAAAAAATAACAAAATCACGTTGCAAACTTCGTTTTTTAAAAAATCGGGTTTGAAAACATGAATTTGCCTAATTCTAACTAGATAGGAGTAGACAAGGAGATAATTCTACATGTGGAAATAAGTCGAAAATGTAGAATAAAGTATTTTTTTAAGACCTCGTTTTTGAGACAATCAAATTTGAAAATTTGCCAACACTCTCAATATATACATAAAGATAAATAATGTAAATGAACCTGTTTATGGCTTTCATTAAAAATTTATGTCCATATACCGTTTAGACAAAAAAGTATTTATATATTAAAACTGTTCGTAAAATATCAAATACTTACCAAGCCCTTAAAATTTACCAAAATTCTCAAAACTTTCAAACCTATTTTTCCAAGCATTCAAGGTTTTCAAGACCTCTAAGCTCTAAAACGTATTAAAAAAAGATTCGAAACAATTCGAAGTGTTTCAAATCCCACCACTACATGGACTTGTGAATCAATTCAAAATTCAAATTACTTCAAACATGATTCGATATTTGAAGCATTTAAAAGTCTTGGTGAATCCTGAGCCCTTAAAGCTTCGATAATTTTTGGAAGTTTTAATGGATCTTGAAAATTCTGATAAATTTCAAAATTGATAAGTATTCAACGTCTTATATCTTGTATTATATTTTACCTTCAGTGGCTTATATGTAGAATATATTAACAAGATAGTTAGTATCTTATAAAAGATGTATAATTATTATGATTATTATGTAAGATATTAATGGTCTCATTAATATATAATAGCTGTAGTCACCAAACTCTTAAGACATTATATTAAATTTTCAGTAAGTTTTGAAACCTTGAAATCTTCTAAATCATTCAATATTTATCGAAACTTGCAAAATTCAAGATTTATACAATATTTCAAATGTTTTAATTATCAAATCATTCGAAGCAATTAATACTGAAAAACTTCGAATCGGTTTGAAATTGAGATTGATTACTATATTCCCAATGTACTAGCTCAAGAAGGCGTCCAATTTAAGACGAAGCGATAATGTTTCCTAGGCGACATACGTAAAGAACGAGAAGAACAAGGCGCTTACAATGGAATTTGACTTATAACTTTATTGGGTGGGTATAGCACTTCTCATATTTTCTCTCTTTTCTTCCCATAGCTTTTGGTGACACCCGATTTTCCATTATGCCTTGTAGCGAAAATCTTCGATGTAAGATGTTTTTACGCATTCTTTTGTTTTTAATCTCCTTTGTACTCACATTCTTTACATACCGCACAAATAAAAACCCTTTGTAGAATATCTCTTCATAAGTCGACTGGTTTAAGTAGTCAAGTCTAAAGTGACTCATGTGTCACAATTTATTATTGTAAATATGTTATTTACACATATAACTAAGCTTCAAACAGCTTAATAACGCTTTTCTTATTTTTCTTTTCGCATTTATGGAGAGGGTTTGGATTTTTTGGCTGTGGTATTTTTTCATTTTACATGTAACAAATACAATAGATAACTAATATAGCAGGTCATAATTAAGAACATGATAATCGACGTATAACATAACTATGTAAGACTGGATGCATCCTATCTGTCCCTCTGAACGTATGTATCGACCATTTTCTTAAACTCGTTATACAATATATATGTAAAGCTGTGTATATCTGTATTTTGTGTCTGTATGTGTCTCTCTAATATTTACTTAAATGTTAACTTCTTACAGACCGATTACATCTTTAAAAGGAAAAATCTCTATACTTCTATATAGCCAAACTTAGTATATACCTAAATAGACACTTTTAATATCATAGATGTTTTCTTAGATACAAATACACACTTTTTTTCAAAGTCTCATATGTTTTATGCACGACAAGTAACAACTTGTCAATTATAAGGAAGGCTTCCTCAAACACCATATAAAAATTATAAAACAGAAAGAATGTTTAAAATTTACCACCTAAGAAGTTATTATACATGAGTTTATAAGAGTCGGTGCTATGGCCAGCCTCCTTAGGCCTTTTATATACGACAATGTCAAAATTAAAATCTAGGCTAAACTGTCTCACCTCCTGGCATACAGGTGGATTTTTTTTTATTTCTATTCGGAACTGTGTTTCACTCAGATTTAAGCAGCGTCGAACTACATTGTGTAAAATGTTTTTGATATTTATACTCCTGCTGGTCCGCTTAGTCTTTCAGCCATATTCTTTGTCTAGTATTCAAGTTTTATAATTATTCAACAAGTCCATGAATATCCAGCCTCGTTCTTAATACCGCTCATCCGTAAACTAGAATTTAAAAACTAGTTACGGATGAACTGAGTTATTACAAGTACAAAAAAGGATCGTGATCTACATTGTTTCATATCATGCGACTTCTTATATGTATGTTTAATGTGCCAATATGTAAGAGCGCGTTCAAAGCGCTACGATTTATTTAGGTAAATTACGTATCTGCTTGCAAGGGTGTACTGTATTATGCATTAATAACCTTTTCACTGACGCAAAAATGTTGATAGTAATAGTTTTAGTATTAGTGGTAATTTTATCTGTGGTAGTAGTACTGATGCTGGTGATAATGGTGGGATATTGTATCGTAGACGACAAGTGAAACCACCTATCCCAATGAGGGGAAATCATTTTCATCATCTACTTTAGGAGCATTTTGACGTCCTCGAGGCGACCTCTGTTCAGATTGTGAAGCCTAGAAATAAGAAATATATATAATTTGCATTACATCTAACACACTAAGTTTCAACTGAAAACGAATACAAATACTTACAGGACCACGTGAGTCTCCATCTCTAGGAGCTCCACGATTACCAAATCCACGACCATTTGCACGTTCTCCACGACCTCGTCCTCGACCACGTCCACCAGAACCGCGTCGAGAATCACTAAATTGTATCTCAATACCTAACACTCGTTTTTGCCTTCCAACACGTTGCGGATATTCCGCAGCAGCATCATATTCTTCTTCTTCTTCTTCTTCTTCATCAGCTCCCTCCTTCTTCCTTTCCAATGCATACATCTTCTTCCAGCGAGTCAAATCTTCACCTTCTCCAGCTTTGCGTAAATTGTATTGAGGCTTCACTCTATTATTACGTAAAGCTTTCCATTCATCCAAAGTCAATTCGCGCGATTCTTCCTCAGCAGGCTTTTCTTCCACCGCTTCCGCAGTTATCTCTCCTTCTTTTGTTTCTGTGGTCGTTTGGTTGGCATCTCCATCAGGTTTTTCATTAGCCCAATCTTGATTTTCTTGATTCAAACTCTCTCTGACAATAGAATAAGGAACACAAATGATTGAAACGTGAATTTTTGTGAAATCAATTTTGTTAGAATCAATACTTACTCAATCTCATCATTGTGGGTACCCCAGTTATGGCTACCAGCACCATCCTTTTTGTCCACTGGTTTAACTCCCCTGCTTAAACATGTAAACAACGGATTTATTAATGTTAAATACTTATCAGGATATAATTCAACAATAATAAATGAAAAATTATATATACGTTTTATCAGAACCAGATTGACGATCAAATTCACGTTTTCCACGATAATCATATCCTCCACGGCCGCGTGGTCCACCACGTCCACGCACCATTCCGCGCATTCCACCACGACCCCTACGCTCTCCATATTCTCCACGTTGATTATCATTAGAGTTTCGGAACTCTCGAGTTTCACGTCCCTCACTGAAGAATTAAAAAATAAAAGATTACAAAAAGAAATAAAAACATTGTCAACACTTCTTTTTTTTTTCTATATTTGTATACTAACCCGGGAGGTCCTCGTCTTAGTTCTCCCTGGCCACGAGGCGTTCTTTCACCATCCTCACGATTACGCCTATTGTTCCGTTCTTCTCTAGTTTCTCCAGAGAATTTGACGTTACGATCTCCACCACCAGTTCTTGATTGCGGTGGCTTTTTATCGCCAACTATATAAAAAAATCATAATGTTAATAAGTAAAATTAAATTATTACAAGTAGTAAATTTATTAAAAATTAGTAATTTATATATATATTTCATATATCTACATAATAGCCTAATATGAATAATAATATAAATAATAATGCCTATAAATAATGCATATTTACAGTTACTAATAATTTAGAATATATAAAAACTTTTATATTATCAAAGTAATTTCTCATAATATTAATTTTATATTTTGACATATGAGCCTCTTGCCACATGCCAAACCAAACAACTCCAACTTTTGTCCATTTCTCAATTTCATTATCTAAGTAAATAATTAATGTTTAATTCTTTAAAAAGAAATAATGTTTGCATAAGTTCATTTATCATAAAGGGATAGTATAAATAATAATAAATTCCAGGATAAATTTTAAAAAATAATATTTATAGAATATATATATTATTAGTTTTGGAATTGATCAATGTAGCTTCTGAATGACTTACACAATCAAAGCAAAAGCACATACATATACATGTTAATATAATTTTAATATAGTATATCGATTATTTGCAGCAAAAATAATAAGAGCCTTATATAAACCATCAAACAATGAAATATAATACAATCTCCAATCACCTAACGCATAAATCATTTTTCATTAAATTATATTAGTATCCTGCACATACTTAACGATTGTGTAAAAATTTCGAGATAAATCACAGCAGCTTATCGTAATTATTTGTTAAATGACACGTGGGGTCACCATTGGTAAATTCTATTTTTACGATACAAGAACCTCACACTATGCGGTATAAAAAATTCTCAAAAAGTTACAAGAAATATGAACATTGGTACAATAAAATCCATACAAATTGTTCGAACTTAAAGAATAGCATTGAATGAAAGAATTAATAGGAAGAAATGATTAGCAACAGAACGAGAAAATCGTTAAGTGTGCGGCAAAATATCAAAAGCACATGGACCCACGAGGGACTAGGAGCGACGGCCATAATACCGCGCACGAGGCAAGAACGCAATGAAAAATGACTAACCTTGATCTTTCTTCAAATCTTGGACCTTAGATGGTTGTTGCTGGGAATCCTTGATCACGCGATTTTTTTGAGTTTTATTACCGGTTCCTTTCTGTGCGTCCGGCTGCTTACTCTTATTCTCCTTCTCCGAAAGCTTCTCCTTTTTCCTAGCTTCCTTCTTTAGTTCCTCTTCTCGGAGCTTCTCGTGCGGATCTTCGTCATCACCCAACGCTAACGAGAACTTGTTGGTAACGGCAATGCTGTACATATTTTCCATGATGTCTCTTATCCTCTATTCGTCGAGGATCACGCGAAAGTTTCACGGCTACTCTTGAGCCCTTGTGTAACAGAGACATCCAATATTTCAATATGGCTGAGTCGGAGAATAGTTCACCACGAGGTCTGTGCTCAGGGAGGGACCGCATAATTGTCTTGCACCCAGCGCGCCACCTCCCCACCAATATTATTTATATCGTCAATTTTATATCGTTTCAGGCAGTAAATCACCCTCTAAAATTAAATTTTTAATTTTAATCCTGTCATATTGTCAAAATAACTAATATTCATCGATAAAGCAAGATAGTTTTTCATACTGCCGTTCTCAAAGAAACCGGCATTATTTCCATGAATTACTTAACGCCAACTGAGTATATTTTCTTATCTTTTATACTACTTTATCTTATTGTCGTACAATAATATTTATACACGCTATTTTTGGTCGTATATCATATTTCATAGCGTTTAAATAAAAAATATCAATTAGTAGTATTAATGATGTTCGATACCTGATGGCTACGATTTATTTAATAATTGAAAATCTCGTATGACCGCATATTATGCAATGATATTGTTTAAAAGATTCTCTCAAAGATCGTTTCCCCAGAGTTATTTTTCGTCCGTCGAATTACACCTTTTATGTTAGCTGATTAAATTTTTTATTATTTATATACCTAACATATACATACATATTTATATGAGAGTCTATTATCTCTCTACGGTGTAAAAATAAACGTACTTTATTATATTTGAAGGTATGTACCTTTTTGCAATTTGCTAATTAGATGAAGTATGTATATAAACATAATTATAAATGCATATAGTAAATATAAAGTATATATAATGTTGTTATCATTTATATTTTGTCTTCTTTTTGTTTAAAACATATAAAATATGAATGTAATTGATAGTAGAATTTCAACCTTAATTTAGGTGAAACATTATTATTTTTAGTATAAAATTTATTAAATCTGGAAAAACGTTAAATAAAAGAACACGATATTAAAACTATAGGTATATAAATCAATAGTAAGATAATTTACGATTTTCTACATGTAAGGTGTAAAATGGTATCAATAGTGTTAAGTGTGTATTTCTTCTAACAACATATAATATGTTTTTTTCAATTTGCATTTCATATATAAGTACATTATAAAGTATAAACCATTTATGAAATCCTTATGCCGCATTCTTATGTAAAATAGAAGTTGTGAACATGAAAAAGTCTTAAAATCAAAGTTTCTTCAATTCAAAATACAATATTAATATATAATAATATTTTACAAATGAAAAAATTGTTTTCAATAATATTTTACTATACATAAATATATAATATATACATGTGTTCAACAAATCTTCATATAAGCAATATGTAACTATTATTTTATAACAATAAGTTTCAAATGTACAGACGTTTAATTACGATAATATTCTTTACACACCGCCTAGAATATTATAATTTTTCTTTCATTTGTTAAATTAGCGTAAAATACTTTGTGAGATACATATTACATATTTTCTACTTCTGAAAACACTTACAATTTATTTATTTTTACAAATATTTAGTACCCAAATATATAATTCAAGTTTAAGTAAAAAATAACACGTAATTTACCATAATTAACCAATCACTTATACAAATAACAATAATAGGCTAACTTTGTATTACGCGTTTCTTCCTTCGTCACGCCTTTGATTGGTCGACGCGTTGCTCGGAAAAGAATGCGCGCGCACGAGAATGAAGCCGCGTGTAGAAAACAGTCGGTAAGACGATGCCAACAATACGAGACGTAGTAGAAATTGCTATCCTGTTTCCCGAGCTAATCGTCAATTTAGAAAAAGAAATTTAATTGTCTAATCGATTATAAATTAACTTTATCTTATTATTGTAAACCCGCTTCATACATTCTTACTTATATACATATACACAAGTCGAACCGGGTATATACTACGTTTTGGCGGTTCATTAGTTGCACGCGGTATACGAAAGGGTGGCAGAAAGAAAGAGAGAGAAAGAGAGTAGGTGGTTGTACTAACACGAACTTTTTAAGGTGGCGGGCGAGAGTAAAGTGAAAAACGTGAAATGGAATTGCACACGCCGAAGCGTGAGACGCGTTTGTTGACAGAAGCGTTGCCGTGCAGTCCGCCAATGTGCGATAGCATGCTTTATCCGTGGAACTGGGGCGACGAGGCGAGAAACGTGAATCTTAGTCCGGGTAGCTCGTGCTCGTCACCGGAATACAGGGAGCATAGTGTGGTGGCCACGCGAAATGGGCCTCGGTCACGTTCAGGAGGCTCGGAGAGTCATCGTCGTGGTCGACCAAGAGCCGATGCTCTTTCCAATCTTATGATGCAAGGAAGTACCTCACCGAGCAGTATAAAATGTACTTATTGTAGCCGTGTATTCCCAAGAGAAAAAAGCCTCCAAGCACATTTGCGTACCCACACAGGTATCCATTATTTATTATTTTTAGCATTAATCCGATCGTTTTTCCATGTTTTATAGAGAATAGAAGCGATTTCGATGGAAGTTTCTGTGAAAAAAAGTTATCACACGGCCCGTTAATAGATTGTACAGCCATATGATTTTAACGGTTTGGCCAACTCTGTGCGGTCACGCGTCCCGCCAATCGCCATCATACGTACTTTAAATAATTAAATGACTTATTTGTAGAAACAGCCTCGCGTGAATGTATCGATTTCGTTGAATATGAGACTTTTGTAGTATTTCTTGCAATCGAACAATAAAAATTTTATTTATAATAGAGGGAAAAAAAATATTTTTTTATAAATTTCGAAATATTCTTTGTTTGGAGGAAAGAAAAATGATCTGTGGCTTTCCTACCTAAATTGCTTTACTGCATGGAAAGTTATTTAAATTCTTTCTTTATTTATTTATTTAATTAATTTATTTTATAAAAATAGTTCATTAGAGAGCATATGTATTTCTTTTAGGAAGTTTAATTTGCACTTTTTCAATCAATCTTTTTATTAATCATTATTTATAAATTATCATTAAAAAAAGACGTTAATATTTTATGTATTAAAAATTTAATTTAGTGATTTTTTTATGTACCAACATTTGTAGATATTTTTTTATTTTCGAGTATGAATTTTTGTTACAAATGAATAATTATTATTTTAGGGGAACGTCCATATCCATGTGATTATCCTGGATGTACAAAAGCCTTTACGCAATCAGGGCAATTAAAGACCCACCAACGACTGCACACAGGAGAGAAACCATTTTTATGTACAGAACCTGGCTGTGAAATGAGATTTACGCATGCCAATAGGCATTGTCCAGATCATCCATATGCTACTCTCACACGATCTGATGATTTTGTATTAAAACCAGTATCAGAAAATACTGAATTACCTCATGATGTTACTAGATGGCTAGAACGTTACAAAATGTCCAGAGAAAGGGAGGATAGAACACCTACAGGAAAGAATGAACGTAAGAAAAAGACATGGAAGAGTAGCTCAGAGAATCACAAAAGGGTTAAGTCTAGAAAAGGTCTGATGATGGATGCAACAGGAGAGCAAGAAAATCTAGATTGCAAGCAATCTAATCAAAGATTGTATTGTGGAGAGAGTCAAGACAGTCAAGAAGAAAGTCAAGATGAAGATCCAGCAGTATTACAAACATCTGAAGATGAAGAAATATCAACAAAGTTAGCAATTACTCCCTTAAGAAGACCATTAGATAGACTGCAGCCAAAGAAAAGATGGTTACGCGAAGCTTGTTTAGAACAGCAACTAGCCAAACCTTTAAATTGGGACACTAAACCTATCAATGTACCTATAACTACTTCGTTTAAAATTAATGGTAACCAAATGCAGTGGAGCTCACCTGTTGATAATTCATCTGCCTTGTTACATAATTCATGTTTAAATGCATGTAAAGAAATTGAACTTGCAAAGTCAGAAGTAGATTCTCCTTATACATCTACACAAATATCTTGGGATGGAGCTACTGAAAATGAATCTCTAGAACCATCTGTTAAAGAAGAACCAAAATATGTATTTGAAACATCTCAAAACATTTGGAATTCTTCACAGCATCATATGAACAATTTTACGAATAACATGAACCAAATGAAAACCAATATTAACCACTCTATTTCTAAGTTTGAACCTTCCAAAAGTCCGAATCATACGTATTGGGACAATAATTTAAGAAACGAAACGACTGAATCTCCAATAAATCAGTCTAACGTGAAAATTCAGGATTTTGCTCAAAAAGATATTTCCAAACAAAATACGTTTATGAATTCTCATATTAGCGAAAATGTAACGAGACCAACTGTGTTAATGTTGGCTGGAAGTTTCAATAATAACAACAACAACAATAACAATAACAATAATAAAGACGCAATTTCAAAAGTACCACCAATTGAATCTGAAACAGGATTAAAAGTAGTTGTTCTTAAACAGGAGGATAATATTATCAAGTTACCAATTCCAGAAGATAGCCAGAAATGGCTAGGAGCTTTAGCTTTGATGGAATTAGCTAAAAATCAAGAAGAGACAGGGAGAGGTGTGAGTTTTAAACAGAACAGAAATGAATTCTCTGAGTTGAATTATACCCATTTATAGACTGTGATTATTGGCTATTGTAGTTTCATATTATTTTTGTATGGCAGCAAAAAATAAAAATGCATTTATTGCCATAATGTAGCATTTTTGAACATGTTAATAAGAAATTCTAATCTGTCTTTCTTGTTACACAATCAAGTAGCATCTTTTACAATTTTCTTTTGATATTTTTCTAATTACATTATAATGTTACAGTTTATGTTGGCCATTTATTTGCATTTTACTGTAAAACTATATGTTATGACTTTGCCATTATTAATATTCCAAATAGTTAAAATATTTGAGGTTTTTCTTTTTCTGTTTTTTCCGTTTTCTTTAAAAATATAAATTAATGTGTACAAAAAATATATTATGTTTGTAACTTTGTTAAGATTTAAATGTGTATTCACATGAAATTTAAAAATTTGAAACATATCTTTATTTAGAGGAAATAAAGCCATAACAGTTTTCTTTTATAAAGGTACTCATTATCAGTTTCATGTATCTGTATACACTGTTATAAAAATATACACATTTTGCAAACGATTTTCTTATAACATATGCAAGCAATGAGAGTATATTACTGTAACATTAAATTATATAAAAATATTCTTTCTTTTGAAACTTTTGTTGTTCCGGTGAAAGAAAGAAACAAAATTGTTATATTTTGCGAAAAGTTAAACATTATACTGTGCATATACAATGTAACTTATAAATTTTATCTGTACTTTGTGATTATATACTGACATGAATATATTCTTATATACTTTTGATTCGTAAATGAAAAAATTCATTAACTTAATCATTCACCTGATTTGACAAAAATTTTAAGTATTATTTTCTTTTCATTGATTATACTTGCATATTCATTCTAAACAATTTATGTAATAACTGTTAACTTTGCCGCTATTTGATGTAATTCATGTGAATAGTTTTCAATGTTTGACTTATTATTTTATAAAATTATAAAATGTTACGTTTTCCTTTTAGGTAATAATGCAACAATTTATTTATTATTATCGGCCATACCATATAACGATACAAAAATTTGTGTGATACTTAGAATATTAAAAAAATTTACAGAGGAAAATTTTTTGTCGAAAATATTGGATGAAGTTTGTAAAGTATTTAATTGGAATAAATATAATTATTATTTATAAGATGTTATAAAGGAAAAGTAATGGGTAGTGATAAGGTAAACAAATCTTTCATTTGTAATATCATTAAGTAATTTTAACTCCTACTATTTTTTACTAGATGTGTACATATGTGAAATATTTTAATAAATATTTTTAAAAATTTTACGAAATATATTTAATTACTTCATAACACCAGTACATAAAATACATATAATGTGATTAAGAAAAATTTTTTAATTATATCTGGTATTTTTTTCATTATAAATTAACTTTAATACTTAATAAAAAATACATACATAATACCAGTCTCTTTATGATTCAACTTTTTAATATTTAATATGCAATATTGGTAGTGTTGTATCAGGTTATTGTAATATCATTTTTCTTTTGATTTTGTAGTTCTTACATTATGTGATTCTTTATTTAGAACATTGTGTTCCATACATCTTCTTGTAATTCTTAATCTAGTATTTTCACTTCCGCGCGTGAGTGTTTTTTTCAAATTATCTAAATTATTTTGGTCCAAGTTTTCTGTATTTTCTTCGTTAATTCTATTCTGTTTTTGATACGATAAAATATCTCTTTTTATAAAAGATACAGATCCTTCATGAAATTCAGATGTTACACTCTCTTTGTTCATTGGATTCAAATTATCTTCTGTTTTGTTGATAGAAAAATTCTTAAATAGTGCGATTACTTCATTAATCTTACTACAGTCATTCGAAGTTGCTTTCTTTGAATTTCGTGTTTTTCTAGAATTTTTTTGCAAAATTGTATTCACTTTAAGGTCTTCAACTGTTTTAATTAATTTCTGAATATTTTCGCTTGTTGCAAGCTCGTCTACATTATCTATTGTTTCATTCAAATATTCTGATATTTCTGGTGCTAATAGCTCGATCTTTTTGATTACATCTTTCATCGAAACGTTTGAATTGTGTTGCTTTGTATCAATCAATTCCTGCAACGACAAACTCCTTTTGAATTGATTTGTTTCCTGTTCGGTTTGATTAACAGTTTCAGAGTATTCTTCATCGAAAATTTTTCGTCTCGTTAATCTACTATGCGATCTTGTCCTTTTGTATCTGGGTGGTGATGAAGAAGTATCTTCATCGTCACTGAAGTTCATACTAACTTTGGTTAATTTTAAAAGAGGTGGAGTTCGATTACGCCGAAGAGTAATAGGTTTCTTCACTCGAGTATTATTAATAATTGGTGTTATACAAATACTCCCTTCAATGCTCGACTTTTGCACGTATTTACTTATGTCAATATCAGAAGCATCAGGAACAGTAAATTCTGTAAAAAATTAAATATAGTTTTATGTTTCAACTTACATTGTATTTATACATACATAAGTACTTACTAGAATAATCAGAAGGATTAAATATATTTTGAAAACGATAATCAAGCATCAATTCTTCAACAATCATGTATATTGGATGTCCTTTCAATTTGCACATGTTGCATATTCGAATCAGTAAAGAGATGATACTCATTATTTTCTCTTGTTTTGTATGCGAAAAATTTCTCAGGAAGTAAGAGAAGTTTATTAATAATAATACATAATCTATACTGTAAAAACGTTCTTGCCAAGGAAGACATTCATTACTACATGATAATATGTATCTTTTTGTTTTCATCAAGTTTTCCTTTATTTTAAATGCACCATGGAAATGTTGTAATGAAGCTGTGGTATTTTTTTGTAATGCATATAATTGTGCTCTAATATGAGTACTTGTAAATACCAAATAATGATATGATGTATTTTGGCAAACATAACAATTACAATCTTTATGACACATAAATTCAGGTAAATCAAACACTTTATTTCGGAGAACTGGTGAGGTACTATTCTCAGGAAGATCTCTAATAGGATCTATAGTTCGAGTTGGCGTTATTAAAACATTTTCTATATTCATTTTCGCAAGATTACTGTTCATGGATAGTTTAAATGTTTCAATATTTAGAATATGTTCCAATCCTTGAAGTTTTACTTCACAATCGTTTAGTTGTGTACGTGATAAGTCGATGTAACAGAGAGATTTTAAAATTTCCGCAACTCTTATGGTTGCCCCCAACATTTGTGCTGTTTTTAATCGCCGTACTAAATGAGCGCTAATTTCTTGGAAAGATAATAAACAGTTCATTCGTAAGGACAAATTAACAGTGGCAGAGAATAGTATGTCGAATCCAAACAGATACTTATGTTGAGGTTTCCCTAAAAAAAGTATTGGAATATAATATTACAAGTTACGAAGATAGAAAGTGCGTTTATACACAAAAATTTTACATTTTCTTTCAGAAAGTTCCTCGTTTAAGTTAACCAAAGAATACAAAGTTTCAACAATATATCGAGTGTACTCTTCGTGTTTGATATTTTCTTTGTATAAATAGCAATTGTATAAAATTCTATCAAGGCTGTATAAGTATACAGCTATATTTTTGAAGAAAGAAATCCCTGGTAGTTTTCTGGACTCATCAAGTAATTTTCTAGCTTCATCATGCTAAGAATAAAATATATGAAATAGTTATAATGTTTTTAATAATTTATAGATAATAAACTTACCATGTTACATTCAAAGTAAAAATCTGATAAGCTTATCCAAAAAATAGCGATCGCGTAAATTATATCTTCATCATTATTATCTTTCAATTTGATGACAAGCTCTTTAGCAGTATTAATCCATTCATAATTAATATACCTCAAAGATATGCAACGTCCAATAACTAAGAAGTTAACAATATTCTAATTAATATTATAATTTCTATATGTTTCAAAAAAAGAAAGTTTAATATTTATGTACCATAAATAATTGTAGAATTATCTTGCAATTCAAATGCTAATGCATATGCAAGTTTCCATATATTAATTTCACATTCTTCGTACCTGTATAAATGAGCATATTCACCTGCTATGACTAATATACGTAAAGTTATCAATGGTTCGTATCCCTTTACAATTTCCTTCTGTTAATATAAATATACATAAATATTTAGGAATTAATTTTAAGTAAAAATATAATGGAAGATGCGACGATAATCAAACTTACGAGATTTTGTTTTAAACATCTCTCCCACTTTTTTAATGGCACCTGTAAGTATGTCATAAGTCTAGAGTCTTCCTTGATATTTATCAAGCTATAAGCTGGTATTACGTTACGAGATTCATTTTCTCCAATTTCGTTTATTTTTGGAGCATACAATGTGAATTTCGTATTTTCGATTTCGATCTGGGTCCTTTTGCTCACAGCACGCAATTGTGATACAAAGATGTAAAATTCTAAATTGGCTTGTAAACACAAAACGGAGTAATCCACCTGAATTTCTTTCAAGTTTGAGATGGCTTGCTTAATACATTCTAAAATATCTTCATTGTAATCGAAATTTAATGAATAACATACTAACATTTGGACCGTGTAAGCGTATTGTATTGGGTTTACTTTTAAAGTTTCCAATTCGCTAAGAACTTTCTGAATTGCGACAGATAGATTAACTTTTGCTTCTTGTAAACCTTTTACCTCCTTTAAACATAATTCTACAAGATCGTATTTCGATAATTCTACAGTTAATCCTAATTCTTCTATTTTTGATTTATCTTTCTTCAAGCACGCTAGCATGGTCATTTCCATAATTTTCTTGCAAGTTACAGACTTGAGTTTTATATTTGTCCACATGCGAAATGCTTTTGAATCTGGATCATTGTAATTCAATAGCGCATTTAATGCAGTTGCAGTCATTGCTTCTCTGTACATGCCATGATTGTAATGAAGACTACTTATTTTATGTAATATGAAAGCAATGGGCTTTTGAAGATTGATATGCCGTGATTTTGATTCAATTCCATCAAGCCGTATAATAGAAGTAAATAACAAAGAAAATAAAAATATGCTTTCTTCATAAAAGCAACCAGATATTATGCCTAAGTTATAAATCAAGGCACTAGAGATGGACCATAAATGACTCCACAATTTGCATTTACATTCTTTCATTTCATAGATAAATGCTATATTTTGCTCCAAAAACCTTCTAGCTATTACACAAATATCTTTTGATAAATCGTTTGTAGAAAATTTGCTAATTAAATTGATACATCTGGTCTTTATAGCTACTGCATTATATATATCTCTTCTGACCATACAATTTTCACTTTGGCAAGATTTACATTTGTCTGATGTCTGTTTGATAAAGCATATACTCATAGATCCAACTAGATTCATTATTTCCAACAATAAGTCATTTTTTATATATACTTTCTTCTCACTTTTTATACATGTTTCCCAATATATAAACAATGGTTCTAAAATATGGACAATATTGAATGTAGCCCATTTAATAGATCCTGTATATCCATAGATTTGTGTAAGTCTTTCATAACTATTGGCCAACTTTTGAATTGCTTTAACATCATTTTCTATTAAATATTCAACTGGCTTTAAAAGTATAAGGCATATAGACTCAAACAATAGAAAACATTGGTAACATTCTTCATCCTCAACTAAAATCTTCTTAAAATAATTGCTCATAGTATTTAAAGTTTTGGTTGGTGACTTAAGGCACTTTTCATTAATATTTTCACATATAATTCTACTTGTTATATGAAGCATATGACGACATATGACATGCTTCTCTTCAATGTTAAATAGTAATTTTGTCTGGATTAAGTAATCAGTGGTAAATGTAGAGAAATCAGATAAACATTTATTTGTTTCTGAATTCATGACTATAATTTTATCCAAATATGAACTAATCTTTGAAAGTAATTGCTTTGTGGAATTTTGATATGCGATCTGTATCATTTCTAATTCATATTTTATAATATCTTTTAATTGTAAATTATCTTTGGAACCTGATGGATCTTTTTGTAGAATAAGAAATTTATTATTAACTGCATTATGCCACAAATAAGCTATTTTTACTAACATATCACTCACATTGTCGTTAGAACAATTAGAACATAACTTCTCTGCTTTTAAATAAACACATACATTGTATGCTTCATCAAACATATACATTGCTAACAAGCAACGAATGATATGAAATAAACTACAAACAAATTTATTATTATTTAATATATTGGTTAAAACTGAACACAGAGCACAAGTTAATTTATAGATCTCTTTTCCCATGGCATAATTTTCTCTATTGCATTTATCTGCAGTGTGCGAAAGATACAATAACAGTTTAAAAATATACCTGTTAATGTCTTCATTTTGTTTGGGTATGATTGTCTAAAAATATAAATATTAAATTTAATATGAAAATAGACACAAAAAGGTATAATTATTATTTTATTCTATTATTATTTATTATTATTGTATATACTATATATAATTTATTATCATTACAAAAATTACAAACCTGAATATCTTCTATTATACCGTTTAATTGTCCCGTTTGAATTAACCCAATCCATCTTTTCATTTTTCCATCCATGTTATTTATTTTTGTAATAAATATCTGATATTTCAACGAATTGTATACTCTATATTTATAAACCGGTCATAAATTCACGAAGGTTACAGATCATTTCACATTTACGCGGTGCAAATGTGTCATAAAATAAATATGTATCAGTACGTATAATCTACTTTCAAATAGTGTATCAAGATTTCTAATGCATATTATGATCATGATTGCTATTTGATTTGTTTAACTTTACATTTTCTCTCTGTCTTTACTAACTCGACTCGCTAGAGGACCATGATACATAGAATAAGTATAGTTTCGTATCTATGTTATGTTTGTTCTTTTATGCTCTGCTTCTTCAAGCATAAGAGGTACACTTTAACCTAACCTTAATTGATAGGAAAGTGTCTGAAAACATATTGTTTAAAAGATTACGTTAGTATTAATTTTCAATTAGAAATGAATTCAAGAACTCAAACTAGAAGAATTCCTGAGGTAGAGCCTCGAATAGATTATGTGCAATGCGACGGGTTAGTAGTTATGAAAATGGTAAAGCATTGTCACGAAGAATCAATGAGTAACATGGATGTAGCTCAAGGTGCTCTGCTTGGTTTAGTTGTTCAAAATCGTCTCGAAATTACCAATTGTTTCCCTTTTCCCAAAAACGATGAGATCATGGACGAAGAAGAATATCAGCTTGCTATGATGCGTCGTCTTCGATGGTAAATAATATTTAGTACTAACAACTTTATTAGTGTATAACAGTATAAATAAGCAAAAATCTCCTTTTTTTCAGGGTAAATGTTGATCATTTCCATGTTGGATGGTATCAGAGCGCAGACGTTGGCAATTTCTTAAACGTATCTCTATTGGAATCGCAATATCATTATCAAACATCCATCGAAGAATCGGTGGTGCTTATATATGATACAGCCAAGTCAGCCAGAGGTTTTTTAACTTTAAAAGCATACAGGCTTACTCCCCAAGCTATACAAATGTACAAGGAAGGTGAATTTACACCAGAAGCCTTACGTACTTTGAAGATTGGTTATGAAAATTTATTCATTGAGATCCCAGTTGTGATAAAGAACAGTAACTTGACTAATATAATGATGTCTGAACTAGAGGAAATGATTCCCGAGGAAGAAGGTACTAAGTATTTAGACCTTGGAACAGCCACAGTCTTGGAAAACCAGTTACGTTGTTTGATGGATCGTGTAGATGAATTAAATCAAGAAGCTATGAAATTTAATAGATATCAGCAGTTAGTTGTTCGTCAACAGCAAGAGAAGAACAGACTTTTGGCTAAGAGAGCTCAAGAGAATGCTGCTAGAGCTGCTAAAGATGAGCCTCCATTGCCAGATGATGATATCAACAAATTAATGAGACCTTTACCTGTTCCTCCTAGACTGAATCCAATGATCGTTGCTGGACAGATTAATACATATAGTGAACACATTTCTCAATTCTGTGCTCAAAGTTTAGCAAAATTATACATTACTCAAAGTCTACAGAATGCCAAGGAATCGAAATCCTCCCATTAAGATAATCCTAAATGTAACTGCAAAATTTCTAACATTAAACATAAAGAAATAATATTCAAAATAATAAAATTTTCTAAGAAAGGGTATGCATTTATATTTAATTTTTGTTGTTCTGTCTTTTTATTAATCATATGTATTTGAAAACTTATTATTTTCGATAAAAGGGAAGCAAAAGAGGAAAAAATTGGAAGAATCCATATTTTTATTCATATAATGATTATTTTAAACATTATTTTCATTGGCCATTTATTAAATATTTAATACATAAAAAACTCATATAATAAATTGATAATTAAAATTTACGTTGATGTAATAGAATTTTATTTTCTTTGTGTGTTACATAAGATGCGCAATTTCTCTTTTTAATTCTTTATTCGCAACTGTATAAATGATTCGTTCAAGGGTACACACCCAGACAAAAGTTTAATAAGCGATATAAGAGTTACTTGTTACTTCATAGAGGCGGATCCGAAATCAGTAGCGGCTCGTAATTTTATACGCCCCGTGTTTCACGGTTTCTAACCTCTAATCACAAAATAATTTCTTCCGTTTTTTTTTCTATTCATCGAATTACATTCCATCGGCCTGTCTATTCCTATCATCTAGAATTTCCTTCCGATTTTCGATATGGATGTGATTCACGTATAAGAAATACACCATTCTCCGAAGTCATGAAAGCGTATTATGTTTCGCGGACAGTAGTGGTGTACAGTCGTTTAAATTTTCCATTTATGTGGCACAGAATCGCACACACATTAAAGCACAAATACGTAAATGTCAGTCATACGGGCAAGAAGATCGGTGTAGGTATGTGACCGGGTGCAATCAAACAATTTGAAATAAGGAGACGAAAAGTTGCCGCACCAGTTGTTGCAATTCGAAATTACTGTTAGTACATGTACTTACAATGGAGGGCCACCAGGTGTGTAGAACCTGTTAAGAATACAAAAGCGATTGATATATCACTGTTTAGTGTTAGATCAGTTTTATGCATTATGACTCATTCTTTTATGCGAACTTTTCAAGATAACTTTCTTCACTTTCGAATGTATTTTCATTGTATTAACGTTAAATGTTTGCTTTCCAGGTAAGAGCATTATATGACTTTACTGGAGAGCCAGGAACAGCAGAGTTGTCTATCACAGCAGGAGAAATGTTGACTGTTATGAGAGATAATGTGGGTGATGGGTGGTGTGAAGGTTTTAATCAGAGTGGAAAGTCTGGATTGTTTCCAGCGGCATATGTTCAAATTGTTGACACTTCAGCATCTGCTCCAAGTATACTTAAATTGTTTCATTACATATGAACAAATTTTTAAAATTGCAGAAGTACTAATTTGAAAGATTGTTATATTCAAATTTTCTTGTGCATTAGATGCAATGACATCATCCCAACAAAGTTCAGGGGATTATTGGGATGATGAATGGGATGACGATTCAGAAGTTGGACAAACGCAAGCGTATGTTCCTCAGCAACAACAACAACATATGATGCAATTTCAACAGCACAATAGTGTTGATTATGGAGATTCAGTTTCTATGCAAACTATTCATTCTGTGATACCTGAAAGGCCTATACCCAACATACCAAAGAAAAATAATAAATTTTCTACATTAATAAAGTCTGGAGAAGATAGTTATTTATTAGGGATGAGAGTAGCAAATGTTCCTGAAAATGAGAAAATATATATTGAGGAAATTGAAGGTGGACGTTTTAGGTGGAGTTCAAGAGGGGAATCCTACAACTGTGTAGTTACATCTCCTAAAAAAGAATCTAAACTGAAAGGTCTTAAAAGTTTCATAGTTTATCAACTTACACCAACGGTATTTAATTTTTGTATCCTTATATTCTTGTAACAATAAATCACAGAATTATCATTGATTCTTTGTTATAGTTCAACAATATTCAAGTTTCAAGAAGATACAAACACTTTGATTGGTTACATGAACGTTTGGAAGAAAAATATTGTTTTATTCCCATTCCACCATTGCCAGATAAACAAATATCAGGGAGATATGAAGAACAATTTATCGAACATCGACGCACACAATTACAAGAATTCGTTGATTACGTTTGTAGACATCCTGTACTGGCGCGTAGTCGCGTATGGGAACATTTTATAACTTGTACAGATGAGAAAAGGTGGAAGGCCGGCAAGAGACAGGCTGAGAAAGATGAATTATTAGGCGTAAATTACTTTAATGCTGTGCAATGTCCTGAAACAACTTTGGATGTTATAAAAGTGGAAATTCAAACGGATGCTTTCAGTAGATTTATAAGCGGATTGGATCCGGTTGTTAAAAATTTTATGGCTATGACTGTTGATCAAACAAAGAAAAGCCTTCTTTATAAGAGAGAATTTCAAAAAATTGGTCAAAGCTTTAGTGCATTAAGTCATGCTTTAGAAGGCGACGATAGTAGTCGAGGAAGATTGACCTACGCGTTAAAAATAACGGGAGATGCTTATAACGATATCGGCAAGTTATACGAAGAACAGCCTAAGTTTGATTGGGAACCTTTGTCTGATAAATTTCATATTTATAGAGGAATCATCAGTAGTTTCCCAGATGTAATTAGCATACACAAGGTAACTGATAAGAAAGATTTTATTCTTTAAGGTATAGTCTTATGGAGAAATTTTGGTATTATTAATTTGCTCTATTCTTTTTTTTTAACCTGTTTAGACTGCTGTACAAAAACGTAAAGATTACGAAAGGTTAGTAAGTGAACATAAAATGGAGCCGCAACAATTGCGAGATTTATCTCATCGAACCGACGTAATAGCACGAGCTCTTCTCGCCGAAGAAACGCATTTTCAAACAGAACAAGAAATACATTTAACTCAAGCAATGAAAACGCATCTCGCGGAGCAAATTAAGTTTTATCAAAAGATTGTAGATAAATTACGGGAAGCGTTAAATGCATACGAAGGCTAAAATATGTGTATTTAATATAATGTAAGGTTGCTTCGTTTATAATATCATTTGGTATAGTACATAATATTAAAAGTGTTCATTTAGTTCAAAATGTATGAACTATATGAAATACCAAACACTTTATGTTGAATTATTGATAAGCGTTGATTACAGGAAAGTTATACAAATCACACATAAGGGGCCAACAGTTTATTTTCAGATGTTACTACCAAAAACTTAACGTATATAGGAATGTGCTAGTATATTTTCTATTTATAGTATTTTTTCACACTTATTTCAGTTGTATAAGTTGATTGAAATAACCAATCAAACAGAAATTATATTAATCTACATTAAAGTAGAAATAAAATGCGATTTCCAGGAAGAAAGAAGCATCACCTAAACGGTATTATCAACGATGCCTAGTAATATATTAAATGTCAATATTAATGTTAATCTCTCGTGGCTGCTACTTCGGAAATTTATAGAATTATTCATTGTGTAATTTATTATTCTTTACGTATTTCAACTATGAATATTAATTTAATTTTCAATTTTTTTACTAAGTACAGTTATATAGTTATATATATATCATTTGTATGTTTCATTATAGTATTAACAACTACTTGGAATTTAAGCCAAACTTTAAACATATTATATCGAAATCAATGTGTAGTAGGAGCATCATAGCAAACTACAGTCTAACACAAAAGTTTACATTACATTTTATAATAAATGTAAAGTTTATTATTTTTTATCACCACATTTAACAAATATTAATATTATTTGTTAATTATATAATTGTATATTACTGTATAATAAATAAACTTTACAAACACATTGCCATGAATTTAAGAAATAGTAAAGATTTATACTATTATAAATAAAAATTAAGTAAGATGTAAGTAGTTGTAAAAAAATCAATTTATATGGTGTAATGTAAACTTCTTTTGTCAAGTTATTGAATGCATTTATTTATTACACTATTCTTGTATTTGAACTAATTAATTTTTCAATATTCCGTAAAAAAACATCATTTTACATGATTCATGGATTATCAGTCCACAACTTTGTATTTCATAAAGGCAGCCACTGTATGTCGATAAATCATTAATATAAAATGTAACAATCATGTAAATTTCTTATTTTGTCTATATAATATGCAAACTAAAACTGCTACACATTTATCAGTTAACAAATTATAAAATAAAGCATATCATTGTTAATGTATTTAAAATAATCTGTATAAAAAATAGCCTAATTTTAAACACAAACACACGCAATTCTGTAAATGTTATTATATGGTTATTATTATTGTTATCATTTGCATCGTCCATATTTTTATTATATTTGCATTCGTTTTTATTTACGAAAGGAAAACTTTCATTAAATGTGCATTAAATTAAAGTGCGATTAATTTACTTATTTTTTAGTTTATAAGCGTTCCGATATTTCTGTTTTATTTTTAATTAATAATCTTACAACTCAGGATGACTATAGAAAAGAATGATTACATAAATGTGATACCCAAACAAGCTAAGACAGCTAAATATATATATATATATATATATATATATATATATATATATCAGTATGTGTATATATATATACATATTTTTTTATTCGTCAACATTCCATGAAATAGTAGTATCGAACATCCGTTTTGTAGCACCACAATTAAGAATTTAAAAAAGATCTTATTAATTTCGAAATACTTGATATCCGCTTTCTATAGTCCTCGAACTTACAAACCAGTTTTTTCTATTTTTGAACAAAAAAAATTAGTCTGTTTGATGAAGCAATATATTGTTAAAAATTTAATCGATCTTATTTTTGAAAATATCGGCTATTCGAATATAATATGTAATTTACAAAAATTCGATATTTTACATGCCTAAAAAAAATTAGCGATTACAACAGCTCTTTTTGGATGTGTGGAATATATTGGCACTGTAAATTGGTTTGATAGATTCTGATTTGCTAAAATTTTCTGCGTAGAGTTAATAAATTTGTGTCATTAAATTTTTCTCTAACGACTCTGATCCTTTGTATCAAGTACAATTAACAATGAAACGTCTGATAATAATCATTCTCACATGCACAAATTGTAAGCATAACAATTACAAGGCTTGTGCAATGAGAAAAAGTTACAATAGGAAGAAGTTATTCTTGTAATCGATCGGTAAATATAGGAGCTCAATTACGCTTAATTTATAGGCAACAGTTAAAACATTTTAGACAACAGTGCATTCTCCCTCCCTCCCGCTCTCTTTCTTTCTTTCACTCTCTTCCTCGTTCGCTCCATACACACTCTTATCAGTCTGACGTTATTTTTTTTCTCATCGAATAAAACTGCAGTAACAAGTTGTTGTTTTCATTGCTATTTAAAATCAGCTTATTTTTATAATCACATTTTGCAATATTCCTGCCGATATGTTTATTCATGTGGCACGGTTTTATCGTTTTCTTCTCTTTTTTTATAATTCGTTTCTAAATACAAGCTAAGCTCCTTTTCTTTTATTTCCTTCTAGAATTTTTAAGTTACAAGCTCATATGCACAATATATTTAGCGTAAAAAAATGCTTATTAACGAACCTTTCTTATTAGATGACACGATGCTGGTTATAAAAAAATTACAATAAAATTACATAATTCTATTAAATATCTGAATTTAAATATTTTTTTGTGAGATATTATAATGCAAATAAATATTTAGTTTAGGATATAGAAATAGAAATCTATTTTCTAAATAAAAGATAAATGATATCTGATTCTAATCATCGAGTAACATATTTTTGAATTTATTTATCTGACATTCCATCATCGTGTCATCCAAGGCACTTTAGAATGGTGCGTTATTTTTTGCGCAATGAAAGACCTGTTTATCAATTGAAATTTTTGATACTACAATGTTTCGACAAGAAACAAAATGATGATCATTGTATGTACCTTAACTTCCATCATATGCGTTGTGTCCTAAATCAATTTATATGTAGTTTGTTTAATCTTATTAGAACAATGTCTATCTTATAATTAATATAATTATTATCGATTTCAAAATTATTATGTAGCGTTAACACGAATCCCTTTTTTATATAGTTATGAATTACACGAATAGTGCCCGGTACACGGACGGATGTCTAATATGAGAGTTCAGAGTGATTATTATATTTATTGTTTAAAGATAAAGAGATAGCAATTTATGATAAAAGGAGTGCCCGCTCGATAAACAGCAATAATTTTCTCTATCGTAGTATGTATGTAACATATATGATCCTTTTAGATTTCATTGAGTACAATTTAGATTTATTTCAAAAGGACACTGAAAAAACATTGAATTTTGTCGATACAATTTTCCGCATATTAATACATAATGTATTTTTTTCATTTATATAATAAAACGTGAAATTTGATCACCATCATCGTGAAAAATTAATATTTGATACATTTCCAATTGGGAGGAATTTTATATCCTATTTCAATGAAAATTCTCAATATTTATTAGCATCAATATTTTTATATCGATATACCATTGAGTAAGAGACCACAGTAACATCATTATCACAAGATTACGGTATATACGGTATTGCACTTATCTGCAATTATTTGTAAAAAAATAAAGAAATACCACCAAATACTAAAAGTATTTCCGAACATTTCGTTGAAGTACCTGTTGTAATCCAAATACTGAGTACTGTATATGATTTACTGATCCTTTACATTATAAAAAGATACAAATATAAATAGCTAGATTATATTTCAATTCTTTTTTTTGGAACTTATGCAATGATATATAATCGCTGTAATCTACAACAAAATATTAAATACAAAAATATTTGTATTGAACTATTCATAGTACATTGAAAGTACTCACACATTTACATCAAGGAACGTAACATATAAAAATAATATGTACATTCTTTTATAACACAGCAAAATATATAAATCGTTAGCTCTTATCTAATTAGATTTGTGCTTTCTACTTTCTCCGAAGATGAGCCAATTTTATTCAATGCGTTATTTGAAGAACAATAACGATTAATGCTTTTTTAATAGAATAGAAATACAATAAAAACAATTAGATCAGAAGAAATTGCAAAGTTTATAAAAATATAATTGTCTTTAAAAAA
Source organism: Bombus cullumanus (assembly GCA_014737535.1). NCBI lineage: Eukaryota > Metazoa > Arthropoda > Insecta > Hymenoptera > Apidae > Bombus > Bombus cullumanus. The sequence continues at coordinate 3,435,773 of JACXIX010000064.1, read as the reverse complement.
TATTATAAAAAAGTGAAAAATTCGACATTATATAATATGCTTTTTATATTTGCATCTTGCAAAGAGACAATTGGGGAATCGTGTATGAATTATGTACATTTTCCATTAAATTTCAGTGCAACATATCGATAAAAATATCAGTAGAGCAATATACACGTATGTATATACATATTAAATCTAATTAGTAGATCTCTGTTTTGTAGTTCTTAAAGTGTACTAATATCACTATGTAACAGAACAAGTATCTGTGTACACAATGTACATATCTTGCAATACAGTGTACTGTACATGACTCGTATATAAATGTTTGCATTTATGTCATAAAATAAAACATGTATAGTAATCATTGAGGGAAATATAAAAACAAATATTGATAAAAATCAGATCTCATACAGTCTCACAACACGATTCCATATGGCAAGAATTCTTTTTCTTCTCCTCATTCGGAGTAACCTGTCTTAGGAAAAACTTACTTAATTTGTCTTTTGTTTCGTGTTTCTTAAAAAAACGCTGTTTCAAAAGATATATTCGATCATATCATTCATTCGAATAAGTACCGGGTAAAAAGCTGCGTATCGGTTTTTATGGAATTTAAAACATATTTAGCCAGAATATAGTAAGATGTTCACATAGCAAAAAATCATCTAAACAACTACTATTCATTACACCAAACCTTATAAAAGATAAAAACTTGTCGTTGTACTGTTCACATAGTTTCTTTTTTTTTTTTCCTTTCTTTATACATTTAGCAGATTTGATCGAGCAAGATCTTTCTTGCGTTACAAGATTTCACAATTAGCATTAAGTTTATCTAAATACATTAACTACATCTTTACTTGATCAAATCAATGCTGTTGACATATCGTCATTTAAAATCACTATTGATGGCTACGGGATTTAATTCTACTGTGAAATATATACTAACAAAGTGAGAAGATCTATTTAGAAATTGTCGAAACAAAGCCAACAAAACTGAGAGGGACGATAAAACGAGAAACATTCGGAAAATCGCCTTATATCGCGCGGGCTGTTTATACGTGTATTTAAGTGTGTGTATGTGCGCGCACTCGCGAGCGTGTGTAATTTTGTAATATACACGATCGGTGGCAACCATGTCACAGGAGACCACAATAAAGCGAATTAGCTGGAATCTATACAAACTCTTACCAGTATTTGAATAATAACTCGGTAAGAGAATAAACGGCCACCTGACGGCTTCGATATTTTTCATTAGAAGAAACTTAGCGTGACTCAGCTTTTCTTATACTTTCTTTGCTTTCTAAGATACGATACATTCGTTTGAAATAGAGTAGACAGAGCAGTGCGTGTGCTACCCCACAGCTTGAAGCGTTTGTTGCGTAAGTATAATGGTGAATTCGGAGTGATCGGAATGGGAATAGGACTCGACACCACCAAGCTTGACACCGGCAATGGTGACTCGCGTATTTCCTTCAATTGAGGTTGGTCGGAGTCTCCACTTATCTGGGTTGGTAACTGGGGTTGGATTGCGATTGATCGGGGTATGGCGTGGAGCTGCCTTTGCAAGGGCCTGTTGATCCTGGGCCCTGCTGCTGCTGGCCGCTGTTGAGTGCCAGCCGTTGCATTTGACGTATGACCGTGGCTGCGTGGTAGGCTTGCTGCAACCATGAGAGAAGAGGAAGACATTCCTACGGAGCCTGGCGAGCAAACACATACAATCAGCAACATGATAATCATCTAATTATACTAACCTTCCACCTTGATTTGGCGAAATTCTTTTTAAGTTGTTCCGATACAGTACCATGGATATTTTTATTGCTAGCAGCATTGCCGGATATCCTGAAAAAAATTAATTGCACGATACTGCATTACATATAAAACATGACTGATTAAACAAATATATTTATTAATATAAAATATATTTGTTAAAAATGATATGTTAAGCAAAATATATATTGACTGATTTGTTAAAATAATATGTTATGATAGTTGTTTATGAGAATTACTGAAAATTTTGATATGTGGGTACATATACATTTCACATTTTAATTTAAAATGAGTTATCAACTATTACACACATTGGAAAATTTATACACATACTTCAATAATTAATCTTGTAGGATTAATTAATGTATAACGAAATTAATGTAATCCTTCTACTTACTTAATCCATATTTATCTTATTATTAAGAACAATTCAGTTCCTGTAATATTTTTATTGCTTGAATTTTAAAATATGACTCTTCAGAAATTACAAACATCAAATCTAGAAGACGTTTGGAATATTGCGAATTGCGAATTTTTTAATATGACTTCATTACTGAATATAAATTTATGCAAAAATATAATAATTTCAAATAACATAAATCATATACAATATCTGAGTGTAATAATGATCTTACCAAGGATGTGCAAGGGCTTGTTTGCAACTAAAGCGTTCCTCGACATTGACGCACATCAATTTGTGAATGAAATCCTTTGCAGACTCACTGATATCGTCCCAGTACGGCGAATCAAATTCAAATTCACCTATAACAGTCTGGTTAGCTTCTTGCTATAGAGTAGACGATTTTATTATGATTTATTTAATTTTTAAATCAATTATTTTATTTGGAAGAAGTACTGTTAGGTTATCACATTATATGACATAAATTTGTTTCTTGTACTTCACGATAAAAAATCCCATTTAATCGTCTCTTTTACTCAGACAATACAGATATTATAATAGAATTTTTAATGTTAAGTTTTGGAGATTAACAACTAATAACTTTCATAAAAAACGCGGACACACACAAAAGATCATTTACTTACTACACTAGCATGTATATAGCAGCATACAAAAACTAGAATAATACCTTAAAAATTAAAATTTCAAGTTAATGTGCAGCTGCATGTGTTTGTGAATCCTAAAAGTAGTACCTAAATTGAAGTGATAGTATAGTCCTCCCAAATACTAAAAAAAATTTGTATCCCAAAACAGCTTTATTACCTTTTAAAATTTGTGCAAACAGGTTCGCATCGTTTTCGTCATAAAATGGAGGATAACCACATAATAAGATGTAAGAAATGACTCCTATACTCCACACATCTACAGCTTTCCCATACGGCTTTTGTGCTAAGACCTCTGGAGCTGTAAATAAAAAAAAAAAATGTCAAAATACTGTAAAAAAATAAATCATATATACATATATCCAACTATATGACAATGAGTCATACCAACATATCCTGGAGTACCACAAGCAGTTGCCATAATACCAGAGTCTTCCATTTTTGATAGTCCAAAGTCACTAATCATGATCTTGCTATCTTCATCTGGATTATAATATAAAAGGTTTTCAGGTTTAAGATCCCTATGCACAACACCTTGATCATGCATATAATCCACAGCTTCTAAAACTTGTCTTATTAAACCTGATGCATCTTTCTCTGTATAGGAACCTTTTTCAACAATTCTATCAAATAGTTCTCCACCGGTAACCCTAACATAAAAAGATAAACAGAAATCAAATATAAGCTTATAATATGTATACTAATTTATAGACAAATGAAGACACTCACAATTCCATAACTAAATAAACTTTGTGTTTATCCTCAAATGTTTCCAGTAATTGAACAATATTTGGATGTGTTAACCTGGAAAAATACAATATAAGTTGCAATAATTAAACACTTAAGAGAAATTCAAATAAATTTATTTACAGAAGCTAAGTATTACCTTCGCAATACTCTAATTTCATTTTCTAAAGAATCTTCTTTTCCTTTCAATGCTTTTTTATCAATGATTTTCACAGCAAACATTTGACCAGGCTTCTCTTTACTTTCTGCCAAACGTACTTCAGAGAAAGCACCCCTATACAAATAAATATAAAATAAACAAATATAATAATGTAAATTATAAAAATTGATATATTACATTACAATGCATTAAAAAAATGCATGAATGTAACATGACTTATGCACTTATATTCAGTTACTAATTATTGTGCCAGAACATTTGATACCTAGACTACTGATATAATAATAGACTGCATGCAATTAACATTGACATATTTAATACAAGTGTTTTAATATGACAATAGAATTTTTAATTATATGCTATAGTACTACATATTGATCATTGTTCTAAACAAAAAGGTACTTGAGGTAATTTGAATAGCAATATAAGTATGTCCAAGTGTGTCAAAAAATTATGATAGTTATACAACATTTATTGCTAATGGGAAGTACTTTCTCTTTCCCAATCTGTTACAAAATATCTTGCAACATTACTAATAGAACTTAATATATTTAAATCAAATATTGTTTACAAATATAAAAAACAAAATCTTTTTGCAAATGTAAATAAATTTATAGTACCTATTTTATTTAATAACAATTTATATCCTTTCTATAGGTTCCATAGTTTATTTGACATAATTTTCATTTGTGTTTAATTGAATAAATAGCAAACATAACCGTCAACTAAAAGATTCGAGAGCGCCACTTTATCATACGTAATACAAATTCTAATTTGAACATTTTAATAAACAGATAAACTAAATGTAAAACTAAAATATCTACATGTGAATAGTTAAATTTGTGCCAATAAGTGGCAGTAATCTTTAAATCCTACAAAACGAAAGTATCTTTTATGAAAGATAAGACATTACAAATAAACCGCTTAGAAATATTTTATATACATACATCGATAATATTATTTTTTTCATAAATCATCACATAATTTGTTAACTTTAAAAATTAATATTTTTAACTTTTCGTTCCTATAAACATTATATGATGAAAATTTTCTTAAAATATATGATGTCTTTTTGTTTGTTTCAACAAGAACGAAATTAAGACATAAAAATTCAAAGATCATAACAGGATTAAGAAAAGTGACTTTGACAATCTTTCACGTAAATTCCGATCATAAGTAATAATAATGTTTAGCATCAAATTCATGACTAGAATCTATCATTTTATTAACACTTTAAGAACATATCCCAAGTTAATACTATTTTGATATATGCAAATTTTTCTTTTTTTCTTATTTATGGATATTCTTATGAATACTACTAAATATTATGAGTATAATACAGTACAATATTTTAAATACTATAAATGTCATACTATATCCTTATAAATATTGCACTATATTCTAAGTACTTTATGTGGATTCTATGCATTTCGGCATCATCAAATTTCCCATGAATGCATTGAAATGCGCAGACTAGGTAATTCTTAAGTGGTTAATCGAGCAATATCAAATTAATGACAATATGAAAGACACGAATACAAAATTTTTGTACAATCGGTTCTATTACTTTCCAATACATAGTCCGTAGCGGTGTATAGTACATACGTTCCAAGCAACTCCTTTAGGATGTATTTGTCCTCGACAGACGGCGATTTATCGTCTTTCCCATCTTTCTTGATCTTTTTATTCGAATCCTTTTTACCGAAGAGCGGCATCTTCGGATCGTGTTATCACTATATAATAATCACTCTCCGATTCACAAAATTCTCTTTTTCAAAGAAATCTTTCTGAACGATGTAACGTAGAAACGTTCGATCTTAACAGGTTATAACACTGGTCAACGAGATATCCACTTAAGAAGCGAGAGAGCAGGGAGAAAAAATTCGTCGTTTTGCCTACTAATAGTTTTTGATCGTTCAGGCAGTGATAAATAAAGAAAAAAAATGATCGTCGTCAAACGACGAGTCGAATCATCGTTTCGAGTCACTGAATGATCATGAACTCTCGACCTTTTCGCGAGCAAATGATAGCAGATAGCACCGCGTACGCTATGATGCTCCACTTTGCGCTTATCCGTGGACCGATGTTTGACACGTATTCGTTGCGCGCACTATTCCGCTATCGAAATGTCCTATTCCGCGTATCGGGCTCAGGGTCGCGGCCTCGCGCCCTGGCGATACAGCTTGTACTATGCAGCAGAGATAGCTCTCAATGTCTATGTACTAGATCGCCTCCACTCTCTTTTCTAGTCCTTCTTCCTCACTTTAGCGCACGGCAATATTTCCTGCTGTCGTTTCTTCCGATATTAGAAAATTAATACATATTCGAATGGATCATAATGCTCACTTGAGTCAACATATCTCTCACTCGATGCTTTTCTCTCATGATACTGTAGCGCTCGAACTCGAACTGACCGTATGCTCGTTGCACCCATCGATGATAATACAGTAAAGTTGCGGCAGTAACAGTGGTTCTCACAATCAAGTATTTTAACGTTACTGGTATGCTTTGCTAGCTGACCGTACATCGAGCCTTATCGTGGCTGGTTATCGAGGCAGGTGTATTTCTAGAAAATTCCTAAAGTAGTTCTACTTCATTGAATGTGAGATATAAATATCTGAAACATTTGTTTTTGTATAGCTATATATCTGCATAAATTTATTTAAAATTTCTATGTTAAGAATAATATATTTATGCATCACAGTTATAAAGTAAAGCAATAAGAAACAATATCCATTGATATAGCCGCACTAAGGACTGTATTTGTTTTTGGCTGCAAAATTTATTTGTATATTGATATCCTGCTTACAATTTTTCATTAGGAGTATATAGTATTAAGCCTCTTCTATTTCTTGTTTAATAATAATTGCCATATTATGAAGAATTAATCTGTATTTGTGAAATATAAGAATAAGAAAAGATTGAGTTAATTGCGTAGGTACCAATTTGAAAGAAGCTTGAATCATTTCGAATATATATACGTATGCAAGGGCAAATTTGAATGCAAATATGATTCAGCACTTAAAACTTAAAAGTTTTGATAAATTTTTAGTTGTGAATCTTAATCTATCGCTTACGTGAATCTTAATATAGGCTTTACGTATTTAAGGTTTCATATCTACATTCTTTCATATTATACCATATCTTCAATATCTTATATAAGATATCAAGACTTATTGAAACTTTAAAAACTCAAGAATTATCAAGATTTTCCAAAGTTGTAGTACTGAATCATATTCGAAGTGATTTGAATTTTCATAGTATGAAAAACTTAGGAATTCCTTTAAAATTGAAATTCAAACACTTTTCGTTATGTTCGACATACTTGTTTTCTCAAAGATGTATTGAATTTCAAGTTATACTAGCCTAAAACGTTTCTTAATACGTTCACTAATATAAAAATAAAAGGCTTAGTCCACAAAATCGCTTTTAAGAATCGGTAGGGATAGTGATGGTCAGTTAAAACAGAATCTCGATCAATCAACGTAGTACTTGTGTAGTATAAAACAATGAAATTTATTGTTTCGACTATGTATAATTCTGTTGTCTAATCTTTTATATAATAGAATAGATGTTTGGTAGATGGGACAAATTTATAAAAATTATTTGTTGTACTTCTTAATTACTTTATGATTGTGTTTCTCTTGAAAGGATTTACGTTTCTTTAATGTAACTTGAGAAACACTGTGAGATATGTTTCAAAACTATTTGTAAATTTTATTGGTTATATTTTATATACACATTTGCTCATTAGTTGCTCAGTTGTTTTAAGGTGTAAAATGTAGTATTTTGGATATTACCAACGAAAAAGAATACTACAAAATTGCATAAATAGAAAACTTCTTTATATAATATCATTATATGAAAATTTATCTTTTCCGTTTATATACATAATTGCGGGTTGCGTTACATAGTTTTGTGTATATATATATTTAATTAGTCAAAACATTTTATAGAAGTTACGCTCACTAATTCAAAGATACTTTCTGATTCACTTGTAAAACTTTAGTATTTTAACATTACACATTAATAACATTAATAATCTGAAATAAAAACATAATACTTGTGTCTGTTACAGAAATAAAACATGGCTTATAGCAATAAGCACAAAATGGTTCTACAAGCAATTGTACATGAAGGTCTTTTAATTGAAAATAAAATACAGGACTTAATTATTAAATTATTTGGTAAGTAAATTCTTATGTAATGTCAAATCCAATTCATATTTTTATGTATCTATTTTATTGTATCTGTATAAATAAAACTGTATATTTTAGGTGATAATAGAGTATCAGTAATAATAAATCAAATAAATGAACAATTGCAGCCTTTAAACATGTTAATCAAAAAAGCACAGTGTGAAATTACAGGCAAATTATATTGGGTTCTAATAAGTACTACGCTTAATGAAGTAACCAGGTATATGTTTTAGTAATTGTTAATATATCAAAATTCAGTTTTGCATAATTGTTTTATGAATATTTATAATCATTTAGGATGTTTAACATATTTTTTCCTTAAATTGGTCTATATACCGTTAAATCAAATTGAATGGATTTACAAATAAGTTATGATGTCTTTATTTTACTTTCATAATTTATTAAGCAACAGTATCTGTAGAAATTTTGTATGAAGTTTATTGATATTCATGATATCTTCTAGGTACCAAACTGAATTTTCAAAAGAGCAACTGGCCCTGTTAAGGACTATGTTTTCTGAAATTATAACATCACGCGATGGATGCATACAAAGTACAATATGTTTAAATTTATGCTCTTCATTAGATATAAAAATGTCAAAGGCAGGTGCTGAAAAATTTCTGGAGGATATAGTTAATAGAAAATGGTTGATTTATAAGGTATTGATAAAAATTCAAAATACATTACAGTACTATTTGATTAATTTTATATTTTTATGACATTTACAGGATGGTTATTACTATATGGGTGTAAGAAGTATAACAGAATTAATGCCGTATTTTAGAGCTACATATGAAAGCAATTTAAATACCTGTTGCCTTTGCAAACAAGTTATTTTTCATGTATGCTATTCCTACCTAATATGCCTTTTTCATGTGAGAAATTTCAACCCAATATTAATAATTTTTATTAATTAGGGCAAAAAGTGTACTAACTGTGATACCTTTTTTCACTTATATTGTTTGAAGAAATTCACTATGGTCCATACTCATGTGAACTGTCCCAATTGCAGCACAGTTGTTTCAGACATTGATCTATCTGGTAATATTATTTTCTTTTTTACCATTTATAAAAATGAAATTAACGAAAATAAGAATGAAATTAATGAATATGTAGGTATACAAGATGACTTAGCAGTACCAGAAGAAGGATATGAGTGAAATAAAAATACAATAGGAAGGTTTAAAAAACAAAAACTAGAAAATGCGAAACGTTATTTTTGTAAATAAATTTTGTATTATCACAAATATTCTTAGTATTCTATACAATACACGTCTATATACAATACATTATATTTACAAGTATGTATAGTAAAATAGTATAAATCAGTTTGTAAATGCTTTAAGTGTTCTGACTTTTTTCAAATTTTTCTCTCAAGTATTTGAGACCAGCTGCTATACTCGCTTCATCTATACTCCTATTTTGTTTCATCTGATTTTGCACTGTATTACTAGAGTTGTATTGTTTAGAATCAACTGACTGAACAAAATTACTGTAATTTATTGTTTCAGTCGAATTATTATGCTCAGTATTGTAATCATTTAAGCTAGGGGGGAGTGGTATATCATAAGAATCTATATTTATTTCATTACTATTTTCTGTATCATTCATTTCATATGAATGAGATTTGTCATTATTATGAATACTTGAAACTGTATCAGCATTTTGAGGATTCAAATAACCAGCACTTCTAAAATTTTCATATACTGGTCCAAATTCAGTGACTCTTATTTTCCTACATTTATGAACCCATTCTTCCTGAGACATCTCATACCAATGAGTTCTCTTGCCTAGAAGTTCTCCTAAAGCTTTTATTTTATTTTCTTTTTCTATTTCTTTATCTCTTTCTATAATCTGGCTTTCACTATTTTCTTTTTCTTCAATTTCGATTAAATTCTCTTCTGTATTATGTACATTTCCTGATTCATTTTGATTAGATATATTATCATTCTTTTCTCTAAACTCCTCTTCTACTGCATCTATAGGTAATCCTGCTCTAATACGTTGTCTAATTTTAGCCGCTTTCAATCTGTTATGTTCCATTTTCTCCCTCAATTCTTTCAATTCTTTTATCTCCCTCTGTTTCTTCTCTGTTTCCTTTCTTAAATTGAACAAATTCTCCTGTTGCTTGATTCTTTCTTCCTCATCTTGTGAAAATGCATAGTAACCAACACCATGAGTTCTAGCTTCATCAAATAAAATATCTTGGTAGTGTATGTTTACTTTATCTGCTAGTTTCTGTGTCTGTTCCTCCCACTTTCTTCTCATAATTTCTATTTCAGGTTCTTTCTCTCCCTCAACATAGTTTTGGTCAATAATATCATTGGTTTTTGGATCAATTCCTTTTTTGGTTATAATTTGTTGTTTGATCAATTGATCCTTCTCCTGCATCAAGGACAAATCTTCGCGTAAACATTTTCTTGTACGTCCAAAACAATCCTCATATTCTACCCAGTCATCCTCATTTTCTAATATTGGGTCAGTTTCATCTTTTGGCAAAGGTTCTTCCTCAGATTCATCTGATTTATTTGTAAAGTCAACAAGGAAATTCTCATTAGTAGTTTTGGATTTTTTTAATCGATCATATAATCTTGCTTTTGCCTCCAACATTAATTTCGATTTTTTATGAGTATCAACATCCTCAATGTACTCCGGCATTTTTGAATTTTCCTTCCTAGATTCCTTTTCCATTTTCTTGGATTTTTTCTTTTGTAACTTTGATACTGTGTGATCTATTTCTGAGTTCAATTTTGCCTTATTTACTTCATGCTGCTTTTTTAAAAGTTCCGCTTTTAAACCCACGAGGGATGAAAAATTTACATTAATCTTTTTCGTGTTATTCATCATGAAATAATTTTGTTGACAAGTATTACTGTTTGTAATTCACTCGCATTCAGAAAATAGTTTGCAATGATTTTAAGTATTTCGGTAACTTGATATAAGTTTTCTCTGATTTGTGACTTTATTCCAGAGCACCTAGTGAAATAAATTAAATATTTTATTATGAATTGTTTTATCAAATGTCAAAGTGAAACAACAATTATAGGTTATGATATTACTAACATTACCTTTGGGGTGTATTTATGTGATAAATTTTAATCTGTATAATTTAAAAACGATATATATATATAAAATAAGAAAATTTAATCTTATTTTAAGAAATCCTAATTTCAAGTAACATATTTAATAGTTCCTAAATTTTGTTTATATGAAAACTAACACGAATGACTCTTTCGAAGATCTTCATGCCAATATGTGAAATCGGTAACTACTGTTAGGAATACTACATATGTATATCATTGTTAGAACAAAATAAATCGGAATTTGTATTAAGAATATTATAAAAATTAATTAACATTAAGTAATTATTATTAAAAAGAATATTTACATAAAATGTAGGCATATATAAATATTTAATATTATTTTAAGAATTCAAAAAATAAAAACAAGAATAGAGCAATAAGGATTATTTCTCCTGGTTAAGTAAGTATAAACAAAAATAACTACGTGTAACTAATGTTAATGCTTGTAACTTTATATAAACAAAAAAGTAATGTAAATTCTCAAGTTATATGTCAATAAATTTTGTGTATTTAAAATATGTATTACATGTAATTTTATAATGTAAATTCTTCTGTTCAATATTCTTTTAATCTTCTATTCTCATGAATATTTAATATGGCAAAGTAATAAACATAAAATATATTTTGGAAAATATCCTAACGAAAATTTTTTTTTTAAATTACCAAAATCATCTTTCTCGATGTTTTATCTCATTGACAGTAACATTAGTAACATTATTTGTTAAATACGATATGAATATACATACTCATTATGTCTAAATTAATCTCTTTTACTATTAACAACAATTTTGATAATTAAATATTTTACTTTACTAAAAAATGTAAATAACAGAGTAGCATTAAACGAGATTAAGGATGACTCCGCGATATACTCATTCCCTTATATATTATTTAAAATTCGGATTATTTTATGATACAATTTTATAGAATACAATTTTATTAGAATAAACCCTAAACAGTAACAAATTAAATGCTTACGCCATAAATATAAAATTAACGAAAAATTTAAAATAACAATAAATAAAAAATAAATTGGAAATCCTTTTTTGTAACACTCTAAGACATCAAGTGGTTATCTCAATGTATTAATGAATCACATAAAAACAGTCCTCAAAAGTTACGATATTTATAGGCATAAAGAAAAGCTTAAAATTATTATAATTTAATAAAGAATTAGGTAAATGTTAAATGAATAAATATTAAGACAAAATGATTTGGTGGGGTGCAAAACATTGGGGCCTTAGGCTCCATTCTTAAGAGCTGTAAATATTTCATAAAAAAGTTGGTTTACTTAGTTGCAAAGTAAGCGTAGCATGTTGCTGCGTGTATTTAGGGGAATTACGGTTGTTAGAAGGATTTGATCCGTTGATATCTTGTCGCCACTCGTCAATCCGAAAATCGATTGTCGATTATCAAACTCATTCGAAACCTGAAGCTGCCGATCTGCTACTATGTTAGTTTAGTCGTGTAACTTGCAGACTTGCGGACATCAGTTAATGCAACGAACACGTTATTGCACGTTGGGCACCGGTAAGTGGTAAGTAATCACGCGGCGTTCTGTAGTATTTAGTTATTTATGTTTAACGAGTGATTTGTAGTATTTAGTCATATATATACCACTTTTTATATGTAAAATATAACAATAATAGTATAAAAATTAGTTTTTAAATATATCTTAGATACTCGTGAGACGAAATGGCACCCCGTAAGCCTGCGAAACATTCGGAGGTAGAGGTTGTAGAGAGAGCTGCAGAAGCCGGCGATGTGTCGCCCCCGAAGAAGAAAAAAACTGTAGCGAAGGCTGCGAGTAAAAGTGACGAGGAAAAGCAAATTAGGTTTCCGAGAGCTGCAAAATCAACTAAAATCGAGCAGACAGAAGGTACAGAAACGGCCACGGCGGTAACTAGGAACGCGAAAATAAAACCCAAGGCATCAGCTAAAACCGCCTCAGTGACTGAAAAACCAAACGCTAAAATCAAGTCCGCGCCGAAGAGGAACAAAGAGGCTGCGGAAAAAAGTGATACGAATCCAGTCAACGAGAAGGTGAAAAATACCGAGGAAACTGAAACGAAAAAGACACGCGCTAAAGCCACAGCGAAAAAGGCGGGAATCAATGTAGACGAAGAATGTACGTATCCGAAATCTTTCTATAAGTTTATAATATCATTGTTAATAAGTGTTCTTTGAATGAGAATTTTCATATACGAAAAACTTGTTCGTCTTGTTTGTTAGTTTTTACTGCTTGTTTGTTTTGTAAGGTAACGTGGTGGTTACGCGGTAATTTTCGGACGCGCATTGGGAATGTGTACAATCACGAGGAAAGATATTAAAGCTTTTTAGTTTAAAATATATACAGTGGCTACGAAAAGTATTTATACGCCATATTTATTATAGCATTTATATATTAATTAATTAGATCCAAGTATGTTTTTTGTCTTATAGTAATGTTTCCACATGACTAAAAAAAATTGATATTGTGAAAATGAAATGTAGAACCTGTTACAAAAATATTTCATTAGGAAATAAGTGAATCTACAAATACTTTGTACAGCCACTATAATTTTAGGATAAATATTCTTAGCATGGAATTTTATGAATTTTTTAATAATTCATTGGGAATGTTCATTTAGTAGTTTATACATACGTAAAAACATTAAACATTATATGTGAAGACTGCAGGAGAAAGACATGATAAATCAGATCTTTTTATATATATGGGATACGTGATACACACATATCACCAAAACTGTCTTTTTATTTAATTTAATTATGGGGTATTTTTCAAAAACATTTACGTTAAAAGCAATGGTTATCATATTTTAGGTATTAGCTACATCATTAGATTTCTTTTATGTAACTTTATGGATTTATCATTTAGAAGGCTTATATCAGTGAACTTAATTAGTTGTTTCTCTATTTAATTCTTTGTGGAATGGGGTATCTGACTTTTGGGTGTATGAGATAAGAGATTTTGGAGTATTCTATAAGTGAAAGATACATGCCTCAAGGTCACATTTTAAAAGTTATAAACTTTATTTTATGTTCATAAAATTTGTACTTCATTATAAGGAAAGGTTATGTAAGCAACTTATAGATAAAAATATAACTTAATTTCTTTAGAACACAAATTGTTTATTTGAGACATACAGCGAAAGTCTGATGTTGTAAGACAGAAATGTGATATGGGGAGGACTAAGATCTAACATTTATGGAAGTTGATTCTAACAAGAAATAAGATTTATACAATGAAAATAGTTCAGTTTATTCTGAAAAAGTGCTATAGAAATCATATAGCAAGTCGCTATGTGTCTATAAGTACTAACATACCTCAGAGATTCAGGCGACTGTATGCCTAAACATGTCTGTAATGTAAAAGGACTTTAGGTGGCTATTTAACAACAAGAGTCTGCAAAGAATTTACTTTGCTGTACTAAAATACATCCTTTTAATCACTAAATAACATCAAAATCAGGAAATCAACAGAATTATACTTATTACTGTATATATCTAAAATTTATTATACATGTATTAACATGATGACCACATATTCATTTCAGCTAAGGGAAAGTCAAAGGGAAAAGCCAAAAGAGAATCTGTCAATGAAAATGCTGAAAATTTAGGAGCACCAGCTACAAAAAAGAGAAAGCAACCAAATGCTGAGCCAACATCAAAGGAAAGTAAACCAAAGGCAAAAACAACAAAAAAGAAGGTTGATGTACATAATGATACAAAAAATAAAACTTCTAATAGAGCTAACAACAAAACTAAAGCTACTAGCAATAACGAGACTGAAAACGATGTTAAAACAGAAGATGATAAATCCAGAAAAGTAACTGCACCAAGGAAAGCAAGGGGTCGTAAAAATGAACCTAATTCAGATGATATTACAAAAGATGATGAGGAAGTGAAAGCAACAGAAAAATTTCCCTCAGACTCGATACTTGTTACCTTCAGAACAGATACTAATAATGAAAGTGAAACTACTGAAAATAATGAGTCAGAATCAGCTCAAACTGCTAAAAAAGGACGGAATGTAAAGAAAAAAGAAGCACCACAAAAGAAACCTACTAAAATGCGTGGTAAAGCTGCTTTTAGTGAAGATGATATTGATGCAACAAAAACAGTGAAAGAAACACAAAAGAAAACAAATAAAGAATCAGTAGCTACTACAAAAAGAGGACGGGGGAAGAATGTGGATAATACAACTACAGAGGAGAAGAAAATATTGAATTCGTCAGAAACATTAAATAGTAATAATATGCAAAACTCAACAGAGGATAACGGTAAAAAAGAAGATACAGAAAAAGAAGAGGCAAAATACACCAAAATGTTGGGGTCACCCAAAAAACTAGATGAAATACATATAAAGGATGAAATGGGTGAAAATAATGTAATGAGTACATCAGTACACGAAGAAGAAAATTAACAATATATGTTATATTTTTACTTGATACGTTTCTTCGAAAAAAATATATCATTAATATTTTAATATATTTGATAAAGATACAAATGCTATGAGTATTTCTATGTCTAGAAATTCTAAAGAAATACAGACACTGTAAAATTTGAATAATACATTTTGGTTATACATTGTTTCAAAAATGGTTATTTGTACTTTCTATAAAATATTTTACATATTATAGTTCCGGGAACTTCTTGTTAATATAATATTTTACGATTAAAAAAATGTTATAAAAAGTACATATAAACACTTCTTAGTATATTTAATAGTTCTACAATATTTAAAGCAGTTAATTTGTTTTTAATGGCAAAATTACTAGTGTAGAATGAAGAATAACATTGAACATTCCATCAGTCCTTTAATAATTAGTCATTTGTAACACTAGAATGTCAGTGTTACCTAATGGTATGTTAAAAAAAATACGTTTCTTAATTTTTTTACATTTCATTTAAAGATGAAAAAAAGAAGAAAGCGTGTTTCTTGTTACAAACCATTTACATATAAGAAAATATATTTTGTAATACTTTATAATATTCTATGGTATACTAAACAAACACACATTGTCATTCTAAAAAATACAATAGCGTTCCTTTTAGAATTTTATTATGTTTTATAATTATTAAGTAAGTACTTTCTGAAATGCATCAAAGAATGACAAACAAAAAGATGTGAGCAACCCATTTTACATTGCATTATTTTGAGTTCAATAAATATTTACATTTAGATTAATATGATTTGATTGTGATTGTTTGTAACATTGACTTGTTTATATTTTTGCATTTCCTTCTTTTATGGTAAAGTTATTCTTAATGTTTGACAAAAATATATCATTACTAATACAATATATTTTGTTTATATGCATTTTTTTGCAAATATGAATATAAATTATTAAAAAGAATTTTGAAATTTTCAATCATAAAGATCACGTGTGTATGTGTTTATATATGCGGAGATTATGGACAAAGTAATGTGAATATATTCATAAAATAATTATCAATTATCATTAACAAGAAATAATGTGAAATATTTCTACTTTAATAATCAACTGTTAAGAGTTCCTACGATAAATGAGAATTTACCATTTACTATATTTTCACTTTATATTTTAGTCAAATAAAGATTATTTTGCATTACTTTTAAGACTTTCAGTAATTATTGTAACTGTAACTGCGTAGATTAACGTAACCTATAATAATGTGTTTCGAATAATAATTTGCACGTGAATATTTCCCCAATTACAATTTTATTTCTTAATTTTTATTCTTTTTTGTTTTGACAGATGTAAATATGAAAATAGACGTAAATATATACAGAAATATATATGTATGTTTATCTTTATTATTAATATTTGTATTAATAAACTTTTTAATATGCATAACAATATGCAAAACATTGTAATAATGTACATTTCAAAAAATAAAAAGCGTATAAAAGGTTATCAATTTGTCAAATTCAGGCTTAGTTTTAAACTAAAAAAGATTGACCTGTAGAATTATTTTAATGTTCGCGCCAAAGTGTTAATTTCAGTTTTATTCAATGTTCCTAGTAAAGCTACTATAATTTATTTACTGGAAAACTGATCGATTCATTATAAATATGTATTGTTCCTCCATTTTCAGATTTTTTTAAAAAGAAAAGAGCTTGATTTAGTTTATTGTTTTTCTTCTGATTGCAAACTTTTATAATGATTTTACCAAAGGAAAGCGTTTTTCAAAAGCAGAGATTTCAGAAGCCATTTTGCTTGTATTTCATCATATAGTTTTTAATGTTTGTCTCGCGCCAAATTCAAATTGCAGATTGCTACATTGCATGTTCTCATTGCATTCTTTTCGCACAACGCCTTCGACACTCTTTTCCTCTTTTTTTACTTACTACTTTACATACATATCCCAACATAAAAGTATGAAGTTACGAAACTCAATTTAATCACAAAAAGAAAATACAATTATAGAAAATTAAAAGCTGCCATAATGTTTCTATCAAGAAGTTAGTGATTTTACCTAATACTTCTTATATTTTTCCACCACCCATGTTCACTGAAACATCATCGATTTTACATAAAAAATAATGTATTTTTTATTAATGAAAAAGAAAAGAGTTGGCAATTTTACGTTTAAAAAATAAGAAGCTTTGTGGATGCTCCTTAGTGATAAATTCTCGGAAAGATGGCGCTCGATTAATGGAATGCTCGCGCGTAAAGATGACGTAGTGCTATCTATAAGATTGTAGTAACTTAAAACGCTCTCCGTTGTGGATCAAGGAAGCAGTGAGAAACAACGGCGGAAGTGGGGATCGTGCGCCATTTTCTATTTTTGTATAGCAGTGAACTAGTGTTGTATGTGTACATTTTGTGTGATAAATCGATGGATTATTAAATAATTGACGGAGGACGTGCCGATGTAATGAAATGATATTTAGTAACACGTGCTTCGAATCTCACGCGATCAATTATTATTTTACGTTCATCTTCTGCATAACCCGTGCGTAAAACCGTAGCCCTCGTTCAGCACGTAAACACTTTTTCTTCATTTCTCTTTTGAACGAAGTGAGAGTGGCCACCGAGAGCCATCGGTATTAGAACTGTTACCTGGTTGAGTCGACGTTTAAAACTGTATCGTTTGACCCCCCCCCCCCCTAATCGCGGAATCCTTTCCTCGCTTTTAAAGATAAAACTCGAGGCATAGAAGGAAAAACCAGTCTGTGATACTAAACAGTACTAAGGTATATAGCTAGAATATAAACTCAACAATTAGATATATACGTATGTATGGCGTTTGAGACGTAGATAGATCTCACATAAAAGATCTAGAAAAAAATAAAGTCTGTATAGTGTGTGCTGTGAATTTTACCTTACTCGAAGGATAAACGTGGTAAAAAGCAGAATGTCTCAGGAATCTGTGACAAATGACAAGCAACTGCCAACTCCTAAAGATAAAGGTATGAGATCGTCTAGTTTACATTCTACTACGTTAATTATATGTTTCTATATGTATACGTGTATGTATGTGTATATATTGTAAGTATACATCCATATATATGTATACATGTACATACATATATACATATGTATATTTCATTATTATTGTATCACTTTATATGTATTGCATTCATTTTAGTATCATATTTATGTATATCTATTTATATATATATTTTTTTATTATTATTGTATCATTTTATATGTATATATATGTATACACAGTACACACACATATAAATGATCTATAAGAATTATTTCTTTTTTAGGTATATGTTCAAATTATGATTGTAATTTGCTGAATTTTGTATATTAAAATAACTTTTGATGTCTACTTTGTTACTACCGTTGTAAGATTTGCCATCGTAACATAGATGTTATCATGCAATGTTTTTATGTTTTTAATAAATAGTAATATATAATAATGAAATATTTAAGTTATGGTAAAGATAGGTATATTTTAATATTTGTACTTACAAATTTTTATTATCTCCCTTTTAAAGTTAATTGCACATATTTATTTATCACATAACGTAGTTACAAAACATATTCTTTTTTACTGTAATTTTTTATTAAAGCAGAAATTACACCTATATTTTGATGAAACCTTTAATATGAAAATTTGTTTGGGAGGTGAGAATAGTAATACATATTTGATTTTCTTTGAAATATATTTTCTTGAAATATGATTGAAAAGTTCACTCTTAAAGATATTCTTATATACATATATGTATATTAATGGATTATTGGAATTAATGTTCTGTGTTTTGTGTATAGAAATATCTATAAATAGCTTGTAATGGAAGAAAAAGATTGTTTTCTTATTAGTAATGTTATAATTTCAGAAAAGAATATTTAAATTTTGGTTATTTGATTATATATTGCTTGTTTATATGTTTAAGAATAAAAAATCATATAGTGAAAAATATAGTAACTATAGTAAATATAGTAAAATGTTATATTATAATAAGAAATTTAGATAGTTTTATTTATCGCACAGCTTTTTTAAAATTCGTATAGATAAATACTGATGTAGTATCTATAACATGAATGTATAATAATATATGTATATTATCAAAGAAGACAAAATATTTATTAAAGATATTAATATTCATTTCAAGGTATTGAAAATTAAGTTATTTATATATTTTAAATTAGTTAACAAACATGATTTGTGTATCTAACATACAATCATAGATAATATTAAAACGTTATGTAAATGATATAAATAATAACATAATGTAGTAGGTATATATGCAAAAAATTCATAGTTACAAAATAAACAGGATATTTTATGATGTACAATATTTTTTTTTAATTCATTCAGTACATTATCATTTTTAAGTATTAACTATATCATTATTCATTTTCTAACTTTTATTTTAAATATTATTGGTAATTGGAATTGTGCCAAAAAGATCTATTTAAAATTAAATAAATATATGTAGAAATATCTAAATATTTATTTGTCCAGAAAATATCAGTTACAAATTACGTTCAAATGTACCTACAAATAAAACCAGTAAGACATAGGTTGACAATAACGTTCTCAGGGACATACTTGATTGGATTGTAAACTCTGTCCGCCTAAAAACCAGCTGCCGGTTTAGTCAGTTTGTATCGTGCTGTACGACGTGTAGTATCTATGAAAATTTAAGAGTTTCGTTTCTTAGGCGTGTTACATGAACGTAAACGCAATCAGAAAAATTCGACAAGTTAGAAGAGATTAAAAAACAATAAGCTTCATTCAATAGTGAAAAAATCATATGAATCGATCAAAGTTATACATTACCGACATATAATTTTACATTTCTTTATTTTTCACCGTTTCCGTGTTAAGTTGGTTTGAAACGGTAGTTCTTCGTCCGTCTCGTCCTTTGTTGATAAATATTTGTTCGACTACTTGATACGATTTCAACCAACGAACCAGCAATATCAATAAAAGTATAAACGAAATAAATTCGAGAAAATTAAAATGAAACTAGACAACATACGCGGTGTTACTGTTATTTCGAATTGGTATCGACGACCAAGAAAACGTCCGCTGGTAGGACCAACAGGATCGCCTCTGTTAGATGTGACTTTAGCTATGCAAACAAGGCCTTTTCGGTGGTCACGCAGAAATAAATCTGCTAACATTACAAAACGGGTTACTTTTCGTAAGTACTTCTGCAGTGAATAGCCAATATCTCATTTTGGAATTAAAGGTTGGAAAGAATCTATCACATCACGCGTTCAAATCTTCACTAAGTCTAACACCAATGGCGGAACTTAAAGTTCGTTATTCTATATCATTTATACACAAATTCAAGTGGTTCGATAGCTTTTAATGGCTATTAAGTAATTCGAAAGTTATTATATACTATAAATTTTATAAACTTATATTTGAAATATCTTTTTAGCTAATTAAATACAAGTTATATTTATAGGTACTTTAATACTTACAATGGTTATTGTAAAAGATATTGGCACATACCGTTATTTTTCAAAGAACCATTTTTTTAATAGATTCTACATTCCATTTTCATAATACCAAATTTTTATAGTTATGTGAAAATACATATTAATTACATGAAATTTAAAATATTTAATTAATATGTTAAATGCTATAATAAATACAATGATGTGCAAATGTGTAGTCACTATATATAGTAGTTTAATTTTGTTTTTAATACTGAATGAAAAAACAGATAAATTGATATATATGTAATAAAAATATATAGCTTAATTTAAAAAAAAAATACAGAAGACCTTGAAATCTTTGGAACGCCTCTACTTCCGGTGCAACCATATGTACCACGTGATGCATCATATATAGAATTCATTTAATTTTGTATAACGAAATTTTCTTCTATCTCGTATAATTTTGACGTTATAACTTATGTGTCATATCATGTCAGATTATATTTTAAATAAAGAAAAATTGTAGATTTTTCATAAGATCAACAACTGCTTGTACTTAATAATAATTTTGCCTGTGCATATATATATATGATGCAAACTATATACAACAGAATACTATTAATGTTTTATTTTTAACATTCTAAAGGAGGAAGTGTGTGTATAAATAGATAATACATAAATTTATATTCCTTATTTTAACTATTTTTCAGGAGATGAAGCAATTATATCTATGTCGGTGGCTGGGGAGGTAACCGACACTTCAATTATGGAAGTAGGCCGTTCAAGACCTCAATTCCAATATTCCCGGGTACGATGTGTACTTTTATTATTAACTTACGAAATATTCTACCGAAATGTCATTTACGATTAACTTCTTAAGCGGATACACCGGATATATCCGCCACAGCAAGTCGCTTGGGCCTAGTGGATACACATACATTCCCGTTTATATATTGTATTAGGACACCTGCTAGTTCCATATGAAACGTGTCAATTAATAAGTAGCAAGAATTAATCGATTAGAATTTTATATTCATGCGACATTACATATGTAAAAAGCAATGTTTGTATTTGTATAAACTGCTCATAAAAACAACAATAATATACTAAATTATGTATTGACCTTCACAGTTTTCTAATCTAAATTCTATTGAAAAATTTTAAGATGATCTGTAATCATCTATAACACGCGTGGAGTTAAAGTTCCTAATATTTATGAACAGGGATGTATATCTATCGCAGCAAGATAATTATATGGTACGTTAATGTTAAGGAAGCTATCCATTTCTGTCAGCCAAATGTAGAAAGTTTAGTGGTTCAATTTAAATATTTATGTTTACATTTTGTATCTTTTTACAGCGTGTGTTATTATTATTCAGAAATATTGGCACCAATACTTTGCTCAATGACTCGATTACGAAAGCTGATCTCATCTTTTCGTATCATTGATTTTGAAACATCCATATAAAAGATTAATCTATAATATTAAAAATTTAGAATTTAATTTAATATTATAAATTATTGAATAATTTTCTAATATTCTATATACTACTGTACCATAACATGAACCAGTCAGAAGTCAAACTGATTAACTCTATCAAGGTCAGTCATTTAGTTCCTAAAGAATTAAGTATACATATAGTATACTATATATATATAAGTATACTTATATATATATTTATATAAGTTGTATTGAGTTGCTCATTCAACTGCAAATATCACTGCAAATTGCAAATATTCTTCCCCACTTAAGAGGTTAAACATGTATCTTAGATTAGATTTTTTGATGAAATAATAATTCATGGACTAATCTACAGGAGGAATTAATGCTGATAAAGAGTTTGCCATTATCTAAGAGGAGGCCTGACTTCTTAGATACTTCATATAATAAGTATGTTTATAATACTACATAAATTCTATTTAATACTGCATAATATCTATTTATATTATTTCTTTTGTTTTAACATTTTTGTTTAATTTTATAGTTATTTCTTATGAATTATGTTCGCTTATTTTTTCTATCCCTTTTTTATTAAGTTCACGTGGTGTATGGGATCCTGAACGTTGGCATTCGGATAGGAAACGAAGTGATACACCACCGAAAGACGAAAGAACTGGACGTGGTGATCAAGTTACTGAAAGTCATAATAAACGTCGCAATGGAGATCCAAGAGAACGAATTCGTAAGGAACAAGACGGCATAGTATTGAGTCCTCAGCGTAGAAGTTTTAATTCAGGTTGTTTTGTCAACGTAAATCAACCTTCGAATCGACGTCCTGAGAGTCCAATAGGAAAAACAGAGGTTGTGGTAGTTTATTTAAAAAACAACTATTATAGAGAGATATTAAAGTTACTAGAATTATAATAAAATGCATGACAAAATATTACTTGCAGGTTAGTCATAGGGAACCTGTTCGTCGAATCGGGAGCGGCAGGATTTTAACTCGCGATATATGGGACTTCAGACCTGAGAATGAGAAACTGGAACCTGCTTTTCGGTCTGGAGCAAGTGGTGGTACTTCTATGCGTGATCGTGACAACAGGGATACTCGCGATGGAAAGGATCGGGAAAATGCAAGGGAAAGAGATCGTGATCGTGATAATTTGCGTGAACGGGACGAGAGGAACGAACGGTTTGAGCGAAGATCATTTGGTCGTGACTATGGTGATAGGGATAGGGAACGCGATCGAGATAGAGCAGCTGAACGGAATGATCGTAATCATCAATCAGAACGTGATAAGGATCGTGGACGCGAACGAAGATTCAGTAATGATCGCAGACGAACATATAGCGAAAATCGTTGCGATGCAGATGAACCAGAATGGTTTAGTTCCGGACCGACATCCCAGCATGATACCATTGAGTTAAGAGGTTTTGAAGACATACCTGAAGAAAAAGCGGTGAATAACAGCAATAGCAATACTAAGAACAAAAAACAAACTCCGGTACAGAAGAAGCGCGGGAAAAAGAGTTCGTTGGAGAAAGATGGAAAGCAAACTGAAAATTCAGCAGGTCCGAAAGGACGAAGTACACCGACCGCGATGGATCAACCTATAAACGTTGTACCTGCTCCTCATTCACCAATCTCAGAACAAAACGAGTCGACGTCTCTCGCGCAAAAACCGAATCACGATTCCAACGAAAGCGCTGTGACCGAACAAAGTTGTGAAACGACAGATAGTTCTAGCACTGTTAATCAGAATCAAGAAAATAGTCATCCTGATTTTAATCTAGATGAATTCTTGAAATCTGACACATTCCCTGGCGTACCTGGACTTTTAACCGTAAGTCTGTCTCATTTTGTATTTATGTAAAACGATATAGTATTTAATAATTTAAATAAAACGATGAGTATTAATAAAATTGTATTTTATTTATACAGAATGGAGTTGGCTCAAACGGAGGTTCTTGTTCCCGATTTAGTCAGTGGTTTAAGAGAGAGAGTCCTGTTCAACAAGTAGATAGTCGTAGAACTTCTATACAAGATGATATATTGAACAATCTCCTTAATGATATTACTGAACCAAATATCCAGATTCCATCAGTGACTGAATCTAATACATACTTTGCTCCCATTTCTCCTGCTAATACAACGGCAGCAAACAATACTACATCCACTACTGGTGTAAAGCTTCTGGAAATGCTACAACGTGGTAACAAACCAAGTCAAAATGGACAAGGAGATGCAGCTAGCACTGTCATACCGATGATGAAAAGTTCATCTATTAAAGATATGGGTGAGAATTCCTACTATTAATTTTTTTATTATTATAAGAAATGGAAAACTATACGGTTTGACTGAAAATTTTTTGCAGAAGTTGGTGGAAAAGTTGTGCACAGTCTCGAAGAGTTGGAAGCACGCATGCGAGGTGGTGCTCCTCCACCTACGTCTTCGACTGATCAACCTCGTGTAAATAAGACTGAAGAAGATCTTTCTGCGTTTAAGAAATTGGTAATATTATGTGTATTATATATACAATAAATTACATTACAATCTTATCCTTATGTTTTTATGTTTTATATATAATTTATTTATAATTTAGCTTGCTCAAGTGACTGGGGGACAGGCTATACCAGCGGCGAACGGTCCTATTTCTCAAAAACAACCTGTGACATTAATACAAGTAAGATAATCTTTTTATTTGACATCAAAATTGCACAATATTTTGTTACATTCGAGATAATGTGTAATTTTCTATAGTTGCTTAACTCACAACTGAAAACACAACCAATTGCCCCCCAACAATCGGTCCCAGAACCAATGCATGCTACAACATTTAATCACGCTGGTTCTGTTGGACCAACTCAGCACCCACATCAGGCACAAATGCAGCACGAAAATCTAATGAAAGTATTACAGATTCAACAGGTTAGTAAGAAATGTTATTTTTAATTCAAAGAAAGAAAAAGGAGAAAGGTAACAATATTCTTCAACATTGACTATTTTTATAACAGCAACAAAAACAACAACAGCAGCAGCAGCATTCAGACATGTTGTCTATGATGATGGGTGGTCAACGAATGTTAGGTATGAGTCCAGTTCCACCAGAAATGCAAATGATGTTGAGTAACGCTCCAACAAGTCAGGAACTCCTCCAAAGACCAGAAGCTCAAGCAATTATTCAAGGTCTTCAACAAGGAGAAATAACTAGACAACATCTCATACAGCAACTACAGGTTTGCTTGTTTAACTAGAAAATGAATTTATGTTTGAATTTGTTTTTAATATATTAATCTACAATAATGATGATAATAATATGTGAAATAGAATCCAGCCATGCAACATCGTCACAGAGAAGTTCTAGTAAACATCTTGAAAATGTATGGTGGTACTACGCCGCGTACAATAAGTCCGCATCCTAGTGCACCCACTCCTCAAGATCATATCTTGCAACAGATGTTATATCAACAGCAACAACAAAGAATTCCATCCCCTATGAACAATGGTAAGTTATATCTATTGTTTGTTTGAATAGAATTTGTAGTAAAAGGGTTTATGTTGATTACTATTATACGTTTTTTACATTCGATAGGATTGACTTGTTCATTTTATTTCAAACTAAAATTTTTTTAATTAAAATCTGAAACTTTTTTTATAATTATTTCTGATACACAAATTTTTCGTTACTATACAATTAATATGGAAATTGTGCGATCATTATTTTTATTATTAAATACATTTTTCATAAAGTATATTGTAATATTATAGTATAAATATGTATGTTACTGTTTGGGATGCAGCTTATTGTCCACCTTCAATAATATCTCCAAATTTGACTGCTAGCCCCAGTACATTAACAGTACAGCATCCAGGTAGAATATAAAAAATAATAACTTTTTTTATTTTGCTATTCTCTTGCTTTGTGGTAGTAATAATAAGTAAACTGTATACAAGAAGGAGGAAATGATCAAATACTTGATATAAATTATTTTAAAGAAATTGTAATTTTGTTCTTTACAACAATTCTCTAAACTTATTAGGACAGTGATCTGTCTATCTGTGTAGTGTTGTCCATTTAAAGCATGCTTGATATTTTATTATTTTTAACAGTGATGCAACATAGGGTTCCTTCACCGCGGGAAATTGTCATGCATGCTCAATCTATAATGCAAAGTGCTTTAATTAAGAAAAAGTTGGAGGAACAACGTGAAAACTTCCGGAAGCGACAGGATCAACAGCAGCAGCAACAACAACAACAAGCTCAACAAAGAGCGTCGAGCCCCGTTAATTCGCCAGCAAAGCAGACCATGAGCCCAACGCCACTTGCTTTTACCCCGACGTCAGTGTTACGTAAAATGACTGCCGATAAGGAACCCGAGGGTGCGAATCAGTCTAATCATCAATTAGAATCGAAATGCTTATTTTCATCTACAGCTAATGAGAATCGTAATAACACATTTAACACCAAAAAAAATACTTACACGCAACAATCCGCTTCTTATGATAATACAATTGAACTTACTAATCATACAAAGCATGGTAGTATGTCTGGGACTGAAGCTTCGAGAAATTTGCAGGAGATCGATAATAATGGCAACAATAACGTAGACATAGAAGAATCCGCGTTAAAAGACAAATACACTTCTTCTTTGCTACAACAAAAAGATAGGAGTAATAATTCGAACCTAAATAAGACTGAGGAGAATAGGCTTACTTATGAAAGATCATTGAAAGAAAATACCGATAAAGAATCGACCCTAAATGATGCCAATAATAATAATAGCCCTCTTATTCTTGACAAACTGTTAACAAAGCAATTCGAGATTGAAACGATAATAGTCGATAATAATAATATATTAAGAAACACAGAGGAAAACAAGATAGCAATTTTACAGAATGATGAAGTTGTTACTTAAACCACTCGGTATTTCGCGAATTTCATACATAAAAAGAATTCATAAGTTTGTGACTATTATCCGATGTGTAATATTATTTTTTTTTATTTTTGTATTAAAATGAGGAATGATAATTTTGTTTTCTTTTCTTTCTTTTTGCTTGACACCTTTAATGTGTTTGAGATTTAATTTGTCTGCATTTTGCTGCATGTTATACACGAAAATGAGTCTTTTAATTTCGAATATAGATATTAATCCTACTTTAAAAAAAAATGCAAAAAAAATCAACTAGTAATATAAATTACATTTTCCTTCATAGACTAATATATGAACATATTACAAAAGAAAAATATGTTGAAATAGTTTTATAATAAAACACTTTATAAATATATTTCATGCTTTTAAGTTTTTCTTTACATTTTCATTCTTCCTTTAATGGAATGCTTTGAGATAATTTTGTATTTTAATGCATGCACTTGAGATTTTGTAATTTTCATTACTTGATATGGTTAAAGGAATTGCATGTATTTAAAAACGATATTGATGTAAAAGTTAAAACAAATTAGGCAAAGTATAAATACATTTTTTTTTTATTTTCATACACAATTTGAATGAAATGAAGCATATTAACAATTCTTATTTTTCTTTAATCCTTGTTTATCGTTTTATTTTATTTGTTAATGAATCCAAAAATGAAGAGACTTATGATCTTAACTTGACAAAATATGTTTTTAATCATATATTTCATTGTGTATTGAAATGTGTCATACATATGCAATACTAATGAAAAACAGTTCTTTTTATCAGGTTGTATATGTAGGTTGTACAATATTCGTATATATAGTAAAGAAGTGAGAAATTAAGTTCTTAATTTGTCTAATTTATTTTCTTTTAATTTTATATAGGAAATAGTAGCGATCCATCAAAATTGACGGCTCAATCACAGACATCGCAAATGCAACAAATGCAGTCTGCAGTTCAATTACTGACACAAGGAGTTCTATGTCGACATAATACCTTACGACCACAGTCTGTCCAGTCTACATGGTCAAATCCGACTATTAAGCAACACCCAGGTATGTGAAACGTTATAAAAATGTGTTGTACCTTGTAACATCTATTTCAAACTTGTTAGAGTTAATATTTAATATCTATATTTCTCTTGACTATCATAGGTCGACCAATAGTAAAAGGTGGTAGTGGTGGTGGCAATGGAAGTAATCAATTCCAATACAGTGCAAATTCAGATTTTCAACAGCAGCAACAGCAACAACAACAGCAGCATAGAACAGTTTCAAGCGTGTATGGTAATCCTGCACGCTCCAAACATACCATGACTAGTTCTATCCCACATCATAACGTTCCACAATACAATGTTGCTCAGAATTCGATGATAAATCAGAGGTCAAATAGTATGAATAATCAAATGAAGGTGCAGCAAGCCCCTTCACATTTAGCTAACATGCAACATCAACCGCCGCAACAACAACAGCGGATTCTTAACTCACAAATGCAAATGGTTTTAAATCAAAACTACAACTCCAATCGTGCAGGTAATTATAATTTGTGCGTAAATTGATATAAGTAAGAATAGAAATTTTACAATTAATAAATATTTTATAGTTTACTAATAAAAGTTTTTCGTTTTTGCTACACATAGAGTATTTCTTCATTTTGAAACAATTGCATTAATTTTGTTATTCTAAAATATTTTCAGGTGTTTACCTCTTCTCTAATCAAATTGCATGCAATGGTGTTCAGAAATTGGAATAATTAGATCTCACATTTTAGCTGTTCCTCTTATTTAAACCAATCTAGACAGCATTTATCTTTGGATCGAACTTAAAGTAATTAACTAATGCTTATTTTAGGTTGTCTTTTATTTTAACTAAATTACTCTATCCTTTTTTTCCTGATATTATATACCAAATTAATATTTCTCTTTCAAAAAGAGATACGAAGCGAATTAAGACATATTTTTCAACACATAGATTGAATGTGTACCAAAATAAATGGTACAAATAACATTGACATATATCATTTACAGATGGGCGAGTAATGCGGTCGCAGCAATTAAACATGCCCGTAGGTCGACAAGCGTCACCGGGTTTAGGATATGTGGGTAGCAATGGTGGAGACCTGTCACCGACTTCAAATCAGTTGGCACGATGGTTTAGTCCAGAACTTCTTGCTCAAGCTCGGGCTGGTAAGCTACCAGAGCTTGTCCAGACAAATGTTTTATCGTTGGAAGAATTAGAAAGACTTCAACATGCATCAACTACAGTGCATAATTAGATTTATATTGTACCTCCTCATCTGTTTAATTGCAAGCACAGGAACCCATCGGCGCAGTCGTCGCTCTAACAACTTATATTTTTTAAATTAGATGGCTTTTCATATTAAACAGTCAGTATGAAGATTCACTCCGATTAAAAAGAAATCCATTTCAGTAAAATATTAAAAAATGTCCTGCTTGCATATGCAAAGTCATTTAGGTAATAAACCTTAATGGAAATAAGGTTTAGTGAAATAAATACCCACTTTGGAAAGAGACATTTTTGAATACGATACAGATTAGTTGAGCAGTATTTACTTTCTATGAAAATGTCTTTTTCTTTTCAATTATATCTTATGACTTATTTGTAATAAACTTTACATACAGCATTACTTAGAAAGCTACAAATGTACAGAGGAATATGGAATAATGATATAGAATTGAGGATGAAAAGAAGATAAGCCATTTAAAAACAAATCTAATTGAACATCTTTCTATGAAAACAGATTTATTGCTTATAAGACTGAAAAAAATATAAAAATTCTTACTATTGACTATGAAAAAACAAAATAATATTTCATTATATATAGTTTCTAAATGGCAATAAAGCGAAAATTATTTGCCTAAGTATGGACAGCAAGTCCTTATTTATAAATTACAGCGTAGCTATGGCTCGATTTCAAGAATTATTTATTATTGTGAAACCTTTATTATATGTATAACTTGTTACCGAGCTGCTGTGTTATTAATTTAACAATTTTTTTCGACCATTTATTTCTTACCGTAATGAAGCTTGCAGAGTCCTTTAGGTAAATAATTATGGTCGAAATCTTAAGAAAGTGGTAAATTGCAGCACCCACGAATACAGTTATATATACAGAGAAAAGTGTCATATATTATATTCTACTTATATTATTACGAACAGTGTGGTCGTATGAACAGAATGAACATGCGTTAATAAAACAAGAGCAAGTACTCAACAGATCTTGCATATATTAAGGAAATAAATATATAATATATACTTTGTAGAAGCGTGAGGATACAGTGTTATTATCATGTTCGAAAGCGAAAGTTAGAACAAACCAATTTCAAATGCAACAACCTTGGCAGGTAGATAGAAAGAGCGTTTGCAAAATTTATTAAAAGGAAAGGGAATGCGAGAGAAAGGAATAGAAAGAGAGAGAGAGAGAGATAGTGAGAGTGAGAGTGAGAGTGAGAGTGAGAACATTCCAACGGTTATAAAGGGACAAAATAAACGAAATACATTTACAAATTGAGATGATTTAATGTCGATATTGCTGCCAATATGTGTTTGCTTTATAATTAACTTGTTATTTTTTGTGATTACATTTTTCGTACAATCATATTTATATTTGACCGATAGCATCAATAATAATAATACAAAAACTTGTTCTTTTTTTTAACTTTTTTTAATCTAATTTGTTATTTGGTTGATGATTAATCAATACTATACTCTCATATCAGTTATATGAAATTGCATTTTCCCCTAATTTAATAATGAATGATTCTTTTATACTTCATTTTCGAACCTAGTAAGGACATTAAAAGGATCTGACATGATGTTAATGAATGAAAATATTTTTCTAAATTTCGTTTTGTGTTCACATATATGAACTGACAAATAATTTCATTGAATTACAGAATTCATGAACTTCTGTTACATATACCCCCTGTTTTACAATGCTCTATTTAATAAAATTGATTTTCATATTTGAATGTGCTCATTCCGTCTTTTTACTTATTTTTTCGAAATTTTTTAATTAAAATAACATCTTTATCACATGAGTGCAACTTCATAAATCAGGAATGTCTTGCAATAATCATGAGTATATTTATGAAAATATTTATGAAAATTCTTGGTTCAATCACGTAATTGTACACTAAATGTTGATTACAAAAATACTTGGCAAGAAACGGATATTTTCTGAGTTTATTACAAAACATCGTAAATGACAAATTTCGAAGCGTAAAACAAGAATTTCGTAAATTATATTGCAGATGTGTTGCAAATAATCATATAGGCTACGAGAAATGCAACAAATCTTTTTGGCGCCTTGTATACATATAATTTTCATTTCATTAAATCAAAAAATTTGATGAAATATATGTAATATGTTGTTTTATCTAGTATAGTCGAAGATCAAATTTTTATCAAATTTCCTATCGTTCGAATGCTTTTCGATGTGGCGAAGGTGTGCATAATGTTCAGATTTATTTTTTTCGATCAATCTCTGTTCTTGTTTAGACTTATACGTGTAATGCGTCCATAACTCTGCAAAACTATGCTATGTAAAAGACAAAAAAAGCCATTGGAAATTATTTATGGGGAGTGTAATTACTACAAGTACTGCCAACAACAAATGTATTAGTGTTATTAAGTACCAAAAAAAAGGAATAGACGGTGACATTTATCCTCAAATATCACTTACAGACAACATTGTTGCCTTAAGAGAGGCTATTGCAAATGAAATCTATAAAAGAACGCTCGCGCGCGCGCGCGCGCGCGCGTGTGTGTGTGCGTGCGTGCGTGTGTGTGTGTGTACGTGTGCACATAGAACGAGAACGATATAAAACGAGATGTCCTTCATAAAATTGCATTTACGTTAGATTCATTTATAAGAATAGTAACGCTTGACGAATTTTTGGTAGAAAATCGTTTCTTATAAAATTGTAAAGAGGACTTTTAATTCAACTTTTTTAACGAATAAAAAAAGGGTAATAGTGTTTTGCGCTTTATTGATTGTAATATCGCAAAATATTTGTCCCGTGAACTCACGAATTCGAAATATTGTTTCGTAATTCGAAAATTTTTGTAAATAATTCAAATCCTAAACAAAAACTAAAGTTTATTGGCCATGTGTTGGGCTGATAATTTGTAAATAAAGTTACTAAATATTACATTATGTGAAATCTAAGAAAACGTCACAAATAAATACAAAGAACTGTAATTGTAATTTTAGTCATTTCATTTATTTACTGAAATACATTGAAACTAATATAGTAATAATTAAAATTCAACATTTCTTCTTGGCTTTATTAAGTGAAACCTTAATACTCTAAATATGACCATGTAATATAATCTTTATATCCTTAGTTTAAATATCAAATTTATGTATGAGGCGCAAATGAATTTTTTACCACTTATTTATTATTTTCTATTTGTTTTAATATCATTTTCATCGTAAAAGATAAATATTTACAATTCTACATGAATGTAAATATTTTTTATAATATATTTTTTTGATGGACTTATATTATATTCTTTTGTGAAAGTAATATTTTCTTGTATTTTTATTTATTAAGATGTTCCAGTTCTATTAATAGTCATGTATCACTTAATCGAACAAATGGTAAAACCTGGGATAGAAACTTCGGCTATTTCCGGCTAAACTCGTTTCTTGTCACCGAGAGTTCTCGAACTTACTAAGTGGATATAGAAGCTAGAATCACACGAGTCGTAAATGGCGGACCTCCATAGACGAAGGTGTGTTTCTCTCGTCCTTCAGAATATACTATTATCGGATACCTAAATCATCAGAACACCCAAAACTTGGATCAAGTAATCGGCAATTAATTTTGGATTATCGAGTTTCGGTGGAAACTTCAACAATTATTAGAGGAATAATTAAAACACATATACCAGATTTTCTATTTGCATTTACTCCACAACTCCTGTTTTAAAGACGATTTTCACGCAATAACTGCATATTTGATTTTTGGTATTTATTTTGTTATTTAGATAATGATAGTTATCAATATATAGAAGTGTACTGTTGAGGAAATGAACAAAATTATATTACATTCTGTGCAACGTATATTTATTTTTAGAATCTTGAAATATATATTTTAGGACTCGAAATTATTGATTGTTTGAAAAACATGTATATTGCATTGTGTCCCACACAGAGATTAATTCGAGAAAACAATAAAATTCGTTGTTCGATCAAAACTAATCAAATGTATCGTTCCATTAACGTAAGTAATACCCTTACAAGAAAGAGCAAGATATATCAGATTTAAATTGTAAGTATGCGGATGTGATAAAAGGTGAGTAACATATGGCAGAAAAAATATTGGCGGAGAACCACGTGAAATCGTTTAGCCTAGCTGCCATTAATGGCAGCCATTGTACATTGTGCGCCCTTCAGGGTTGCCATTTTGCTTCTTTCTTCATAGGTAGTGCGATTGTAATTATAAAGGAATGTCTTGCGAAGAGCAATGATCGATTTTCCACCATATTGAGGAGATTATTTTCACGACATATCTCGCAGGGATTTAATTTCCCTCTAACGGTCGCGGCTCGTTCATTTGTGATGCGTAGGAAAATAGTTGCGTGTTCGTACATGTTTGTCATCTTTACTTATGTGTATGTATATTCAGAAATGAATGATGAACCACCACGACGAATTATTGTGAACCGAAAAGCGGCGCTCGACCCGATGTCTCGTACAGTGAGACCTCGAAGTGCATCAAGACTTTCGGGGAACGTGTACCGGTGCTAGCTGAAAACTGTTCGATATAATAATACACATAATAAAATGAGTCTCGTATATACGGAATCGTAAACGCGGTTTGATACGGAATTGTTGAATTCGTTTGAAGAACCATGGTCGTGATAGCGAGTTAGACAAAGATATTTGTCGAAATCCGCGAGAGTGTGGACGCTTTAAACTTTTACCTGATATGCGATTCCGAGAGCCGACATCGGGTTACACCTTATCGGGATTTCGTCCAAAAGGTGGTTATATGTACGGAATATTTTGTGTCTTTGTGCGTGCATTCTATAAGAAGTGACGTTCCATCGGATAATTAAACTGGTATGCCGAATTGGTACTTTTGATGCTTAAATATTCATCGCGATAGTCTAGTTCCTCTAGCTCGTAATGCAGAATTATAGAGCGCGCTGCAAAACTTGAAAAAAAGTGTCAGTTCCACCGTAACTGCGACATTGTGAGAGAGTTAAAGCTATTCCATGCAGTGTGTGCACATAGACGTGCATTAACGACTTCGGGATACTCGGGATTTCGCACTTTTGTCTCGGGTCCGGTTCAGCTGTGCTAAGATTTTTTCAATACGCAGGATTCGAAAGGCGAGAGAAGATCAATGCAGAAGGCGATATTCTGCTGTGTAATGTTTTATCAGGTGTGTCGTCGTAGATAAAATATCTATTCTTTGGTAAGGAATAGGATACAAATCCGTTAACTACATATTAAGAAAATGCGTAAATCGTTATCGTTGTGGAATAGAAAAATTACTTATCGGGGAACTACAACATATTTTTTAGAAAATAACATGGTGATAAAACGCAGTGGGATATTTTCTTTTATACAATGTCATACGAGATATTCGAAGCAATTTTTGAGATTTAATTATTTTGAGATAAAAAATAGTTATATAAAAAAAGATCGTTGTCGAAAGTCATACGTTGAATGGCTCGAATGTCATAATCGACGAAAAGTGAAAGAGAATAAGAAAAATGAAGACAGATTGAGAAGCAATTGAAAAGAGAAAGGTCATGACAACTCAGAAATGCGAATTATAATGCATCTTTTGCATATGACAAGATTGAAATTCGAAGCATATAGATCCTTATAAAAGTATAAAAATATATATAAAATACAATTCTCATGCAAATGTATAAAAATATAATTCCATTTTATTTATATTTTTTAATTTTCTCGCTCCATTAATTTTTTACGGGCAATTTTTATGATATATTTTAGAAGTTTATCATATTTTTCTTATATCCTCCATTGTACTTAATACTGTTCATCCAATTGAATTTAATATCAAAAGAGTTAACACATATGTACCTCATTACATATTCTTTTTACTGAGACGTAAAAATATGCAGTTATAATTATTGTTAGTATTCTGTACTAACAAGAACACTATTAGTGCCCTTCCAAGTAGGAGCATTTCCGTTAGTATCATTCATAATTCAATACGTGATTTTTATTTATTAACAATGAAATTTAATTTTATATTAATGTTATATAACATTAACCGTAATTAAATACTACAATCTAAGCAGAGAGATTTTTATCCAGAATGTTCTTCTGGAACCCATTTTCAGAAATGCGATCTTAAGATACGTTGCAATAAGTTACCAATGCAATGAAATACTTCGCAGTATCATCGACCCACGATCATTATATGAAACTATACCTACCAAATATCATTCTGATTACTTGATAGTAATAAAAAATCATGACAGTTGTGAATAATTTATATCGAAAAGTCTTAAGCGAGGCAGAATAATGCCGAACAATGTCGTATAATGTCGTTCGGCCACCATATTTGCTACTGCGCTGCTATCTACCGATAATTTCAAATCTTCTTGATCGTGCTTCCATCTACTTCCTCTATCTTTCAAGATGATGATGAAACTACGCATGTTGGAAAAAATGTAACAAGAGAAATGTCTCTCAGGGATGTTTCTTATTCACTACTTTGAATACGTCACATGTTCAAGTTTACGATAGAGTACGGACACGAAACACGGTACGTACGGAAAAATATTAACAGTTTGAAAATAAGCTCTGTACGACCGTAGTCGTTACCTGAGAAGTGATCTATTCAAAGCAAATTGTTTAGGTCTTGCAATTTTGGTGTGATTTATTGCCCATTGAATGGGACGCACATATCTGCTTTTCTTGGATACCTGGTTAATCCTGTGAAATTCTGACCTGGCACGTAATTGCAATGCATTTAACCGTCGGCTATATTTTCGACTGTGATTCTCGTGTCTTAGTTTTGAAATATTTTTCAATCAGTGTGTACAAGTGCGTTATTCCTTGAATAATTCGACTAAAGTTATTGGTTTGGCATTCCGTGAAAAATTGGTATATAAAGAAATGGCAAAGATCTCGAAGTCCTTTTTTTTTATACCAAACGAATAAAATGTGACTAGAGTTATAAATTTGTCAACGAATGCTTAGCACGCATGTGCGGTGCAATTACTGAGCATAAACATCGTGGAATTTACAACCAATGCTGCTTAATTATATTCTCCAGTAAATCTGACAAATTGATTTTTGTCTTTTTCTAACGGTTCGAATGAATTTCGATATGAAAAGTGATCACGTGGTTCTTTGTCGTAAACAGTGTTGCGAGTTACGTGAGGAGTACTTTCGAGGAAGAATTACAGAAGTGGATTGCATCAATGTGATATTAAATAGTTTCCTGGCCGATATATTCCTGCCGAAGGTATACCATATTTCAAATTACTATGTTCCCAGCGTACTTCAATCGTCGATAGAGCGACGTAGTTAAGTGAACGTGACAATTTAAGTTCGGTGATCGATCGATTAATATAAATTGAAATTGTATATTTTATATACCATAATGTTTGTATAAGTAAGATTATTCATAGTGTACGAGAATAAACTAGTACATACGGATCGCTATATTTTTTGTTGTACACGTGCATTATATGTCGTTCATTATTCCCGTTATTGATTAACTGTGAGAGTGACCATGCATAGTAACAAGTTAAAATAATCTCAGAACAAAATCCTGGAGAAATGAAGATCATAACTCGTTTGTAAAAATGTAAAATGAAATTACAATTTAAGTCTAAAGAAATGGTGCAGTATGATTGGCAGGTGTTATATTCTTACTTAGAACGAAATATTAGTACTTACATAACTAAAAAGGATTATGTTTCATGTTGGATTGTATTACAGTGCTGAAAGAGTGTAGAGAAGTTACGCAGTCGAAGAATAATGAAAATTTCTTTTTATTAATTGAATAAGTTGTATTTTTATCACTCTATATCTAAAGTGTTATTCCAATAATTTATTAGTAACGTAACGTTAATTATTTATTATTAATTAATTACTTTTATTAATTATTATTTTTTATTAGTTATTTATTATTTATTTATTAATTATTTGTTTTAATTATTTATTTATTAAACATAAACAAGTTCGAATTACATAAACGACTTAGTACGTTTACAGTTAAATTTGGCGGCTAACTCCGGCGCAGTGTTAAATTGTCGCATAAATTTTGGGATTATTAGTGAACAAGTAATACTTCTTATCTCTTTGAAATAGTTAAATTTCAAATTTGAACAATTTTTATTGTTCGTTTAACAATGAAATCGAAATCAAATAAAAAAAGCGATACAATACCAAGGCAGTGTTACCAATATTAATGAAGAAAATTCACTAACGCGTAATTATAATATAAAGGCACAAGTGATCACAAACAGAATAAATTTCTATTATTTGTGAATATGGTAAAATAAATAAAGAAATAGGTTGGATAATTAAGCTGGACATATTGTAAGCAAATATTAAGTGATAAATTATAATATGGTAACGAATGAAGTATAGATTTCTGTAAGGCATAAATAACTTTCATTTGAATAAGTAAATGAATAGAAGTCGAAAAAAAAAACGAATGATGTAACTAGTAATAGTCGAGAAATATTTGTAAGCATAAAGATTTTCTTCTCCCGGTACAGGTGAGCGATACACATCAAACAAAATGGACGAGTATGATAAGAAATTTGCTGAGATGCAAAAGTACATTCCGTTTTTGGAAGCGATGATAGAGCGATTGCAAAACGTTAAGGACAAATCGCGAGAAGTACAACTGCAGAAAATGCAAAGTCTACATGGGATCCTATCGAACAGCAAGAGGAAGTATGTT
Source organism: Bombus cullumanus (assembly GCA_014737535.1). NCBI lineage: Eukaryota > Metazoa > Arthropoda > Insecta > Hymenoptera > Apidae > Bombus > Bombus cullumanus. The sequence continues at coordinate 3,397,643 of JACXIX010000064.1, read as the reverse complement.
TCGTAGTCACAAAATAAAACATTCGTTTTTAATCAACGCAGCGTTTTGGTGACATTCAGTGTCTATGCGCTGAAACTGAAAATTTTAAATACAAAACCGACATCGGACAGAATTCTTTTAATTTACATTTTTAAGCTTTCGAAGTTCTTAATTTTGTGGTATCGAATTTTCAAACTTTTAAGTTCTGAATTTTTTAACGTTCAAATTTTTTTAATTTTTTTATTTCTACAATTTTTATTTATTTTCATAAAGAACGAAATTTCCATCTTTTTACATCTTTCATTACGCGTATTTTACAGCAATATTATTATTGCAAAAACTACGAAGTATACAATATTATCGTAAATCTAGAGTTACATTTTAAACCAGAAAGGCGTAAAATTCAAAATATAATTAATGATACTGTTATCGATAAAACAGGCTGAAGATTGAGACGTTGCAGCGATGCGAAGACGTTCTGCAGAAGTTACACAACAAAGTAGAAAAGGTAGATATATTAATCATCGTATTACAAATTTGTCTTACATTTTTGGTGCACTGAATTATTTATTTAAAAATATCAATTCCTAAAAGAATTTTAGCTGTAGCTTTTAGCTATAGAATTAAAGAATTTTAGCCAAATCAAATTACTATTCAATTTACAGATTCAGTGAATCAAAAACTAGCACTTGGCTTTATGCTCTGTATGATACTAGTTTGCACTATATTCACAGAAGAAAGATATAAACGAGAATGTTTGTAAGTTCTTCCGTTAGTTCGAATACTATATGTATATGTATAATGTATGAATGATAACTATACATATGCGCATAAAGATTTCTATTTATACAATATTTAAATTGACGTATCAATATTTTAAAAACTGAAACAATAACGAAGAAATAATAATGTTTCTTTAACAAACGGCTCTTTTATATTATTTCATATGCCGCATTTCAAATGCCGCGGGTATTGTCACCGTGCTTTGATAGAGTAAATTATAACTGTTGCATCGTTCTCCTTATCTTTTATATTTTATCAGTAGAAACTGGGTGTTCACATTTTTAAGAAATGTTTTGTATTGCATTCTGTACACCGCTTTTTTCCAATGGCATTTTTATCATTTCATTATGTAAAAAATGTTAAAAATTAGTACTATACAAAATTTATGGAATTTATTATGAAAATTCATGAAAATTATTTATAACTGTAATATAATGTAAAATATAAAAAATATTATACATCATTAGTTGATGTTTATAGAAAAATGTACAGTCATTACTTTCTCTTTGGTTCCTCCTCTTTGAACAGACGTAGTTGCTTCGGATGATCCTTTTTTATTTTCTGTTCTTTATACTTCTGGATGTTTTCAGGCTTCCGTAGTGCATGTATTTTTTTTGTTATTTTAATCATTCTAATCTGACACGAGTTTCAGGGAAATACGCCCGGATTACATTTTCCGCACAAGAAAAGTGAATCTAGCTCAGCACAATGTTCAAAGTAAGTATCATATCACTCACACAATTTGTACAAAAATTCATTCAACAACTACTCATATATAACTTTAAGTTCATCATTATGTATTGTACACAATATATCGATGTATTCCTAAAATTAAAAGTAAACCAAAACCTATATTCAATTTTGTAAAACAATGATGTTCACTGTTCATAATTCGAACATCATTGTTAAGCAGAAATTTCATTGTACTATTATTATTATATAACAGATAATATATATTGTTGTAAAATGAAATATTACTAAGATAAGATATTGTAAAACGTCGATTGAATCCCTTTCAGTATGCTTGAGGATGTAAAGCCTCATACAGAAGATATTATGGAGGACCGAGAGATCCACGAGACGCCAGCCAGTCCAACTCCTCCGGTTAGTCCAGACTCGGGTTCTCAAGTGGCGCCGATAATAATTCCTACTGAACGCAGTCTAGATTTCGATGACAAATCTGACAGCAAACCAGCCTCTCCCGACCCCATAGAAACTTTACCAACCAAAGCTCCCATCATCATACCTACAGAGAGGACGAGTAACGATGTACCTCCCTCGCCACAGTGTTTGTGTAAAAACGGGGATAATGTGTCGTTCGCTGAATGGGATATGCTCGAGGAGAACGAAAGTCACATCTCGAGGAACAAAAATTGGCAGACGATAATTACTTCTAGCCACGATGGTGTTACTGCGACCAAAATGGTTGAAAGTAATCTGTCTCCAAAGGTGAACGATGGCAGATCTCACATGCCTATATCGATGCACCCGTCTCGACAAATACAAACCGTGCCAGTCCCCTCTCTGGGCGGTTCCAGAAGATTGTCGTCGATGTTAGAAAAGAATCGAATGATAGGAGTAAACATGGATCAGATTTCGTCAGAATCTAGCCCTGAATCACCTGTTAATATGCCTGATACACAGTTGAAGTCACCAGATTTGGAGATTTTGTTCCCAAAACTCTGTAAGAACACTCCACTTCGGTCAAAGGAAATTTCGAGGCCTGGTTCCAAACCATCAGCACCATTGTTGCTTTCACCACCTCCTGTTTCTACAGAACCGCCATTGTCCATGGAAGATCTGGCTGAGTTGTTGAACGAGGAAGATGATAGCAAGATGGAAAAGAAGGGTGATAGGTTAAGAGAGGATTCAGGTAAATTCAAGAAGGATAAACATGAATTAGGTGGGAATGTTAAGGATCCAAAGACATCTAAATCATTTCTGCTAACACAAGAGGATATTGATAGCGAGAGTGAGAGACGTTGGGAAGAGATAGACAAGCATATAGTTAAGTTAACCAGTAGGAAATGTCTACCCACTGGCTCAAAAATCGACCCTCTCAAGTCTGGTGAAACTAAGGGATCACCTCAAGGTAGTTTAGGTCATGGTTCTAGTTCGTTTATGACGACTACGTCTGTCGACAACAAAAATCTACCATCTTCACCTAGTTCCAAGACAGAGCCTCGTTTTGCGGATAACTACGAGCGTCATCCTCGACAGTTGCGTGACAACCAGGGCCATGATATAGACAAACCTAACGTGCACAACATACACTATCGACCCGATGACGATATGTCCAATCAGATGCATCATGTCGGTTCGGCCAAGCCGGATGACAGAAACACTGTGTTGTACCAGAGACGTCAGGGAAACATTGGGCCTGAGATGGTGCCACCTAGGATAGACACCGAGTTCAGAATGGAAGGACCCGAGTACTTCAATAGACAAGTAACGAACCAAGGCCACTGGCCTTCCATGCATCCACCCGTAAATACGAATGATTATTGCAACAACCAGTGGCCATCGTCTTCCAATTTTAGCAGTATGCCTAGTTCTCCTGCCCAAACGTATCCACATCCGATAAGTATGCCACATCAAGAGATGTGGAACGTAGGTGCCAATAGAGAGTCCATTCATATGGATCCTCATCAAATGAACGAGGGCCAGATAAGGCCTAACCAATTCCCTCCAAACATGAACGCTGGTATTAGACCTCTAATGAGTCCCAATACGAGATCTCAGGATATGAACCATATTCCACGATCAGACGATATACCCAATGTGGATGTACCTAATGTACCTACCATACAGCCTTTAATATCACCTACAAGGTTTCCCGTTGGATCACAATACAGGAACTTTCAGGGAGAGAATAGGTCTTATGAGCCGCCTTTTGATAGAGGAATGGAATATCCTCACCAGAGGCAGCCATGGGATTCTCCGATTAACCGATCAAATGATGTACCATATAGACCAGAGAACGAAGTTCCCTGTGGTGTAATGGGGCCTACAGAAGGTCCTCCAGGGCCGTATCCGAGGCCCAGCACTCCCTGTCCCTGGAACAGAGACAGGGACCGCAATTGTAGAGGGCGTAACACGTATTACAATGAAAGGAATAGAGGAGAATCTAGGAATAATTTCAATCGTGACACTCGTAGGCCTGGTCCTAGAGACAATCATAGTGAGCGGGACAACTGTAATAGGTTCGGTAGGGACGCTAGAAACATATCTGATCGCGATCCAAGAGTACGCATGGAGCACAATGTAAATAATCAAGGTTCCAACCAGAGGGATAATGGTACCTCGGTGAGGGATCCTCGGTTGGCTAAGGATAAACATTTCCCATCTCACAAAGGTAAAGATAGTAGTTTCAACGAGAGGGATCCCAGAAAACGTTCGACGGGACCAGCGACTGCAACATCGACGTTCAGGAAGATCAAGGAAAAACACAAATCTCCTCCAAAGCCAGTTGATAGCCATAAACGTGTGGACACGGAAAATAGTACTAAACATACACAAGAGAAGACAACTAAAGACAAGATGCAGTCACCCTTGGAGAGTTTGTACGGAGTTATCGACACGAAGGCAAAGTCTGCACAAGGCTATTGTTTACAAAATTTTAAGATTCCTAAAATAAAACGTAACGAGTCATCAGTGTCGCCCACGTCGAGTCACATTTCTGAGGAAATTAAAGAGTGTCCTTTGGAAAAGCAGGATAAAGCAAGTAAAGCTGCTAAAAAAGACAAGGAAGACGCAACTGCGGAAGTGAGCAGTAGCAGCGATAGGAATGTTCCCCCTGAAAATTGTAATGAAAGTAATATAGTCACTGATAAAAAAGAGGAATTGAAAGAAGATAACAGTTTTAGGGAGACTCCTGTAGAAGAGAATAATGATGTCAATATTTCTGAATTAGATTTTACCACTACTACCTCCTCCAAATTACCTGATAATATTGCGAAATCTAAGAAAGAGGAAATAGAAGGATCCAAGTCAAAAGGCGAAATGACTCAGGAATGGATAGAAGCTCTAATTAGAAAATCGTTTGAATTTGGCGAGGGAAAGAAATTTGTCGAACACGCGAAATTCATGCAGAAGCTAGGAGAAGTATTTCAGGCGAAGAAATTGAAGAAGATCAAGAGGATCATTGAATCAGAATCAGAGAGTAGCAGTTCGGATAAAGATGATACTCCTGAGACGAAGAAAGTTCAGACGAGGAAGAAGCGACGAGTAATTTTTTCGGATAGTTCCGATGAAGAGTCTCTTGCTGAAAGGCTTGATGTTCTAAAAACGGCAAACAAAGAATTGATTAAAGGTACATCAATGGATAACCAGGAAGAAATGACAAATACAAATATTGCGAAAGTAACTCCTAATATTGAATCTTTAGATCTTTCGAAAAAAGGACCAGATCCTAAAAATGCTACCACTAAAGAAGAGATTGCACGTGTAGAAACGCAAAACGTTGCTGAAGAGAAGAAGGAGTCCAATGAAGATGAAATAAATATAAACAAGGAGAAAAGTGTTCCAGAAACACCTAAAGAGATCACCAAAGATGAATTGACTGAAGATAAAGAGGTTGTTTCGAAGGTACCAAAAGCCAAAGCAAAGAGGAGGAACTCCCTGGAGATGTTGCAAGAAGATATTAGGGAAATGTTCATCAGTGATGATGTTGTGGCAGCAACTGGTTATCGATTATGTAGAGCACAAAAAGAAAATCAAAATAATGCAGGCACGAGTACTTCCAATCAAAGTACTACGAGCATAAAGAAGGACGAATCGAATAAACGTGATTTGGATGTAGATTCTGATGTAGAAGACATTGTGGTTTCGTCCAAGCAAAAGAAATCTACAAAATCTACACGTGTTTCTGACGAATCAAGTAAATCTAGAGGTAAATCAAAGAAAGAGGTGCAAAGAATCACTAGACAACATTCAAAACAATATAATCAAAGTTCAGATAGTGAAGAGGATCAACCATTGGCGCTGAGAACAGAGCTAATTCAAAATTCTAGTTCATTGTCTAATCAAGAAACATCTAATGAAGATTCTGAGGTACTAAGGCGAAGCAAACGTATTAATAAGGAAACGATAAAAGAACCACGAGTAGTAGTTGAGAAAACAAACATTTCTAAATTGGAATGTTCTAAAGTGATGTTCGATAGCTCATCTGATGAGAGTTTTGGGATAGATGTGTCTGAACTGGCTGCAGCTGTGGACATTTCAATTCACCCCGATAAGCAGTCTGAATCTGAGGCAGTAGAACAAACAGAGAAGAAGAATGTTCAAACATCTTCTAGAAAGTCTACAAGGAAGAAAGGAAACGAACTGCTGAATGAAAGTAAAGATGATGTTCAATTTACTGATGAAGAAAGTATTACATCTGATATTTCTATGTCGAGTAGCATAACTTCTAGCAAAAAGACAGGCGTTATTTCAACTACAATGGATACTAGTGGTAATGAGAAGTTATTGAGTAACATTTTAGTGGGATTAGTACCAGTAAAGAATGATGCAGATAAGGACTCATCAATAGCGGACAAAGGAAGCGACGCAGACGTCGATGATGATGTTAGCGATCAATTACCGGCTGAATCAAACACGAAGAAGTCTTCAGCGAAGAAGAAGAAGAAAAAGTGTAATTGGCAGATGGGTATTTTGTCCAAAAAAAGAAGGAAGAAGACTCTTACAGCTTCATCTTCCAAGGGTGACTGTGAGCTTAATGCTAGTTCTGAAATAGATATTTCTAACAAAGGAGATATTATTTCAGAAAATACAACAAGCAAAGACAGTAGTTTACCCAATAATACAAAGCAAAATATTTCAAAGAAGCTTAAGAATGATGTTAAAGATACTAATTCTAGTGAGATTCTTCAAGATAATTCAAAAGACAAAAAAGAAGAGGTATCCATAATAACATCTGATCCTACAGAGAAGAAAAAATCTTCTTTAAGTAAAGTTTGTCCTAATGAGCAGTTACTAGAGAAAGATAACGAACAAACCAACCGTAACGCTGAAAAGAACGTCGTTAAGAATAAAATTGATGTAGATAGATCTTTTTCTGAGTTAGATGTAAAAAAATTAATCGATTATGCTTGGACAGGACAAGAAAAGTACAATTGTTTGCTCTGTTTGTTCATTGGTAAAAATATTGTTCACCATTACAAATTAAACCATCCTGGAAAGGAAATTCTGATTTCCAGATTGAAACAGTCGGATGCTCTATTAGCTATTCAAAATGCGAATGACAATAATGTAGAAAATTCGTCAATGGAACCTCTTACAGAGGAAATCTGTAAATTTCGTTGCAGATTTTGCTTTTTGTTTAGTGAAGGAGCTGCCAAGGTTGCAATGGAAGCATTTTATGAACATTGTACTACTCACACGGGAGAATACAGGTTTCGATGCAATAGTTGTCCTTATCAAACTGTAGCCAAGTCCTCCATGAGAACTCATTATTATAAAGTATGTCGCAAATTCAAAGATACTTTTGTTGAAGCCATAACTGAAGATGAAATACCTGCTGAGAATCGCATTTATGGTTATTTATGCTCATGTTGTAATTTCGTTCAATTAAAGAAGTCCAATCTGGAGGAACATGTTAATCTATGGCATAAGGACGATTTGAGTGTTAAGATTGTTAAGATAAACATGTCCTTAGATGCAGTTGAAGAAGAATTTGATGAACAAGTTGATGTACCAGAGAAAAAGATAAAGCTAGAAGTAACCCAGTCAAATTTAAAGAAAGAATCGGTAAATGAAGTAGTAAAACTGATTGAACAGAATGACGATGATATCACTGAAATAGAAGTGATAAAGAAGGATAAAATATCTGATGACGGGGATAAGAAAATAAAAGATGTACCTGAAGTTAAACATCAAGAAGAGAATCATTCTGAACTACAAGTTACTACTGATGATGGAAACAAGAAATCACCACAAATGGATATGGATTCCAATTTACCATCAGGAAATCTGAATGTATTCGTTTGTCCACCAGAGTTGGAAAAGAAAGAAGTAGAAATTCAGCTCGAGCGTAAAAAGAAAATGCAAGAAATTATTCAAAACATTGGCATTAAATTACAAAGAGACGCATCTAAAAAAGGTTTGTCCATTATAGATAAATTGAAGGATAAAATGAAGACTGATCTAACAGCAGCAAATAACGAAACTGATTCAAATGTAGTATCAAATTCTTCAGATAAAAGTCCAATTAATATCACGACTTCACCGACTCCATCAATGCTACCTCAAAGTAATACCACTGAATTGCCTTGTACCTCTGAAATTCCTTCACTGGTAGATTCAGAGAAAAATCTATCGTTGGCTGAAGGAACTTCAAATGATAAACAACTAGAGGATAGTACTTCGCAAAAACAATCATTTGGCACAAAATGTAATTCAAAGTCCACATTTGAAACAAATCTAACAAATTCAATGGTCAAGGTTCCATTGGCAATATTGGATACAAAGAAGAATGAAGAAAGCGACGCAGAAACTACTAGTGATAATGAGAATATGAGGCGTAGTGCTCCTATTTATGACTCCGATTCTAGTAGCGAACAGTCAGATAGTGAACTGCCTACTGATGTTAACATGATCTTGAAGGAAACTTCAAGTATGAATGCATCTTGTAAAGATCCAATGTTTACCACTATACAGAGACTTGCTGCTCAACTTCAAGCTACAAAACAAGATGAAACTTCTTCTAAATCTGAAGACTCTAAAAGAGCGTTTCCTTTTGGTTCTATTCCCAAACCACCAGATGTTGTTCCTATATCTAGTATTAAAAAATTTGTCGGGAAAAAGGAAAGTAGATTCCACGAGATATCGCATGATTCGCACGACGATAGTAATCCACCTAAGAACTTGATCCGTTTGAGACGTCTAAGTGGAGATATGTTGTCGGTACCCATGCAGTTATTAGACGTCCAAGAAGATCTATCTCTAATGAAGAACGGTATGTATAAATATAGATACTAAAATGATATGTGAATCATTATTTGACATTTTACGAAAGTATTTTATATATTAGATGCGAGTCAATCCAGTATTTCGGATACAATGGATTCCATGTTGAAATCAGATGTTGAAGAAGAGTGTTCATTCTTGAAAATCGAAAATGTAGTTAGTCTTGCACCAAGAGCTGATGGTGCCGAAAGTCCCATTGTAAGTCATTACATACGATATTTACTCGAAATTTTTTCACTTGTTTCAAACTATGCATGTACAATTTTCCTTTTATTATCATTACAGATAAACGATATAAGAAAAGCAGTTGAAACTGTCCCCAAAGATACTCCCATAAAAAGCAAGGGGGTATCTTTACTGAAAAAGTCTAATTCGCCTCTAATTTTAAAGAGATTTAATGCTGTATCTATTACGCAGACATTAACGAGGAATATACAGACAGTGCAATCCGCACCAGAAACAGTAAAACTAATTCCAGTGAAGAGTTTATCCCCTTCTCCAGTTGTAACCACTACACAGCGTACCACCAATTTCATTCCAATTGCTCCAAAATCAACAATTATTCAAATAGATAGGAAATTGCCTTTAGTGACTCCGTCGCAATCGTCGCAGAATTTGAATTACAAAATCGTCAAACTTGTTCGAACGCCAGCTCTAATAAAACCAAAAGAACCTTTAGCTACAGTCCCGGCAGTTAAATTAAAATCCGCGGATGCATACAAAGCGATGTTGAAGTCTACTAAATTGATTCATTTGTACAAGTGCATGGCACGTGATTGTCGCTTCAGCACTGATGTATCGTCTATATATCATCAGCACTATCTTCAACACGTAAATCAAGTCGAAAACACGATGTTGTCACCGCCATTTGATTACCAGAAATGTGCTTATTGTTACACGATATTGGAGGATTGGAATCAAATGAAAACGCATATCGATGAAAAACACGCTCATTGCCGTTACCAGTGCATGTACTGTTTTTATAGAGCTATTGTACCTTCTTATGTACAAATACATCAGGTATGACGATACATTTTGTAGTATTGTAACTTTTGAGGCAATTAATTTTTATGTTTGACACACATTTGATTTTTATTTACAGATAACGACTCACCCTAAAAATCGTGGTCTTCTACTTGGTAATCCCATGAAAGAGATACCATTAAAAGAAGAAGTCAATCGACGCGACATCATATATCCTTACGTGTGCCAACATGGTACGATTTATATTTACATTATTTGTCTTCTTTGAACGAATAACGCTACTTAATATTACGCTATTTATCATCTCTGAATGAAAAATTAAACTCATGAAAATACATTTACAGATTGCGGGAAGTTCTTCTTTGTTCCCGAATCTTTTATAGCGCACTTGAAAAATAAACATGGAACGCTTCTTTCTGGCTATAAGTGTCACGTGTGTCGTACTACTTGCATGAAAATCGATCAATTAATGACGGTAATATTCTTAAATTATTTGATTAATGGTTACTAAATTTTTATAATCCTTATAATCTTGATTTTTATAATTCTTACGAAAATAAATCTTATAGCACTATAGAACGCATGGGTTTTACAAGTTTCAATGTCTGTATTGTTTGAATGGCTCGGACCATTTGGGCGAACTGCATAATCATTTGAGCACGTTTCATTGCAATCGATTACCACAGGTTCTTGAGCGAACTCTTCCTCTCCAGGTAAAATAATTTTGTCAATGAATTAAATTTTAAATAAACCAATATTTTATGAATGTCATTTTAAATGTTACATTTCAGGTAATACGAAACAAAGACGTGATAGAACAATTAATTATAAGAACATTGAATGACACTTTGAAAATCGCAGAAGAAGTGATTGACCTGGAGAACGAAGGCGAGCACAATAAAGAAGCTGATACAGACATTGTTAACACGTCTTCGTCTCACGCTATAGTTTTTCCTCAACTATCTAATGATGTAAATTTGTTGAACAAGGACGAAAACGAGGCGTTAAATAACTCCTTTTCGAGGTTATTAGGAAATGCCAATAATTCAAATAGCTCTCTCAATGCTAAAACCTCACAACATGAAAAATCATTAAATGAGAGTTCCAGCGATAGTGCAGTGAGCAAGATATTCGAAAGTTGTTTAATGAATGACTCGGACGTTTTGGCAACGCAGGTTTCGAATGAAGTATCCGCAGACAGAAGTTTATTAGATAAATCTAAAAAGACCAATATTCTGGCTGACAAAAGCTCTGTGGAGTCAACAGAAGCTTCCAAAGGAACTTTTGATTGCAGCGACGAATTTATAAATATCAATATACTGGACAACCCTGACTTCCTGAAAAAAGTCAATCAATCTATTAATATAACTCGCATGAATACTTCATCCGCTACGGAATGTAAAATGGAAGATAGCGACATTGAAATTGTAGATATCGACGATACGGAAGTTATTCCAATAAAAAATATAAAATCCGAATCGAACAAAAAGGATAGCATTGACGTAAGTGAGATACAAAATATAAATCCAAAAAAGGATATAAAAGAACAATCTTCCAGTGATGTCAGAGATTCAATCGCATCTTGTGATGCTAAGGAAGATTCTACCACGAAAACAGATAAACCTTTAACTCTAGATGATATTAAAGACACTGGCTTCTCAGGGACACAGTTATACAAGTGCGGCTATGAAACATGCGATTATAGCTCACAAACTGCTCTTCAGTTAAAGACGCATGTAAAAGAATGCTCTTTGAGGGGCGAGAATAAAAACTTGACCTGTGCTCATTGTAGCAAACGTTTCTTGAAAATTGGATTTTTATTAGAGCATTTAAAATCACATGGACTAAAACGATTTGGTTGTTCGTTGTGCAAAATGAGATGTACAGTGGGTTACCAAGCAATGGCGCATATGAAGATGAAACATAAATGTGCATATAGTAAATTAGTTCCGGCTGATCCAAAAAATCCATCCGTTGATGGGTTGTTCATCGTACAACCTATTGTAAGTACATTTTATACAGTATGTCATAAAAGCAAAAAATTATATGTGTATAAAATTTTGTTTATTTTTGTACAGCGTTACAATGGAGATCGTAAAGGAAAGAAGCGTAGAAGTAATACAAAGTCAAGTGAAAAAGGCACTGAGAAGGCTACAACAGACACTGAGAAATTCAGCTTTAGTCCTGATGAAATAGATTCTTTGCCGCTTCAAGCGATCTACAACCGTGTAGTGCAATGTGCGGTGTGTCCATACACGACGAAAGTGCGTACGAATATCATTAGACACTTGCGATTGCATGCAAAAGACGAAAGCGTGCCAGAAAGTGGTCCCGTTAATCCTGTGCCTTGCTTGGATAAGAAGGAACGAATGTTTGATAAAATGGTCAACTTAGCGAGTAGTTCTCATCAAAATGGTCGGATGGGAGGGAAATATAAGGAGATTAACAAAAATAACGAAGATGAGTTCATCCCGAAATTTGTACCGGAGCATAAGAGGTAGGTATATTTTCTAAAACCGGATGTTCTTCCAAGAATGAGAGTAATTCTTGTCACACGCAAAAGTGTTCAATATTTTTTCACTTAATTTGATGAGTTTTGGGAGTGAATCGAGGGATGAAAATTAGAAATGTTTTCCTATAATAGATACGTGTGTGGTGTAGCTGAATGCAATTATTTAACGGTTGATGAGGCGATGTTACGATGTCATTTAAAGGCTTTGCACTCTGAGGAACAATATTTCCGGTGCCCTCATTGTCCACAACCACCACCAGGTCAAGAAGGATTAAATATAGCAATTGATAAAATGGCTGTTCATTTAAAAATGCACGATACCAGACTTTATAAATGTTCTCACTGCAACCATCATCATTATCATAGGTACACAATGATGTTTATGCCTCACATTTGGTTAATAATGCACCATTTGGGTCACAGATTATAAGCACGGTGTATTTAAAAATTAGATGGAATAATATATTTTTGAAACATTTGACAAGAATGCGAAGTGAACGTTAATAAAATATACGTTGCATGTGCTTGTCAAATGTTTAAAAAGTCTTATTCTCTTTGTTTCATTTTCTATGCTTTCTAATAGTAACAAAATATTGTCTAGGCATGTTGTGGAGAGACATCTTTCTGACAAACATCCCGAGAAAAGACCTTTTGTGAAAGTAATTAGAGAGTTGGAAAACACAGAGAACAATCAACAATCCATACAAGAAGAAGCCAAAGAGGAAGTACCAGATCCGGATGGAAATCATTGGAAATGTAACTTCTGCGACTATAAGTGTGTGTATAAAGCGGAAATGGCTAATCATACGTCTGTGACGCATGATGAGAAGAGCCAATACAAATGTAACTCGTGTTCCTTCAAAACAAATGGGAAAATCATGTTAGAACAACATATTAATAGCAAGCATCCTAACGATTTAAATGTTGATTATATTTTAATGTATCAACGAATAAAAGGGGTGAATAAGAAAAGTACAGATAGCCTAGAGCAGACTGGACAAGAAGAACCTTTTGATACTACTCCACTTTGGAGAAGAGACATGCCTCGAATTAGACATATTCGAGGAATCCTTCTTGAAGAGGAAGACGAAATGTCCACTGAATCTTCTTTAAAGTTAGGAAAACGAAAGAGTGACACAGACTTAGTCACTAAACCGGCTAAAATAAAGCCGGGGAAATCTAATTCATTAGATGACACCAAGCAAACGAAAGAAAAATCTAAGCGGTCGTTGTCTTGTGACAAAGTATCGACAGAAGTGGAACCTGCGACTAGTACGTCGAATACGACAGAAAAAGCTAAGGAAACTAGATCTAAATCAATTGAAGACAACGATTTCAGTGAATCGGATGTCGGAAGATTTGGACCTTATGGGAAAGCAGATGGTAATATGTATGTCTGTACTTTGTGCACGCAGTTTAAGACGAAATATAAGCATGATATGAGGGATCATCTTTACAGAGAATTGAATTACGCAAGGTAAATACTTTTATAGTTTCGTTCTGTTATTTCGAAGTTATATTTTTCCTTTATTTAATCGTTTGAGTACCAAGCAGCGCGATCGCGCTGTTTAGATTTTGTGTCGAAAAGTGATGGTATTTTGTATTTCATTGTTATCTTCTCAATAATTTTTATTGAATAAGGAACAAAACTTGGAATATTTATAAACTAATAGTACGCATATATAATAATATAGATGTATTTCATAAAAATAAGAATTCAATAAGGATTCAAATGGTTAATATGAAAATATTTCAGATGGCACTGTAAGGAATGTGGATATTTGTCTGTAAACCGTAACGCCTTGTTGAAGCATTTTAATAAACGCCATAATGGGGAACGTCATAATCACGAACCATTATCTCCAGACGATGACATCGAAGAATGGGTAAGTTAGTCACTTGACAAAAATTATATTATTAAAAATTGATAAAATTATACAATAATTTTAAATGTATTTTTTTATTGATTATTTTAATATGTAGGTTGGCACATTATTGAAGAGACAAACACTGATGATGAAAGGACTATTAGCCAAGGAACATGCAAGTGATGCAGAATGTTCTGCAACTACAAGCATAACTGGAAATAATTCAAAACCATCTTCTGCTAAAACTATCCAAAATACTGTAACCAAAACCCCTAAAACTGGAAATACTGTTAGCAAGCCTGACAACAAAGGCAACAAAGAACAAAAAGATAACAAGCAAGGCAACAAAGAACAAACTCCAGAAAACACCATAAAAGTGCAAGCTGAGGATAACAAAGATGATGCAGCTCCCATTACCGATATAAGGACTGAGAGTGGATCCCCAAAGAAGAAACCTGGGAAAATTACTGATATAGAAAAAGGTAAATGTCCTCAAATAAAAAGAAACTCTTATGTGATTAAATTTTGTTTGTGTTTACTGCCTCGTTTTGTTGAACAGACTATATATAAAGTTAATTACAATTTTTTATATAGGCAAGCCAGATGAAGAGGAAGAGAAGCCATTCACCTGCAAACATTGCAATATGACATTCTTCCGACGGCGTGGCTTCAAACTGCATATACAATTGACACACTTAAAACGACTTGGATTTATCTGTCCTTACTGCGATCGTAGCACGAACTCAGAGAGTTTAATGCGACAACATATTCGTTCTAAGCATCCCGGTTGTCCCGAGAAAATAGTTGAAAATCCGGCAGCTGGTGGACCAGAATTGCCGGAAGAATTTTGGCGACAGGAATACGGAATCGTGTTTCCGAAGAGGAAAAGAAAACGAAAGACACAGATGAGTGGAGGAGAAGTCACGGAAAAAACTGATGATTTCAATATTGAACCGCAAGAAAAGTGCAACTTGTGCAACTTTACCGCTATGAATACGACTGGCCTCAAAATACACATGAGAATACACATGACTAAACATATACTGAAATGTTTTTATTGTAGTTTCACTGCAGCGACAAAGTCGGAAATTTGGGAACATTGGGAGGTCAATCATCCGTTTTCGCCATTTAAAGTTGAAGACATATCACCATCTGAATCGTCTAGCGAATCTACAGAGATGGAGCTTGATAAAAAAACTATCACTGAGGATTACAACAACGATATAGAGGAGGAACAGATTTCTGACGTGAGAGAGGATGAATCGATTTACTATTGCTATTATTGTTCCTTCCGAAGTAAGTATTTGAGCACGGTACGGAATCATTGGAACATAATGCATAATGAATCAACATCGCAGACCGATGCTCTTAAAACGAAGTCAAATCCATTTAAATTTAAAGAAATAAGCGTTTCAGCAAGATCGTTGGCGAAGACTCAATGCTCGAAAACACAAGCGGGAAGTCCTTACGAATTATATTTACAACAATCGCATAGTGATGTGCAAGAGGTAGAGACTTCTGGATCGAAACAAGAGGGTTGGATTTGCCAGTGGTGTAACGAGTTATGTGACTCTGAGGTCAAAATGAAGACACATCATAGTATGTTCCATTCGCATTTGCCATTAAATTTCAGGAAACAAGAAAAGACTGAAAAGACTGAAATATCTCGAGGATACGTTTGTCCTGATTGTCCGTTCACCACAATGTTTATTAATGTAATGAAGAACCACGTGTCCAAACATATAAACCTGTTTAAATGTAAGTACTGTGACAAGTCTTTCAGCTGTCCTTCGGAAGTCTCCACGCACAACAGCGAAGAACATCCTGGAATGGAACTAAAAATAGAAAGTATTCCGAATTATGAGTCTTTGCTGGAGGAAATGATGATTAAAGTGAAATGGCAGAAGTTTGAGCCGATTTCCGACAAAAACGAAAATTCAGACCCGTCAAGGTCGGAATTACCGCGGAAAAACAATGCAGTGGCAAAAAAATCTACGACTAAAAGTGCATTTCGTCATAATACTATACCATACAGAATAAAGGCGGTAGCTAGAAAATCGACTAATCCACATTCGAGATATCTTATCAATAATAGAATACAAGACAAGCAACAAGAGACGAAAAGCAAACAGTTTTCCTATTATGGCGCTCCCAGAAGTCCCGTTAATTTAGCCAAGTTAAACACGTATATGGTAGTTGGGGGGCATCGAATGAAAGTAAATTGTACCACCCTTGCGCAGTTAATCGACATCAATCCGGAGATAATATTAGAAGATGTTAAGAGTGATATCAAAAACATCCCAGCACTTAAAAAATTGAAATAACAAATGGAAATATAGAAGGAAACGTATCGTTTTCCACAGTATCGACGCTGTTTAATGTAATATAATGAATGGTATATAAATATTTATTGCGTGACTATTATTGGTACAATGATCAATAGTAACCAAAGTAACTCACGGTATTATACATGCTTTTCTGTGACGTTATACTTAAAAGATACTATAATAATGGATGAATTTTTATAAAATTCATTGATTTTCTCGTCGTATTGTGATGAGTAATTGTAGATAATATCCTCACATTTGATCGTTTCATAGTTACGTATTTTGTGCTTATATTCGTCATTAGTGTATATTTAAAAATTCTGGGAAATATGAAAAGAATGAATATTTGAACTTTCTGCAAGATGCTCTTTTATAAGTTATCTTATTGCAAAATTTCAATTACATAAAAAGAAGAGGTTTTTATATGTACAAGAATTATATTTAATTATATTCAATGTAACATCAATTTGTCATCTGGATGTTATCGGTATTGTACATAGATATACTTTGCACATATATTTCTAAGTAAACACAATATAAAAATTTGTGAAATAGGGAGACAAATTGTGCCATGCTATAAGCTGGTAAAAATTATTCTGAAAATCAAAACGCAAAATTTTAACATGGAAACTGTAAATAAAAATGTATCAATATTCATCTAATTGATGAATATTGAATTTATTTATTTTGGAATATGTAAAATCTCTTAGTATAGATATCTTGATTTTTTACAAATAATGATATCATAATAATGTTATTTTTAAGTACTTACACTTAATGTTGAGCAGTTGTGTCATGTTTTATTAATTCGAAACATTTGTTAAACAATTTTCAGGAAATATTACTCATGCATATATCAGCTGAGGAATAATTAAACATGGTGAAATTAAATCTGGATCAAGAAGAACAATTATTAAATATGTATAAAAAATTAATTAAGATTTGATACGTAAGATTTAACGTTTATCGATGCTAAAAAGTTGTTATCGGTGGTAATAATAATAATAATAACAATAAAGTATATACTTATTAACTTATTTTGATAAAACTTAGATCTTGCTTTCGAAAAGTATCGGTAAATAAGAATTTTAAGTGTTAATAAAATATGTAAAGTTTTTGTTGCGCTGAATTCTGTGCTCGAATTTTAAAATTAATCATTTAGCATCGAATGTAAGATGAAAATACAAGACTGAGTGTCCTGTAAGTAGTTTAATTTACAAGAAAAATTGTAAATATCGTGATATTGTAAATATAGAACTACACATAAATATTTTTGATTTTTATAATAACAGTGGTCGTCATTTCTATTTTACATTCTTCACAACGTAGTAATCAAAGTCTAAATATACGTCACCGTAAAAATGATATTTATACAAACAATTATTTCATTCTTTTTTATTTAAATCATTAATTGTACAAAGTTGTATTCGAAACTACCATTTTGCAATCCGAGATCATATATATCTCGATCAGTGATGGAAATTTCACAAATAATACACGTTTTTATCATTTCCGAATTTTTTAATTTAAAAGTAGCATTTTTATTATTACGCTGTGCAATTCTTTTGTTATTTAAAAGCATATAAAAACATAGAAATTATGCAGTAGGTTCAATAGAAATCGTGCAAATACAATGTTTAAATTAGACGAAAGAATCATAAAATTATGAAGCGTTCGATCCGTGTGGTTTAACCTTTCAGAGACGATAATCCTGCCCTCATAATTTCATCAACCAGAAGGAGATTACTGGCAATAATCGTGCTATAAATAAAAGTTAATACGTATTTGAAAAAAGATATGATACTGTCAAATTTCAATCTAAACAAGATTTTATAAATATATTTACCATGAATTAATAATTTGTTTCTTCACATTGTAATTATCATAAATACCAGCATCCGTGGGTTTCAATGCTTCACCTGAAGAAATATCTAATCCTACTGCTTCACCTAATATAGACCTTTCTTCTAATAACTTAACAATTGTATCCTGTGCATCAAATCCACTATTTACAGCTGGATAGATAAAAAAATAAATATTAAGACATATGAAACGAAATAATTTTTGAAAAACAATTACTAGTTTGAAATATCTTATTTACCAAGAGTTTTTGGAATGACAAGTAAAGCTTCTGCATAAGCTTGTACACCCAAGCGTTGTTTTCCTTTCACTTTTTCTTTATACTGATGGAGTACTTGACTAGCAGCTACTTCGAAAGCACCAGCTCCAGGAATAACCGCGCGATCGTCAATAGCATTTTTAATAGCTCTTAGACCATCTCTTACAGCGTCTTTCAATTGCTCTAAAGTGTATTTATTTGGGCCCTACAAATTATCAAGTTGGTTGAAGTTATTGAAAATTAAAAAAGATCATATAAATTTAGGAAATTAAATTTATTATCCTACCTTTAGCAGGATTGTTACGGAATTCGGTTTCTTGCATTCTTCAATAAATGTATATTTTGTCTCTCCCTATAAAAAAGATAAGAGTATGCTTTTCATTCAGTGTAAAATGTAATCATCTAGATATTACATTACTTAAAAATTACTTACCAATACATGTTCGTATACGAGTCCAGCCCATCCTAAGTGTTCTTCTGTTAAGTCATCAAAGGAATTCATAGCTGTTCCACCACAGGCCAGTGCTAAACGTTCCATATTTCTACGTTTTGCTCTGCGCAAAGCCAAAATATTTTCCCGTGCAAGCATATCCAAGGATGGAGGGTCAATGCCTTTCTGATTTATGACGACGAACGACTTGTCCGTTCCGTCACATAATTTCTTTTTTAGTTCGATTATTTTTCTTACTCGATTATCGATGAATTCACGTTCTGCAGCTACCAATTTCTCACGCTCTTCAGCAGTTTTGTAAAAGAACCCACTATTCACCTTTATAATAAATACAATTTCATTATTTAAAGGAGGAAATTATTTATATTTTACAGAAATGATTGATTCTTTTCCTAAATTACTCCATTTACCTCACTCTTTTCATATTCCAAACTAACATTGCAAGTTAGTATGTAAGCATTCTCTACTCTCTTAGGCATATCTGGATGTCTAGATCCATGGTCAGTTACAATACCACGAACTAAGTTAGTATCTGCTGCAGTTCTATGCTGCATTTCCATTAATTCAACCATATGGAGATCGATTTCTTGATCTTTCTGTCTAATAGTCAAAATTGCATCCACACAGACTTCTGTTAGTTTGTCAGCTACAGTAGGATGGACTTTAGTTCTAAGCGATGTTCTAGCAATGCTCATTAGATTTTCCTTTGTGGGCTCAATCGGAATCTTCAAGGAGTCTAATACTTCCAAAGTTTTCACTCTAGCCAGTTCAAAACCTTCTGTGAGCATTCTAGGATGAAGACCCTCGGATATATAAATATCAGCTTGTTTTAGAAGCTCTCCAATGACTAATACTGTGCTAGTTGTGCCATCCCCGGTAATATCATCTTGAGCAGTGGATGCTCTAGCAATCAGAGATGCTGTTGGATGTTGAATTTGCATTTCATGCAATAATACATTTCCATCTTTTGTGATTTTAATATCACCTGCTCCAGACACCAACCTTAAAAAATTTTGTATTATTGAATTTCAAAAATTGATTTGGTGATCAATTGTATATATAAAGAATTGAGTTATTAATTTCCATAATTGAGTTTCCAGATTGTTATTTCTCTGGTAAGATAACAAAATAGTATAAGTCAGAATTATTAGTTTTGCAGAAAAGCACATATAATATTCAAAATACAATGTAAAATTAGGTATTAGATTTTGGATATACTATTAGCAGCTTAGTTAGAAGAATGGGAAAGAAGAGAAATTGATTTATGTTATTAGAATCATAAGCAAAAACAGTAATATAGAAAATGTAGAAAATATTAGATCATTCTGTCGATTATAATTTGAATTATACTCCTTTACTTGTCCACCAGAGATTTCACGGAAATATCGATCTTACCTAATAAGGATAATATACTTAACTGCAATGTTTTAATGTAACAAGCAAATAGTAGTGGAAAGTATGAAATATAAAATAATTTTCGTAATTTTTATATCTCATAATTTTAATACTTCACTTTAATTTATTAAATAAATGATAAATTGTTAAATCAGCACGTGAGAATAAGTATACATACATCTTCATGGTGCCTTTCGGCCCAAGATTCGTTCTCATCACATCTTGAATTCCTTTTGCGGCTGATATATTGACAGCCAAAGCCTGAGCAGCTCTAGCAAACTCAGCTTTGGGATTTAACAAACTAATCGCTGCCATTTCACTAGATAATAATCAAAATTCACGAAATAATAAACGTGTCGACTCAGCATGCAAGCTTCTATCAATGGCTTCAACTGTCTGAATAATACAGTATGTCAAGTAGCCGATGTTCAGATTCAACAATATAGGGATTTTCATTTTATAACTTCCGAAAAAAATATAAATCTTTTCCATAAATTTTTTAATTCTCTTTGAAAATTGCAAATTCATTTAAAA
Organism: Bombus cullumanus; assembly: GCA_014737535.1. Lineage (NCBI taxonomy): Eukaryota > Metazoa > Arthropoda > Insecta > Hymenoptera > Apidae > Bombus > Bombus cullumanus. The sequence continues at coordinate 3,376,723 of JACXIX010000064.1, read as the reverse complement.
ATCGATTAAAAAATGTTCAAAGCTATTAAATTTAAGAATATGTCTAATTCATTGATATTTAAATACCGTTCTTTATTTAATGTTAAGTTGGTCTAGAACAATCTAAGAATGACTCAAAAATTTACTTAAATTCATATATTTACATAAGGATTTTCCTTTTTTCCAAGCGATTGTCTTTCTTAAATGTTTAGCTCTATTTTAAAGTTTTATTTTATTGTTGGAATGATATTTTTGGATGATTTTTTATTATTGAAAAAAATTGTTAAAGAAAGATTTGAAGATTGTTTTAGTCATAGCATGTGACATTTTTGGTAATCATTTTGACATGAAAAGATTACATCACAGGCGAGAATACCATGATGAGATAAAAAAGTAACCTTAAATAAAATTGTACAATATTTTCATATTTTTAACATAACTGTTATAAACATAAAAGATGTTTAAAATAAATGTTTTATGTGTAAAGTCATGTAAGACTATTAATACAATAGGAATATTATTATGTGAGTTTTTTTCTTGTTCCAATATTTGTATTTATCTAGAATGTTATTATTGTATTATATTATTATGATATTTATTTATAGTATTCATTGATTTTTATCAACATATAATGTGAATTATTATTATTAAAGATAGATCATATACATCAGATTTTGCATTTGTCCCAAAATGTAAACCTGTGGAAGACAGAGATTTGTTGACGTTAAAGGGTTTTATCAATAGTCACAGTAATATGTGCATATTAACAGGAGCAGGAGTATCCACAGAAAGTGGTATTCCTGATTATAGATCCGAAGGCGTTGGCCTTTATGCAAGAAGCAATCGCAGACCAGTTCTTTACAAAGACTTTTGTAACAGCGCTGAGATTAGAAGGCGATATTGGGCTCGAAATTATATAGGTTGGCCAAGGTTGTAATTTTTCTTGATTAGAACTACAATTATAAAATGATACGCATAAAATTTGTAATAATTTTAAAATATTCATTTCTTAGATTTTCTTCTGTTAAAGCAAATAGTGTGCATAAAATACTAAAAAAATTAGAAGATCATAACAAAATAAGATGTATCGTTACACAAAATGTTGACAACTTGCACACAAAAGCAGGTAGCAAAAAAGTGATAGAGTTACATGGGACAGCATTTAAAGTAATGTGTCTCAACTGTAATGAAAGAATATGTAGATATCAATTGCAAGAAATTTTAGATAGAATGAATCCAAACATGACAGGGACTAGTGAAATGATAAGACCCGATGGAGATGTGGATATATCACAAGTAAATGTTATAAATAATTTAAGAAGTTCAAGGATAACCTAAGAAACTTTGATTTAAATGATTCATTTTAATTCAGGAGCAAGTAGAAAGATTTAAAATTCCACCGTGTGAAAATTGTGGTGGTGTTCTTAAGCCAGACATTATCTTCTTTGGGGACAATGTCCCACGTCAAATTGTAGAAAGTGTCAGATATAACGTTGAGCATTCAGATTCTTTACTAATTTTGGGTACAACGCTAACTACGTTTTCTGGTTATCGAATCGCGTTGCAAGCTAGTCATGCTAAAAAGCCAATAGCTATAGTGAATATTGGAAAAACCAGAGCGGACGATCTCGCGGACATCAAAGTGGAAGGTAGATGTGGCGATATTTTATCGAGAATTTACTCAATGATTGATCAACATGAGGAATGTATGGAATGTTAATTAATAGGCTGCGGATTTTTATGCATTTTTAAAGCGCACATAATGTGCAAAAATATACAAAATAATTAAAGTATAATATGTATTATTTTTATTATTTATAAAAGTACCAATTTGCATAAAAATTCGCAATTCATTGATTAAGTAGAAGTAATGTAAATAGTTCTTTTCATATTGTTTTACATCTTGGCTGTGATTACTCTAGATTAATCTATATATAATGTACAAATAAAACATCTTTTTTCAACAAAAATTTTTTTTACAATACTTTATATAATATTCTACTTCCTTTGTAGGAGGTTTGATTCTAGTATTGTTGAGATTTTAGAAATGAAGATATTTGTTTTCATAAAAAAAATATAATTATTTTTTGTCTTAAGTCTTGTTCGTCTTTACCATTAATCCATAATTTTCTAAGTTATTGTTACTTCCGTATCTGGTAGATAGCAGCGCATGACTTGTCCATAAACAAGGATAGCAATAGCGTGCGACAAATATGGATATGTACATATACTCGAGACTGACAAGGGGGCACAATAGATGTGACTAATAGTGTACATATAGATGTGTACACAAGTATAGCAATAATGATTAGTTGCACCTTTTCACCGCTACGTGGCGATAGTGTTTCAGTGTTCACAAAATCTAATTAAAAGGATTAATTTGTAAACGTTTGTGATTGTGTCTTCCGAATTAGACAATTCTTATTACATTCCTTTCTTATTAAATTCCTTTTAACCTACGAAATACATGTATAAAGATTTACAGATTTTATTCAACGAATCGAAGCATTAGTTGAAAGAACATATATTTACATATCGATATACCTACTAGATCGCAACGCTTTATGATTAGTATATCAGTACAGGTGGGATTATTGCGTCTGTAACTAACAAAATGTCGCTAGCAAGGTTAGTTTTTGATAATTATTCTATTCTATAATTATTCTATATGTAAAATATAGAATTTTCTGAGTCATGTATTTCAGTGTATTTTGATACAACCTGACGCGTACTTGTTAAACAATGCAAATGACACAACTGTCTTTGAATTTGTGTGATTATTGTAGTAATTTCGCTTTTTGCAAATGTTTTTTATTTTTTTGAGTGTATTAATTATATTTATTTGTATTTTAATTCATAAGAATATTTATAAAGTGTTTCCGTTATAGCTTATTACCTACACCATCTCAGGTCGTGTGGGATAGAGAAGATGAAGCAAGGGAACAGAAATTACGACAGAGACCTGTATCTGCTCTTGTCAAAGCTGTTGTTACTGCTCCACCATATGGCCAACGTAAAGGATTTGTGCCAAGAAATCCAGAAGTAAGTGATTTTATAACTAAGTATAATCCTCTATTTATCTATAATAAATATAGTGCATTTGTATATAATAATATGATATGCAATGATACCCAGTGCTGGATGTATACAATAAATGAATGTTTTTGTATTTTTCATTTCGAATTGTTTATATAAGTCTCTAAAGATTCGTATTAACTATATAGGATTTTGGAGATGGTGGAGCATTCCCAGAGATTCATGTAGCCCAATATCCACTTGGGATGGGAATGAAGGGAAAAGAAACCACCAGCAATGCTTTAGCAGTACAGCTAGATGCTCAAGGAAAAGTGAAATATGATGTTGTTGCTAGACAAGGCCACTCTAAGGATAAGGTAATTTAATGTACATCAATAATACTATTTAATTGCGTAGACACTTGCATTTGGTTTATTTTTGCTTATATTATGTTCTCTTATAGATCGTGTACAGTAAACTGAGTGACTTATTACCTTCAGAAATTACAAGCGAGGAAGATCCTAGTTTGCAACGTCCACCCAATGAAGAAATTGATGAACTCACAGAAAAAACTAAGAAGGCTTTAGAGAAGATAACAAGATCAAAGATAGCTGCAGCAATGCCAGTAAGATGCGCGGAGAAACAAGCTCCTGCGCAATACATTCGATATACACCTTCCCAACAAGGACAATCATTTAATTCTGGGGCTAAACAAAGGGTTATTAGAATGGTGGAGGCTCAGATAGATCCTTTAGAACCACCAAAATTCAAGTGAGTTTCAACATTATGAATTTGCTTAGGACTAAGCATCAAATAAATTATATTTTAAATATAAGTTATGTTAACTATGTTGTGAATAATATAGTATCCTTTAATTGTAGAATTAATAAAAAAATACCGCGAGGTCCTCCATCACCTCCAGCGCCAGTGATGCACTCGCCTACGCGGAAAGTAACAGTGAAAGAACAGAAAGAGTGGAAAATACCGCCCTGTATTAGTAACTGGAAAAACGCGAAAGTAAATAGCTTCTTTTTCGTAGCTTTCTAACTTAGTTCGTAATAGATTGATATTTTACTAACAAAGATTTTTTCAGGGATACACGATCCCGCTCGATAAACGACTAGCTGCAGACGGTCGTGGGTTGCAGCAGGTTCACATAAATGAGAACTTTGCTAAGTTGGCTGAGGCTCTTTATATAGCAGATAGGAAAGCTCGAGAGGCGGTAGAAATGCGAGCACAGCTTGAAAAGAAACTTGCCCAGAAGGAAAAAGAGAAAAAAGAGGACCATTTGAGACAACTAGCGCAGAAAGCTAGGGAAGAACGTGCTGGTTTAAAATCAGCAGCAATGGGTTCGTATATGCATTCTGTGCACTTACATAATCGTACAAAATCATCTATAATCTTGACTATTTTTAAGTATTTAGAATACATTTAATATCGTATTATATCGTAATATAGTGTTTAATAGTGTCGTGTTTTTTGATATTACATAGAAAAATCGGAGGAGTCGCGGGAAAGAGATCAACTCAGGCAAGAACGACACAAAGACCGTGCTCGAGAGCGGAATTTGGCGCGTGCTGCACCTGATAAGCGTTCTAGATTGCAACGTGAACGAGAACGCGACATCAGTGAACAGATTGCACTCGGTTTACCAGCAAAGAGTATTCCTAATACCGGAGAAGCACAGTTTGACCAAAGATTGTTCAACACTAGCAAAGGAATGGATAGTGGTTACGGGCATGATGACGAATATAATGTTTATGACAAGCCCTGGAAAGATTCTAACTCTATTGGCTCTCATATATACCGTCCTAGTAAAAATATTGATAAAGATACTTACGGAGATGATTTAGAGAAGCTTGTTAAAACGAACAGGTATTTGTTTGATTATTTTAATATAATTATATCAATGTATTGTGTTTTAATTAATTAACTTGACAAGAACTTGACAAGAATTTTTAAAGATGTTTAAGAAGTTATAGAGAAGAAAAAAGCTTTCGGATTAAGTGTTCTTATATCAGCATGTTTCTATTGTAATTTTAGATTTGTTCCGGATAAAGAATTCAGTGGAACTGATAGATCAACGACACGCTCAGGACCAGTACAGTTCGAGAAGGATGAGGAAGATCCTTTTGGTTTGGATCAGTTCTTGAAGCAAGCCAAGCGTGCGAGCAGTTCTACTACCACAACAACAAAACGCAAGGACGAGCGGGAACAACGGAGAGACGATCGCGACAAACGAAGGAAACATTAACTTTCTTTGTTGTTTATGTGTTCTTATTATTTTAGAACAATTTTCCTTTTTTAATGTTATATAAGTTAGTTCTAGATTCAAGTAAATGAAGCTTAAAATTAGTCGTTTCGATCACTTTGATAATCTAATCAGTGATCGGTTTTACAAATACGATACAGATACAAAATATTTAAACAAGTATAAAATGCCTTACAATTTTTAAGAACGGTATTCATTTTTAATTCTTCACGATGTGCTGCAAAAGAAGTAAATGTTTACAAAAAAATGAAAGGATGTATACAAGCAGATTGAAATTGCTAAATATATTGATTACTTAGTATAATAAACAACAAGAAATGTTATATTCTATTTTCTCCCCGATGGTTATTTATACTATGTTTCATTTTATAAGAGTAAAGCTGGTTAGAGTTACGTTTCAGACTCATAGTTCTTTATTAACACAATGTGCATACAGCGTTCGTTAGATTAACAAAGGAGGCGATACTTTCGCACGGGGAGCGATTGTTATTTCTAAATTAATAACGTAGTTACTTACTTTCTCATCAAATATTTTTTTGCATCAAATGCGTTTATCGACACCGTTCTTTTTTTGCATGTCGTCATTTTTCGAAGATCGCGTCAAATTGGATTAAATCTAGTCACCGTAAATTCGCGAATAATTCATGGTAATGATGTTACGCAATGTTGTATTGCTTCGATGTTGCATGATCACTGTTTACTACTTATTCTCGTCATCTCCAAACTGCTTTTTTTTTTCTTTCTTTATTTTCTGTATCTAAGTAAATCATCCTAATGAAACTTTACACTGTCATAGTGTCTACTTTGGTACCCACTAGTTTTATTAAGAGTCAGGCTGAAATTTATATCTTTCGCTTATTATATAAATATAATGTATATGTATGAGATCGTGCAAGAAAACTTTCATATAATCCAGTTGAATTGCTTAAAGATGTCGTAAGATGTAGGATGACTGTACATAAGGGACAGAGTGTGAAAAACATGTATGACTACAAACAATCGAAAAATCTAATGTTCTCCTCGTCCCCGACCAAAAAACGGATGTTGATGGCCGTTTTCGTCGTTTCTAAATAAAAATGACTACGCATACGATTTATAGGAATCAATCATTTATAGGACCATTCGTGAGAGCGTTTATGATGGTTATTTCATCTTTTTTTTTTTACTTTTTCATGAATTTTCTTGTAGATACGGCGACTTAGAAGATGGTCTTTCTAATCAGTCTTTTCTTATTTTTTTTTTCATTCGTAAGAAGTTTATCACAGAAGAATTTCCGTATATTGATCATCTTTCTTTTCATTTTTTAAATTTCGGGAATCTGAACGAGCATTTGTTTCATCGTTCACGCAAATTGACGCGATCCTTTGTTATATTAGACTGACCTCACACTCTTTATTGTAAACCACATCCTTAAGAACTACATCAAGGTTTTTCTGACAAAGTTTTATGGAATTATTTTCTCTCTCTCTCTCTCTCTCTTTCGCTCTCTCCCTCGCAAACATTACAGCGTAACCGGAGAACTCTCCTGATGAGAAAGACTAGAATTAATAACGCTGAAGACTACGGACTTGTTACGGATCCATGGGAGCCTATGTACAATTAGGATGAACACTTTGCCAACTATTCTTAGTTGCGTTCGAGTTCTCTCGGTTTTTGTTTCCTTCAGCTGTAAACGACGCATATATACTTGGCGGATGAGATATAGCGAGGTTATAAATTTAATTATTAATTAGAGACATCGATTGATGTAATTGCGTCCAATGTTGTACGCATTTCATAGAAATATCTCGAATCTCAGGCCATGAAAGTTATTAATAGATTACGGATTTTTATGTTTTATATTTTTATGAAAACAATTATACAAATGGAATCTAAGCAAAGATTTGTTTCACTCGAGTACTTTACTTTAGATATTTTGTATATTTTTGCATGTTACATCCATTTTGTACATTCCTTCATTTTCAGAATTTCCATAAATACATAAAAATTCGTAGTCTGGTCATTAGTGACGTATAAAATTTTTTTATATATGCATTATGTGAAAAATAGCAAACTGCATATGTTTAGAATCTACTTCTCAAATTTTATGCTATACACAATTTTTCTTAAACGTTCTATAAAAGGAGAACAGTTCCATATTATTCTATGGTATATTGAACAAGGATTTTAATTCCTTCTCTTTCTCCATATGTCTCAAATTATTGTTTAGTCTCTTGAAACATATAAATTTAAACACATCGCCGATTTTATAATCTCACTATATCTTTTCCTATAACAATACACGTCTTTGTAAGACCTATATTCTCATCTTGACAACGTGAATAGCTATTTTCCAGTTTTATAATTAGTTAGAACCTATGCGATCATTACAGCCTCTTTCTCTGTTTACTTTGGAGAACAATAGACATTTAGATTGAGAAACTTGTGATAGCAGTCAGAGTTTACGTATAATGTAAGAGTATTCAAACACTTGTAGATGCCTTTTATGGTCATATTACATCTGTATATGAAATATTTTGAAATTTTATTGGTGCTGTAATGAGACCAGACTATCACGATTATATTGAGCAAATGTGAAACAAATACATAATACATATATATGTCAAAGTTTTCTGTGGTAAATGTTCAAATACTCTCACAAATCACTATAAGAGATAAAATGTAGCAAACCTTTTAGTCCTTAGTAAATCTATTATTTTTAATCTGAAATATGTGAGTGTATCACCTTATGAAATTGTATGCTCAGAAAAATAAGCTGCTTCTCTAAAGAAGATCTATTTCTGTGACAGCTGAAGGATTCAAATTACACGATTAAGGAAATATAATTTGGAAACAGACGTTAGAGTGCTTATCGATCAGAAGTGCAAAAAGTGTTAGAATCACTTGAATCTCAAGGTTATTATTAAAGAGAACTACGAAAATAAATTTCAAAGTTTATACAAAAACTGGTAATGTGTGCGTACATTACATCATGACGTTAATTACAATGAAACTCCCAAAGTTCGAAACGTATTATAATAATGTACAGTGTATCAAATTTCACTGATTAGTCACTTTGAATCGAAATTAATCGGACAATCCATTTTTTTAATTGCTATTAATTGGTATTGTGATCGCTGGTAATATATATATGTACAAGTTATTTTACTTTTCCAAATGTAATTCTGCAGCCCTCCAAAAAGGTTGTCTATCTCTTTAATAATTGATAAGATTATTAGTCAGTTTCTCATCTCTTGATGATAAGTTGTGGCAGTTGTTACATAAGGCATACAAGTTGTCCTCTTCCATTCATTGATCCTTATAGCATTCGTTTAGGATGACGCTGAGAGTTAGCTACACGTGCTACGAGACGAGAAACCAACTAATTTGGTTAATTGAATTTTCTCATTAGTACGCTGTTTCGGAGAAAAAAACTGCTCGATTCTGAACACACAAGCAGAACTACGATTTGCAGAAGATTATGAGAATGTACCCCAACAACGAAAAAACGCTTCTCTGTAACTTCTCCTTCTTCTTCCTTTTCTTTTTAAATGTTAATACTTACAAAGATTGCTACGATCCAAACGATTTATTACTTTTTTCATTGATGAGATATTAAAAATTTGTTAGACATCGACATGCACCTAATATCAAGAAGGGGATTGCTTATCGGTTTCCTTAGGCTACGGTTCATGTTTTTTGTTACAGAATTATCATCATCATCATTGTAATCATACAATTGCCGTTATATATCTATCATATACCTATTATGTACAACTGTTCAAGTATAGCTACGTCGATACTTGCAAAAAAACACGATATTACACTAGAGCCATTCTCTTCCCACAAACCGATCATATTTTTTTCTTTTCGAGGTGATAAGATTTTTTTTGTTGAGTCACGTGACTTTTAGTTGAAAAATCGGTTTATGGGGTCTATGCGATCAACGGAACGATTATCTACATGCGCTGAGAGGATCGCATCGCTCTCCATTGGAAATTATTATAAATATTATAAGAAAAAGTGAATCGACGTGTTATTTTTTTTTTCATTTTTGGATGAATAAATACTATACATGCGCCCCTATAGAGACTACTTCAATGCGTCATCTTGCCAAATTTGTTTCCTTTGTCTCGAGTGATCGCGATTGGATCCTGCCCAATCCAATAAATTTACATCGCCTATTCAATCGTCTCTTCTTATTCTCTTCTTTTTACTTTTTCTTTTTTCATCTTCATTGTGTCACTTCCCAAAGTGCATTTTCAGATCCCAATTAGTTATGGGATAACTTATCTTCTCACCTTTATCTTCAAGATGCATTGACCTCTTTAATCACGCATAAAGTTGGCGTCCATTTCGCTTCCTTAAAAGCCGAGGGGAAGTGAAAGAGTTTACGCGCTCCATCTGACAAAGAGACTGCACGATATTCGAATCATCCATTTGATTCACATTTTGGCAATATAAAACATATAGGACATGCTGTTCAAACTTTCACAAGGAAATGAGGCTCGAATATTCGGCATCCTCCATATTGTCAACATAATCCATAAATAATATTATAACTATAATAGCGTTATAATGGAAGCTATAACATTATATACAGGTTTGTGTGTATTACGTATATGAGGGATACATAATTTCGAAGAACATTTTCTCACGGAAGTTTGAATAGTATATACTACGTGTTTAATATATTACTATATAGGACGTGTCCCCTTGTGGAACTTCCACTTTGGCCTGTTATCTCTTAGGTAGCACCGGAAGGATATATTACACTTCCGTGGTGCGACTGTACGGGCCGGATTCCTCCGATTGTGAAAGTTTTCGTTCCCGTTTGGCGAATAGACCCCCTAAAAAAGATGGCTGCTGAGCCAGTCCCTTAGCACCACCAGGGATCGTAGCCCCTGGATGTATAGGATGAACTTGTCCAGGATGTTTAATGCCTTGGCTCATTGAGCTGGCAGATGTAGATTGAAAAGAAATCGACATACCGCTATCGAGTGAGCCCACGCTTCCACGTCGCTGCGGTTTTTCACCAGCAACTGTGAAAAGTAAAGATTTTCATCAAAAAATATTGTTTGCCTTTTTAAAATTATAAAAACTAGAATACGACAGATGCATTAGCAGAATTACATATATAATTTAATTAATATAACATGTATGTTAGTACCAGTAAATGTGTTAATACGTAGAATAATTTTATTTACATTGTTCATGTATGTCCAGAAGGGAATTACTAAGGGCAGAACGTTTTAATTGGGTATCTATGTCGGTAGTTTCCGATCTTTCGGAGTAGGGCCCCGGGCATGGACATATCTCGACATCTGCCACTCCAGAGTCTCTATTTTCAGCGCCGCCCCTCGCACTTCTGCTGCTCTTCTGTCGTTCTAGTTCCGTCTCAATCCGTAAGGTTTCCATCTCGTCCATTTCGCTGATGGATTCTCTGAGATCCTCCACAAACTTGCACCTGTCGTGCGCGTTCCTCGCGTTAAACGTAACCAATACCTTTCCATCCACGCGCTGGGAGAGTCTAATTCCATACGGATAATCTGAAAAATAAAAATCTTAGTTAGAATAAAAACTAGTTACGCCTTGATGTTTAATTGATGTTTGAAAACTAATAATTCTTAATTACAACAAACGTAAAGAAAGTACATTTCTTCTCACCAATTCAGTCTTTAATTTATAGGTTAATGAAAAGAGATGTTAAAATATTTTCCAACTGTAAAGAGTCAAAACAATTTGAACGTGAAACTCACGAGGAACTTCAAACAGCGTGGCTACCATTCCGCACAGTGGAAAGCTTTGTCTGAACGTATAAGTAACGCTGTTCTTTTTCTTGCTCAGGATCTTTGTTACAACGAGGAGATCGTTGAAGAGGAATACTTCTCGTTGATGTACACCTGGTCTCTCTTTCTTGTGGATGTCTGGGATCTCATACAGTCTACAATAGCAAACTAATCTTCTATGAGGCAAGGCCATGTTAGGTTTCTTGCCTACTATTGTCGCTTGGACCTTCATCACTTGAGAAACATGATCTGAGCCAGGTTTGAATTCGTTTTCCTTTACTCTTTCATAAATTCCAACCAATATATCTCTGTCAATATCTCCACAATCGTCTATGCCTCTAAGGTTCTTGACAAAGTCATCCAGCCTCATTCTGCGTTCTGGTTTCAGGTTTGGTGTGTGCAGATCCGTGTTCAGCATGATTATTGCAAACGCTAATACAAAGACAGTGTCTGCTGAGCGTAGCCTGGATACTACATCGGGATTGCAGTGGCAATAACGTTGGCTGAACACCTCCATTAGTCGTTCTATTTTTTGAGCTTCACCTGGCATCCGGAAGTATGCTTGAAACTTTCTCAAAGCGACGTCTACCTGCATTCCTGATAGGTCCAGCTCGTGGGAGAAGCATCTGTAAGATACAAAAATGTTTTACTTCATTACATTTTTACACTTTTATTCATGTTCTTCCGGGGATATACGTATAATTATTTATTTGTGGTTCTGACACTATAATAGGGGCTAAGGTTGTAAATCAAACCTTGGATTTTATGTCCACCCATGGATATAATATATTGCGTTTTAAGTACATTTTATTTAACTATATTCTATGTACAAATAGAAAAACTACATATGTAATTACTATTTCAATAAATTGAGAAACGAAAAAGGAAAATTATAATATGAATATAAATTTTCAGTTTAATATATATGAAATATATTTTGTATTAAAATTTTCTTTGTACAGCACTGACCAAAGATTTAAATCTTTATTAATTAAATTCCCATCTCATCATATTTTTGTCAGTTTCATTGATGATGATTCCATACACATTATCATGTATCTGGTACATGTTAAACTTGACCTCTGACTGATTTTCAACCTTGCTATTTGGTGACCCACACTCTCAATCATTCTAAACTCAATATTTATTCTGAAGTATTTTGTTCGCTAACACGTGTTCCTTTTTCTGTTTGCCGTGTGGTTCAGTTGTGGTGACACGTTTGTCACACTAACTGAGGCTAAAGAGGGTCCTTTAGAATTCAAATGTAGTTTTGTTTCATGATGGACCTCATACTGCGTCTTGCAACTTTTAAAATAGCACTTTCATAGACTTAAAAATCAAGACTTTGGGAATAACATTAGTTAATATCTCTATTCGATATTATTTTAATTGTTTAACTTAGTATTCTAATAAAAGAAATATTTCTCATATTTTCCTTAAGTCTTATATCAATATCTTGAACGTTGATAATTGTACAATATCCGCGAGTAATGTTATATGCTACCAATCCTCCTTGACCTAAATTTTTTTCGACATCACAAAACTAACGACTGGTAAATAGATCAATGCCATTTCCAGTATTTCTTTTACAGCGGTTCACAGAATTACCCTTTGCGCCACTGACAAAGAATCAAACGCAACTACTGAAACGAAACAATTGCGTTCTTAAAAAGCGACAAGAGAGAAAACGACTTTCTATAATAAATAACGAGCAACGAACCCAAACTGCGTGTTTCCGCTACGTCGATCACCGATCACTGTGATAAACAAACAGATTAACTTTCTCTGACTGCGCTATTATCCTCCATATTCACTTTTTTCTCTTTACAGTAAAATAAAGAAAAAACATAAGAATGTATAGCAGGATACTTACTCAAGCACAGCCATGTTGAAGGGGTTTTGAAGGTTTCCAAGATATTCTCCTATCATCTGCTTGGACAGTCCTTTTCTACTGATTAAAAATCTTGCTACACCCTGAGGGCTATTCTCCAAGAATCCTCTTCTGATCAAGTAACTGATTCCTCTTTCTGGTTTCTTGTTGAACAGATTTAGGCCCACTCGATACTGACGTTTTCTTACTATTTCTGATACTTTATAGCTCGTCTGCGGTATACTTTCTGGATGATCCATGAGAGGAAGCTGGTAACCGGAACTGGCATGAGAGTGGCCAAGATCCTTCACACTGCTCATCATGGTAGTTGAGTCTGTTGTGTGATTGGCGCATTCTTGGTGTTCTGGTGAACTTGACTGTACAACAGAAGATAAAAATTAGATTAAAAGAGTTGTGATTTATGGGTTAGATCTATTATGGTATCACAATTCGTGAAAATTAATAGAAGATGAAAAGAAAATATTTAAAGGTTAACAGGTAAACGGCGGAAAAAGAAATTTAAACTGAAATTGTAAGCAGAAATATATATGTATCTTATAAAACATATATTATACATCTATTTGTACTGTTAGATATATTCTACTGCAAAAAAATTTAATCAGTTTCATTAATAAATGGAAGAAAAATGGATTAAGGGACTAAAGATTAAATTCGTCACGAGAGAGGAATTAACACAAACACAGAGGTAGAATGGAAACTCACGATTCCTTTATGCTTCCACACAGGTGATCCTCTTTGAGCGTCTCCCTCGGAGCTCTCGCAATTAGTGGAATCGCTGCCAGAACTCTGAACCGAGCTTAGGCTACCGTTCTCGACGCTTTTGCTAAGGCCATTGTGACGTGGTTCCATAGATCTGGACGTAATGGAAGACGTTCTTTTTGGCACTTCCGGTGGTACCTTTTTCGCGGATCCTCTCGTTCTACCGGCTGAACCAAGGTGACCGGCGCTACTCCAGTTCTGGACCACCTGTGTCTGAAGATTGTGAGGCGTCGACGGCGACGTGCATGGTGTCCGCAGCAGATCCCTTGGTGGTGTATCTTGTCTGATGCTGCACAACGTGTCCTGGAATAATAACAATGATTTTCTTTACAGTCACTTGTCTAAATTGCTTGAAATAAGAACCATCATGTGAGTCAGAAGGTAGCATGGTATAAGCGTCTTTAGTGAGAATTTTCTTCTGGAAAATAGGAATTTTCTATTAAAAATTGATATAGATGTGTTTGGAAGATAACTTCGAGGTTAGCATAACTAGGTATTTTTAGTAGGAATTTTTATCAAAAGAGAAGATATCTCGTAAATAAAATAATAATAAAATCCTGTTTCCCTCGATTATTTTTCTATTAAAATAGTCTTCTTTTTCACTTTTTATCTATAAACTATGTAAACTAAGTACTATATCAATCAATTTAAAGTATAAATATTGTACAAATCTGAATCAAATTAAACTACATTTTAACTTGCCTTTCTTTTTCTAGCGTTCATCTATTAGAAGTCTGTTAGATCTATTTATTAGATAGTCTTTTTTTAATCTTCTATCTACGCCAATAAATTACACGTGATAATGATCGATTTAAAATGTACAACAGTGAGCATATAAATGGGAAAAATGCTTGCTTGTAAATTCAACTAACTTAATCGTATTATGAAAGGTTCCATTACTATCTATCTTTGTATAATATAGGATTTAAAAATATATCTTGTGTACTTTAAAGCACTGTACTCAAATTTCTATTTCCATTTTTATTAGTAAGTTAAATTGAATCTGGTACTTTCCAACGACTAAGAATTATCCAACGACTCAATACATAATCTTCTATTATTATCCAGTATGATCTTCTCAAAATTCAATTTTTCTCAGCAAAGTATAATGAACCATTTGTATCAAGCCATAAAAGACTTATACAAAGCTACAGAGCTTTTAATCACCTGTGGATTGTAATAATGCATGCTAGACCCGCTCTCCTGAGAGCTGGACTCCCAGCACGGACTTGGTGGTAACTGTTGGTGTCTGTTGCAAGGACTCGGCGCCAGAGATGGCGTATGTCTGCCACTTTGATGTATGTTATGGTTCGCGTGCTGATGACCAGCGACCTGGACCTCGCACCTGCCGCTCTGGCTCCTCGGTATCGGAGACTGTGAGTTCTCCACGTGCCTCCTTTCCCTCAGGGACATGCTCCTGATGGGCATTGGTCTGTTCGCCGTCTGTGGCTGTTGTATGTAAATTTGACTGTGGTATACCATCCTCTCATGTTCATTCACGCCCGCGGCTCTCTCTGTAGTTTCCTGAAGCTTTCTGCTGAGACGTTTTTCAGCCTTGGCCATGGCGGTGATGGCTGCGAATTTCTTCAGCAGAGTGTATCTTCTGAATGCTCGTTGAATAGTCAGTGCGGCGTTTCTTGCCTTCACGCCGCCGTATTTTCTTTCTAACATCTCTATCTGCTTGTCCAATAGATCTTGGGATAACTCGTACCTGTTTTGAAGGCAAAAATTGGTGAGTATGTGGTGGGAGGCCCTTTTACAGGTCTTATAGGTTGATACTATTATAATGATAGAGAAATATGTAAGAACGTGATACAGGAGACTTGAAGAAGGCTTAATGAATCTTTCGAAGAATACAAAATTACCATTTTTCACTGTTATCTTCGGAAATATCTGAGTTCTTAAATAGAGCTTAGAGTGAAAAATGGGTTAACGTGAAGACTAAAAAGGTGAAGCTCGACTGGATCTGAACTGGCAACGAAGACGTGCGCTCTGGGAAAGCTCGGACTTTTTGTCAGCCGCGAACAACGTACAGATCACTTGCGCGTCGGTTCTTTCGAAAACGGAAAACAAAAATTTAAGCCGCGAAAGCTTGCAGACTGTCCCATAAGAAGCTTCCGTAATTGATGCCCGGAAATTTGGAAATTTCAAAGAACTTTCAAATCTCTAAGAAACTTCGCAGAAATCTCGACTTCCAAAGAAACCACTAGTTTCGAATTAAAAAAAAAGATCTCGCGGAAATGCCAAACTCCAAGGAAATTCCAAATTTCGCTTATCTCGAGACAATTTCGAGTCTCAAATTCCAGAAAGGAGCCAATTTAAGGATTCCAAATTTCAGGGAAATCCCAAATTCTGACGCGAATTCCACGCGTTTCAGAGGAAATTTCGAATTTTGAAGGCCGAACGAATTCGAGGACCAGCGATTTGACGCCGAACAAAGCGAAAAAAAAAACAATAAAAAAAAGAGATCGAAAGAGCGAGTAAATCAATGTTGATCTTACGCAGTCTGCAGCCGGCATCTCTTCAGCACGTCTCCGTTACGTACAGGTCCTTTTTTAAGATGGTTTTGTTGATACCCTGCGGCCTGTGGCTGACCACCATAACCCTGCACCATGGTACCATAACTTTGGGGCTGATTGTAGCCGGCGTGAGTGTATACTCTCACGTTCGATGTGGAATTGTATGGGCCGTGTGCGTAGTTCTGGTTCTGAACGTACGACTGGCCCGTGATGTACGACGTCAGGGAGATTTGACTGCCTGACGAATATACGCCGTGCATGCCGCTCCCGTGCACCTGGTTCACGTTCGCCGCATGCTGCGATGGCCTCTCCATCTTCTGCGGGAAACTGTAACAGAAGTTCGATGGTTTAGTTACAAATAAGCGAGATTGGCGAGCTGTAGAAATCTGCAAGTTTGAAACTCTAGAATTCTACAATTACAGAACTCGAAAATTCTATAACTTCTTCAGAACTCCGGAACTTCAGAACTTTGGAACTTCAGAACTTTGGAACCTCAGAACTCTGGAACCTCAGAACTCTGGAACCTCAGAACTCTGGAACCTCAGAACTCTGGAACCTCAGAACTCTGGAACCTCAGAACTCTGGAACCTCAGAACTCTGGAACCTCAGAACTCTGGAACCTCAGAACTCTGGAACCTTAGAACTCTGGAATCCCAGAACTCTGGAATCCCAGAACTCTGGAACCTCAGAACTCCGGAACCTCAGAACTCCGGAACCTCAGAACTCTGGAACTCCAGAACTCTGGAACTCCAGAACTCTGGAGCTTCAGAACTCTAGAACTTCAGAACCCTGGAACTTCAGAACCCTGGAACTTCAGAACCCTGGAACTTCAGAATCGTAGAACTGCAAGATTCCAGAAATTTAAGGCTCCAGAATTCTGGGATTCTAGAACTTTAGAGAACTCAGGGACTTTAGAACTTTAGGACTCCAGAACCGTGAAATATCGGAACACTGGGAACTGTAAAACTTCAGTGACCTAAAGGTCGAGTAATTTTGAAAGTGATTCTGGAAATCTAAAAGTTTAGACTCTTAGAACTCTGGAGTTCTAGAACTGTAGGTCTCTGGATCTCTGGAAGCCTGGAGATCGCGAATTTTAAGAACTTTGGAACTTCACAAGTTGACAATTTCAGAATTTTACAATTATACAATGTAAATAAACTTTAGGCAATATTTTGATTCTGGATGATTGGTGGATCATTCAGATGGGACGAGAGAATCGTAATAAATGTATAACAGTTCTAGCTGTTTCATTTAAATGTGAATCTTTCGATCGAAATGAACGCGTAAAATTTTCAATCAGAGAAATAAAAGTGGCGTATTCGCGAAAGCGGAACGCTTTCATCGCCGGATTCAGTGTCCCACGAAAAAGAAGGAAACCGGCGTAACTATGAAATGTCGAATGAAAAGGTGGTCATCCAGAAGCGACAACGTTAAGCTTTGACTTTCTTTTCCATCAAAGACTCATTTTCCTAATTATCGTAACTCGTTAGTGGGAAGCTCGCATCCCTCGAACAGATGAATCCATGGAACCTGGATGTATAGCTGTCATCGTGTAACATATAATCGAGGGAAATTGATACGAGTCGTGTTTGGTGGATTTTGCCTCGATTCGCAGGTGTTATGGGGAAATTGGATGCAGGTAGAACAGTGTACGATTAGGCGCAACCAGTCGTTACGAGGATTCCAGTGATTTATCGTGCCAATAAGACGTTTATGGTTGTGTATGCGCGTATTTCTTCGTGTCAGATGGTTCTACAATGCTATTATAATGCCAAACGTTTTACTATCTCGCGCAATATACATTAACAAAATTTAATCGTAAAAAAATTGTGTATTTCGAATTTAACGTCACACCGTGTAAATTGTAAAAATGTACACAGCGTCAAATTCTTACATCGAAGACATATCTTTCTCGATGGAAATGTTCATTTTAGTAATACACAATTAATTGAGACATCTTTTAATTTTCGTATTGATGGAACACGTTCACAAATAGTATGACAATCTTGCGTTATAATGCGTTAAACAAGATTATATATTGTCTCGTGCATAATGAAAATAATTATTAAACGAAAATAATTCATCATGACGATTCAGATTGATAGTAATCGATAGGTCTGAGAGCACAAACGACATGTAATTTTATTCGAGAAGACTGCGATTAAGTCTTTAGTTGTAATAGAAAAATCTACGTAAACATATACGTAACGCACGTTTATAATAAAATTCTCTAAATAAACGTGAATCTTAACGCTTTTCAGCATAAAGAACGCGTATATAATATTTGAGGCTTACGGCGAATTCTCTCTGGGTTTAACGATAATACTGATAAGAATTTATAATTCCACATATTTTGATATTACGCAAATTGATAAGCGTGTTAAACTTTGAGTTTCAGAAATATCGTAACAATAAGTAGAAATCGCGCGGAAGGGAAACACGTGGTCGATGACGATGGAACGAACACCAAGTCGTAACGAGGTTATCGCCAGCAATTTGCAAGTTAATCTAGCAGACTCATCTTGTTCTTGATCGCGTATATGTCAATGTGCGAGCATTGGTTTATTCAATATCCGCTCGCCATGTGATTGCCAAACGTGATTTCCGGAGTTCCCGATCGTCCGGACAGACAGACTTACCATTTCCACTGAAATACTTGAATGACTCTGGTCATCAACGACCACCGTGGCATCACAGTGATGGGTCATAACATGACCAAGGTGACAGTCAAAGTGTTAAAGGAAGAATATGAGCTAAATAACGAGTGCTTTTGTAATTTGGAATCGTTAGACGTTCGATTATGGCTCGAAGTAGCGTCGTACATATCGATAGAGGGAGATGTTAATTTTTATTAATCTTCGATCGTTAAAAATGATCGTTCGTCGTCGTTTTCACAGATACTCAATTTTCCTTTCACATTTTACGTTCAATTCCATCTACAACAGAAATATTCGTTATTTTCCCAGCAACGAAGAACCACAAGAATCACATTTTCAAATCGCGTTCTCGACAGTTGCACAGAAATTCTTTCCCCTTTTACCGGACTTTTCCAATTTCTCTTTCCTACGAACGATCCCAACAAACTAAATTACATTTCACTCGACAAATATCCGAAATTCAAAGGCTTCACCCCGTAGACCGTAAATACAAATTGAAATTTGTCGTTTCTTTCTTTCTCTTTTTTTTTTCTCCACCGTTCGAACAACTTGACAAAACAGATGCGAATCCACCGAACATAACTAGAATTTTTCAGCTGCAAGTGGGATCTCTGCGAGTGGAGAATTTACCAGAAATAAGCCTGCCAACCGCAACTCTGACGAAACATCGCTCGGCGAATGCTCGGAAACTCACGACGAAAAACGCCACTTCTGTGCCGACAGCTGTCGGCAATTACCATTCAAGGGACCGTTTCGCGCTCGTGAATCACACGCGGTGAATCATCCCTCGAAATTCACCCCCGTACGATTGTTGGATAACCACCTACCCCGTGAGAAATCCTGCCACGCAGACCACCATCTCGATCCTTCTTCCTTTTGCCACGCTGCACTGGTTCCACGATTTCCCTTAAATTTACCCAGTCAGAACAACGCGTTTCTTGTACACCAGCACATTTGTAACTTCAACAATTAATTAATTGCTCTATTAATTACTGTATCTTTCGATCTTTGATTCTTTTGTATTTTTTATTTATTTATTTATTTATTTATTTAATCGTCAAACACTTCGTTACGGGAAGAAGATGGAAAATTTAAGCTTCGGTTTAAGCTTCTGGAAAGTTGGTATATCTTCGAGGGATGAAATTGATGGGACCGTACGTTTGATCTGTTCTTATTGGATGGAAGAATTAGGGCGCTAGGATTTTCCAGGTTTTCGCTTTATAGAAATTTCGCGATCGTTTGAAGGTAAAAGCGCGACGATTTGAAAGGTTTTCGTTCGGATTAGACGTATCAGTTTCTTGGAATTTCAGAATTCCTAACGGTTCTACATCTCGACGCAATTTTACGTTTCTTGTAAATCTTCCAACCGAGAAGAGCGTATTCTTCAGCGTGAAATTTCGTTCCAATTTAGATTAGATTATGTTGCTTTCCATCGGATTATGTTCACGTCAAATCTGACGTAAACTTCGAATCCATAAATCCATTGAAAAACACTTTAAACTTTTTAAAACATCTATTTGTCGTATTAGCCTTAGGTTTCTTTTTCAGGTTCGATGTTCACTCCACGGAACAGGCGATTTTCTCCGAACTTTTTAACGCGCAATTTCCACTGGGCTACACGATGACTTCACCAATTGTTTGAGGTGGTTGGATGCAGAAGAAGGAACACGGTTCGATGCGAACTGCAGCAAGGATCGTGATAGTCTGACGATCGTAAGGTGAACTGAGGTGATGGAGGATCGCGAGCAGCTGGCAGCCAGGGGCATTCTTCGTCCTGGTGAATCGGAAATCAGTGACACTGGAGGGACAAGAGGGTAAAAGAACACGTGCACACCGGCCTCCACAGTGGTGTGCAACCTTCTGTTCCTTAATCGATCTTCCCCTTCTTTTTATTCGACTATCCTTCGAACACAGTGCAGAGATTGCTCGAAGGAATTTTATTCCTCCAAGCTATTATTTAGAGAAACAATTGCTTATAAGAGGAAGAAGATTCACCGTGGTTAGGTAAATTTTCTTCTACTCTACCTCTTTCTTAAATATCTGTATATATCAAATTAATTGGCTCAGCGATATTCATGTTACCTTCGCTTATTCCTGTCAGAATTTTTCTTTGAATACTCTAAGTACGTACTAATAGGTGTATATTATATTGACGACAATTATTCAGATTAATATTACGTATTACACATTCGATACAGATATATCAGATCTATTTCACGCGTTCACTTCGTGTATTATTGAGATACCAGGATTTGTTTCGTTATATAGTTATCAGTATATTTTCCAGGATAGACGAAAACACGCACAACGACGAGCAAAGAATATCACAACCATTGGCAATTGCAATAAATAAAATAGATCGATCTATTCCATCGTATATTAATTTTTTATCGACATTATTTATCAGAGGTTGGAGCACTGAGTATTGGACGAGGTTTGTAAAGTAAAAAATTGGCTCGATCTTGTTCGTTCTGAAGTTTCGACTAAAAGAAGAAAAGAAATTCTCGTTTTGCAAATTAATTACTCGAGCAAAGGAATAGGAGAGGTACGTAACATCGAATCGAGGAATCGAAATTAGTTGGACCGTGAAATGGGGTTAAGAGACACTCCGAGATAAATGGCGTGTATACTCTGGTGAAGCTTCGTTATTCCGTCAGAAGTGCAGAGAGGAGCAAAGGGATATAATCTTTTCAAGCAGCCCTCGGAAACACGTATCGGCTTTCACATGTGTGTCAGCAGGTACACGAGAGAAAGGGAATCGATAATGATGATGACGATGATGACCGTGACACTCAACCTTCCACACCTTATGCAATGAGCGTTCAATTAAGCGACTTACGTAAGGGTCCAAGATGTGGAAGGATAAGCATATGTGATTACGGTTTGTACGTTGGGCTACGCGAAGTCTGAGAAGTTTCCTCTTTGATTGGATTTTGCGAGGTACTGGCTGAGTCATCGATAATCGGACGACCTACGTTTTCTTGCTTTTGTTTTATTGGAAAAGAAGCGGAGAAAGCGGAGCTTTGAATCTGAATATTCTCCGACAGGACGTTTTAACGCGTAAGAATATTTTTCAAGAGGAAGAAAATTTAGATCGAGAATGCGTTTAGAAGTGGAAAGATGAGATTTCTTTTGCTATTTTTGCGATGCCTCTTCTTCTCAATTTTTCCTGTTTTTTTTTTTAATTTTCTGCTCCTTTATTTGTCGATTCTGTCATTCACAATTCTCTCATTTTCTTGCTTTTCAATCTGTCTGCTTCCCGATTTTCTTATTTCGTTATTCTAAGATCTCTGCATATCCCAATTTCTTGTATCTCTATATTTCTACTTCCATGTTTCTAGAATCCCTTATTTTCCCGATCCTTCAACTTTCGAATCTCAAATTTTCCAAAATTTCTACCTTTGGACTTTACAACTCTCCGATACTGTATTTTTCGAGATCTCAACTTTTCGATCTCTTTGTGTATTAAATCTCTAATCCTCCACTTTTCTTATTTCTGGAATCCCTAATTTTCTAATTTCCCTAGCGTCTCCAATTTCTCAACACCTCGACTTTGAACTTTTCAAATTCGTAAACCTCGTATCTTCTATCTCTTCTATCTGGCTAATTTCCAAGTTTCCTTCATTGTCTAGTTTTACCTTCCTTTTCTCTAAACTTCTTCCTATCGTTCGTCAGTTTCTTATTTCGCAATTTTTCCCATTACTCAGTTCCTTGAGCTTCCACTGCTTTCCTATTTTCCCTCGCTATCCACGTTCTTCGGTTTCCCTCTTGTTTCTTATCTTTCGATTTTTCCAAACGCAACTGTCTGCGCTATTTCTCGTTAAGTTCCAAGGGAGGAGAATTCATTTCCCCGCGAACAAAGAGACGTCACCGCGTCACTTTCACACTATTCTTTCCCGCCAAAGGGAACTACATTTTTCTCTCCTCCCCGACCGTTCCACTTGTGGTTGTCTTATATGAAACGTAATTGCAGGAAAAGCTGCCCGAGGAATTGTATTTAAAACGTGCACACTCACGATCACGTGTACTTGGAGCGGCACGCACATCCTGAGAATGCAACGTCTTTCAAATTCAACGGTTAATTTATTGTCTGATCGCTGACGTATTTTGAAGTTCAAGAAGAAATTGTGTAAAATGCACAGTTTTGATACAGTAGAGCACAGCGCGAAGAATAAAGAAAATTTTCTAGTTAATGAAATTAAAAAACAGACTCTCTAAGAATACATATTTGATCGAGCTTGCAAAGATGTTCAATACAATTTTACAGCCTTCAGTCTTTTTAATCTAAATGTACACAAACTATCAGATTTGACACGAAGACGTTTGGAGAAAACGAATTTTCAGAAACTCTATACAGTTTTTTAGATCTTAGCTGTGGAACTTAATTAATTACGAACTAATCAATTACACGTGGAGAAATTTCAACGTCCACTGTCAACTGTGATTTATCCCACTGAAGGATTGAAAATTCCTAAAAATCCTTAATATAATTTTTCAACTTTTTGTTATGTCGATCTGACGGTGCAGATAGGAAAATTCCAATATCCTTAGACAACTCAAAATCTATGCTAACGGTCACATCTCAACATCCCCAAATATCAAAAACCTCAAACGGTTTATCGCAATCGGAACGGTCAGCCGGTGATAATTTTTTATAATTATAATTTTTCAATCTTCCCTTACCATAATTCTACGTAAAAGCTAGCTCTTTTACCTAGTTCTACGAATGGATGAATTAGGTACGATTAGGCATACAGAAATCATACAATTAGACAATGAAAAATGTGCAGTGGCTCATCAAAGCATTTAAAACCGGTAGGATGAGCCGGTGGATCTCCTCGCGAATTATCTGTAATTTCTCAATCCTCCGTTACTCTAATCCAATGCTACAAATGAATGAGCCAGACGCAATTAGACATAGTCGCATCCCTCAACGTCGCCAAACAATCAAAGTTCTGAGATGGATCGTCGTAACCGGAAGGGCCACTCGGTGCATTTCACCGAGAATTAACCGGAGTTACTTAACGCGTTTCGTGGCGCATTCATCGATGATAAAAGGACGAGCAACGGGCCACGTAAACGCTTCGCGTACGTATTTCCCATAAAGTGCTCCATTGAAGAGGAGGAACAAGAGCGGCTGAAGAACCGGGGAGAGGATACGTATTTGACTGGCGCAGCTCTACTTTGCTTAAAAAACACGAAGCCAGGTGCACGTTTCGTGCCACTTTGTTGTGTACGTGCACACACGTTACACGCGTGCACCGTGTGGCACGAGCTCTCTCTGCAACAGCCGACAGGCAGATGTTTCGACTCTTGCGAGGCTTTAATACCATCCTGCCTTCAATTTATTTCTCTACCAGCGAACGATAGACCGCCCTCTAAGGTACGATCGTTTCCAGAGAGGATTCGTTTGTTTCGTAACGGGTCTCGTTGAATTTCTACTTCAGTTACCGCTGCTTTGCATTTTTTAAATCCGATACTATGGGGACTAAGCGTGAAATTCGAGTGCTTTTTGAGCTTGCAGGCGCTAGAGGATCACAGGTTAGGTTTGCACGTAATAAAATCGCCTGGATGTTTGGTCTATAGCAATGGCTCTCAACCTGATACAGGCGGAAAATATCGTTCTTGATGTCGTAGACAAGTTGTTGTTCCGCGAATTCTGTCCCATCTTCTATGTTCTACGAGCATATCTTACATCCCATGTCTTGTACATAACGTACAATGCAGCCAATATTCTATTTTCTGCAATTTTTTCTCAACGTTCCGTGTCTAATATCTGAAAAGTTACCGATTAAACCCTCTTAAACTTTGCACGTGATCCCAAGCTCTATAGTACACATTTCCATAGTCTACCTATACCTATCTTATATAAAACATATCCTATATGCCATAACTAGTATTCCTAACCTATATCTTTCGTCTTACTTTCTAGATTTCGTGTCTCCATATCTCATATTTTAATGTTCTCATATTCTAAATCCCATATCTCTATCCCATATGTAGATCCTGTGTCTCTAAGAAATATTTTTTATCCTTACTTTTGCAGCACACATTCGTCCCGCATCTAACATTTCATATTCCCTATCTCTTCCCCCTATATTCCATATCCGGTATATCCCTAGCCCATATCTCGATAGTTGTCTTCTGCACGTATGTCTAGTACTTTCATATCCTTTATCCTATAATAGCATATCTTCCGATAATCTCTTATAAACAGCTTGTACTTGTATTTTCAGCGGTAATAAGACCTCGAACAATGCATCTTCAAAATCTGAGTCTCTTTGAACGTACGCAAACAAACGCTTCAAACAATCTCTAGTGACAATTTCTGCAGCAGATTAATTCCCTAGAAACGGTATACGTACGATCTATTCAGTAATTTCCCAAAAATCATTTCTCCACGTTCTATCGTCGTGCGAAAGGTGAGAATAGCCACGGCACAATGGGAAATGTTGCATTCACGAGCGTGAAAATAGTCTCGATGGAAAATGAATACGTCGGGGAAAACAAACGCTCTTTCACCGAGGTTGCTCGCAGTTTGCTCCCTCGATAAATCCTCGGAGGCGACTTCTCTATTGTTTTAGAGCGTCGGTTGACTTCGACGCTAGTCTAGCGTCTAGATAGCGATGCTGGGAGGAGGGGAAGGTGAGAGATGGACAATGTGGACAAAGAGAAGGGTTGAAAAGGATAGTCTAGCACGGGGCCACTCGTGCGTTCATACGAAGACAAAACCCTCAGACGCGTAGGCTTCAGGTGGAGTGCATCAGCTGCCACTTGGACACGCGCCATAGAAGCCTCTACCATGTTTCCTTCTGCATTTTTTCCCCTTCGTTCGCTTTCTTCCTTCCTTTTTTTCGTTCTAGTCGACGTCCCTTGCTTGGAACAGACACTTCGTCTAGTTCAATTTAGGAGCAGGGTGTAGTGGTTAGTTTTGAAGTTTCAAAGTTTCAGAAACCTCAACCTCAATCTTCTCCCTTCTTTCCTTTGTTTTAGAGACTTGTTGGATTCTTGAAAGATCCTGATCTTAATATGAGTTATGAAGAAAACTTGATTCCACTCTTTCCCCCAAGTTTTATTTCTCTTATTATTCGTCGTTTATTTCAACATGGAAACACATTACACGCTACAGTGCCTATGTTCGTATGATTTTTTGATCGCCAAAAGTGATGGAAATCCTACCTGATGACCAATAATTAATTATCGAACGTTATGTCGAGTAGAAATTGCTGCAAATCGTTTAAACAAATTATTTCAAACGTTTTCAATCGAGTAACTTTTACAAGCAACTTTTATCACAATTTCTAAAGTACAGTGCATGGCATAAAACGAACAAATCGATTTTCCCATCACTCCAATATTTCTATTTTCTCGTTGTCTAGTTTCCGTATCATTCGAACTTTCTATTTTCCAATTCTCTAATACTTCCAATCCATTATCTTCCAATCTCTCTGTTTCACAATCTCAAATTTGTGTATAGTATTTGGCCGTGTTCAATATGCCGAGGGTCGACTTAAAAGATACTTAGTCGGGTTTGAAGAACCGGCGTTCATTGAAAGTTGGTGGAAAAGCCGCTAGAGAAGCCAGCAATTTTTCGCGAAATCGCGCGGCTCGTTACGCGCATCGCGAGATTAACGTCAAGTAATTAAACGGCGCCGTGCAGGTCGTGCAGAGTGCATTCGCGTGTGCGCTCGTCGTGCTCACGAGAATTCTCCTCTCTTTCGTTCCATTCCCTTTGCGTGTTTCTCTGGGAAAATCTAACGCAAATTTAAAAAATAGAAAGAGGAAAAAAAAATAGAGAGGAAGAAGCGCCCGTGAGAGTTTCGAAGAGGAAACAAGCGTTTAAGTTAAGAGAAGCAAACTGTTGAAAAGTAAAGTTGTATTCTTTCTTATGGAATGTTTTGAAATGGTAAGAGCAAAGAAATTACCTTTGGATATTCGTCCAAAGTGTTATTTCATAGTCGCTTGTCAATGGAATTGTGGATGCTTCGTATTTATAGTTTCACAGACGTTGCAGACGAGCAATCAATAATCAGATGTACGCTAATCATAGACGAAGGACGATTTGTTTTCATATGAATACATATTCTCGACTGATTTTTCTATTTGCGAAAGAAATCGACGTTTCGTTCATATTTACGAGACATCATGTTTTTAGCCGGGATAAATTAGGGATCTCTGGATGTCTCCGGAATTAGATCGAAAAACTCCCTAAATTTAATAAGTTTTATGAATGCGATAAGATCCAAAATCATTTCGTGACGCGAAGCCTCTATGGGGATGAGGAAAATATGAAAAAATATCTCAATGAAACTTTTATTTGTTCTATCGTAAAATCCACATTTTCTGAGCGATGAATTAAAATCGCTGGAATTTCGTGGAATTTTCATAAACTTCGATGCGATAAGATTCAAAATCAACTCATAACGAAAAATATGTTCGAAAGCATTCGCATGAAATTTATACGGTAAAAATTGAGAAATTTAGTAGTGCGCGTCTCCAGTGTGGTAAATTAAAAAATTCCCTAGCCCCACAAAGTTTCGTCAGCTCGGCTCTAATGAAATTCGAAATATTTACGCGATACAAGCTTTTTAACGACATAAAGAATGTATTTAAAAATATTTTTCTACGAAATATCGAACGAAAGTTTTCCCGGATTTCCCCTGTTTTTCCCTCAGTTTTGCTCGAGAGAGCAGCAGCAGCAGTAGCTCGCGTGCTACGGGAGGAAATTATTTCATGCATACGGGGGATCGTTCGAATCGCGAACACGCGCTTGCACCGTTAATGGCAATCAACGGTTGTTAATTGCTCGATGATAATTAGTCGAGATGGAGAAGCGGGCTTGCAGTAATGGAGAGCACGCCTTAATAATTCCTTTAATGAATTCGAGACACCGTGCGTGGCTTCTTCCGCGTGATAGAAGCCAACGAACCACCGTTGCTTCCTCCGATATCTAAGCTTTCTCAAATTCATAGATAAATGAGTCTCTTTCCTGCTTCGTCAGATTTTTGATCCGTTGACTTTGATAAGCCGATCTCGTGATTTGTTCGAAATAATTGTAAACTTATGAATGAGCAAAAGGACATTCAGAGATCTATTCTATAAATAGGGAATTCTAGGGAATTTATGTTTGGGGAAACAAACTTAACTCATAACGTGGAACTTAAGACATAGGGGAAAAGAAAGAAACATGCTAGAGAATTTAAGAAATTCGACATCCAAGGAAACAAAATCTTCGAGATATTAACTTGGAATGTCGAATTTGAAAAATATATAAAATACATATAGAACTATATTTTATTTAGCTTATTTTTCTGCTTGTCTGGATGGAATTAGAATAACTAGGCAAAATTAGGAAGCTGAAAAGTGAAACAATAAAGAAATGAATGAACAAAATTTGCTCTTTATTTAAAAATGTAGCAAAAGGAAGAAATTCATTTTCTTAATTAGGTATCACTAAGTAACTGAATGTAACAATAATACACGGGTTTCCCTGTATATGTTAAGCACACGCGATAATCATATAATAGGGTATAACTCGATTGTTGATCTCATATTACTAAAAATAGAAACTTGACGGCCTCGTTGCGTTAACCTTGAGATGCATCCTCCATTCGGCCAATATCTCTTCTGTCCTCTTCAATGAACTGTTTGGACGGAGAAATTTCTAATGAAGGCAATTTTCTAACGATTACGAGGTAGAAATGAAAGAATACTTGACTCGGATTATGAATGCGAGATTTATCTGATCAAATAGAGAGTCTCTGAAAGTGTACACGTTTTGAAAACATCGCAACTAATCTAATACGATCCTGTCAGATTTCTATTTTTGGTAATAGATTCAGCGGCACATTCCCTGTGCATTGTTATTACACATTCAATTACTCAATAATGATTCCCAATTGAGAAAATGATTTTTTTCCCTTCGGTACACTCTGAAATAAAGACCATTGTTTAAAGATCTTTTTCAATCTTTACATTTTACTTTAAATCACAGAATACCAAAATATAGAATTTATAAATAAGGAATATTGAATCATACTTAATAAGTCTATACTTGAAAGAATCAAGATGGAACTTAACGCAGTTGAATTTATTCGCGATACCGGTGCCTGTCGCTCGAACACACATTCTGCTAACCGCAATAGTCGGCCGACAACGATCTTCCTCTCTCACCAGAGACCCTGCTACATCGTAGGTAGCTCGTAGGAGATAAAATTTCTCGGAATATTTCATCGTGTTTCGAGAGAAGATTTACGCTGGTAGAACGCCGCGTGGGAACACGATCCACGCTAGACAGATATTCTGTTCCCTTTTATGCATATAATTAACGCGAATAAGTCGCAACGCGGAGCTCAGTCTAGTAAGGGTTCTCCAGATGAAAAATTTCCATAAAATAGCCGGAAACTGTTTGCGTAACGCGAGCGGTGTACGGAACGAGCCATCGTCCGGAAGTGAACCATGAATTAAAATACGCTTCTACCACCCAGCAACGGTAATTACAAATTATAAAATCTATTTATGGTTGTCCAACGTATTGCTCGATTACCAGACTACGTCTTTTTCGATATAATTTCACCGAGACGAGAATTACACGGGATTCCCTGTTGGATCGTTGTGTTATAGTTACTTCTTAGTTACTTTCTCTGCTGGGTGGTCTAGTGATTTTTTTTAGGGGCTAGATCAAACGCGAGAAATGATAGATAATTTACGCGTCCCGTTATCGTAAAATTATGTTCAGACTTGAGAAAATTTGCCGATCTTTCGCCCGTCGTATTTCATTTTTATCATCCAAAAAATTTAACCTAAAGGCCAACAACAATAATAATAATAGAAATAGAAATAGTAATAATGTTACCATTATAATTACAATAGCGATAATAATAGCCTGAAATTATAACAATAGATAGCGACAACAATAATAATAGTCACCATCAATACCTTGTATAATATATTTATATCAAGATATATGATAAGTACCGGTTGATGAAGTTGGTAGGCGTGGAATAGCCCAACTGTAGCCGCGATCTGATCACCTTCTCCTGAACAGTGACCATTCTCGAGCTTCTGGAACTCTGGTGCACCCTTGTGGTCCTGATCACTTGGTAACAGTGATGTTTTGTCTGGGTGTTGGCCACCCTGTCACCCCTCGGTTCGATCATCGTAAACATGATTGCTTTCACTGATCACCAATCACTTGAATCACAGGACCACGCGGTCTCGCTATTTTCACTCCCGTTCTCATCTTTCTCCTCTATCCTTTTCAAATATTCCACAGTTTTTCTTTTAATTACTGACTATCACAAAGCTCTTTGGTTTGTCTCGCGAATGTCGGAAGCGTCTTACTTATCCGAGATACATTTCGGTATCCAATAGACCTGCACCCGTTGGAAGAACATAAAGAGATACTTTGAAACTGTCTAGGTAAACAATTCTTCGAAATTTTCGAATTTTCGTGTAAAAAATTTCGAAATTTCTGCGATAAACGGGTCTTGGAATCTTTTATATCAAAAATTGTTGTGTTTCTTAAACAAGAAATTTCGGTACTTTGCAAATAGAAAATTTTGAAGCTTTTCTGAGCAGAGAATTTCGAAACTTTTTAAGTAGAATATTCTTCAGATTTTGTAGATAAAAAATTCGTGGAATCTTTTGAACAAAAAATTCTCTAAATTCACCGAGTTCGAAAGAAATTTGTATTTCGTCTTGAATTCCGAGAAAATTCTTTAAACGGCAATTTCTCAAGTTTATCGTTTCAAAGAATCAAGAAAAATCATTTTCCAAGGAAAGGGAGTATGAAAGCAACGAAATGTCTGGCAACTTTGAAATAAATGCTCAAGAAGGAACGATGAATCCGTCGCGATTAAAGTTGGCAGGACTTCCAGAACCGACCTAGGGAAGTCTGAAGTTTGACTCAGACTATCTCGAGCAGCAGTGACTAGCTTGAAATTTTAATCGTGGTAAGTATCTTAGTAGTTGGTTCGCAGCTACGAGGTGATTTGATTAATTGCGCGCCTAGGGATTTCCTAGGTGTAGAAGTTCGTTAAATCGGAGCAAGATGGATCGACGAAAGCCTCAAACCATATGAATCTAGAACTGGCTAGCACGAAAATTGTTCTGCTTGTTAGTATTCTGGATATATCGTGGCTAGTAAGGCACGAATCTTTTGCTCGTTAACCTATTTTTACAAATTGTTTGCCAATGATAGTGAAATCAGAGAAACCTGATTACAATTTGCCCCAATCGAGAAGATATTCGTGAAGAAATCCTTCAGAACAGTCGAGAAAGAAAATTACGAGAAGTATTTTTAAAAAGAAGACTATTCATGGATCAAAATTAACGACCACCGACAAAAATTCATACGAAAATTATGATATTTGTTACGACAAAATTATGATGGCGATATTACTATATCACCAAGATCTGGAGTAATTTTATGCGCCTAATTTTCCCTATATAGTGGAATTGTATTTTTCTGGGCTAATCTAGGGACAAACAGTTTGCATAACAAGAGTCCTCTTATTCTTTCTAATATAAATATAACTATATTTTTGTACAATATTCATAGATCAAAGCTTCCATTAATACAAATATAAATAATTATATTTCTTTATAATATTCATGGAAAGATGAAACTTTCCATTTCTAAGAATGAAAATCTTTCATTTTTATAAGTACAAGTAATTATACCTCTGTATAATATTTATAGGCAAAAGACGCCACACTTTTTCCACACCGCTTAATTCACATTAATCATAACGATTCCTAATCAAAGCGTGAACAACGAAAAATTACCAGAATAACAAAATTCCCTATTACCATGATTGATGAGTACCGTCATAGAAGCAACGCGTTAGATTTATAAAAGCACAAGTGTTGTTTCTCTATTGAGGGGAACATGTTTTGCTATTTTAATGGAACTGCAACACCGATGCCATTCATAATAGAACACGGGATCCATAGAACGATAACCATCTTGGATTTATCCGTTTGTTTATGGCTTAATCGAGAAAAGTCCATATGAGAGTGTCGGCCAAAAGAAAGTTAATGGAATCAGAGGTATAAAACGACATCATTTACATTCACATTGAATAAGAGCGGTAAACAAATACAATTAGACCGCGAATTTTATGCAGATTCATATTTTCAGGAATATAACAAGAAAAAGATACGAACTCGGCAGAAAACTGGTTTACCTACCAAGTATTGTAAAAGGCGCTGTGTACATACAATATTTTCGTATTACGTGCACTGTCTGCAATTTTGTATTCTCAAATTCCCTATAAATCCCCAAAGATCCGCAGTCTAGTAATGTTATATCTATTACTAAAATGTACGATCGAATGCTTGAAATGGGGAAAAAGGGGGAAGTAACAGAATAACAAACGAACCAAGAAGAGATACAGAAATGACAAATTTTGGAAGCTAAAGTGAATTTAGAAAATATATAGAAGCTTTAAGATCCTTCACGTTAGGGAAACGTTCTTTTCTTATTTCTTATCATTTCATACACTTTTTTATACACTCGTCTTAGTCAGAGTTATATCGAATTATGTATCCCGAACAGGGAAGTATTATCGTTAAACAGAAAAGAAGATATACTAAAACGTACGATTACGTGTTACATATGTATTTCTCACGATTCTCCAACTGTTCCATACGACTGGCTATTTCCTTCCTTTTAACTTTGTTTCTCTCTCTCTCTCTCTCTCTTTCTCAAGAGAACTGGTTAATATGAATAAGCGATGCTCGATCGTTTTCACTGGCCTCTCTTTCCGGTTAATTGATAACCAATAGCGACTTTCTAACGGCGATCGCGATTAATATGTACAGACACGAAACACGGGGCCGGATGGCGGAGAAAATGAAATTCTTTCTTTTTTTTTTTTTTGTTTCGCAATCGATTTTCGTGATCCTGTTTCGAATATGGTTGACGACTTTCGAGCGAACACGGGCTTTAACGATTATTTAATGGCTTCCAGAGAGTGGCTGATATCTTTTTATGAATATCGAGCGTTTTTCTTCGTTTTATCAAGAGACGCCGCTTTAATGCGATTCTCGTATACGAAGATTTATTTATGAAATATCACGCTTCCTTTGGAATCTTATGGTTGAGCATCATTGTTAATGACCCTGAATTACTTTCATAAGTAAGTCTCCTATTCTGCATAGAATTTACTATTACGATTTTGCTAGGAAACGTCCTACGTTACCGGTTCTTTTTAATTATTATAGTTGAATATTATTGTCAACGATTTTTGTCCCAAGTAAATTTTACTGTCACGATCTTTTTTCAAAAACGCTATTGATGTTTGTAGTATATTCTTTTAAAAATCATTAACCGTTCGATAAACGTCAGGTTTCTTTCTAATTGTTACAATCGAATATCATTGGCAACGATTTCCGTTGCAAGTAAATTTAACTCCCACAATTTCCTACAAAATGTTACAAACATTTGTGATATATCTTTGACGATAAAATGTTATTTGCTTGATGTGTTAAATGTTATTTCGAGAGAAATAGCTCGAAGCTTCTTCGTAATAATTACACTATAATTAAAAAGAATGTCGAACGAACGTTCCGATTTTTACGATCAAACTGCCAAAGAGATGAAAACGTAAAAAGCAAATAATTGCACGCGAAACAATGCAAATATTTATCGTTAGACGACGAATTTTACCGTGTAATATAATAACAGTAATAGTTGAAATTTCGATTTCATTATTTTGCCATTGTGCTCGATTCAACGACCGGCTATTAATTTATACGAAAACAATTTTCCGTCACTGCGCCATTCCCTGTAATTAATCGCATTTTGTGAGCCGACACAACGCACGAATTAAATCTCTGTAATATCTGGCGAACACGATTACACGTGGCAGCAACACACTGTGAAAACATCAACTCTTGTAATTAGTGTGCCGGTTATGATACTTAATTGTATTCGATAATTACGATCTCTTTATTGTATTCCCCGTTTTCTGACGCCGTAATTACCCTTTTATATTTTATTTAATCGTTGAACAGTTACACACTCCTCTATTATATTTCGCTCTTTGATCAGGTTCGAAGAAAAACACGATAAAAAGTGGAAAAAAGGAAACGTCAAGACAGTTCATCATCGTTAACGAAAAATTGGTGAAAGTTATTATTTCGTAATTATTATAGTTAAGCGTAGTCGTTTACGAATTTTCTTTCTCTGAAGATATAATATTCTTCTATGATCAGGTTTGAAGAAGAAATGAAAAAAAAAAAAAAAAATCGGCGAGAGAAGAAAAAACAATTTAATTAATATTCTAGAGACGTTAGCGAAAAATTGATGAAAGTCATTATTCCTCGTTAATATATTTCAGCATAGTTATTACTAACAAGTATAATTATCTGCCAACTTTTAATTTCAGAGGAAGATATTTCCCCCTCTGATCAGATTTAAAGAAAAAACAAACGGTGAGAAGAAAAGAAGGAACAATTTTAATATTCTAGAAGCATAAGGTTAACAAAAAATTGGTGAAAGTTATTATTTCGTAATTATTATAATTAAGCATAATCGTCTACGAATTTTCTTCCTTTAAAAATATAATGTTCTTCTATGATCAGGTTTGACGAAGAAATGAAAAAAAAAATCGGCGGGAGAAGAAAAAACAATTTAATTAATATTCTAGAGACGTTAGCGAAAAATTGATGAAAGTTATTACTCCACGTCAATATATTTCAGCATAGTTATCACTAACAAGTATAATTATCTGCCAACTTTTAATTTCAGAGGAAGATATTTCCCCCTCTGATCAGATTTAAAGAAAAAACAAACGGTGAGAAGAAAAGAAAGGACAATTTTAGTATTCTACAAGCATAAGGTTAGCAAAAAATTGGTGAAAGTTATTGTTTCGTAATAACTATAATTAAATATAATTATTACTAACCAGTGTAATTATTTGCAATTTTTTCCTTTCAAAGGCAAACGTCTTCCTCTTTGATCAGATTTACGGAGAAGGAGGACAAAAAAGACGGGAAGGCAATTTAACGTTCTAAAAACCTAATGGAAATTTGATAAAAGTTATTATTTTATAACAATATAATTAAGTATAATTATTTGTAATTTCGTTCCTTTAAAGGAACTTGAGTGTCTTCTTATCTTTCGTTTAGAATAATAAATTGATATTCGTTGCTATTTCTAAAGTATAATCAGAGAACGCACTCAGGAGAACTACAAGGAAAGTAGAATCTCTAATATTTCTAGTGTTAAATATCCTGCGATTCAAGGAACGAACAATCCGAAACAAGGCTTCGTCGAGTAACAAGCAACTACCTAAATCCTTTTCGCGGAGTGACGAAGTGAAGCAAGGAATTAAGGTTTTGACATGATTCGGTGTTCTTTCATAAAGTCATTATTGCACAAAGCGGAAGGCAAGAAGATGAAACGAAATTAAGGCTTTTGAAGTTTCCTCTCTGCGACTTGCAACTGCCACTTGCGTATCGCCGAGTATTTTGCTGCCTTTTCCAGTTTCTAAAATTACTTAAAAAACGAATTAATTATCTCCGAATTTTCTAACGTTTCATACAATCACCATCGGTGTTTTTTTTGTAAATGGGGAGATTAATGTGTTTTAATTAGCGGGCAAGACCGAAGATAACGAACCAAAAGGGGCGGCAGAAAAGAAGAGAAATTGGGTCACACAGCCAGCTACGGTGCGAACTACAGCAAATCGGATATGGAAATACTAAACTCGTTACAGGAGGAGGAAGACAGCAACGTACAGCAGCGAATCATAATAATAGAAGATATGTGGAAGAAACTATAGGAAGACGATAAGAACGTAGTAACAACCTGTTCATACGTTGAGACGTACGAAAGAACTGGCAGAATATAAGGACGTGACAACGATAGAAGCAACAAGAACAGAACCTGACCTTAAATATACCGCTGTCGATAAAAATAATTATTGCACAGGTAAGATTAGCCGGCTAACTAGGCTGTGGACAACGACGATAGGACAAGGACTGAAATATAAAATAGAGGAGAACTTGTCACGTCAACTATGCAGCGCAAATAGGAAATATCTACGTATCTGAATGCGTTTTATTTTTCTATTTATATTTAGGTAGATAGAGAATGAAGATTTAGCTTTAAGCTTTTTAGCTTAGAAACAAAACGTATCAAGCGAGCACATACACACACACACACACATAGGTTGTAACAGCCACAAACGTCGATATAACAAACAACGATTACGATACAACAAAATGATGTTAATTAAGAGAAACAATATATACGTTTTCTTTTTTTCTTTTTTTTCATACACATAGCTGAGAGTTAAAAGACGGAGGAAGCTTCTTTTACCAATGTTAATACACGGTGGTTCATTGCTATTCCGACGCATTTTTCGTACGTGAGGCCTCGATCTAGTCGCGCTAAAGAGGAACAAACGGTATCCACTGACACGTTCTAGTTACACGAGCATAAACTAATTGCATGCGAATGATTTTTTATAACCGTGTCAACGACGACGTGAAACAGAGGCCCGGTATATTTTTAATTCTTAGAAAGAACAGCCTGTTCGTCCCCTGAAAGTCGAATAACGCTCGAATTCCTACCATTGGGTTGGCAACTAAGTGATTGCGGATTTTGTCATTAGGCGGCAATGACAAAATCCGCAGTCGCTTAGTTGCCGACCCAATATTTTCGTTGTAATTATTTCTAATCGTCCGTCGAATAATTTCGTTTTCGTTCGTGCCGTCGTCGTTCGTGATGATAAGAAAACTGACAGAGACAACACGACCAATATTTTTAAGTATTTTCAAGCATTTTCAGATATCCAGAATTTTATTATCTTATCTTTAATACGATATTGTTGGAAATTTTATTAAATATCCATTCCAATATTTAGGCAAGATTTTTGTACGAATTCGAATGGGATTGGAATTCCAATTTCAATCGTTTCCAATTGTTTCGAAGCTAATGTCCAATTATTCGAAAATCGTTCATTTCACGGTGCTGTTCCTCTAGGAAATTTGAACGAAACCTGCATTCCAATCTGAATTCACTTTTAATTGTTTCGATATTAGTAGTAGTTGTTCCTTTAACACCTTCCTTCTCTTGTTTGTGCGCTTGTATCACAGCATTTTAGTAACAATGATCGACTATTTTTTTTTTTTTTTCATTTATTAGAAACTCGAATAAAGATAGAATTTTCATGATCAAAAAACAAATTGTATTATTCGACAATTTCCATAGATTTTGAAATTAATTATTCTCTTTGAACAGCTTTCGATCGTGCCACGATAAGCTTTTTCACGATGCTTCGACGTGGTGCACAGTCGTCACAGAATGTGATTGGAGGAATAAAAAAGGGCAACGGAGCAGCAATTTTCGACACCTAATCTCGGAAAAGAGCAACTGAACTCGTACAAGACCCTGAGTAAATAAGGATTTCGTCGACGTGGCTTTAGAGTTAGCTGCAAAGTATTGCGCTACAAATGCCGGGCAATACGGGTAAGAGGAATATACAGGGTGCTCGAAAGTACGTGGTAATAAGCCCTACGGAAGTTATCTGCAGAGTTGTGCAGTCGGAGCGAAACACGCTGACTTCGACTCCGTAAATAAATATTACGAAAAGCACAAATCGAGAATTGTAACAAAACTATTTATACATTTGAAGACACTCTGTATTTGTATCGAGGTGTAAGCGTACGAAATATCGTCCACCCCTTGTCAAACGTCATGAAAGTTCATGACATTTTCTTTGCCTGGGGAATATTCAATGGCCCATTCATTTACCGGCCTCAAATTGTCGAGTGTTTGGAATTGAACAAACGTTTCTGCGAGAATTCTGCGATATTGCAGGCTTCGTTCACGAGAAAAATAAGTTTGAAGATGCGTCTGGTGCGCGTGTACTAATTGTAAATTTCGAGGTATTCGACTTCTATTTTTCCTCGTGTTGATAATAATTTAATTGCAGAGCAGAGCTACGTGTTGTGCATCCACGTGGTTCACGTTTTAAATCTCCGTTAAATTGGTAAAACGATTTTGAAGAAATAACAGTTTTATCCTCATTTATGAAACCATTCCAAACGCGGACACTATGGAAATAAGATAACAGTAATAACAGGAAGCAGATCACGATTGACATTATATCAACACGTGCAGAAAGAGAAATCGAATACTTCGAAACTTACGATTAGCACGCGCTTAGCTGACGGTTCTTTAAACTCATTTTTCTCGAAAATCAACTGCTAAACGAAAAAATGTTGTTCTTCTTTTTCGACTTATTTTTGGATGTAGAATCGTCGTCAGATCGCTTGTACCGTCGTTTCGAAGACACCCTGTATATATATAGTGGATATCTACCGCAACCTCTTTTGTAATAGACTGTGAGCCTGAAATAGGTCTAAACAACCATAATGTACTATTATTATATCGTACTATTTATATTCGATAAATTAAATCGATTCTCTCTGTTTTCAATAGAAATTTCAAATTCACGAGAATTTATTTATTCATTACTATATTTATTTATATTTTATTTCATTCTCAGTACGTTCTTATATATCGGATTAATATTTCCAAGATACAAAATTTTTCTTTTTTTTTTTTTGGAATTATTACCCATGTCCCTTACTTTCGCTCATTTTAATTTCCAGACGAAAAAACGCGAATAATTTTTAGCGAAACGATCATGGAACGAAACGTCTCCAATTTCTCCTATTATCTGCCATTTAAATGTTATCTAAATTCGCTGGGCGTTCAGCAATACGTCCCACCGGAAGTCCATTAGCGGTGACAGCCGACATTTTTTCATTTAAATCTGACGACCTAGACTGAAAAACGATACTTTCGACAGATCCATCCTCGCTATTGATACGTTATCCGATTAAAAGAAAAGAAAAAAAAAAAACGTAGAATCTTTCGATTTCTATCAGAAAATAAATATCCCGAATACCATAGAGCTGTACGTTGCAGAAAATAATCAAATAAAATTCCTACCTATATTAAAATCAATATTCCAGGGAATACACGTGAAATTTTACATTCGTTTGTTTAACTTCGAAAATTACGGTTGACGAAGGGAAGAAAGTTACGAAACTTAAGGAACTTACGTATCCAGTGAAACGAAATTAGCCTGTATAACCTATAAAAATTAGGAGCTAGGGGAAAACGAGAAATCTAGGGAATTCGTAATTCGAAGAAATTAAACTTTGGAACTTAGAAGTTTGCTAATTTGCTGAACTTCGGGAAACGAAGAGAGGTTGCACAACTTAATATCAGATTTAGTTTAAATTATTAAGCAATTGCTGCAATTATTAAGCTGCAATTTAAAGGATGAAAGACGCGCTTTCGAAAAATCTGTCGTCGCCATTAATACTTTGTTTAAAGGCAACAGAGGAAGAAGATTCGATTCTTATCGCGGAATCGCGCGTATTTTTCCCTCGATTAAATCTTTTCCGCGAGCTTTCCGAGTAGAACGACACAGACGATGATCAAGGAATTAAAATTCATAGAAACTGTACCAAAGACTATTACGTTTATGTTACGAATTAATTAACAGAGACCTCTGTTCATTGTCGAGCAAGTTTCGAAACGGATCGTTTTAATTAGTCAAACTTTAAATTTTATTGAACCATTAAGGGCAGGGTAGTGAAAATGATGGAAAATTAATGGGAAACGGAGATAGACGCGTATTTAACTTGCTGTAATTTTAATGTTTCCTCGTGGTATAGAGAATTCATTAAAATAATGGCAAAACCCATTATAAAAAATCAGAGATGCGAAAGAAATTTCCATAATTTAGGCCTTAATTGCTATTGTGTAGTTCTGGTATCCTGGATATTACAAATATTACCATAATTTCATTCTTAAATGAAATATCATGCTAAGTATCTCGGCGCAGAACCCTCAATTAGAATGAGCTTTACATAACACGAGCCACGTAAGTTTGGATTTAAATATCTTTTTTAACGAGGGAACATCTATCAAATTCCTGTGAAAAATTACGAATTGCTCACTTTGACTCTGACGATTCTGATATCAACGATCGTCATTAGCATTAAATAATAATTTACTTGCAATTTTCCTATCCGAATTTATTTACGTCATTAGATCCTTTCTCTTTTTTGTCTTTTTTTTTTCAGATTGAGAAGAGAAGAGAATTTCCAAGATTTATCCACAGAGAGAAAACTAGAGATTTATATACGTTTGAAAGAAAATTTGAAAGTGTAAAATTCCGTGTAATATAAAATATCTAAATAATTATTAGCGCTTTCAATTGTTTTCTATAATACATGGTAGGTGAAACGATTTTCTACCAAATTTCTACTTTTTTCTTTTTTTTTTTTCTTAAGAAATTCTCCGAAATATAAATGTTAAATTACGATAAAAAATTGCAGTATATCTGTGTAATATTTCTTCTTCGTCGCTATTTCTTCTCCCATGTGGACATCATTAACAGATTAATAGAACGATCAAACGATTTTTCCTATGTACCGATGTCTAAGAAGAGAATCAGGCTGCGTTTAAATTTAGAGGATCGGTTGAATAATTAAAACCCTTTAACGGTGCGCGAGTGGCTCGTTTCTGAATTCCGTAAAAGGCGAGCTGAATATCATGGCGCGTTCTCGTTTCCCGGTCGCGCAAGAATTAATCGGCCTCCAAGCTAAATACAGTTGGAAATTGCCAGCATCTTCTTTATACTTTACGTATCCCTTGCTCTTTCAATTGTTTCGTCGAGTTTCCACCAGTCGAGGATTAGACTCTACCAGGGAAGAAAATTAAATACTATGCGATTAAATACTATGAAATCGTCGTTAGATCAATCGTTGGCTCGCGTCTAACAGATTTACCGTATCAGCTGATTTAACGTTGAAAGAATCGTCCGTGAAAGCCACGCTTCACGAGGATTCGGATCGTAAAATTGCACTTTGACTCTGGTAATTCTAATGTTAACGATCGCCATTAGTGTTAAATAATATTTCATTTGCAATTTTCTTATCCGAATTCATTTACGTTATTAAATTCTTTTTCTTTTTGTCTTCTTTTTCTTATATATTCATATACTTTACGCGATGATATATATTTGATTAAAAAAAATATATATATTTTTAAGAATACGTTCTTCTTAAAATTGTTACATTTTGAAGGATCGAGAACGAGCTATTTCTTGGTTTGATTTTCTGGCCTCGATACGAATATTGATATAAAAATAACCGCGCGGTAATTTGAAATTTCGAACGAAATATATACGAATCCTGTGTTTACGAATTTTACACTCCGTTCGTTTATTACAAATTCCAATGATCTATTTAAAAAAAAAAAACTTCAATTTCTCTGGAAACTATGTTTAGAATTCTCAAAAGTCCTCTCCATCCGATATTGGCATTAGCCCTCGTTCAACAATTACAGCTTTTATTATTTAATTAATTTACAGGAAAGCCGAATGTAGAAGATTGAGAATAAACGAAACACGAGAAGGACATAAATTGCTACGAAATATCCAAAGTACAGTGCTTCCTACGGTACTTGGTACCCTAGTGGAACAACAATTTTCTTTTCATTCTATTCCGAAGAATACGAATTTGTACACAAGTTCACGGCCAGTACCAACGAACTGATAAAACCATGAAACTAACGATGAACTGTCGTGACACTCGTCAGCCCTACAGAGAACAATCCTAACGAAAATTTCTAACGAGAGATACAACAGCGAATACAGCGTCGTTTAACTCGTCAGCCGAAGCTTAACACTTTTTAGAAAGAATATTAACGAGACGACAGGTGAGGCGTATATCGCGGGTACTACACTGCTCGTTAGTTCGATAACGTTTATCGAGGCCGATCCTGATCGCGGTGACAAGGCAACGACGATGGAAATACCTCGACATATCGGCGCGCACGTTGATTCACTAACGTCAAGTACGGTACTGTTTGCCGTTAGCTTCGATACCATAATGGAACTGTCAAAGTCAAATGAAAGGTGGAGCGCGGTGCGCCTCCCACCGGTGATTTCAACGCGTGTATGCCGTCACGGCGAGCAACGTCGTTCCGGAATATGGAGGTCGATTTACGCCGACGAATTCTTGCGTTCGCTGTGGGAAAGAAAGAAAGAAAAAAAAAAAAAAAAAAGAAAAATCTCGAAGAAATATTACCAATAGATATTTTCGTATTTTTCTTACTTCTCTTCGTTAGTATAATCGTTAAATCGAGAATGTTCGTCGAAATTTATATTCTTCGCGGTGGAGAAAAATTTGAAGACGATCTGCTGTGTCTGTAATTCGGAAATTTATCAAAGAACAGGTATTTCTATATCTTCCTTTTTTTTCTGAATTTTTGTACAGCTACGTTTTGTACAAACTACGAACGTGAATATTTTTCGCCGCGGTAAAAATAGTAAAAACGATCCCAAGATTTATCAAACAGTACTGTCGTATTTTCTTCGTTTCTCCTAATCTCTGCAGTTATCTCTGCGCAATGGATATTTCTGGAAATTCAGAAGTTCAGAGATTCTCTCGATCTAATTCTATTGGGTTGGCAACTAAGTGACTGCGGCTTTTGTCACTAGGTGGTAATGACAAGATCCGCAGTCACTTAGTTTCCAAGCCAATAATTCTACAAACGAACGAGTATCCGAAAGATCAGCATGAACATACGCAAATCGCTGCAAGCTATCGGTACAAACCCTTGAAATCACTAGCGGACTGATAAAAATCAGAACGGTTGTAGAAACTGATGAAAGTCAAAATCACTAGGAACTCGTAGAAGTTAGTGTAATTTCTCCGGATTTCTGAGGATTTCAATTTTATGCACTCTCACTCGAATAAACTGCGAATCTCAATCTTTCATTGCACTGTAACAATTTAACTCGCAACATGACCGCCGCAGGGCAACAAATCGCCACTTATATATCTCAACTGGATGTCACATGTGGCCTTGTCGTCACCATAAATCACTAGCTACGTCCCCTAGTGAATTTATGTATTATACACCAAGTTTATCAAAACGAGTGCACACTCCCGGGAGAGACAGCAGTCGTCGTGTCGCCTGGTCGGTCGCGACTCAACTGCGGCTAGAAAAATTATCGTGTTCCAGTAACCGGCGTTGCACTTTCACGCATATTTAATGCGCCCAGATAAGAATATTTTCGCAATTCGCGAGAAATAAATGTTATTTCTTCAAATAATAAATCAATATGACGAGAAGGATTCGCTCGATCGATTGTTATCAACGCGTACGGTTGGCTCGCGAAGATATTCACCAAGCGAATATTTTCAAATAAAATATCATTTCTCGTGGAGAATTTTCATGAAATTATCGCGTGCATTGGGCGAAACTTTTTCCAATTTCGTTGACGTTGCAATACGACACGGCTATCGCGATTACGATATCGCCGAGTCTCGGATATCCAACTCTCGTTTAACCGTGAAGTTTCGTATTATCCGAGATGTTTCCAACTTTACCATAGACGCGTTTCTTTTTCGAAATTTTAACGAGAATAGTACGGAAGTATAGATAATATTGCGAAAGCAGTTAATTAAGCTTTTAATAGGACAGATAGTTAATTATACCTAAATATACATGTACAACATTACGTTATATTAAAATTACTGGATCTCTGTGATTTTATCATACGGCATGTGAACACTGATACACCGTTTCCTATTCTTCGAAATAAATTCTCGTATTAAATTTCTTCGAA
This sequence comes from Bombus cullumanus, assembly GCA_014737535.1. NCBI lineage: Eukaryota > Metazoa > Arthropoda > Insecta > Hymenoptera > Apidae > Bombus > Bombus cullumanus. The sequence continues at coordinate 3,333,186 of JACXIX010000064.1, read as the reverse complement.
AGTAATTAGGAAGTGTACATAGAAGATACAAGACGTTTATCGCAAGCATAGGCTTAGTGCAAAATTCCTATAGAATATGAATAATAATCTTCAACATAGAATTGGTGTTAAACATGTTCGCTAAATATTCTGACTTATTAAAGTGTTGAAATATTTTATTGATAAATTATGAAGTGTATCGAATAAATATCCTATATACATTTTCAGATCCGTTTCAAATTTGACCAACATAATCACGATAGTCTTGTCCCGTTACAGTTAACGAGGTTTCAAAATGTTTCGTATAATACGTACGTAAAAGCTTTCCACGAATGTCCTAATACTAATTATGCTTTTAACATCATCGTCGATCTACAACAACCATATATTATCTATCTATAATGCTCTATACTAACTCTTCGCAAAGTGTATATTCCCAATAAATATCTTGCAACTTTTCTATATATCACGCACGAATATAATAATAGAAATAGAACGAAATGGATCACACCTAGTTCGATAAAATAATATAAAACAGAAATTGTTGTTCGTCTACTATCACCTTATGAACTGAAAGAAACTTTTCGGACAAGCTAATATTTTTAGATTCGTTCTAAATTTGTCCAACGTAATAATAACGACAGAGGTGTCACGTTACGATGCTAACGAAATTGCAAAATGTGCTGCTGCATGATATGTACATAAAAAGTTTGCAAGAATGTTCTAATTCCAATTCTACGTCCAACATTATTATTCATACTGGATGGCAATTTTTCTACTAAGCGCGCGTGTCTGCGATAAATATCCTGCGAATTCCATATACATTTCAAGTCTCGTTACAGCGCTAACGAAATTGCAAAATGTCTTGCATAATACGCGAGTAGAACGTTTAACGCCAAATTCATACTTCGCGCTAATTTCTTGCTAAGTGTACGTTTGCAATAAATATCTCGTAACTTCTATATACGTTTTCAGATGCGTTCCAAATTTTACCGATGCGATCAAGATGACCGTGCCTCGTCACATTTAATGAGATTTCAAAGTGTTTTGTATTCAAATATTTTTACGACCCGCTGTTAAGTATTTTTGTTAGGAGTTTCACAATTGCCCGTTTCGTCTCTCGTCACTGTTCAGATTTCGACGAGAAAAGAGACCAGCTGCTGCTCGTTTTCTCGGTTTCCAGCACGCTTTCCGTTATCGAACGAAGAAGATCGAAGATTTCGCCACGAATTTCCGTTTCGTCATCGCCACGACGCGATTTCGCAGCTAAGAAAGACCGGCTAATCCGCAACTCGAGATCCTATCGACCAAAGAAGCGATGATTTTTATTGCTTTCTCGCAACAGCTTCGTTATTACGTGCCGGTTTCCTTCATCGTCAAGACGGTTCGTCGTGTTTTTAATACGTTAATTGCTTTTTCTATTCTCCCCTCGAGCCTTTGTGTTACTCTTCTGCAGAATTTAATTGGCCTCTGATTAATTAAAACGAATATGTCTTTCCAAAATATCAAATCTATATATTGCGTTGGCAACTAAGTGATTGCGGATTTCGTCATTAGGTGGTAATGACAAATTCCGCAATCACTTAGTTGCCAACTCGATGTATGACATAATATAGCGGTGACTAAGAAGAAGATGAAGAAACAAACGAGAAGAAAAGCATATGATAATTTTGCGGAATAAAATTGCCAGATTGTCGAAGTTCCTTATTTTCTCCCAATTTTGGAAAATCTCCAATCCAAAGGAAAATATCCGAATCTTCGCATCGAAAAATGTTCATATCTTCCCTGTTTCTCTTCAATTTCTAACTTTAACTTAGTCTCAGTCTGAAATATCTGGCCACGTGCTTTGTACATTTGTCTTCGTTTTAAGAAGCTTTCGTGTCTTTAGAAATTTTCCACTATTTTAAAATAGTTTCCACGCTACGTAATAATTTCCTTCGGTTTTCTTCTCACGCAGATCATTTCCTTCGATTCTAACTTCACCCCGCTTTTCCCTGTCTAACAACAATGATGATGATGATGATGATGATATAGCTCGTTGACGATAACTATACGTTACAGAAACGCTAATGCACAGGTCACGTTTACGTTGGTTGAGGATCCACGCGAGGATCTTCGATACGCCTGTGGCAAAAGTAAAAGTCAGCCATCACGGAGAAAGCCTCGGTTGTCTCCGAGGCCTAGACAGCCTAGTCGAGAGAAGCTGCCACCGGTTCGCCAAAGGTTAACCCATTTCGAGCTACACCTGCGGCGTTCTGGCGCTTCCTCGAAACGCAATTAGGCCGTGCAAATGTCTAGCTAACTCGAAACGAATTTACCAGATGCAGAGAAGCCTGGAAGAATTTTTGATTTTATCGTTCGATGACGACCACAGTGGAACTATCTCTCGGTCGTTGCGGCCGATTTTTCGCATTCGCAGACTCAGAGGCCAGAGTTAATTTGTGTAATTATTAGGTTGTCCGAGAAGTTTCTTTCGTTTTATAAGGAGACAATAGACGCGCAATGTTTTTTCTTTTATATTGGTTTATTGAATTATGCGGGAATGTAATAACAGAAATATAACGAAACGGATAATATCTAATGCAATAAAATGATATAAAACAGAAATTGTTGTTCATCTATTATCACCTTATGAAAGGAAAGAAACTTTTCGGACAACCTAATACTTCGTATTTCTAGTAAAATCGCCACGCTGGCAATTCCAAAGCCTAATCAGAAATTCATGTGTAATTATTCGTAAGTAATTAAACATTCTCTGTTCGGTGGAACAGAACAGCATCCAAAGCAACTGCGCAGACCAAACACCAAACACAAACAAGCTAACAAACAAACAGCTAGAGTTTAGGGTATGGTACACGTGTATTAAAGAAACACGTGTACACATGTCCGTAGCACACGTCTGTGTACCTTTCAGTAGGCGAGTGCATTGTTCCACGTTCGCTTAAATGCGTGGGCATCTAACTTTTGTAATTAATTATTTTAGTCATTTATTTGATAATATCGATGGGATAAAGTTACTTCGTTACTAAGTGTAGCATAAAACAAAACTATAATATATTATTATTTTATTGTTATATTACATTCGACTAATCTTTTCTGTCTCTATTTTCCTATTATATTATATTATTATTTTATTGTTATAATATAATTGGAAAATAGTAATTCTAGTAAATATAGTGAAATACACTAGATCGTTCATTAATTTCGTAAAGTTTCAGACTTCTCGGATGTCCGTATATTGACCAATTGTTAACTATCGCGGCCTTTTTGAGAACTTCGAAAAGCGTGTAGCTAAAATGGGTGGCAAAATGTAAGCGATGACGAGTATACTCGTCAAACATAGAGTGTTATAACAAACATGTTATAACACAGAATTAAGTTGCAACGAAACGACCTGTTTCATTTTTTAATTTCTTTACCGACGGAGCTCGTCGTAACGCAAAATATCGTCAGTTCTTCGTGACGAGTATACTCGTCAAACACGGAGTATGCATGGCTGTTGTAACATAGAAATAAGTTGTAACGGACCTGTTTCATTTTTTAATTTCTTTACCGATGAAACTTGTCGTAATGCAAAATATCGCCAGTTGTTCATGACGAGTATACTCGTCAAACACGGAGTATGCGTGGCTGTTGTAACATAGAATTAAGTTGTAACGAACCTGTTTCATTTTTTAATTTCTTTACCAATGGGGCCCGTCGTAATGCAAAATATCGCCAGTTGTTCGTGACGAGTATACTCGTCGAGAACAGCTAACTGGTTAAAGGTCATACGAATTAAAATACGGATAACACGGTTAGCGCACGCGATACGGTGCACGAGTAGCCGTGTGCTGAAAGATACACGGGTCGACGTATGAATACGTTAAATACACGCGTACACGTGAGCTCCATTCGCAAGCTTATATTTTCATTCACGTCGCCTGCATGTTAGGACATTTAAAACCGCGTAGTCTTTTCCCCAGATCTTTGCGCTTTAAAAAAATCTCCAAACACATTTTATCGTTCTTCCAAGTATCGTCCGATAGTTCTGATTGCTGCTACACGTCACGTAGGTTTGTTCGAGCAGAGTGATATTTAAACAGAGATATGGGAAGAGTTACTTTTAAAATTATTAGTCGGAAATGACAAACACACGCGTGAAATAGGGATCTCTACCAACAACCGAGATTCTCCTCGTCATTCGGCTGGTTTCAGCCTCGTCATCAACTGGTTTCTGAACTTCGTCACCGGGTCAACCTACGCTGCCACCACCTCCCAAAAATTTCTAAAGTTAAAGAATGCTTAGTACGTACAAGAATGACTAAAATGCCCGCTGTATCGATTTGAAACTTTCTTTTATCCTCCTTTGAATTGAAAGGCATTGCAGAGGAACGAAGTCCCGAGACACGATAGACCTAACCTAAAAGAGATCGTGAGCGGTTCTAGGTATTTAATAACGCGTTCTGATCTGGTATAACGTCGTCGATCGCCACGGAGGCAAGTAGAGCGCCGATTCCCATCGAGATATTTCGACGGTCATCCCAATTAACCTTCTCGACGTGGTTCGATCGCGTTCACCGATTCGCACCGCGGATAATTCATATACTATGCTAGTGGAATCCACATTAATTTGATTGGTATTGCTATTTCCTCATTAGCAACGGGCATATATTAACGCAAATGTAATCTCGTAACCGCTAACAAGCATTTCGCGGCGTAATTCCAGTCCCTTGATGCGCGCGCCACTGTAATAATATCGTTTTCCCTAGAATTCCCTAGGCGCGTTATACATTGGCAATCGCATTACTCCGACGGGTTCTACGAATGGTTTTAACGAAAGACAAGCTTGCAGAGCTTTTAACCAGTTAGCGAGCTCTTTAAAAACTTTGAAAGGCGTGTACCCAAAATGCGCGGCGAAAAGTAAGCGTTGACGAGTATACTCGTCAAACATAGAGCGTTACAACAAACATGTTATAACATAGAGTTAAGTTGCAACGAAATGACTGTTTCATTTTTTCACTTTATTACCGGCGGGGCTCGCCGTAATGCGAAATATTGCCATTTCTTCATGACGAGTATACTCGTCGAAAATAATTAACTGGTTGATATGGTCGATCTCGCGTATATTACTACGATTGATGCTGAGAGGGTAAAAGGTAAGAACCGAATGTAAAAATCAATATGTAAAGAACCAAACGTACAAATAGAAAATAAAAATTATTTCAAATGTAGCAATGTTAATTGTTGACTGCACGACGTTGACTTTAAAATATAACAATCAGAAGATCTTCCAAACGACATAGTCTAATAATATTCAATTAGATTCCATATCGTGTCTAAATTATCGTGGGTAGTCTACGAGTAACATTAATTGTAAGATCTTCATTGGCAACATTGACATTGATAGAGACATCGAAGGAATCTTCAACGAAGAAAATCTTTCGACATGCCTGCCACTTCGTCAAAATCGAACTCGACTCACAGCTAATCTAAACTGGACTTGGACGAAGAATATAATTCTGGCAATACTAATCGAGGATTAAATTGACAAAACCTACATTAAAAAAATAATAGAAAATAACAACATCGAAGAGGTCTCTAATATCCGAAGAAAATCTATCAAAGGACTTTCCATCAAATCGATTTTTCGCTTACATCGAACTACCTTTTTAATTATTTCCATAAAAATACCAACTAGCATAAAAATCCGCAGTCTATCCAGCAATTTAACGACGCTGATCAAGGATTGAATTTATAAAGTGCTCATCGGCAAAAAAAAACCTCCCACAAGATAGAAATACCAAAGAGAAGCAATTCGAAAAAGGAAATCCATCGAAAGACTTTCCAGTCCATCGATATCGAATTAGATCCGTGAAATCGGATTTAAAGCGGACGACTTGTTTTCTTCGTTCACCAGGATGAATCGTCGTCGTTCAAGTTCACTTGGACGATACGTCACACTCTAATAAGAAGTCGAAGCCGCGCCGGTTGCTTCGATGTAGGCTAATAAGAGAGCAGCACGCGATCCAAGAAAGCCCAGAGGCACAACGCCCTCCTCTACCGGGGCTTTTGCTCCTTTTAACCATCGGCTCGATCGTAATGAGCAACGACACCACCCACCGGACAAGCCTTTCCAACCGGAATATGCTGGCGTTAAGCCTGTTTCAAACTGGCGATCGCGGTGCGGTCGGATCACGTCAACCGAAGCACCGTTTCCATGAAAATCGTTTACGCTTAATCCGACGAGAGCATTCACGTTAGGCGATAAGATTGAGCGAAACGAAAATCCGATGGCCGTGGAGTTGGTTTGCTAGCGATGAAGAACACGATCGACGGTGGAGAAGGAACACGGAGGACGAGCGTTTGATTAAATCTGCACGAAATTGCAGCGAACTGGTCGATCTCGGTCGGATAATATAGCGTGGCACGTCTGGCGAAACGAGATTGTGGGTCGAAACGGAGAAAAACGATCCGCCAACTTCTCCGGCCACGCAATTATCACGCAGTTACTCCCATTTAGCGCTTACACTGGTCGCATTACTACCGCAAACATATCTCATTCGCCATCTTATGTATGCCGACGCGAGATTAACGCGATTTTTATTACAGTATAGCTGAAGAACGACTGACTGGGCTAGGGTTCGATTGTCTCTGATCGTCTGGCGCGAATGCCTCGGTAAAATCCTAAATTTTCATCGATCGTAATCCGACCGTACCTTCCATCGCTAGTGTGAATCAGGCTTAAGCGATTTCGACCGGTGTCTGACTCGATCTGATCGCGATCGTATAAACTGGAGATCTCGACGCTCGTATACCGAAGAGACCGGGGAAAATCGTCTGAAAGTTGGGCCGTGATTGGTCGTGAAAAATCAACATGGAAGACGAGAAGGTTCTCGTTCTTCGCACGCCTGACACGATAGGAATGCTTTAGACAGAGGCGGAAACATTCTACTCATATCTGCCTCTCTCGCAAGAACGCGGATTTTGTTGACCTTTCATGTTCGTAGATCGTGGATCGTGGATCTGATCGTACCGTTATCGCTAGTGTGAAACTGGCTTTAGCCGCGGAAACCACACTGCCAACCTAACGAGTCATGGTAATGCGATCCGGTTGCCAGAGAATTTCGATTATAATCGCGTTGACGTTTCATCGGCGTGGAAATTAATGGTATTGGCCAGAGTGCTTGTTTAAGGGAATTTTAACACCTTCAAATCGAGTATTGATTATCGTTGATGTGTCGTTCGAATTTCTACAGCGTACACGCGTGTTCGATCTGTTCTAGGGAATTTTAACACGAGCGTAGACAAGATAGCGATTTGCATCTGTATGTTATTTTACAACTGTTGAATATCAGATTAGATAGAGTGTATTTTAGGATATTTTGTTTATTTTAGAAATGGGTTTTGTAAAGTTGAGAATTCTACGATTGGAAACTCTAAAATTCGAAGCTCCGCTGCTGAGAATTTTAAAACTTGAAACTTCAAAACCGAGAGAACTCTAGAACTCGGGACTCTAGAACCAAGAGAACTCTAGAACTCGAAACTCTAGAACCTAGAGAACTCTAGAACTCGAAACTCTAGAACCAAGAGAACTCTAGAACTCGGGACTCTAGAACCGAGAGAACTCTAGAACTCGGGACTCTAAAACCAAGAGAACTCTAGAACTCGGGACTCTAGAACTCGAAACTCTAGAACCGAGAGAACTCTAGAACTCGAAACTCTAGAACCTAGAGAACTCTAGAACTCGGGACTCTAGAACCGAGAGAACTCCAGAACTCGGGACTCGAAAATCGAGAAAACGCCGGGAGAATTCAGCGCTCTAACATTAGGATTGTAGTTTGACATTCTAAAACTGGAAGGTTTCGATACCGAGAACTCTAAGATCAAGAACTCTTCAATTAAGAACTTCATAATCGAGAGTCCTAAGATTGGGAACTCTGAATTCGAGAACTGTAAAGCTGGGAGCTTCAAAGTCAGGGTTCTCGGAAATCAATACTATACAATAGCGAAGATACTACAACTGAGAACTCTAAAATGGAGTACTTGTAAAAGTTAGAACTTTAGAATTCATTATTGGGGTTCTTCAATTAATATGTACTGTGTACAAGAGATCACAAAGTTCGAATTTTATAATTTTTATGTTACCTAGATTAGTTGTATGTTACGAGCTTCAAATGGAAAATTTCCGAGGAAAAAAGAATGTTGGAAACGCGAATGATCGATGAGTCGTGATTAACGTTCTCTATGATGTTATTTTTATATCCTCGGAAGGAAAATGGAAATCGCGAAGATCAAGATCTCTATCCTCCGTAATACGTGGGTTTCTGATATCCTACGCACTGAAATCCTTCAACAAACAATTTTTATATTTCCATAACGAAACTTTTTAGGAAATGTCAATCACCGATGACTCACGCTTAGGACTCTTTAATACAAAATTTTTACATCTTTGCGAAGATAAAATGACCAATTGAACACTTGCGTGGTAATACGCGTGTTTCTAGAAGAAAGAAATGTAGTATAATAAAATACATTTAGGGTTTTAAGGTAAAGTCTTTACGTTTTTCTTTTTTTTCTTTTTTTTTTGTAACAATGGAGTCACTGGTATCTCGTCCATTAAAATTCTCAAGATTGTATCTGTCTGAAAAATTGTAAGAAGAAGACGAGAAGAAACTACGAAGAACGGTACTCGTAAGGCGAAGCTTTTTTATTCCGAAGGAAAATCTACGAGACACGAGTTATTCGTATTTTCCCAACGAACGAAAACATCGTTGATCGAATAAGAGATACGAAAAAGCAACAACCATAAAGAAACTTTATTTCCGTAAAACGAAATGTTCAAAATTAGATATAAATAGAAAATGAAATAATAAGTTCGCTAGAAGTTATCTGTAACTTTGTAACGACAAGAAATATCTTTATTAACCGAGGGAGAAGTACAGGGAACAATAATTATAAATCGTCTCTTTATTTTCGTAACGCGATATATCCAAACTTAATTTCCATATTCGCTTCTACAACTTCCAACAGCGTCCTTCTACTAGAATCCTTAATTCAAACTATCCAACTTTATCGCGATCCTCTGAATATTAAAATATTCTAATTGAAACGTCATCTGGAGCGGCAGAGCCGGAATACTCTTCGTCGAGACTCACTCTCGCGCGTTGCAAGAAGAAAGAAGTTCTTTTTGCGGAAATTGGGTCTTCTGCATGCGTTCAAAAACATTTGTAACTCTACGCGGTTAACTATATCGAAAGAATTACGTCCGAAAGAATTGTCTTTCAGCAGCCGAAAAGATACGGCATCCATAAATATGAATGAAATCTAATATCAGAAAACTGATCCTTCTGTTACCCAAGAATTCCATTATCCCAACAGTTTTGTTGTTTTCGTATCGTTTCGGATAAACCAGGCTCCAACCGTATTTAATTGCATTCGATACGTTCGAAGACGCGAAACTTCCGAACGATAAATACAGAGACGCGAACATCATTTTTCATCGTCTTAGCGTCTTAGCAGGATGAAGATGAATTTGGGTCGCCAGTAACCTGATCTTCGACCATGATCCTAAGTTATTAACCCTCGTAAGCTTCGTTCCTTCGCTTTCCACTCTCACGTCTCTACCAGTTACTACGTTGGATAGCAAATTGTTTGTACTAAACAAAGAACGGAGATCATAGACGATGTTCTGGCGGTTTAGACTCTCCAATGCCATTCTTTTCGTTCATCGCGAACGGTAAGTTCTTCAAATTGATATAAAACTGTGGGAGCTTACAGAGCAAGGCAACTGACGCAACTGAGCAAGGTACCTTAGTACTAAATGACAAATTACCGCTCAAATAATGAGAAAAATTGTCGGTAACAAAAAGCCGATTAATAGGCTACAGGTCGGTAAACGTCGGTGACAAAAAACTGATTGATCGGCTATCGGTCGGTAAAGTGTTAAACAGAGTTTCGTATCAGCCTGAGAATTTCTTTCAAAACATATAAAATTCTATTATCAGATTAATTAATTTCTCAATTTTTGTTCATGTAAGAATTTACATAGAGTTAGACGAACGAAAGAAACAACGAATGTAGAATTTGAAATAAAATTTTGAAACCTGTCGCTTGGCCTGGTTAAGTTAGCACTAACCTAACAGAGTACAGTGGCCCAGTACGTGATGGCAACTAAGTGATTGCGGATCTCGTCAATACCACCTAATGGCAAAATCCGCAATCACTTAGTTGCCAACCTAATAATTTGACAGAGATTTTTCCCTATTTTCCACATCGAAAAATTCCGACGATCTGTATGATTTTAGCCGTACGACGGAATAGAAGAGAATTCGGGACGAAACTATAGAATTTGAGGAACAGAACCGACGCGTAACAGAGATTCAATGGAAGGCTTTCGTATTCGCACGGTTTAATCACCGAATGCCATTTCTCCGTACAGTTTTCACGTCGCCGTCAGGCTAAACTTGTCTTTTCCATCAGTTTTCCAACAACGATGCCTTGCGAAAGTCTGAGTGAGTCATCGACTCATTTGTTTAAACGCTTCTGCAACTCGGCTCTGAAATGACTGCACGCTTTGAAATCCCACCGCTCGTTATTTACCTCGCGGTTAGCCTTCCCCACCTGATATCATTCTTTCCTGTCTTTCAAGTCTTTTTAACACGTTCACTGCCAGACGAATTTTCCATGGTTTGCCCGAGGCGTCGACGTGAACTTTTCATTACGTTGAAATATTATTTGTAGCAAATAAAATGAGTTGTAAGATCATGCTCGAAGCATTTTTCGTCGCGTGGACCATCGGTGACCCACGGCGTTGTAGACGATTATTACGATTGTCCCCTTTTCAAACAATCGTGCTATGTACTTTTAATATTTGCTGCGTCGCCGGTCACCGGTGACCCCCGTGGCAGTCAACGTGTTAAAATCCAGTCTCGTTTCTATGATAGTAACGTGGCTTCTTTCAATTTTCCCCTCTACGTTTATCAAGTCATTTGATAGGATGCAGCAACGCAACTTCTCTTGTTGAAATGAAATATTTTAATATCGCGCAGGTTCTCTTAAAACTTTACCGACCGCTAGCGGTTCAACGGCAGACGCACGTCCGACCGCCAGCTCAGGCGCAAATTCTCTGTTTCGGTTTAGACTCTCCAATGCCATTCTTTTCGTTCATCGCGAACGGTAAGTTTTTCAAATTGGTATAAAACTGTGGAAGCTTACAAAGCAACGCAACTGACGCAACTGAGCAAGGTACCTTAGTACTAAATAACAAATTATTGCTCAAATAATGAAATAAAGAAAGATTGTCGGTAACAAAAAGCCGATTAATAGGCTACCGGCTGGTAAGCGTCGGCGACAAGAAACCGATTATTCGGCTATCGGTCGGTAAAGTGTTAATCATTTCTTCATACCACGAATCTCGAATAATTACATTTTTCATTAAAACGAAGGTGGCATCGTTCAAAAATTAATTTCTAAGAAGATTGACTTTTCACTAAAAAAAAAAGGCGATTAAAGTTTGGGTTTCGTTAAGATTCCCACGAGAAAATCAGAGCAGCAGGAAGCATAGGGGATAAACGATCGTGAGCAACAACGTTTAAAACGAAAGCAACGGTCCCGATTGTTGCATTGTGTCCGAGGCTGTTCTCAAGGAAAACCGAGCAGATCGCGTCATCGATGCTCGCTGCACAGTCGTATGCGTAATTTCTTGGCCATTGTATCGCCTTTTTCACAAATGGTGCGTCATCTTTCTCTGAGATTCACCTTCATCCTTCCAACGTTTCAATAATCTACATAAAAATTTCCATTTGCGGAATTGCAAGCTTTGTAACGCTTAAATTGCAATATACGTACATCTAATTCGAATCAAACTGCAACTTCCTTCTGTACAATTTATTTAAACCTTGACCTAGGTAACTCGAAACTCGCGTAAGCCTGATATTCGTAATATTTGACTCAGTAACTTCGTGACGTTTAATTTAAGAGAACAATCCGAGAGTTAGCTGGCGGCGAAGCAAAGTCTGAGCTTGATCTTTTAACGTCTGAATCGAAGGTTTGCATCCAATGCAAGTTTAACTTGAATTCGGTAAAGTTTCCCAAAGCCCTAACCGTAACTTAAATCGAGTTTAATCTGCTCTTTGTAACATTCGATCGGACGAGTATCGACTCGATAAAATTCACGCTTCGAGTTATAAATTTCGATGACGTAAATAAAACATCGATGATAAGTGGAGCTACGGAATAATTAAAAATAATTCAATATCAGCAGCTACAAATGCTATTGATTTAGTTGCTATTCGAATTCTCCATCTGGCGACAAATATTTTACGATTACCTTAAAATGAATTTATTAGCAATTTAATTGTACGTATCAGTTAATAAACGAGACATCTACCACTTGGTATTTTAATCGCCGTTATATTGTTTTCAGTTGAATATTTTGCTGTGACAAAGCTAGCTAATTATCTAAAGCAATTGTTCGACGTACCAATAAATAAGCTATCTCGACCGTACTTTAATCCTTATCGGCAATAAATCTACCACGGTTAATCCGGTTGAAACTGCTGCCGCTTAAAATCCACCTCGGTGGAACCTTCCAGAAAATTAATCAAGATCGTAGCGAATCTCCTTTCATTAATTAAAATATTACTTTACTTCATCGCGTACAAACGTACCTTAATACGTTATCTTATCGCTAATAATACGTTGATTGAAAACGGCAGGCTGCGATAAAATATTCCATTTTCTCGAGATCATAACGAGTATCCCGATATTAATTCGCGAACATAAATAATTATTCGTTTCGTTTGATCCGAGTGTAGGCAACGAAGATAGGAAAAGCTTCGTAATTCTACTTTCGCGATTGAATTGTACGTACCGCAATTCCGACGCAATTCAATTCTATACGCAGTAAATACAGGCGAATTATAGCGCAATTCCAACTGCGTTAAGTTCCGGACATCGAAACCCTAACGTTGTTGAATTATGTGCCCGGCGATTCCAAAGAAATCCAATTCTTTATGCAGCAATTGCAATGCAAGCCAATTTCGCGCACGATAACTCCAGCGTGGTCGAATCGCGTTTCTCGCATTTCCAACGCAGTCTAATTTTGCGCTCGACAATTCCAACACAGAGCAATCGCGTGCCGCGCAATTCCAGTGCAAGCCGATTCTACGTATCGCAATTACAGCGCAGTACGACTCTCTGTACGATAATTTTAACGCAACTCCATTCTATGTCACTCAATTCCAATCAACGACCAAAATCCTATACGAAATTTCCTATTGCGATTCCACGAAAATGGACATAATATACATAATACGTAAATTCAAAGTTGCGATATCTGAATTTTTCGCATAAATTTCGACGCGGAAATATGCAAAAGGAAAAAGGAGAGTGTCCATATAATCGCAAATGAATACATAGAAATGATCAGACTGACGCTAGGTTTGTGTAAACGAATTGTCAAGCGAACAGAAATGGAATCGACAGAATGGACAGAATCGACGAAGGATTGTCAACTTTCACTACGTCATCGATCGTTGCGTTGGCTAGCCGCTAGTGGCTAGCCCCTGTCGAGCGAATTTCATCGTGGAAAGACACGGTTGACACGAATCTGGACGCATCGACACCTATCTCATGAACGGAACTGTACCCGGAGTGCGCGTTAACGGTACCAGAAATGCTATCTACACTGCTACGCTCGCTTCGTTTACTCGCCACGTGTTCAATGCGTGTGTAGACCGCCTGTTAACATAGTTATCGCATTCGGTTATCGATAACGCTTCCTCGTTGCCGTCGTTGTTATTGTTCATACTGTAGCCTGTTGTTTGTTCTGTATAGACGATAGACTGGCGGCTGGTCAACGATATTGACAAAAATACACGCGTTCGATGTATTGCGGGGAATTTGAGCACGAGAACGCAGAAAAGTTGGTGATCTAGGTGGAACATTTTGAAATTGTAAAAATCGAGGAAAGAGGCAGTGAAAGTTCAGAACAGAAAAATATGCCGGAACTGAGAAATTTGAAAATGGTAATTCCGAAATTGCGAGTTCTCTACAGTTGGAAACGGTAAAATAGAGAATTTTTTAATTGATAGCTTCGATGTTGAGAATTCTGCGATTTGCAACTCTGAAATTGGGACTTCCAAGTGGAAAGTCTTTGAACTCTGAACTCTGAAATTAGGATGTTTATAATCCGATACTTTAAAATTGGAAAGTTTTAACATCGAGAAGTTCTCACTCCGCAGCTAGGAGCATTCTAAACGAAAACTCGAAAATTTGGAACTTTGAGTTTAAACATTCTGAAACTAAGGAGCGTAAAGTGAGGACTAAGAGTTCTAAAAACTCGAGAATCCTGCAAGTTGTAAACTCCAGATCTGGAACTCGAAAACCGAGATCCAAATAATTATATAAATGTCCTTCAACTTGGTATTTAAAGACCGAGAATTTTAGAACCAAGGTCTTTCTACTATTAGCGGCATTACAATTTGGAACTCTGGATTTAAATCATGTTCAGAATTCCAGGATTGCCGAAATTTCGAAGCCAGACAGCTGTTACCTTCGCAAGATTATAATCGCGAGTTTTACGATTTTTTGACCTGATTCATACGACATTGAACGAATTACATCATCCAGGGAAACTGTTTTGCAATTCGACTCGATGCAATTTGACAACAGTACGGCCAATTTTGTATCGCAAAGGAAACAGGTCAATGAATGTAGAACAGATGGTAGCCTCAAGATTTCAACGAGTCTGCCGCGTACGCCATTCATGTTTTACGTGACAATTAATCAAAAGCATCATTTCTTGAATTTAATAAACAGAGATATTTTTCGTTTCGACCATACGTTCCTCACACCTCCATAAACATAAATTCGTGAGTAGAATTAATGAAACAGAGTTTCACTGAAGATTTATTTCATTCATTAAATATTAATAATATGTGAGCGATAATGAATTAGATTGAATATTTTAGAATGGCGGAACCGAGAACTCTGAGACAGAAATTCTCGATTCGGAAACTCTACAATTGGGAACTTTGAAATGGAGAATTCTAAAATTGGTACCTTCGATGTTGAGAGACTCAGAACTCTAAAACCGAGAACTCGGAAACTCTAAAACCGAGAACTCGGAAACTCTAAAACCGAGAACTCTAGAACTCGGAACTCAAAAAAATCGGGAGAACTCTGAAATTGATAACTTCGAAGTGGACAATTTTTTAACCTCGGCACTCTAATATTGGGATTGCAGTTTGGCGCTCTAAAACGGCAAGGTTTTAATACTGAGAATTTGAAAATCAAGAACTCGCAACTTCATAATCGAGAATTCTAAAATTGGGAATTCTGAATTCAACAACTGCGAAACATGGAACTCTGTAGTTGGGATGTTTGGAGACGAATACTCCTAAGCCGAGAGTTCCGCAGGCAATGCGGAACTGCGAAACGGAGAATCGTAAAATTTGAAACTGTAGGATTCATCAATGGAGAATTCTACAACTTTCAAACTTTAAACCTAATATAATATTACATCGTTACGATACAAATATTACACAGATGATGTCATATCAAAGAATGCTGCAGCACTTTGAATATTTTATAGGTTCTCGCGCCTCATATATGTGGGTTTTTGCGCTTTCAAATTTCCAATCTTTAAGTATTTGTAGACTACCAGATATTCACGGTAGTTACGTAGTAAATCAACCAATTATCGTCGAGAGATTTATTTGCAATTAAAAAGCGAGCAACGAAGAAGCAGAAGAACAGGAATTCATTCGCGACGATTGATTAAGGTTAATGGAAAAAAATGTCCGGCCGCTTTCTAATCCTAAAATACAACGGTCGGTTGAAAAACAGGAACGAGGAATGGATTATCAAGTGTGAAACGCACGGAACTTCTATTAACCCGTCTGGGAAGAACAAGTTCGACACTCTTTCTTGCGTTTCTACGTTTCACAGTCAGTTTTCGCGTGACTAATTCCACATAAACGTTATACATAACTCGAGACCACCGTGAAAATAAAAATACGTTTCTGCTATTCCTATCTCTTCAGAAGAAAAAAAAAAAAAAGAAAAGAGAAGCAAAAGAAAGAAAGAAAGAAAGAAAGAGACAAAAATAAATTTCGTACGTGATACGACTATTGGAACGAGATTTCCTAACCTAACGGACCGCCATTTCCATTGATCGCGCAGCCAGCATTTTTATAACTGCATTAAAGTTAATTAGAAAGCGTGATTTTCATATCACGCGAGGATACGTTCTTGTCCACGAATTTTCATTTAAGTACGAGATTCTCTTTACGAGGTTAGGTTGCTTCTTGTCGGATCGTAACGTATACATATTAGGTTAGGTACATATGATACTCTTTTTTTTTTCGTAAAATAAAATTCTAACCTCGCGCAATTTCTCTGAAGCATCGTATAAGTTAAGCGAGGCAATTTTCACATGATTCACGCCACTTTCTTATCGATTAACTATATTCCTACTTATTAACTATATACTTTCATTTTTCCCAGATTCCTAAGATTTATTAGTTCTAGAATTCAAAGATCCTTGAAACATGTACGACGTTATAGTTTCTCTTCGGGTGATTTATATCGTAAAAATCAAAAAACAAGAAAAAAAAGGAAAAATAATAAAATGACTTATGATACATTCAAAAATGATCTCACAAAGAGGGGATAAAGAATCCCTTAACCTCTTTCAGATATTACGTTCATATTTCTAGTAACTTCTAGGGTATAATTTTTCGGAATTTTAAGTCACAGTAAGAAAATCGCAAGAACATGCGATCGCATGCCATCATTTATGCAAGTTGGTATTTTCATGAAAGTAATTAGCAGACATGGTCAAACGACCGATTTGGAAATTTAATTTCAAATTCTATTATACATTCGTCGTTATTTCGTTCGTCTAACTTTACGTAAATTCTTACATTAACAAAAATTGAGAAATTGATTAGTCAGATAATAGGAGAATTCACGTAAGATTAAACGAACGAAAGAAATGACGACGAACGTACGATGTTAAATTAAATTTTGAAACTGGTCGTTTCGCCAGGTCTCGCGAGGTTCATGTTAAAGACAGGAAACCCGGGTAGCTTTCCATATAACGTTCGTTCTATGCATTTTTTCACCTTTAAATTTCCAAAAAATTGTACAACATTATATCAATAACGAAAAATACGATATTAAACTCAAACTTGGAAGAGTCTAATATTTTTTTTCTTTTTTTATGAACCGGACAAATTCTCGAATTTCTGTCTTTCTGAGTCTGAATCTTTTACTGAACTCGAATATTCGTATATTTTCCAGTGAAACGAATTCAATACGAAAATAGTTTATCTTCTGTCGTGTCGCGATGCAATTAAACGATGACCAAGCGAAACGTCAAACTGACGTTTGCGTAATAACGAAAAAGGCGGCCTGTTCCATTCTGTGACTGTCTGCAAAATCCTCGTGAAACGACACAGGTGAGCAAGACGAGGTAGAGGAGGTGGAAGACAAAAGAATCGTCCAGCTGTGAGACCTTCGAGCGTCGATTCTGATATGCAACTGAATCTTGTTGATCGATCGCGTTCATTTGCGTAAGCTTTATTAATATTTCAATGCAGTATCCGATATTTCCAATCGAGTCTACCCTCTAACTCTTTGTTCTGATACACAAGATATTTCTGACTATATTCTTAGTCCAGATATGCTTATCATTCTTCTGGACAAAATAGTCGCAAGATAATCTGATTTTGAAACTTTCCATAGCTTTATTTGCGTTACGTGCTTTATTCTTTTGTGTTGAAAGATGAGAATAAATTAACATTCAAGCAAAAGATACGATTTAATATCGATAAATTAATAGTGACAAGATAATATGGAAATTTCAGCAATCCATTCGATTTACGGCTTTAAAAATCTATCTGGTCGAACCAAAGGTTTCAGAGCAACGAGAACAATTTTGAGAACGATCGTAAAAGAATTTGGATATACTTGGTGGTGAGTCGAGGTGATTGTATTTGTAATTCTAGCACGCTGTATTCATCGCTGTATTTAGCGTCCGATTGCAATCTGAATTTCTAACGATATTTGCCCAAGTTTTTAATTTGCTCGATCAATTATCGGGCTGCGAGGTGAGGCGGATTAGCCGAGACGCACCAAGGCTACGACAGTTCTATGGTTTCAAGAACAAATGGAGGAAGGAAATAGCCAAATCGTAAGGTTTAAACGAGTTCTGTACGTCGTACGAAACTCCGGGAAAATTATGTGAAATTGCAAACGAAATTGATTAAAAGTGTTACCAGAAATCACGATTAAAATCGATTGAAAGCGTTATCAAAAATCACAGTCTCACACGCGGAAACTTACGGGACACAGGGCTCTTTAAATTTGCCGAAACAATTAAATCGATCAGTAGCGTCGTGATTCTCTTCGAAATTCAATAAATCACGCGATACTTCAATTTCACCAGTCCTGCTCGTCAACGCTAGGTATTTTTACTTTGCATCTCGCAACATTTCCGAGAAAATTAATAAAGAAAAAGAAAAATTGGGCCAAATTAATTCAAAGATCGCCAAAGATTTGGAAAAGTCGCCAGACATTTCCACGCTTTCCTTCCAAGAAACTCTGGATATACCTGGTATCTTCGAACGATGCGTTTGCAAACACAAAGGCAGCATAAAACTGTGAAACAGCACGGCGTACTAACGATACACTGCACTAAACTGTCGATAGTCGTGAGAAGAGAAACGACGTTCGTCGCAGCGGTCACCTTCTTCCACACAATTTCGCGTACGCGCTCGAGGCGCATTACGGCCAGCGGCTTGTTAAATAATTAGATTTAGCCGCGTCGGACAGTCTCTAAATTGATGTCACCGTCGTCGCCGACAGTCGAAACCTTATGACGCACGAATCGCGAATATAATGCGCATCATTATCGCGTAGTTATGGCCGTCAGAACCAATAAACGCGTGTTGCGCCCAATTCTCCTCCATCGATCATCGTATTATCGACTTCTTATCGCATAGCCGTTTATTTTCTGTTTCCACCTTCCTCCATAGTCTTCGATATTTTGTCGTCGTTCGAGGTATTCTTTTTTCATTCGAATGTAATCAATACGTTCGACAATTCCAACATTCTCGCGAAGTTGAATTTCGTACGACGGAATTTCCAAACAACTGAATTCTGCACGCGTGCAATTCCAATCTCGGAGGGGGTGTCGCAATTCCAGCGATTCCGAGCTCGGCGCGTCGCAATTCCCGCGTGAACAATTTCTGCGCGTGGCAACTCCGATGCAACGATCGTCTCTATCTATGTTCCGCTGTTTCGGCGCGGGTCGATTCTGAGAGTGGCAATTCCGACCAATTCCGCGTGCGGTGATATCAGCGCGTCGCGATCCCACCGTAGTCGAACTTCTTGTATTCGCAATTGCAACGCGGTTCGATTCTACGCGCGACAATTCCAGCGCACCTCTGTCCTACGTGCAGCGATTCTAACGCGGCACAATTTTATTCGCTGCGTTTCCAGCGAATTCCAATCCGTCATGTGTCGCAATTCCAAGAAATCCAGCTCCTATAATTGATTTTTTGTCGTCTTATTTGGTGGTTCTGGACAATTAACCAAATTCTCGCAACTTTGGGAAATCTAGTTATTACTTAGTTGCAAACTAAACTGGTTTTTCGGCTCTGCGAATTTTGCCCCATCACAAAATTGACTTCGCTTTTTTATCTTTCTCTTCTCTTTCCCAAGAGAGCGCCGGGTATTAATTGGTAATCGATTTATCCGTCGTTGCTGCGGAAGATTCGATTAGAGGCGGGAGACTGGCGAAGTTCACGAGGAAGCGACGTCGGTTCGGGGACCGATAATTCGACCAACTTCGAACTGTTTAAAACTTGCTACTTAATCTTTCCACTCTCTCTCTCTCTCTCTCTCTCTCTTATCGAGAAGACCAGCTTTGGTGGAAGCAGAATATCGCCCAACTTTGGCCTAAGCTTTTATCTTCGAAGAATCTTGTCGAATAAAAAACACACTCTTCCATTTCACGTTCTTTTCGACCAACTTCAACTTTGACTCGTACTTTCTTCCATATTTCATCTCGTACTTCGGTTGTTACTTATATCCTTGTTATTTATCGTTATCGCTCGAATATCTCAGCTGTCAACGTTTATATTCCATCGAGTGTTCACTGCAGAGTTCACAACCTGCGTCAACGATCGCTTTCTCGAGATCGGGAGCGCGCAACGGACGATCGCCAAAAACCACGCGACGATTTCACTGGAAAAAAGTTCTGCACTCGATCAGCCGTATTTGCGCGCACGAACCGAGCAAATTCTTCGCGAGATACATTACGTGATTATGTAAAGACGAACGAACGGACGATGCAACCGATCCAAATGTCGTACCCGAGAACCAAATCGTCCCTACTTCTCGCGATTTATTCTCCTTTCGATTCGCATCGTGGCACAAGGTTCGCGACACACCGATCTCCGATATAGCTGTGATCGAGTTTTTCCGGCGATACTCGAGCAACGGGTCGCGATTTTCGTAACGCGATCCAGAAGAAACAGAGTCGACGTGAAAGTCTGTCGGCGTACACACCACGTCCTTCCCTTCTCACCTTCTCCTTCCCTCGCTCCTTCCTTTTCTCTCCGTCCGTTTGACTTTCCACGGGCGTAACGCGAGAGCAAAACGTTCAATAGACGCCGCTATACTTTGAACTTCGACCGATCGTGCTTTCGCTTCATCTTCGATTTCACCGACTGGCCGCCATAGTTGCCCCTTTTCCGATCGTACAACGTTTTATCGCAACTCCACACGACTCGCTTTCCATCCGATTCGACGCTCGGCACCTCCGCGCGAACTTGCGAGAACCGACCGTTTTGCCTTGAGGTTGTCGGTTCTTTTGGCTCGGATTTTAGCCCGGCATTTCGGTCACGATGCGATTTCCTTGACTCGAGCCTTAAGCCGAGCTCGAGTCGCGCATTCGAGAGGCTGCTTCAGTTTGAGGTCGAGCGCAAGGTTGCTGGCAATTCTCTGGATTTTGCTGCGTTGTCGAGATTGATACGTTGGAACAAACTTGGCACCGTAATTTCGTGGCACGGGAAAATCAACGAAATGGAATTGTTTGAAAGATGGGTCGGTCGGAACGATGACAGTTGCTTTGTAATTCAACGTCTGTCAATTCCCTTGTAATTCACTTCAACGGCAGGCAATTCCTTCTAGATGGAACTGTGGCGCCGCGATTCCAACGAGAGTAATTGCCGTGTCACTCGATCTCCCCGCGATGCAATTGCAACGAGCATTCCGATACAATTGCAGCACCTTTCCAAGGCAATCGCAAAGTCGACAGATTCCATGCGCGGCAATCCCCGTTACACTAACTTCTCGAACGTTTCAACTCTCACTAATCAATATTCCTGTTTTCACAACTCGAAGCACCGTTGTTCGGAGTAAAAATCCTCCTTATCAATCCACCCGGTTAAACCACTTATCCTACATCTAGAGCCGTATAATTAAAAGATATCGTGAACTAGTTGCAGGCACGCGTGGCCGTATTTCAACCGTGTGACAGATATTCGCGCGGCAAAACTCGATTCAAGATCCGCGCGCCGTATCCACTCGCCGACGCCCGCGGCGGAATCGCGATGTTTATTTTAAAGTTGCGGGGCCTGGCGCCATCGAGAGCGCACGGAGCAACGACGAGGCACACGCTGTCGCGGCTGTTCGCGGTTTCAGGTTGACTGGTTGGTTCGCTCGCTCACTCGCCGCGACTCGCTCGGATGTTCGCCGCGAAACCGTCGAACGGCTGCACCCCACCTCGATGGACACGACGCCGCGACGTGACGTGAGTCTCACCGTGCCCCGCTGCTCTATCCGGCTCTAGTCGTGCACCTCTGTCATTTTTTCTTCTTCCTTTTACCGGGCACACATGCGTGGAATGCACGAATCTATGACTAATCGCCGCTATTGGGAGCGTTCGATGTCCACACGAGACGAGAATCGAAGTTGCGGAAGAAGCGTCGATCTTCTCGCGAACCGAGTTCACTACGTTCGAGTCCCGGGCAACGCGATCGCTTCAGACGTATTTATAGTTGGATTCTAAACGTCGTGATTTCCGCATCTGAGAATTCTGTTCGTCGGAATTTCAACGATTCTTATTCTCCGTATGCTGCAATTTCAAGACGATATTCGCCATCGCAGTACTTTCCGATACTGTTGCCTCTAGCAATTCCAAGGAATCCTACTTTCCCCGTTGCAATTCCAATAAATGTTATAATCTCAATCCGCTATAATCGATCTCGTTGTTCTCCATTTCGATACGTCGCAATTCCAGCACATCCAAATCAGGCATATCGTAATTCGGATATACTCTACTTCGGCGTGTTGCAATTCCAGCGTTTTATAATTCGCCGCGTTGTAATTCCATGCATACGAATTCGGCGCGTCTTATCCGACACGCGGCAATTCCAATATCGCCGAACCCAATTTCAATTTCGCTCATCTCCGTCACGGATGCTATTCCAAGACGGTTGCGATTCCAAAATTTGCCGACTCGCAATTCTAATGCTTTTACGTTCGGCGTCCGACGATTCCGCAATTCCATCGTTCGAAAATTCAGCGTGTCTCAGTTTCACGGATTTTATCGCTGATCGATACAAATTTATTTATTTCTTTATTTATCAAAATCAAACGGGATCTTATCTCTGCCTTACGAACGTACAGACAGAAGTTGCGCGACGAATAACACGAGCAAGATAGACAGAAACAAATAATATATCGTAATAAATCACCGTAATTGCAACGGTTTCGCGAAATTCTCAATTCCCATGCAACACGTAGTTGAATTCACAGTATCGCGTAGTTTCGCTGTGACGCAGCTCTCGTAAAACCATCGAAAGACCTATGCGTCCCGATTGCATCGTAATCGAATTGCGCTCGGTCGCAGTTGCTCGGTGCGTGCGCCAAGTTCATCAAAGCGGCCAACTAATCGAATAACTCATTTCATTATAATAACGGTACCGCCGCCTTGTACACCGAGACGAGATTCCGGTAAATTCGTAGCCGGTGCTTACCGGCGTGGAAATGATCGATGTACCCTCGGCTCCTCTTGCGAAACGCTCTTTTCCACGCACGATTGTCGGTAACAGCCGTTGAATCGAGATCGAACGAGATGTCCACGCGGTGAATTCGAGCGTGAAGCCGCTTTAACAATGAGTGAAAGTTCCGACCGGCGAAAGCAAATGGGAAACAAGCGACGTGTCGCCGTGTATACCTGTCCGCGCATGGAAATGCCAAACGTTTTGCTCTTATCCGCGATCGCATTTCCCCCGTATCACGCGCCAACTTCCGTTTAGTGCCTCTGTGACAGCCGTCATTCTCCAGCCACGAAATACCAAGTCTCTTCGTATTTTTTTTTTTTTTTCTTACAATTTGTCTATTTGCTTTGTAGCAACCGAAGCGTTTTATAAGCGCGATCACGATAACGTCGACGGATGTACATGGAATTATTCGATATTTTAGTGGCGATGAGATACACAACGATTTGGGAAGCTCGCTAGGAAATTGATGAAAATCGACTGCAGGAAATTGCTATTTATATTTTGAACAGTTCATAGAAAATTCATCGAATTGAACAGCGTTCATAATTTTAGAAGATTTCTAGAACACATCTCTGATACGAGTTCCGATACGAGCAACGACAGAAACGTATTTAATAGAAATAGAAAACGTTTTCAAGGTAAACACGTACGATGTGTGAGTAACAAATAGTTTGGACGTTTCCTAGGATTGCAAGCTTTAGGCGAACATATATAGATCATGAAACATTCATCAAAATGAACCGCTATAATTTTACAAAATTTTCTTTACAAGATCAAAATTATATCCATGAAACATTTCTCATAGCTTCATGTACAGTACATAAGGAACAATAATTTGCAGGTGTCCAAGGTTGACAAGCTTCGGGTAAACGCACGTAGATGATAAAAAATTCATCAAAAAAAAAAAACCACTGTAATTTTATAAAACTTCCACAAGATATTTCCGATAGCTCCATGTACAATAAACGAAGAACCCTAATTTGCAGGTTTCCAAGCTTGACGAGTTTTAGCTGAACACACGTAGATTGCAAAACGCTTCGTGAAAATGGATCGCTGTAATTCTACGAAAATTCCATGGAATATTTCCATGGAATATTAATGTCAGCAACGATTGAAATACATTTAATGCAAGCGAGAAATGTTTTCAATGTACGTAGAATACATAAGGAACGATAGTTTGTAGCGCTTAGAAGGTTCCCCGAGGTTGACAAGTTTTCGCTAAACATATGTAGACCACGTACTGTTAAGGCGAGTTTCCATCAGTGTTGCAGAATGTGCCCAAAGGCCGATTCGTTACAAAGTTTACTCGTGTCGGATCGCGAGTGGAAAATCAAGCATGTCGGCGGCCGTCTCCGCGTGTCTTTACGTAACTAGTTCTGATTAGCTCGTACCAGGCGGAGACGGTCCGCCGTGGCAAAAGAAATGCCAACGAGCGTTTTGCGAACTGCACGAGAGGCTGGCAAGATCGAGGGTCACGCGTGTGGATTACCACGAGGATGCATTTATCGTAACTCGCACAATACTGTAGATCGCGAAATTTTTCGTACATTTCATGGAAACACTAATTTTTCCTTTCTTCTTTCTTCTTTTCTTAATTTTTCCTACATTCCATGGAAACACTGATTTTTCGTTTCTTCTTTCTTTTTTTCTTAATTTTTCCTACATTCCATGGAAACACTAATTTTTCGTTTCTTCTTTCTTTTTTTCTTAATTTTTCCTACATTCCATGGAAACATTGATTTTTCGTTTCTTTTTTTCTTTTTTTCTTCTTCATTTTTCGTACATTCCATGGAAACACTAATTTTTCGTTTCTTCTTTCTTTTTTTCTTAATTTTTCGTACATTCCATGGAAACACTAATTTTTCGTTTCTTCTTTCTTTTTTTCTTAATTTTTCGTACATTCCATGGGAACACTGATTTTTCGTTTCTTTTTCCTTTTTTTCTTAATTTTTCCTACATTCCATGGAAACACTGATTTTTCTTTTCTTTTTTCTTCTTTTCTTCTTAATTTTTCGTACATTTCATGGAAACACTAATTTTTCCTTTCTTTTTTCTTTTTTTCTTAATTTTGTGTATTTCAGAATTGTTCGGAGTTGTTCTCATTCGTAAGACGATTATTCTCTGCTTTGTTTCGTGTCGAACATTTCGCAGGTAAATTTTCTGTCATTCGGAAAAAAGCAATCTTTCGTTGATTTTTATTTTCTCGATTTGGTATGACCGCTTTTCTCACTTGAAACGACTGTTTCTAGCTTCATTTATATTTCGTACATTTCGCAGCTAAATTTCCTTGCTTTTTGCGAGAAGGCTGTTTTTTATTCATTTTTATTTCTTTTATTTAATACGTCTCGCAGCTGGATTCGTTTCTTTATTTCTGTTATACGTTTTTGCTCATTTTCACGCGTTGACGACTTTTTCTATATTGTTGTTTTTTTCTTCTTTTTATGAGGATTTTCATGGTAATTGGTATTTTTATGATTTTTATAATTAAACAAATTTAAGTAGAGGTTTGTTTCTTCTATTTACCGTACTTTGTACTGTACTTTGAATATTTCGTGTATTTCTGCCACTTTCCATTCCCCATAAACGTAGAAAAGTGCTCAGGCTATTATTATCTGTTTTCTATTATTTTTGTTACGATCAAAGTCCTTTGTGGATCTTGGCAGACCATCTTCACGTTCTTCTAGAATATGTGCCACACATGTTGCACATGGACGCTTCTTTTTTTGTACGAAAGCCTTGTGCGTTCTGTTTTAGATCGTATTAGGTTGGCAACTAAGTGATTGCCACCTAATGACAAAACCCGCAATCACTCAGTTAACAACCCAATATTACAAAGTGTTATACACTTAGCTGCAGGCTATTTTTATAAAATTTCTAGCGTTAAAGAATCGACGTGTTATATTATATTAATTTCTGTACGATGACCAAGAGGCTCGTTTTATTACTTCTTCATGCTGTAACGAGCTATAAATACGTAAACGGTAAGTCGTAAACGCGATTCGTTATCTTGCAGACAGTTTCCTTTCTATATTTCCTTCTGTAACATAGATTTAACCTGTTAACTGTTACAAATGTAACGTCATCTTTGTCTGTGAATTTCCTATGTTACAATGCGTTTCTTTGTTTCTGTTGAAAATAAATTACATTCACGTTCTGGGGCATAATCAAAATAATTAAAATTGTTCAGAACAATTTGTAATTATTACACTTATACGTAGTCGAGACCACGAGTAAACATTGCGATTTATTACAATGTAGAGAATAAAAGAAAATGAAAACGAAAGAAAGGAAATACGTGTTGTTTCAAGACGCAATGTACAATGCGTTTTATTCAAATTAATATGTATGATGTCGTTCCTAGAACGTGTACAAAGAGTTTTCTGAGCAATTGTAGAATAGCAAGGACACGTTATAATGCCAAGGTCTAAAGTTTCGAGTATACGAGTATACGTACTTATTTTCCATGGATCCTAATTTTGAGTAACTTCAGAAGCACGAAAGTTTCAAAGCAAAACGTTTCCAAGGACTTTCGTTTGAATTTACAGAGTCTTTATTAAGCTCGAGTTATGAAGCTTGCAAGCAGCGCAAGCAAATATTTTAGCAGGAATTTATTTTCATTCACTTTGCTACGCAACATCTAAGTACATAATAATTTCACGAAATTACATATATATACATATAATATCTTTCTTATCCTTCGTCGGTTATTATCGACGAATAAAATAAGATTGACGCCCAGATGGAAATTATTGACTCACGTGTGTTGAACAAGTATTTTCATGAATATGAATAATATTAAAATATGAATATATTTTTAATATTATATTTATAATATTATTATTATATTTATAATATTAAAATATGAATATATTTTAATATTATCATTGTTCTAATAAGAATTTTTTCTTGCTCAATTTTTTAAACTCGTGTCTCAAACAATAATTTTCATGATTTTCTTCTAATCTTGTCCCTCGTTGATTATTCTTGAGGAATTTTATAATTTCGAATATCTTAATGGGAATGTCTTCTTGCTCAATTTTTTAAACTCGTGTCTCAAACAATAATTTTAACGATTTTCTTTTAATCTTGTCCCTCGTTGATTATTCTTGAGGAATTTTATAATTTCGAATATCCTGATGGGAATTTCTTCTTGCTCAATTTTTTAAACTCGTGTCTCAAACAATAATTTTCACGAATTTCTTTTAATCTTGTCCCTCGTTGATTATTCTTGAGGAATTTTATAATTTCGAATATCTTGATGGGAATTTCTTCTTGCTCAATTTTTTAAACTCGTGTCTCAAACAATAATTTTCATGATTTTCTTTTAATCTTGACCCTCGTTGATTATTCTTGAGGAATTTTATAATTTCGAATATCTTGATGGGAATGTCTTCTTGCTCAATTTTTTAAACTCGTGTCTCAAACAATAATTTTCACGAATTTCTTTTAATCTTGACCCTCGTTGATTATTCTTGAGGAATTTTATAATTTCGAATATCTTGATGGGAATTTCTTCTTGCTCAAATTTTTACCTGCGTCTCAAACAATAATTTTCACGAATTTCTTTTAATCTCGTCCCTCGTTGATTATTCTTGAGGAATTTTATAATTTCAAATATCTTGATGGGAACCTCTTCTTGCTCAAATTTTTACTTGCGAGTCAAACTGCAATTTCACGAATTTCTTTTAATCTCGTCCCTCGTTGATTATTCTTGAGGAATTTTATAATTTCAAATATCTTGATGGGAACCTCTTCTTGCTCAAATTTTTACTTGCGAGTCAAACTGCAATTTCACGAATTTCTTCCTTTCCTTATCAACTTCACGCCTTATTGATCATTATCGATAAATAGAACAAGAGCGACTGCTCATTCTAATTGTTGGAAATTATCTTTTCCTTGCATCGTTATAGGCAATTATACAAATTGAAGGCAGTGACAATTTAAAAAAGAACATGAAAAAACGACAAAGTCATACATGATAAAATCAATCCGTGTCGCAGACCTCAACAGAGTCGACTTTCGCCTCGGATTAGAATGTCTGGAATAGCGAGAGAGCTTGGCCTTTGCTCGCCGACCATTTGCATTCGTGGAGGTTAATGGATCGCGGCAGAAAAAGGAACTCGATTCTATCCTTTCGATCTATACACGAGAACGGCTATAAAACATCGGCACAGCACACTCTCTATTTATCATTCGATGCTTAACGCGACATTTTACTTTCTTCCATTTCCCCCCCCCCTTTTTTTTTTAAATGAAATACCAAATTTCTACGTTTTCATCGATCCTCTGACAACTTTCTTCTTTCTATCATTTTTCTATCACGATATATTTCGAAAATATTATACGCTACTCTCTTTCATTCGTTTAACCAGTTAGCTGTTGCCACCTCTTTGAGAAGATGAAGAAGCTGTTGCGCCTAAGACGCGTGGCAAAGTGTAAACGATGACGAGTATACTCGTCAAACGCAGCTAACTGTGTTAAAAAAAAAAAAAAAAAGAAATATACGTTCGTTTAAAAACGACAACGATCTACTACGAAATTTAAGCCATTTCCTCTTTATAATTATCTTCCCCTGTATCTTCATCATTTTCGTTACTGCCAGACCCAAATTTAATTTCACAATCGTTCGTTGCTATTTCTTTCTCGTTCGTCAAACTTTACGTAAATTCTTCCACTGGGTTGGCAACTAAGTGATTGCGCATTTTACCAACACTACCCAATCACAAGATCCGCAGTCACTTAGTTGCCAACCCAATATATATTATCCGATCGATGGATTTCTCAATTTTTGTTCAAATATAAGAATTACATAAAAATTAATGTAAAAACTACGTAAAGTTAGACGAGGGAAAGAAACAACGACGAGTGTTGAATTTTCAATTAAACGTTGAAACAATTTGCTAAGATCAGCGTTAGGTACATTCTAATTTACAAATAACCTTTTTCCTAATCGATCGTACGACTATATAATGACTCGAGTTAATGGATTTTGTTACGTCTACGTTATATACGATCAATGACGATGATTAGTGTAACGCATAGTTGAAAGTGGAGTAATCTCGATCCAACTGGTGGCGCCGCCTCAAAATCAAACACAGTGTCTCTGTAGCAATTTCAGCGAATAAAACAGCCCCATCCCCCCCCCCTCCTTAATTGATCTCATTGAGCGCGTTCAAGAAACCGAGTTAATTTAATTTCTCGACCGTGCTAGGCCCGCGATACTTCGTTGTATTTCGACGTTGGAAAAATCTCGCGGTTGAATATTCCGTTAATAAATCCACTTAGGCAATCTTTCCACGAAATCTCAAAATTTCAACCGAGCAAGGGGGAAAAATTAATATGCCGCTGCGGCAGACTTCGAGCTTTTAAGAAAGTAACTCGCATCCACGTTATAAATGACGGAATTTTTATGACAAAAATTTCCAAAAAAAATTTTTTTATCTCAAACATTTTACACGCCGAGTACTTTGCACGTTTTAACGTACGTGTCGCTTGTTGAAATTTTTAGCGAAGTATACACGTTAGACGGATAATTCGCATAATTCTTCAAGTTGTTGGAATTTTTCAATCGCGTTAAGTTTTGTAAAAATGAACGGGGAAAATTCTGTCCAATGTAGATAACACACGTTAAAAATTATAATTTGAAAGGACGAGATTGTTAAGGTATTTGAATCAATTTTATTTCCCATGTATAGTGTTCAATTTTGTATACGTAATAAAGTATATATGGATTATAATATTATCTTTTTATTTTTCCTCGTCGTTCATTATTCTGACTTTCCATACATCTTTTTCTTATCTCTTACGCTTACCTCTCACAGTCTTTGTTCGTCTTGCTTTATCTACGCTTTCATTCACACACTATATACTCTACAGTCTATGGTCTATAGACTATTCTAATTTCAAGTATATATTATAATAATTTCCAGAAATGTTTGTTATCCTGAAATATCGTTAATCTTCGAAGAGTGTTGTGTGTTTAAAAATGATCGTTCATAAATTTTTGTATCTTAAAAATTAATATTCTTCGAAACTGTTCGTATAATGAAAATGATTACTCTTCCAACATTCTTGCGTGATAGAAACGATCATTTTTCAAAAATTGCTGTATACTGGAAACGATTGCTATCTCGAAAATCCTCGTACCCCAAAATGATGGAATAATTTAAATTATTCAAAAATTCCTCATTACTTTCCATCTTCAATGTTATTATATTTCCAACACTACTTCAGGAATCAACAATTTCTTACATCAAAAATTATTATTTTTCAAAAATTGCTGCATCCTAGAAACGAATGCTATCTAAAAAAATCCTCGTATCCCAAAGTAATGAAATAATTTAAATTATTCCAAAATTCATCATTACTTTGAATCTTCAGTGTTATTATATTTCCAACACTACTTCAGGAATCAACAATTTCTTACATCAAAAATTATTATTTTTTAAAAATTGCTGCATCCTAGAAACGAATGCTATCTAAAAAAATCCTCGTATCCCAAAGTAATGAAATAATTCAAATTATTCAAAAATTCTTCATTACTTTCCATCTTCAATGTTGTTATATTTCCAACGCTACTTCAGAAATCAACAATTCCTTACATCAAAAATTATTATTTTTCAAAAATTGCTGCATCCTAGAAACGATTGCTATCTAAAAAAATCCTCGTATCCCAAAGTAATGAAATAATTCAAATTATTCCAAAATTCATCATTACTTTCCATCTTCAATGTTATTATATTTCCAACACTACTTCAGAAATCAATAATTTCTTATATCAAAAATTATTATTTTTCGAAATGTTCTGTATCTTAAAAAAACGTCACTTTCGTTTCCAGAAAAAGGCTCTTTTTCCGCACGGAGAAGACAGAAACGAGGAAGTTGGTTCGTTCGGGTGTAATGAAATCGAGGTCGTGATACGCGAGCTGTGAAACGAGCTTCAAGGCGCATTCGCAACGACCGTGTCGTCGTCTGTTCGGCCGTGATAATTGAGAAACTGGCGGTATGGCGGGGTATACGAGGGTGTAGCCACTCGTCGAATCAATGCAATATCGCAGACACGCGAGAAGAGGCTGAAGGTATCGAGAGGATAAATCGAACGCGGTTTCAGACGATTCCTCGCGACGCGCTTCTGAGAACGCCGGTCTCCTTGGAAAAAAAAAAGAAAAAAAGAAAGAAAGAAAGAAGGGAAAAGAAACGAATGAACCGATGAATGAAATTCCCCACGGAGATATTCGCGCCAACTTCTTTCCGCAATTAACGCCCCACTGAACGACAGACGCCAGTCTCGTTTCAACAATGCCGATCGAATCACGCGAGATCGATTGCAATTTGTTTGAGCGGTTGGACTTTTTCAATGTGTCGTTTGAAGTTGCTTTATAGCAATATATTTGCAGTTGCGGATGTTTATTCAACCGTACGAGGATTAAAGCGGGCTCAAATTAATTTTGGCAACAAATGGACCGGTAGAATGGTGCGTAGAATTGTTAACTTCAAATACGTGCGTGGCTCAAAATAGTCTGGGCGCAAAATATCTGAGGCTTCAAATGTTTTCTGAAATCGATCAACTAAATGTTTGAAATTTGAGAAATCATTCGAGAAGTTTCTCAATTGCAAGAAGGCCAAACAAGGCGCTAAGAATCGGCTCAAATTAATTCTGAGCCTCCGTGTTTTTTTTTTTTTTTTTTTCTTAGAAAAACATTCGTGAAACATGATCTAAACCGAAGCGTAAACTAAAGCGACCAAACAACGAGGACAAAAGAACCGCAATCTCCAGCGTAAAAACGAAACCTTTAGCGGCTATAGTAGCACGGTAGTTGTAACAGTGGTGACCGCGTTGGCTAATTTTCGACGTTGCACAAACACGCGAAGAAGATTCGACTGTTGCGTTCAACGGGGACAATGAAGTTTAGAACGTCGATATTCTTTTCTTTCTTCTTTGGCGTACGCGTGCGTGTTTGCAGAAGAATCTATCGTTAACGAGCAAGTGGCACGCTCGCGTCTCAGTTTCAAGCCTCGTGTTTGTTGCGACGTCACGTGCCCACGGTGAAAGTTACACAAACGTAGAAAACTTTAATGACAATAATGGTACGCAATTTCCGGGCTTCCTACGGTCGCCCGTGTTTTCCCAATGAAACTCTCGCCGGCGAAACGCCCATCGCGATTAATAAATCCTCGGGTTTCTCAGCGATACAGCGCCATCGACTCTGCCTTTCACCGATTCGCCATTCGTCCACGATGTGCTAACGCGCGAAAGTATCTCGGCTACTCTTATCCAGCTATTTATCTTCGGCAAGATGCGTCGCGATCATAGAACTGCGAATAAATGGGAAATTCGATGATTCTATTGCGTCTGACAGCGTGTCGTTTTCAAAGAACAGTACGCGATGGTATTTGGTCGGCAACTAAGTGATTGCGGGTTTTGTCATTAGGTGGTAACGGCAAAATCCGCAACCACTTAGTTACCAAGCCATTCTTTTAATACAACGAGACTGGTGTTCGCTATTGTCACAATTTTTGGTATCATTTCGTTGCTTGGCGCGCTTTTCATTCTCGGATTGCTTAAATTACTGGATTAGAACCGGATCAGCCAAGCGAGAATGTAGATACATGGGGAAATCACGAGGTATTTGTTGCTAGCGTATCTTAACAATATTAATAACTAGATATTAATAAACGTAGAAATGTATTTAGCAGAAGATTAGTTTAAGATTGGGGTTCGATCTTATTTTTCGTCTGCAATTGTCAACTAAAACAGGATAAACTATTTGCCGTAGAATGAATTTTCCGTGAACGCTGAAATTAATTCTATCAAAATTAATAGCGGAATAACTTTAGAATAACGCACATGAAAGCATCAATTATCCTGAAGAAGATCCTAAAAGTACAACTTCACCCTTCGATTAAAACTTCCCGCTATCTCAGGCTTCCTATAAATTTTTTACGAACAAAAGTTTAATTAAAAGTTATCAAACGAAAGAAAAAGGACTAACGAAATAGTCTGAAACCATAGATACGGCTGTATATATATATATGAAAGAAGAGAACTAAATATTCCCGAATTTTATTCAAATTTTCCAATAGCTGGAGCATCGTTCCACGAAGAGATTTTCCGAGCAACGTCGAGATATTCCGTAAAGTTGGCGCGAAGTCAACTTTCGACAATTTTAGCCGTCGCTCCAGCCGCGGTTCTCTTCCCTTATTCTCTTTTCATATGAAAATAGAGGAGGAGCAAGCCACGCTGCTGGTCAACAATGATCGTTCGTGAATCCGATTCGCATCATGCGAACGATACTAATCGCCGTCTGGGAATTCTCGACTTTCTTTATCCGACAATCCCTTCGGTCGATAATATGATCGACTCTCGCGTGTGTAATCCGTGAAAAGGCGAAAGAAAAAGAGGAGGAAGAGGGAGAAAAAAAGAGAGAGAGAGAGAGAGAGAAACGGGGAAAAGACGAAGGGAAAAAAACATATAGAAAACACGGTTAACGTTGAAAGAAGGAATCGCAACGAAGCAGAGCTTCGTGTTATGCATAATACATTTGTTTACTGGACCCTTTGTAGGCCGCTCTTTCTATCCAGCGGCTATTGGAAAACGAAATTCATGTTACATTAACTTTTTAGAACGAAGCGTAATGCTTTTGTTACTATTAGCATTGTTTCTGAGAAGCGATCGAGATTGTTCAGATCAGGCGAGCGTGTTTTCATTTTATTCTTCTCTTCGGTGAGATTAAAGATACACAGGGACGGATCGAAGAAATGCATATAATCGATAGACTAGGGATTTTAGTAATTTTTGTATTGGTAACTTTTTACCATTTTGGTAGAAGCATTTTGCAATTATTTTTTGCAGCCACTGTACAAGGGGAAGTTCGGAATTGGTACACTATGAATTTTGGTAACTTTTATATTGGTAATATTTTTGTCATGTTGGTAGAGGGACTTTTGCAATTATTGTTTGTACCCACTGTACAAGGGGAAGCTCGGAATTGGTACACTATGAATTTTGGTAACTTTTATATTGGTAATATTTTTGCCATGTTGGTAGAGGGATTTTTGCAAATATTTTTTGCAGGCACTGTACAAGGGGAAGCTCGGAATTGGTACACTATGAATTTTGGTAGCTTTTATATTGGTAATATTTTTGCCATGTTGGTAGAGGGATTTTTGCAAATATTTTTTGCAGGCACTGTACAAGGAGAAGTTCGGAATTGGTACACTATGAATTTTGGTAACTTTTATATTGGTAATATTTTTGCCATGTTGGTAGAGGGATTTTTGCAAATATTTTTTGCACTCACTGTACAAGGGAAGTTCGGAGTTGGTGCACTATGAATTTTAATAATATTTTTCCATTTTAGTAGAAGTATTTTGCAAATATTTTTTGCAGCCACTGTACATAGGGAAGTTCGGAATTGACGCACTATGAGTTCTAGTAATTTTTGCACTGGTATTTTTTGTATCATATTGGTAGAAGCATTTTCGCAAATATTTTTTACACCCACTGTACAAAAGGAAGTTCGAAATTCACGCGCTATGAATTTTAATAATTTTTGCACTGGTATTTTTTTATCACAGTGCACAGTGACGTGTAAAAGTTTCCAGTCGGATACATTTTTCGCTTTACAACCCAAAAGCGACATTTCAAAAAAATGTTAAACAACACATTATTATACAACTTTGTAACAATATTTACGTCTTATATTATCTTCTTTCACTTATCTCCTACTCGATATTATTTAATATTCTCCTATACATCAGCCTACGAACATAAAATAACAAACGTACATGGGCAGAAACTTTTTCATGCCACTGTGCATTAAAGTGTAAAAAATACTGTGTAAAAAAATATTGCAAAATATCTGTATTAATCATTCGAGTAAACGTTCTAAGGCCAATCAATTGTTTCGTAATGTGAATTAAACATACAGGCTCAGGTGCCTAGTGGATTTAGTGAAACGTAACAGCGTAAAAGCACTTTCACTTCCTGTTCCACATAATGATAAGAGCTGCCAACTATTGGCAACTATTCTCTCTTCTTTTTTTCTTTTTCTGTCGTTGGCTCTTATGGTATCACGCGAGTGTTTAAGAACACGAGTTTTGGTTTCGCGAGGAAGATATTACGAGTTTGAGTTTGCGAAGTTGATATTACGTGTAAATGCGTGACGTAAATCGACGAAGGTAACGAAGAAGCGTAATGAAAGCGTAATTGATTACACGGCCTTGAGTCAATCCGGAAGTGCTATTTAACTACGTCAATCTTCGTGTGGCGTTAATTTAATATTTTTTTATCTATAATAATCGCCGCGACGTTGATCGAGGCCGATGATAATTGTAATTTGTTATGTTAATAAATATTCTAAGAGATAAATATCAGTTCCCAAGTGTTATAATAAAAATGGTGTATCTCTCTTCTTATCTTTTATGTCAATGTGTCAGCGAAAACATAATCATTTTTAGGTATTCTAATTTCCTTTCTTTTCAACGTAAACAAAACGAGTGATTAATTGGCGAACATTCTAATGAAAATAAAATTCTTAAATATTCCAGTAAGAAAAGTAAAGAACGTTATAGAAATAATATTAAATAGTAACAATTGAATATTTCGCTAAAAAATTAGACGTATGAATATTTTTCATTGAAGATTTGTATAAATAAAAAAGTAAAAAAAAAAAAGATCAAAAATAAGTTTCATTTAAAAAGAATAACGAAATCCTCTTTACGCTTTACAGCATCGAAATGCAATGAAAATTTACACCTGCCAGTTGCACATCTTCTCATAATTCTATAGTCGAAGGCTTTTAGCTTCATAACTGAGAGCTCTATAATTGTACAGTCTTTTTACGGCTAACTATTATGCAACGATGACGTCGTTATACGAAAGCGGCAAAAGCTTTCAACGGCGCTATCTGCGCGAGTATCGGTGATAAAACTTTTCTAAAAATTTAGATTAAATCTCATAAATCGATATTGCGTGTGCCTCCGAGAATAGTTAAACGACAGGAAAATTCAGGTAGACGATACGAATAGAAGAGAGAAGGCGGAAGAAATAAAGTAAAAGGATCGTTAAAAAGAAAAATAAAGTCCAGGTTTATCGACATTGAGTAAAACTTGAGAAATAACGCTGAAGACGACTATGTACGGAATTCTATGTATTCGAAATACATTTTGTTGTTTAAACCAACGAACGGTAAAAAGAAATATAGAGACGGGTGGCAACTAAGTGGTTGCGGATTTTGTCAATACCACCAAATGACGAAATCCGCAATCACTTAGTTGCCAAATAAACAGAGTCGAGTAGAATTTCAAGAATAAAAAGGATAGGTGAAAATTTGTAGAGAATTTTTATGCGCTCGAAACAATTAAAAGAAACATAAAATTATGGTACAACGGTGTTAAAATTTCGAAGATAAGAAAATATACGCGAGAATTGTATAGAATTTGACACGCTCGAAATTAGTTTGAAAAATAGTCGACAGCAACATAAAAATCAGTCGCTAGTAGACCGCGCATTTTTATGCAAGTTCATATTTCCGAGAATATAATTCAGAGAACAAAACGTCGATAGAAAACTATCAACGTGCGCTGTACGCTTACAGAGTTTTGCCTATCGAAGATTATAGAAAGCGCTATACCTTGTACACGTTTTGTATGTCTTTCCGTATCGCGCGCATCCTGCGCAGTGTTTCGCATTCGCGTTTTCTAGCAAATGCGTAAAAATTTGCAGTGTAGCCAACATCAGTGGAGCAACAGCCTAAACAAAATTACGCAAAAGCGCGCGAAAGTTATACGAAACTTTGTAGAAAATCTAGAACGAATTTAGACGCGCTTAAGGCCAATCAACCTAAGCAAACAAACGACGCTAATTCTACTAATTTCAGGATGCAGCAACCGTGTTTAATAAAACACTCCCATTGAAGCCATAACTCGATAAATGCGCGATCGACTATAGTCCCACGAGTATAATGAGACGCTAACGAGCCTCGATTCACTTTGCCCCGGCTTGGCACAAGTTGCAGACAATCGCAATTCGTGCCACGGGTTTCCGGGATCCAATAAAACGGCCCTACTGACGATTTTCGCGGTAACTCGACGGCAGATAGCAAACTTCGCCAACCAACGTAACAGCAATATCGTTTCAAACTCGATTCCCTGTCGATCTTCCGCTAGGCTGTCCTGCCGGAAGAAGCTTGGATAGCTACTTTCTAGCGAAACACGGACATCGATAATTGTGTATCCTCGATCCGAGCTGACACACGCCTTGAATAAATTTACAACTAGATCGTAGCGGATATTCGTGCTAATTTATTATACGTTTATGGAGATGTAATTAAAAATGCGTGCAGAGCAGCAGATAGGAAATTGTTTCGTGATCTAAATAGTTATTTATCGTTATTATATTCGTAGCTGTTATTCCATTAGTAATGTAGATTAGTATTTTGCTCTGTTTTTAGAAAGAATCTGAAATTTTAAATCTAAATAGATCGCAGAAATCGGTGAAATTCGATATCTTGGAAACCGAACGATAAGAACTGAAAGTTTCCAATTAAAAGAACCGAGAGCGCGATTCGAACGCCCCGCAGTATTACGAAAATCAAAGAAGTGTCAAATTTCGGCGATTGTTACTAACCGAAGAATTCGAACGATTCTAACGTTCTACGAGAATCGAAGGGATTTTCTGTTCTAGGAATGCGAAATTGAACAAAACAGAATACGATCTGATCTCTTCTTCGGCGAAAATGTTTCGACATTGCGATAGTCGGAGGAATTGAAAATCGAATTTCCCAATTCCATTGTATTTCCTCTGTTTGCTTTGTAAAAACGTGAATCTGCACGAACATTCGCAGCGTAACCAAGTCAACAAATATTTTCAACGACTCTGATACCAACAGATTGCTATTTGGCTAAAGAACCCGCAACGATACAATGGCGAACAATCGTCCGACGGATCGTTCAACGTCCATCTTCGGCCATGGGAATCTGCCATTCCATAAAACTTTCACGCCTCTCCTAAAGCCATCTAACACGAGCGCGATGCGTCACTCCATCTCCGTCACACTTGTTACAAACTATTACAAACATCACTTTTTTATCTATTTGCCACATCTTGTCCAACAATCTCGTAAAATATCGCATAACTACCGGCCACCGATCGAATCGCGCACGAACGAACGATACGTTTCAACCGGACGATACGCTACGAGCGATCGTTTCACGAAGATTGCAGCAGGCGTGTTGCTGCCGTTTAAGCAAGAGAATTGTCTCGCTTTCTTCTTTATTATCCGCTTCCTAGGCGGCTTACTGATACAACGACGAACCGCGTGTAAAACAACGATTCTCACAAACGTTTACACGCTACTGGAATTCACCGGCCTCTCGTCTCATCGTTCTAACTATGTGTCGCTTTATACGCAAGATGATCAGATCGCACATGTTACATTTACGAGAAATTAATGTACGCATTAGCGAGGAATTTCACTATTTCCATGCGAAGCATTTCCTCGTACTTTGCGTAATATCTTGCGATTCACACACACACGCAATTTCTCGTTTAACTTCCATTCTCCCACAGTGCATCAGTTTAGTCTGCGTTTTTGTCTTCGAGTTTACTGTTACTTTCTTTATTATTTGTTGAAAATGACAACGTGAGTTCTCGCTCGCCATCTATGGTGCTAACGGCTAGTTACAAAAGGAGTAACTAGAAGATATTACTAGACGCGGTCGATAGACCTGATCGATTGTTTTAAGACTTCTTCTTTTTCTCTCGTTCATTCGTTCGTGTTCCTTCCAAGTGTGTGTGCGATAAAGGTTTTTCTGCTCCGAGAAGTGTGGTGTTTTTTTCATCCGAATAATAAACTAATAACTAACGCGATCCTACCTCTAAATATAAAAATAACAATATTATTCTTTCTATCTTTCTTTCTTTTAATCTTCGTTTATTTGTCGTTTTCGTTCCATCGCCAGCTAAGGTATCGGCGACTACAATTTACCACAAATACAATGGCGGACCTCGATAATTTGAACGTCAAGGGAAGACGTAGAATCCTCGAGTTGTAGAGGTTTTCTTTTGTTGTTTTAATTAATTGTAGTTAACATTTTTATAGAATAGCGCATGAAGTATTACGAAACGCGGATTCGCGTCCGCAGTTCGCAAACGTTAATTAAATATGCACGCGTGTGTATATGTGTGTGTATGTATGTGCATATGGTATGATTAATTCTGATTATATAATTATAATATTTACAACGCAACTAGTGTATATCTGTTCTGTTCCCGTGAAAGCCACAGCCGAGTTTAATCCGCGTACGTTCCTTCTGCATTCACGTAAGATGGTGTTTTGCCATTTTGCCACGAGTTCTCCCATTCTTGTCTTATCGTTCTTCTTACCAGGCGTTTCTCTTTCAAGTCTTTATTAGTAAGTCAGTCAGTCAGTCGTTAGAGTTGCGTAGCGTTGCTCTCGTTTAGATACTCGCGTGGAAGGATTCCTTTGCGTGGAATGACTGGGCTGCTCGTGGTTTATCGAACTGCTTGGCAAAGGGGAACAAAACAGAGAAACTCGAGGAAAGATCAGTCTCCAGATGACGAATTTTGTTTCGCTGTCTTATCGAATTTTCAGACTTTTGAAATTTCAGATTTACTACGTTGTCCGATAATAATGCTACTTTTTCTTTGCAATTGTTTCTTGTACTTCTTTCTTTCTTTTTTTCATTATATGGATTTTAAAGTTTGTTACATCGCATCGTTACATTTCTTACTTGGAATGTTTCTTAACAACTCGGACTCTGATTTATTTGGTGCAAACCGCTGTTGCTTTCGAAATAAAACGGATCGACATCACGAAACGGATTTGTCCGGATCGTTCTAAAATCCATCCACGGAACCTTTTCAATTTTTTCAACGTGATATATCTAGTACGTGGTCTGGGTCATCTTTTTCTTCCACCAAGATGTTTTCTTAGTTCCGACCCA
Source organism: Bombus cullumanus (assembly GCA_014737535.1). Classification (NCBI taxonomy): domain Eukaryota; kingdom Metazoa; phylum Arthropoda; class Insecta; order Hymenoptera; family Apidae; genus Bombus; species Bombus cullumanus. The sequence goes on along the minus strand of JACXIX010000064.1, from coordinate 3,293,176 downwards.
CTCGTGAGAAGCAAAGTTCGATCTCCAAACCAGATCAACATCTGGTTACCGATAATACGCTTTGCAACGCTATGTTCTACGTAAAAAAAAGAGGAAAAAACGAAACTGACCATTATAAGACGAATCGAGAAGTTAAATACAATCTCAGAGTAAACTTTCTTCTCCAAACGTCCTGCCACTTCATCCGGGAATTAACCCATTTCCGGTTCATCCTAATAGTCGCAAGCTAACGATAAAAGCGTATGGTTGAATTCCGGATTGCCCAAAGAATGCAACAGAGTTAAAATAAATCTTTGTTGAATTCCTTCCAATTCCGATCTAAAATTCCCTATCTCTTCGCTCTTCTTCCACAGGATCGTCTTGAAAAGCTTCGTAATGGTGCGTTTACATCGAGCGAACAAACCTTCATATTGATAAAAATATACCTTGACGACGACCGAAACGATCATTAAACACGAAACGACGAGCGAAACTATCGTTTAAAATCACCAAACGCGTGGAAAAATGCGCCGCGAAACCATCAGCATATTCTTTTGCACGGTTGCCAACTTCAATGTATTAGATTTAAGCCAAAAACTATCTTAAAAAGCGAAGACGTATTTAAATATATTTTTCATAATCAAATTACGAGGAGAGATCGAAATCTAGGTTTTCTTCTTCTCGTTGACATTACATTCGTAGATTTCTTTTATCGTTGAAGTCTTCAAGCATTCGTTTACACGGTAAATACACACGTCGATAAAGTAGAATCTTCATTCTGCCCCAATTCTTCTAATAGCATCGACAAGCTTCGATCGTATTCCGTTTCTTGCTTTCGATTTAACGGAGAATAGGAGAGAGAAAATTTATCTCAACTCAACAGCATCGCTCACCGAGGTTATTAGGCAAGTTTAAGGCAAATGTGGTTAGTTTATACGTTGCATCGTTGTTGTTTCATATTAAAACGAGTTTGCAGTAACATTGGCTGCAGTTCGAGACTATAAGAAGAAAAATATTTAAACTAAGTTGGAAAAAAGTCATTTTCGGGATTCGGCGTATAAGAAGCCACGTTGGTAAGCCTGCCACTCGGTGGACAAGTGCTCGTCTACGTTTCCGCCATATTAATTTTACTAGAACGTTAGGGGGAAGAACATTTTCACTCGCTCGGTCTAAAGTAGCGAAACGTGGCACGACAATTTGCGCATTTATTAGGAGCAAACTGCTTGAACAAATCCAATCAACTGTTCCCATTGACGTTCAATTCGTTCAACTCGACACTCGTTCGGCCCTTATTTATTATCTCCGAGGACAGGGAGGCCCGACAAAATTCCCTAGAAAGCCGATCTCACGAATTCTCAAAGTGGCCAGGGATTCATGGAAATTCGAGCACGCTCGAGGAATCGAGTTTCGATTGCATCGACGAAATCGTGTTACGTTGGCGGATCGATCGTGGCAACGTGGTCACGTTGTGACACGAATAAACTATCGCTGCCGTTTCCAGGGAATCCACCGCTTTCTAGGACAGCGCCTTTGCGGGCGTTACTCGCGAGCAAAATGCATACTTTTTCCACTTGCTTTCATTTCCTTCTGCCTTAACGTCTTTATGTCGTTTTAGAATAGAAGATGCTCGTGTTTTCGTTTATACTGTTGTTCGACGAGCCTTCGAAGCGGCAGAATTTACCGGGCAAAAATAGAAATTTTCAGGAACAATTTTTTCGCAATCGATGATTATTAATTCGGCGTAATTTCGAATCCGCAGCTCCAATATCGGGAACAAGGCAATTCGTAGATGAACAACTAAGACAGACAGCTACGCAACGAAACTGACAGTAAACCTTCTTCCGATTCCATTGAAATATACAGAACGTATATATACGTCGCCTGCATTCTCAATGATAGAGGAAACATTTTTTCCACAATCCAAAAAAAAAAAATAAAAGAAGAAAAGAAACCATGTAATCGAAATACCTAAAGGAGTTCCAAATTTTGTACGAACGAGTTTCTGAACGAGAACGTAAGAAGATGGAAGAAGGTGAAAAGCGACGGGCAGCGGACACGAGGCCAGCTTCTTGTAATTAAATTTCTCTTTCCTTCACCTCGCCACCCTTAAAGTCTAAACTAAGTCCGTCTTTTCCCACGGGATTATAACACGTAACGCGACGTGCCAGTGGTTCATTGTGTTCCATCCACGTACGGTGGAATCGTAACGCGGACACGAGAACCTAGTTAAATTGTAATTTTCCCTCTGCTCGTTCCCCCAGCGATTCGCAATTTCGAGCTAAATACGCTCCGCCGTCTAATTTCATTGGTTAAAATAGCTCTGATGTCTTTTATGGGAATTAAAAGGGTAGTATACACTAGCGGGGTTAATGAACCGTCAGATGAACTCCCCCCCCCCTCTCTCTCTCTCTTGCGAGTAGAGCGTGGATATCTATGCAAGCAAATTTATATTTTTATGAATAAAACTTCGAAACTCATAGACAGAAATAGAAATAGGTTAACCTATAAACCCCATAAACTATATTTATAGATCGATTATGGATATTTCGCGATATATGTATCGCTTGGTGTACATATTTATTTGTTTCAATGGGATAACTTAGAAATTGAACTTGTGTGTTACGTGAATTAGACACGTAAGTCATGACTAAGACACAAAAAAGACGTGGAACATAAAATTGCAAATGGCCGCCACAGCGTAGAAATATCCCAACTTTGTCTCGCGATATATTTAAACGTGATCAACTTCGAATCACAAATATCTCATTGTCTAAGAGAATATAACGATTACTGTATTTAAATTCCATAGCAAATACTACGCTTTGGATATTTCACACATTATTATGTGTATGCAGGTTCTGTGCATTTCTGCACCTTGAAGTTTCTCACAAACGCGCGAAAACTCGCGAATTAGTTAGAACCTAAAGTTTTTGCGACTAATATGACAAAAATTAATATAGAGAATGATTTTCCGAAATTCGTCAAAAATCATTGTGCTATGATAGGATAGAATAATACAATGATTATTAGTATGCGGTGCAATATGTAGGAAATATAGTCAGGCGAACCTGTTAGCTAGTTTCGAGTTAGAGAGAAAGAGAGGGAAGCGATTATATCGATTGCAAGAGAAGTATTATACTCTTGGAAACTACGGAGAAAATTCGACACCCATAATGCGTGACTTCTGCCATCCTTCGGTCTTGATAGGGTGACTATAGGGGTAACCATAGTCACCCCCATTGTATAGTGTAGCCTGCACTATTTAGAGACGCCGCATAGAGAAGCTTTAAATTAAAAACCTTGTTCAGAGAGCTTTTCGATTAAACGCATTGCTACGCTGGTAGCGAATTAAAAATCTAGAGGATTTATCAAAAATCTGTAGGGTCCACAAAAGCCACCAACAATATTTTCCTTGTCATATTCGTATCCTTGTTACGATACTCGATTGCATTCTTCGACTGAAATAATGCTATTCGATCGAAAGATAATTCTAAATTGATTTAAAATTCTAACTTTTATTTCTTGTAAGCACTATTTTCATTTTGCATTGCTCTTGTATCGTCTTCTTAGCCGAAATTTCTTCTTCAATAATAATTTTCGAATTTAAAATTATCTCTAATTAAAATACACTTCAGTAAGTTCTGAATTAATTGTAAATTAATTGTAAACTCGAAAATTATTGTTCAGCGTTACGTTAGGATTGATCAAACGTTTCCCAAAGTGTATCTTAACTAAAGATAATTCTAGATTCGGAAATTATCATTCGAAAAGAAGAAGAAAACGATACGATAACAATGCAAAATCAAAATAATGTTTAAAAAAAAAAAAAGAAAAAGAAATAAGAATAAAGAAGGTATTATAAATCTTTACGATCCTTGTATACCGTCAAGTTCTTCTATGTATACGTTAATAAATTATTTGCAATTGAACATTGCATCATTTTTGTACCACTCTGTAGACCTAAGATATTTGATTACAGAAACTGAACGCTATAGCCTGTACGAAATCAATGTCTCCCTGAAGGTTAGTGGGAAACGACCCCCCACCACTTCGACCAGTGTCTTTCAGGGGAATACTCACTCTCCATACTAAATCTTCGACAGCCGTGACTGAACCTTGAACTGAATCTTTTATCGAACTCGGACTTACCTGTAACAAAAAAAAGAAAAACAATTGCTTGAATATTCATGGAAAGCGTAGTCGTTGCGTAACTAATAATAAGTTTTTTTGAAATTGCAATGGCGCATATGCAATCAACGATGGGATTATTTTTCTTAAATGGAAGTACACACTTCTTTTGCATCGAGATACAATGCCGGGAAGAACGATTAGTTATCCGAGATATTTCGACTTCAATTTTTTAGAATTTGTCACGCGCAGGACACAGAAGACGTAAATACGAGAGTATCGCGTTACGTCTTTCCCTGTTCGTCGTGTGATATTCTACCAGCGAGATCGAAGTTAAAATATCTCTTAAACTAACCAGTTTCTTTTTTCATAGAATAACGAGAAGAACCTATCTGTGTAAAAAAAGAAAGTAGGCGTTTTTGCATTTAGGTAAATCGCGCAATTGTTGATCGCGCATGCGCCATTGCGCTTCTTAAAAACGCACGGTCCTACGAGTGTAGTACTCTTCGAACAATTCGTCCTTCTCCTTCGACATTTTCTCTAACTACACTGGCAGCGGAGCTATGACATCAAAGAATCGCGCGAACCTCCCAGTACGCAAGTATATAACATAATACAAATATAGAAGTCCGTAGTATACATAATATAAAAGTATTCTTCCGAATGTACGCGTAACAACGTTTCGATATCGTTGCTCGGGGCATCGATATCAACGCAACGGGAAGAATCTTCAGAAAATTTGCTCCTATCGAGCAGAAGGTTCGCTCTCCCTCGCGCAAAACCACGTATTTACAATTCCATGAGTTTCGCGTCACAGAACGAAATTATCAGCTGTGCCGCTATCAACCGGGTCTTAGTTTTACAACGGCGTTGACTCGGGCAGCCCGCTGTCCTTTGAAACGTACACCTGTCGAGTCGTGTTCCCGCTATCGATTCCAAGCGACCACATCTCAACTTCGAGCTTGGTCGATCGTGTGCTCGATCTTACGACTACGAACGCGTAACGCAATGGCCGATTCTAATCGCCGCGAGGTATTGGTCTCAAAGGCGCTATTTTTCTCGCCGTTATCTTCCGCGCGATTTACAATGGCGTTAGATAAATCCATAAAAGCTAATGCCGATTAGTAGGCGAATCGGCCATAGCCCCGCGCCACTATCCGAGTTTGCAGTGACTAACTGCAACGAGATAACGCGATTTACGCGAACGTTATCGAAGAAGGAAGAAGAAGCAGCAACTGTTGTGGCTCGCTGAGCTCGTTACCTGTAGCTGTTGCATTTCCGTTGGAACACGTCCCATTCGAAGCACATGGTAGCGAAAAAGTGACCGGCACCCGGAAATCCGTCGATCGAACGGAAACACGACATGCAAACAACCGAATGGAAAAAGACGAGAGGCGATATCGAAGATGGCGGAAAGAGAGAGAGAGGGAGAGAAAGAGAAAAGGAGAGGGAGAAAGAGGGAGAGAGAAAGGGAGACGACGAAGCGCGCACCACGACTCTGATCGCGAGAATCTTTCTTGGCTGTTGAGAGCGTCGCGTGGTTCAGAGGAAAAGAAAAAAATAACACGGTGGGGAAAATAAGAAATGCTCCGCCACATTATCTTATCTGCATTATCATACACACTGCGATATGTCGGCCTCGCGAGAGGAACTTTGCCGAGAAAACCGACGTTGGCGTTCAGTTCCGCGTTCGATGTGACGATGGTTTCCATGATCCTGAGAATCGATTACTGTTAACAGTATTATTGTTAGTAGTATCGTTATCGTTGGCGAGCAACTCGCCGACTTTTATTTCGTTTTTTCTTTTGCGTATTTATGGAAAGTTTAAGAACTTGAAAATACGTGGAATACACGTAACGTGCAAAAATGTATAAAGGTACGTGAAGTATAGTGTTTGCTATAATATTCGATAGATATACGTAGCGTTCGGTATGTGTTTAGTGTGGCACTAAATGTGATTCTGAGAATCGATTATTATCGGCGAGTGGACGACTACGGTTTTTCGGCGGATTTCGTGGCGAACGTAAAAACTCAGAGACGCGTAGAACACGCGCAACGTGAAAATATACGAGCCGCTGCATATGCAAAAGCGGTGTAGGTCAAAGAGAAGTTGATTACCGAGTAATGAGAGATAAAATGAGAATTCTGTAAAGCGTGGAGCGGACGATTCTCAGCGAGAAACTAACCAAGATTTACTTACGCTTACTTTTACTTCTGCACGAAACAGGATGAAGGTCACGCTCTCGTGATGTGGTGTTAAATCAAATGCGCGAAGAATTGATTTACACCGCGTTTACGTTACGCGGCTCGTATCGTAAGACGTCTGAAGTAAGGTACTGTAATATTTATGGACGTACGAAGGTTTCGGCGATCTCGATGATCCACGATCAGCGGGCAGCAGCAAAAATTACGAATTTGCTATAACGATGCTGATATTTCGAGGCAGCTGTAAATGCAAGGAGACACATCGGTCGGTTCGTTTGTGATGGTGAAACGAAAAGAGACAGAAAGAGAGGAAAGATATAATATATACGATAGAATTATGGAGGTCAGATTGAAGAAAGAAAAATGGTGGGTCAGTGAGGACTTCTGAGAATTCTTCATCTTCTCCTCGCGAAATCGTCTTTTCGATAAATCCAAAGCGTGTGGTGAGTGATTTGTCGTCTTATTGGATTACAATGTTGCATTTAATGCGTTGTGTCGTGATCGATAGGCGCCGAATCACGCCCCTAATTCATCCTCCCCCCCCCCCCCACCGCTGATATAAATCCTCTAATCAATAAATAACGATTCCTGGAAATTTCGTTGTATCTTCGTTGAGATTTTTAGGTCACAAAGTGGTTTTTATTCTTGGCCTTCTTCTTATAATATACGTAGCTGTTTTTACTAATTTCTTTTTTTATTTATTGTTGGAATTTCATATTTTACAGTAGCTCGATTTTTAGGTTAGAAAAGAGAAAAGTATGTGTATCGACTTAATTTATCACTGAGATCTTGAAAAATTTGTCGTTTCCTGAAAACAAATTTTCCAATTTACCACACACACTCTCTCTCTCACTCTCTTATCGTCTAAGAAAAATCATAGTGATCATCTAAGGCCATAAAAAAGCCCAAATCATCTTTATCGTCCTTCATGTTTCACCATTCCTCTTACTTTCTCCCCAAAAGTATATCATCCAGATTGGACTCGTACGTGCAACGCTTTTATTAAAACTTGCTATCGTAATCTGCAACGGTTGGAAAATTTCGAACAATCGATTACCCGAGTTCAGGATTAAAGGCATGGAACAATTGGTATAAATGAATTTGGTGGACGAAAAATTTGTCTATAGTTTCCTACAGAAAATTTGTCAATTGCCATTCTCAAGGACCACAGTGATCACCGGAAACCCATGAAAAACGCAAAACCATCTATCGTTTTTATTTTATTAAAGCTCAGCATCATTCGTCACGTACTTTGCGATACTTGAAAGATTTAGAATAATAAATTTAGAAAGGCGCTCGAGTGTAAAATTAAAAACGCTAAAAACATTGCTCTGCTAACTTATTTATCGTTCTGCCCCCACCCCCCTCCCCGAAAAAAAATGTTGTTTGCAAATTACCACTATGAGGAATTGCAACGATCATCCGAAAGCTATAAAAATCGCCAAACCGTGTCCTCCTAGTTTCTTCCCCGAAAGGGCTGTCGTCGAAATTACAGCTATAGGATGACGGAACACGAAGGGCTGCTGCTGGTGGATGGAAACAAAACCGTAATGGCCGTGAATAATTGCCGAGCAGGCATGTACGACGCGGGCCTCAGATAAGTTTGTGCGTTTGACAGGAAACGCGTTATATGGCAGTCTCATGAAAATTATATGTTGCGCCCCAACGGCACTAGGGTGGTACGCGCGTTATAAAGTGCACCCTCCCTCGTCGATCAATATATACGCCACCCATGGTGTGTTCCTCCGTCTGTCGATTTGTTTCCCATGAGCCTCGTACGGCTGCTGCCAGTTCTCTTTTTCTTTTTTCTTTCTTTTTTCTTTCGCCCCTCGACCCGTATAAAACGTGAAATCGCCGCGTGCGTTTCGTCGTAACACGCGCCAGAATTATCGTAAAGCGACGTTCATGGGGTATCCTTGATTCGTTTAGCGGGCAATTATTTTCCTGTGGATTTAGAGAAATCGTTGGAATACATTTTCGGAGAGTTTTTCCATGTTTCGCTTCTTCCTAGGGGAATTATTATATAGTGCCCCTAGGGGAATCACCGGGACCGATCGCCGGCGAATTGTTCCTAGTTACATTGGCCAGTTGCCCAGGGAAATTCGGTGACTCCACCGCACGTATTCTTTCTATCGAGTTTTTTCGGCTTTTGATAAGCGCCAGCCGGACGTTGTTATTAGATGCAAATTTATACTTTCAACGAGATGAGTTTTAGGAAGGAGATGGAAATTCAGATGGAAAATTTGTTTATCCACGAAATATTGCAGCAAGTACGATATATTTTAGGTATTTTCTATATCTCTGCCCGTTAGCTGCGACTTGTGCGTTTTTTTCCGTGAATATATGGAAAATAGTTGCATTATAAAGGACGAGGCGCCTAAAAACAGGCCAACTAAATTTGCGCCTTCCAATCCGCCCCGATAACAGCCGAGACGTTCGGGTGGCCTGTTTCAGGCGCCTCGCCCTGTATCTTTCAGAATTATAATATTTACCCAGAGAAAGAATGGATATTAACCTTTTCAGATTGCCAAGGTTAATAACAACCGAAATTTATTGCAGCGATAAGAACGATTCTTTCATTGGATCGTATCGTACGTAGATTGTGAGTTGTAGAAAGGACAAGAATTTTTGAAACAGGCAATGAGAAAATGGACCTACTCGGTCACCACCAGCAGAACTGGTTTCTTGCTCAATTTAGGAATAATAACGAGAATATCTCAAGAATACAAAACGTCTATCTCGTTTGAATCTTGTTCTTGCGTTCCATATTTAAAGATAAGATTAAAACTTGTCGTACAATGATACAAAAAGATCTATCCATTTGAATAATCTACACGCACGCGCGCGCGCACACACACACACACACACACACACACAATTATCTCGCCAGTTCACCGCCAACGATACAACGATCACCTCCACTTTCAACAACGAAATTTGTATTTTATTTTTTCGTGTTGGCGTTAGCAATTAAATCAGAGTTGTTCCGACGCATATCGAAGGGGGACAGGCGTAGTTATAAAATAATTTCCGATATTTTCGTTTGGTAGCATCGTAGCTGGCGGCGTTAGCCGGGCCCGAAATTGAAATTTCGTTGGCAACCCTGGCGTCCATTTCGCGTTTCCCTTTTTCCACCGAAACAATCGAATCCTGCGTTAATTGGACCTAGCGGAACTTTGCGTAACGTCTATCTTAATATTACGCTACGAATTTCACCGATCAAAGCTTCCAATCGTACGGTACGTCACGTAAAACCTGCCTATGTAATTAAATTTCCAAAAGATTCGAGATTCTGTGTGTGTGTGTGTGTGTGATCGAAATATGGGTCGATTATTATCGTCGATGATTTTAGTTGAATATTCGGTACAACGTAGAAATTGTATTTAAAAAGAAAAAAAAGAGAGGCTAGAATTTACTTAGAATTAATAATTTTGTATAGTTACATGTAATAATATTAGCATAGAATGTTTAAGTTGCGTAGATAACATATATATATATATATATAGATATAGTTGGTAGATAATCCGATTATGTTACATAATTATATTATATATATTACATATAAACATATTATATTACTCTAACACGTTATTGTTTAGTCATAGATATTATTTACGATATTTACATTGTATCAGTAGGCGGATTTGTATCCATTTAGCTGAATGTCCGCTGCCTTTCACGTACAAGTATTCCAATCTATGTTTACAACACTCTGTTTGGACTCCCTGTTGGAGTTGAATTTCGAGAAACTCTCAAACACGTGTTTGTTTGTTTTCAACGAGTAGTTCATGTGTCAAATTTTGTGTGCCTAAGTTTAACGAGCATACAGATACGATTATCTCTTGGAAGAAGAAAAAACGTACTCTCTCTCTCTCACTCCCATAAGGATTGGATTTCGAAAAGTGGTCAAACACGTGTTTGTTTATTTCTAACGAGGAGTTCACGTGCCGAATTTCACGTCTCCAACTTCAGTCGGTACAGAGATATGGTTATCTTTTGAGAGAGATAAACGTACCCTTCCTCGCCCCCCTAAGGGTCGAATTTCGAGAAACGTTCGAACACCTGTTTGTTTGTTTTTAACGAGCAGATCGTATGCCGAGTCTCCAACTTCAATGAACGTAAAAATACGATTAAACTGTTTTAAAAAAATGTTACCCTCTTCTCGTTACCCGTTTGGGGTCCAAACATCCATTCTACGTCATAAAACAAGCATATTGTCCGCATTTCATATTTCTGACTGCAGTTAGCAGTTTGGGCTGGGCGTTGACGCTTTTAAAACGCAACTTTTTTTACTCTTCATTTCTATTTTATTTCGGCGTCGAAAGAATCACCCCTTAAATTTCCTGGCATATACAAATGGATTCTATTAATCAATTCGATTAATCAATTTCTCGATTTTTGTCGATATAAGAATCTACAGAGAATTAGACGATCGAAAGCAATAACCACGAACAAAAAATTGATATGAAATTTGCAAGTTTTATTTAAATTGTTAAATTGACCCGTAAAGTTAGCATTAAGAACAGCTTTATTTCTTTCTTCTTCTTCAGAATCGTTTCGAGATCGCTCGCAACGTTGTGTTTTCGCCTTTCGTTCTCGACTTTTTATCCACTCAATTAACTAGACGTTTCACAGTGACTCTCTGCCTTGCGAACGTTGCGCTTCCTCGGTTCCTCTTTCGAGATTAGGTGAACACGGGCGAAGTTTTTGTGACCTACTCCTAGCCTTGCCAGTATCGATCGATGCTTCCTCCTACTACTCTCTCAATCTCCACAGCTTTTTTCCCCCAAAAAATATCATCTCGCACGTTTATCACTGTTGTTGTAAATTTTGTATCGTTACTATTGAGTTACGTGTAATTTTGCGTGCTACGCTAGATTAGCCGCGTAGTAGTGACACATATATATGAGTACGAGTGTGTTGGAGTACGTGCGTTCACAGCGTCTCGTAAAACAGATGAATGCAACTGTTCCGTTGGTAATGCGGTAAAGAAGATGGCGAGACAAAGAGAGTGCTGAGACGCGTGCAAATGTATATCCACGAATATCTTGTAAATCACGTATTAAATAAATCTGAAACTATTTTCACATCAATTCTAAGTGTGATCTAATTGTTCTTGTACATTTATTTCGGCGATTGAGATGAATAATTCTCAACTAATTCTTACACGGTGAGTTCCACGGTGATAGAATTTTACTTTCAACGATCCAGGTGCCTGTGACTATTGCTCGTCAAATCGACTGCAACGTAATAGCGTTTTCGGTTACCGCGCCTCTGTAGCTTCTCATTTCTTATCGCTGTATAGCATTACCACTGAGATCTCCGCGTTGTTCTTTGTTTCCGACAGAGTTTACAACATTCGATCGCGTTAGATCGATCCTTGCCACGTGTACAAGCAATTCGTCATTAGCCGATTCGTCTAACGCGAAATACACGAAACGCGTAGAGTATCTAAATGTCTTATTTTCTTCTCGTCGTACAGCTAAGCTTCGAGAATACGAAACGCGCGATACAGCAAAATTAGGAAAAACAATCGACGAGATTTATAGGAGAAATACCTTCGATAATATTAGGTTGGCAACTATGTGTTTGCGGATTTTGTCAATGCCATCTAATGACAAAATCCGCAATCAGTCTAAGAGCCTAAGGAGAAAATAATGGCCGGGCAGAACGAAAACTGGGCAGCAACGAATTCGTCTTTTTAACGAAATTCGTCAACGTGCGACGTTACAGCGAGCGCAATTAGAAGGCGGGCGGTTGTTTCTTTCCAAGCCACTTATTTCGCTGGCAGTCGGCAAACGTGACGAGAGAACACACAGCGTTGAATAAAATGCACGTATCAAGGGGGTGTGCAGTGGAAGCAATGGCGAATAATTCGAGGGGACAGAATCGCAGACGGATGGGGTCGAAAAAGGAGCAGCCAAAAATCAATAGTACCGTGCCATTCCTGCGACTTGTCCGCGCGTTTCCTGCCATTCCGATGACGAAACAGCCCGGCGGTTCAGTTCCATTTCGAACAATCGTTACGCCGGAACGAAATTAGAATGCGATACGAACCGGTAAATGCGGAAAATGGAACGTTTATATTCGACCCGTGATCCCTTCGCTATTCGCATTCTCTCAAAAACTCGTCCCCACTGCGATTCCTTCGTTTCGCAGTTTAGACCGAGTTTATCATTTTTGTTGATTTGCACGGCGGAAGGTTTTCAAGAAAAAAAAAACGGGTGATAAATGTTTCGATAAAAACGGACGCTTTTTTTCCGGCGGTTGAAAACCCAGAGCCAAAAACGATCGAGGGTGTGGACAAGAGAATTAGCGTGTTAAAAATAAATCGGTGTGATAAATAAGACGAGTATGTAAATAATTTTTTATTTCTCGCGTGGAAACAGTTTCGCTGGGATGTGTTGTTGGTTATTTTTTGGCTGGCTGCAGGGAACATTCGATTTTTAGCGAAACAGGTGGTTCCGTTAGCGATGTTTCCATAAACGTTTAAATTGAAAGAAACGATAAATTCATAGTGAAATAAATGAGATTCTCGTCATTGAGATCTTTTACTATTTTAAATCTGCGATCGCTTGCGTTTACCTCAGTCGTCTGGCTACCGTTGTTTCATTCGCTGTTTTAGCGTGAATTCATTATTTTTTTGCCGATTTAAACGTCGATACACGATGATTCTTAAGAAAATGTCTGGACAAATGTTGCGACGAAGATCATCCAAAAACTATGGTAAAAATAACCAAAAGTTTGAACAAGGGAATTATCACGCAAAGGATAAGAAACAAGTGGATACAATAAATCAAACGAATTGTTGTTTGATTAAAACAATTTTGTACTCTTCGTGCAGCGTGCAACTGTTTTATCGAGATTTTTGTTTATTTTTATGGTATCTTTTGGACGGTCCAACAAAGTTTTGGTTCTTAGCGAGCCACTTTTATTAGCAATTTTCTGAAGAATCTCTGTGTAAACTTTGTATAAATCTTTCAACGAGAAGGTAAAATAAATTCACACTGGAATACCAATGAAAACCTCCAACGTATAATTCTTCTATTATTTCAGCACTGGCACGGTTCTCCGATCTTGATATCCCCATCTTTTTTCAACGACCAAGAAGACACGTAAATAATATTGACAATGGCTTTATCGCTAAACTGCGGATTTTCACGCACGTGTATTACGTATTTATAGAAAATTTGAAGGTGCAACGTTCCACGAAATGCGCACACGATATCCAATAAAGTACACTGCTTTCTACACTGCTCGGTAGGTAAAACAGTTTTTCGTCGAGATTTTACCTTCTTGGTTACGCTCTCAAAGGTATTATATACACGTTGTCGCAATGATTATCACAAGATCGAAACCCAAAATTCACGTGCGTCAGGAAGAAGAACTGTTTCTTTCTTGTTTCTTCCGTTTTAAAGTTAAACATTTCGATGACATAAAACTATTGGAAAAAGGCAGCGACGTAAAGCGTCTGTTATTAATTTCAATTATTCCTTTAGTAATTCCAAGCACCTAGAACCACGACATTCTATTTTTACTGTTTCCACAGGTGAACTGCAACGAGGCACAAAGACAGTTCGATTGTCTGAGAGTTTTCATTCGCGTCGAGGGAGTTGCAAAACTCGTGGAACGCGGCTGAATGAGCCCACGCGCATTCCCTGACTGTGTCGTACGCGGTCCAAGATATTGACATTGGCCCTTTTCCACCAGATCTGATCGTTTTATTATGCAGCCAGCGGAACTCGGTTTCGAGGATTGGCACAGTTTCAAGTGCACCAAGCTACTCAGACGTTTCACGACCCAGTGCTAGCCTCCGTCGCTTTATACACATCCTAAAACATTTATATCGCGGTCGATATTTCACGGTGAATTGGAAGAAACGATCTCGAATAACGTTATATGCAAGCGGACGAAAAATCGAGTGGCCATTCGTTTCAGAAAACAGTTGATATTAGATCGTCGAGATCACGCGAGTATTCGATAGAAATAATGAAATTATCTTCACTTTGGATCGTATTTGAATAATTCGAGCGTTCGATAAAAATAATGGAGAAATTTTTCACGCACGTCCGCGACGAGAAACATCGTCTTACGATGTGTTTCTAAGAAGAAAATATTTCTGTCGGACATTTGCCGCTATACATCGATACACGTTCGAGTTCCTCGTTAAAAAATCGAACTTCAGAAAAGATTCTTCCCGACGTTACACGTGACTCTTGAAACAATAGAACTGTGTACCGAGAAGATTTTCATTGGACAATGAACGAGGCAGATACTCGACTAATTCCATTTAACCGAAGCATCCTGTACACTCTAGAGAAATTTGCATACACGCGACCTATAATCTATAATCCATAAGCTAACGTGAATTAAATTACCAATATACAGGGTGTTCGCGTTCAGAAGCGATGAAAAACGTTACGCGATACTCTCGTATTTGCGTCTCGCTCGTCCTTAAACCTGAGAAATTCCACGAAATTAAAGTTACGATATCTTGGAGTCTTTCACGCTCCGCTGCCTTCGTTCGAGCGGACACAAAGAGATTGCCGTATGGCGATCGTATGGCAGAAAATTACAAGCTGCAAATTTTTCGAGAATATCTGTTTTCTTGCAGCTTCGCCCCCGAAACGTAAATAGAAAAACCAAAAAAAAAAAAAAAAGTGAAAAATACGCCAAGCGCAGAGAATGAAACTGCTCGGTTTTCGAACCCAAACGTCACCCTGATATGGCAACTAAGTGATTGCGGTCTTTATCATTAGGTGGTAATGACAAAATCCGCAATCACTTAGTTGCCAACCCAATATAAAGAGAACGCGAAACAAGGCAGTCAGATGCTAATTTCTGGGTTGAGGCGCTGGAGCGTAGCAGAGGCAAATACATTTTGGGTGGCGGAGAAACAGAGTAGGTGTATTTTTGTATGCGAAAAGGAATCGGAAACATTGAAACGCTTGATAGAGGACTTGATAGAGGAAAATTGTACGAGATCGAGACGGAAAAAAGATAGAATGATAGAATGGTTGAGGAAATTAGAAAGAAACGAGTGTATATAAGAAAATATAGGGAAAAAAGAAGAGCAAATGTGGGAACGTCAAAAAGAGAATGTGCGACAAAAATGTGAGATTAAATTTAGGTAATTAACCGAGAGTAAATGGAGTATAACTAAGAGTAAGTTTAAGTATTGGATTGTCCGAAAAGTTTCTTTCGTTTCTGTCCCAGTAGGACAAAATGGATCACGCGTAATTCGATAAAATAATATAAAACAGAAAATGTTGTGCGTCCATTATTTGCTTATAAAACGAAGGAAATTTTTGGGACAACCTAATATTATATTAACAATAATCTAATATGTATCGAGGTTGAAAGAGCGTGCGAATAAGAAATCTATGTGAATCTCATTTTGTAACCAGACGGCAAAAATAAATAAATAAATAAATAAATATATACAGGGTGGTTGGTAACTGGTGGTACAAGCGGAAAGGGTGTGATTCTACGCGAAAAAAGAAGTCGAAAATATAGAACAAAAATTTTTCGTTCGAGGCTTTGTTTTCGAGAAAATCGACTTTGAATTTTCGCTCGGTACGCGTGCACTTTATCGCGTCTCGTTATAACGGTTCTCACTGTAGAAAAACGAAAAAAAAAATTTTTTTTATTCTATATTTTCGACCTCTTTTTTCGCGTAGAATCACCCCCTTTCCGCTTGTACCACCACTTACCAACCACCCTGTATATATAATTATTGTTATTATATATGACATCAAAAAACGACGAAAACACACCTTTCTCTCGAGTCACCCGTTACGCACACGTCTTAGAAGACCAGCTCGCATAAAATGAAGCTGACGTGTAGGTGTTTATCGATGCCCACGCGAGCGTTTATCAATCGTCTGGTATCCTGATATTTCACCTTCAACTATTATTCCTCATCGCCATTCAAACGATCATGCCTCATCATCGTCGTTATCTTCATCGATCACAAGCTCACGTGTACAGCGGCTCACGAAATTACACAGACACCGGCAAAAAACTTTTTCATCAATACGTTACACGCGTTACATAAAACATCTCGATATTTCGTTAACACTGTGACAAGATCTCCGTGTTCTGATTATAACAACGTACCGTGAAACATGAAATTAATCCGAGAATTTACGTACAAGTTATCGCTGCTGTTTATCGCTGGCATACGTACTACGTTTCGCAGAAATTGCTGAGTTAGTAAATTAGTCAATTGTTCGTTATAGCAGTAAACTGAGATACGATAAATCTACGAAACGTTGCAAAGAATCGGTTTCTGTACGATGAACAAGGTGCAGAAAAACGTATACTTAGTTTCACGATCAATTTAGAAGGCAGTTTTGGCTACGGGCGATCGATTATTGAATTTTTCAGCTGTTTATTATTAGACCACGGATTTGTACGCGTTTATGGGAAATTTAAAGGTACAAGCACTGTGCGTGAAAGTATACAGAATATCAAAAATAGCGTGTTCGTTGCAACGTTTGCTCGATGACACGGATTTGCGTCTAAATTTCATTTCCGTAGGTACAGTGGCGGATAAGACGAAATTTAAAATTCATATTTACCTCCAACGATTTAATTAATTAATTAATTAATTAATTAATCTAATAGCTATAGGCAATTCTAATTTAAAAATTAATATCGACACTGGAGCATGGAACGTTTTTATATCTAGCCATAATTTAATTATCCTTGTCAAAGTGTAACTCGTTGCTGGAAAATCGTGGTGTCTCGGTAATCTAATTGTTCCTGTCAACTACCCGCTAAACCTCCTGAAATTACAGCGTTTCGATGATTATAATTTTATTACGGGCTCGTTTCCGAAAATTACAACGTTGCGATAGTTTAATTGGCCGCGTCAATTATGACACGTTTTCTAAAATTACAGCCTTCCAACGATATAATTGTTCTCGCCAGCTACATCTCTACATTCTTCTGTAATTGCAACGTCTCGATAATTATTTAACCGTTCTTGTCAATTACAACTCGTCGTCTAAGATTACAGCGTTTCGGTAATTTAATTCTCGTCCGCCACAACTAGCTCTTCCACGATTGCAACGTTTCAGCAATCTCATTATCCCTGTCAATTGTGGCTCGTCTTCATAAAATTCTACTCTCTTTCCGTCTCGTTATCCTTTCAACTTTCTTCTGTGTCTTCCACTGTACCTTCGTGAAACTACGAGAAACCTATGGAAACCAACGATGCCAATATTTGTTACCTAACTCGACCTGATACTGTCTGTGTATCGAAAGATTCGCGATACGCGCACACGCACAAAGATCCACGCGAATACCACGCGTGAGTTGAATGAAAAGCCACGCGAAAGGTGTGTTCGATTGTATCCGAGGAACGACCTTGAGCAACGATACTACGCGGAGGAGCATTCCTTTTTAACTAAGGGCAACGTGTAGCCTGTCCGTGATCGCACGTGCGACCGCTATCGATTACGCGAGAGGCCGCCCCGAGAGCTTCGGGGGTTGGGCCGGGGGTGAGTTTTATTGGTAGCCCTCGTCAACCCTCTTTTCTCGGACTTGCCACCACGAAAATAGCACGGTGCACGCCATGAAAATAGTAACATGGGAAAATACCGATTCCAGCGTCGTCAGTGACGAAGCAACCCTTCGGCTTCGTTTCCCTTTCAACCCTTTGCCGTGTGGCGAAAGCATGGAAGAAATATGAAATTTATGGATTGTATGTGAAATTGGAAAACTTTTCTTCTTTCTATGCCGTGTTTTCTTTTTCTTTTGCGGCAGGAATTTGGTTCGCTTTGGTTCGGTTAGATCGAAGTTTAGAATTCACATTTGTTTATAACGGCTACGCTACGTTAATCGTAACTTAGGTATACCGAATATTTTTTAATTCTATTGATGACAGTCATCTGGCAGTATGATTTATTTATTTTTGTCAATTATAACTCATTCTAGGAAATTGTAGCGCGTCAATAATTTAAAAGTGCTCTTGTCAATTACAATTTATTTTTTATTACATTTCAGTGCATTTTGTTATATCGTCGACTGATTATTCTTTGAGCTTCCTTTTGTCTTTCATTGTACATCTGGTGATCTACGAAAAACGTGTATGTAATTTTTGTGTCTCCAGAATCACTTTCCTTCTTCTAATTTTATTTTTCTTACTGTTTTATGGAAGATTTCCTTGCGGGAGTGTTCAGGAGCTGCGAATGTTCATTTACAAATTTTTTCTTTCAATTTGAATATTCACCTCAATTTCCGTGATCTCTTGATACGTTCTCGATGTCATCAGCCTGAGTGGTATCGCGAAGGCTTTATGCTTGAGTATCTTGTTGACAAAAATAGTTTACGGGAAAGCGCATAATCTGCCGGATGTTTACATTTAATAGAGTGTGAGTAATCCAGATTATTTTTTTTTCTTTTTACGTAACTCAGGTAACCCAGATCTAATCCAATCGCATTTTTGATTAACTTAAAATTAGATCTGGATTAGGTCAGATTAGATCTGAGTTGTCAGGCGATTGCCTGCTCGTACCCCCACTACCGCTCTACCCCACTACGCTGCTTCTGTCACGTGGCATGAATTTCGTTTTACGTCTCTCCGCGTCGCGTCCACAGCGGCAACGTTATTTGCCCCCCTCCACCTCCATTTGTCTACAGCGTAGACGCGATGAGGATAGCAGAGTGGTAGTGGGGGTAATGCGACGTCGCGGATTCTCTACACCTGGCAGCGCTAGCTTCAATTTTTCTGGGGGCAGAAGGTGCAGGAGAATCGTCGCGCCCACGCTTTCACTTATCGATACCACCGTATCAAAATGAAAAATAATATTACTACTTTTTGTAGTAATTTTAAAGTAAAGGATAACCCTTTTTGTGAATATTTATCTTTCTTTCTTTCTTTATTTTGCTTTTCGTCTGTGTTGGATTGGTTTTCGTTGGTGCGGAAGAATGTTAAGAATTGAAAGAGTTGCGAACGTTTCTTTGGCTGTCTGGTCTTTTAAACTGCAGTTTAACTTCAGGGTTTCTATACCTTTCGAGCTTCAGATTTTCTGCCACCTTCGTAGAATCGTCCAATTATTTAGTTTTTCCATTCGACATTGTAATTTCTAGCTCTTTTACGCTTTTTCCTGTACTTCTGTATTTTATTCTTTATTCCTCGGTTTCTGATCGCGATATTTAGGAAATTCTCGTACCAAAAAAACGCGAGAGAATGTCAAATTTCTGAGGAACAGCTTTCTACACTTTGTCATGGAGAAGATCGGGCGATCGTGACCACGCAGTTCGACAAAAGACGATGACCATCCTCCGCCTGCCTCTCGACCTTCCAAATTTCGATACTCCGACACTGCTGCGACTAAAATAAATCGAAACATCGCGAAAGATCGTTGTGCCGCAACGTCGAACAAGTTCATAAGAATCGATTAAACGAACCCACGTAAATGTCCAAGGATTTCTCGGTTCCTTAACCTATCACATATATCTTACAACCTACGCGTGGTAAATAGAAGCAGCGTGGCATTAAATGACTTTACTTAAATCGCAATTAACATCTCATTAGAACGAGCTTCGTATTATACGATGAGACGAATAGTTTCGTAATCAAGTTCATTCCACGTATCGAGATTGTACGTACGCACATTCCTGCACACAGAAACGATAAATTTAAAGAAATATCTATACACTTTCGATGTTTCGCACTTCGATATGACGAAATTGTCACATTTCCCGTGTGCCGTATTCTACGACAGATCTGACAAAGGATAAAAATCGCCGCGAGTTTTCCTAATTTTCTAACGAATTTACGCCGACTAAAAAAAAGTATCTGTACGCTAGCTGTTGCATTTACGTGTTAGTTAATTCGATCCAACTATAATGGATAACGCGGAAAATGCATTTGAGTGCATAATTGAAGACGTTTTGCAGGTAAGTGCTGCAAACGTGAAAATGAAAAAAATCTTCTTTTATTTATCGTGCGATGTGCTACGTGCCAGTTGCAATACCGTGGCACGGAATTTAAGAACAAT
Organism: Bombus cullumanus; assembly: GCA_014737535.1. Taxonomy (NCBI): domain Eukaryota; kingdom Metazoa; phylum Arthropoda; class Insecta; order Hymenoptera; family Apidae; genus Bombus; species Bombus cullumanus. The sequence continues at coordinate 3,272,852 of JACXIX010000064.1, read as the reverse complement.
TTCCATTTGTAATTACCGATAATGTTCAAAGGTGATATATCACCGATACGTCCAACGTGATCTTCGTACCGAACGACGTAAGCGCCATTAGGCGATAGACGTGCTCGAATAGATGGACGCTAACTGTCACTAATTTTATAATTTCATAATTATAAAATTATAATTTGGATTGGTTTCATTTGCGCGAAAAAATGTTAAGAATCGAAAGAGTTGCGAACGTTTCTTTGGCTATCTGGTCTTTTAAACTGCAGTGTTAACTTTAGGGTTTCTATACCTTTCGAGCTTCAGATTTTCTACGACCTTTGTAATTTTATAACAATTCTTAATTGAAACGTTGTAAAATATACTTTCGTAACAAAGATAAGAGGAACATCTTGAAAAAATATATCCTTCGCTTTTATACAAGTTATTTAGGGACAAACAGGGTTGGTCTTGTAACTTACAGCGCTCGCAAATTTAAATGTACGGCGCATTCGGCTTTCTCTGTGACTATGGGGCGACACGTACAGACCTTATTTTCTACAAATACGTTCCTTTCCCTGACGAATTTCGATTATAGTAATGCGAAAAAATAGAAGACACCGTGATGCATTTGGAATATTCTACGCTTAATGAAAGTACAATAATATAAAAAAAATATATATATATATAAAAAGGTATAATACATACATACGAATGAAAATTCAAAATAAAATTTCGAAAGTAATTTTCAAACAGAAAAGTTCTTTCCGTCTACCAAGAGAACTTAATGTTCGTCACGTACAGCGTTACACGCGAGACGTCCCCACTCATTTACAGAGCTGCATTTGGAACATGGAAAATTTGCATATGGAATTTTTATATAGAAAATCAGTACAGAATTATGAGAAAACGTGACACTTTTGACCAGTTTTTCTACTTTTTCGTTCCCTTGCAGGCCGATACGCCATGACACCGTTGTTTCTGCTTTTCTCTTTAAACATCGCGCGTCACCGCTCATCAGATGGTACAAAAAAAAAAAAGAAAAAAAGAAAAAGATAGTCGTGGAGCATCGTTCACGTTCGAAGCAGCCACCACTGCCATTTCTACCATACGTCCCCGTTTATTTTTTCCGTCGATTGTACTTGCGCGCGGCAGTGTACACATGGAAAAACAATTTTCCGAATTCGAGGGGCACATCGACCGACAGGTGCGCGACATTCTAGTTAAATCGAGTTAGAGAAACGTGGAAGGAAAAGTTATTTGGCCGAAGAGGCGGACGTGTTCGTTCGAGCGAAATGGTGGGTGATGTGGGCCAACCCACGTAAAGTCGCCTTGTTCGGTCATTCCGTGGCCGCAAGGCTGCGCCACGCCACACGCGTGTTCTCTAAACACGCGTGTGGTAGCCGACCATGTAAAAACAGGCTCCACTGTTGCCCGTTATTTCTGCCGCCTTGTAAAACCAGCGCGGCAAGAACTCTGTCGACCAACTGTGGCTTTTCTATCTTTTATTGTTGTTATTATGTCAGATGATGGTACGAGGATTATGGTTCGCGAGTCTGAAGCTGTTGGATACGGATTCAGCGTGTGAAAAAGACAATAGAAGAGACGGTTCTTCATCTATAGGTGGCAAATCGTTGATACACACATACACACACACGGTGTTGCGTTGGCCAAAGCATTGCAAGTGGATTGGACACTTTTTGATGTGACGTTGTGTATAATATACAGGGTGTCAGCGAATTTTTAAGTTCCGTAAATAATAGCTGATACTATTTGGTGCTATATACGGCGAGGAACGTAACTTTCGCCACGTGGGTTTGAGGATAGAAGAAGTTTTTAAAAGTTGGATCAAACGAATTGAATTTTGCTATTTTTTTTGGAAGTTAGAAGTATTTAGTTTAGCAGACGACGTATTGGAAACAACGTTGGGAAAATTGCAGTTGGTCGGAGCGGCGGGGAAATATCGACAAAGTTTACTTTTTGCGACTTTTTTATGTGGATTTGTAACGAAAATTTAACAAGTACACTTTGTAGATTTGTTCGATGAAATTTTCGATGAAAATCGAGTTTATTCTGGGAATAAATTCAATTATATGCAATAACAGTTAATCTGCTACAAATTTGACCTGGAAAATCGGGAATCGATTTTCTAAGTAGTAAATTACCGTTCTTCTCTCGTGATCTAATCTACCCAGTAAAACAGCTGCCGGTAAATTAAAGCAAAAGTAAAAGTGTCGATTGAATTTACGTATATATATAGAACAATAGGACAAAGACAGCAAAGACAACAGATACAACAGATACAACAGGTACAACAGATACAAAAAACACAACAAATACAACAGATACAAAAAATACAACAAATATAACGAATACAACCAATACAACAGATACAACAAACACAACAAATACAAAAAACACTACAAATACAACAAATTCAACAAACAAAACAAATATAACGAATACAACAAATACAACAGATACAACAAACACAACAAATATAACGAATACAACAAATACAACAGATACAACAAACACAACAAATACAACAAATTCAACAAACAAAGCATACATGATTAAATAAAATAGTACGAAGCAAGAAATGTCGTGCATCTATCGTTTGCTCGTAAAACGAAAGAAACTTTTGGCACGACCTAATGGAACAAAATTTGTTCATACGACGCCAAATATGCTTGAACTTGGCTAGTTACAGGCTAGCTATGAGTAACGTGATATAACGAGTAACGTTGAGTCCAAATCGTCGTTTTCTCCCATTTTAACGATCAATAAATTTGTTTATACACACGACTAATTGGAAAATTATACGACAACTATGTATAATTATATAACGTGCAATACGTATTCCAAGCTATTGATATTTCGACTGTGAATTTTAAGAAGGCAGGGAAAAAGGAAAGAAAATCCAGCGACGTGATAACTTTTCAACGACAGAGACTGAATATCGATGAGGTAACGCGATGGACAGTTCACAGCTATGCCTATGGTTCCTATAGCAACCTTTTCAACCCTGTCTGCAAGGCCTTTCAATTTTTCATCGCCGTATAGAAAAAGTATCGATCAATTACCTTCTACCTAGCTTCCATCCACGAACCCAGAGACTAACCAACCAAGCAACTAATTTACACCCCCCATTTCACTTACCTATCATCGATGAAATTTCAAATCGCCAACTCCTTTCCACGAAGTTGGAAAATATTCTGCGTTTCGACAGGCGACTATTAAAAATATTCGCCTGGCAACTAAGTGGTTGCGGGTTTTGTCATTAGGCGGTATTGACAAAATCCGCAATCACTTAGTTGCCAACCTAATAATAATATCCACTTAATTGTAGAAGCAAAATAATTTTTACTAATTTCCATTCCCGTTTCGTAGCGACAAATGAGATATTCCTTATTACCTCCATCAAATAATAATAATTTAACTGCACCCTGGCGATGTTGTTCAACGTTTATGTTCCCGCACGTTGCTGTTACGTGCGAGATCGTTGTTACGTGACCGAACTTGCATTAAACGCTGTTACGCAGTTGTACACTATGGCATTACACGTAACATTACATTTTCTACAAAATGTTGCTATTGAAATATTAAAGTAGAAAATCCGTGGCCGAAAACATTTGCACGCTACCGTGAACAAAATTCCCATAGAAATCTGACTCGCCTATTAAATATCACGAAGAGTACTTTCGCTATTTTACAAGTTTTTTCCATGTCGCACACGCCGTATATCGTGTCGTACGCGGTTTTGTATCTTCGAATTTCTCACGATAACGTAGAAATCTACGGTCTAATTATTGGGCCGGCAACTAAGTGATTGCGGATTTTGTCATTAGGTTATATTGACAAAATCCGCAATCACTTAGTTGCCAAGCCAATATATCGGAATGTACCGAATGTAGATATAACAGAGCCGAGGTATTTAATACGCGTTTCAACACGGACATTCCGCTTTCGAACGTGTGGCAGCGGTGTTTAACGCAAATTGGGCCGCGCCCGTTTATTATTCGCAGAAAAAGCGCGGACAATGGCCGATCGATAGGGCTGCTCGGAGACAGGATGCAGGAAATGAAGCAAACAATCATCGAGAACAATCACGGTATTCCACAGTGTCCCGTGGAAGAAAGACACCGATGAAAATACCTTCGACAATGGGATAAAGAAAGAACAGAAGGAAAACAAAGGTCAAAAGGAAAATATCTTTAGTGATTAATTTAATATCTCCCATATGCGTCTCATTCTCGTAGAATCAAATTGTAATCAGGTTGTACGAAATTTAAATCTACTTGCATCTAATCCATTTAACACGTACTTTCGCGCGCTGATTTTTATAAATATCGAACTACCCGAAGAATAAACAATTTGCCGAGATTTACTTAAAAATGAATTTTAAATCGCAACAATAGAAATTCCCAGAAATCTTCGCTCCAGATTACTGCACTTTCCGATTTACGAAGTTTCCTACTGTTCCGACCTGATATTTCCAAATAAACAACAATGGACGTTGGCGAACTGTTTTATGTCAACTAATTAATTATAGCTTATACATTATGCGTCGTCTAAACGTACGGTGTTTGTTATATAAATCTATATCAATAAATAAATAAATAAATAAATAAACGTGTGTGCTTATCGCGTCCGATATTAACACGACCACATCTATTTCGTTGGCAACTAAGTGATTGCGGATATTGTCAATACCGCCTAATGACAAAATCCGCAAGCACTTAGTTGCCAATTCAGTAATTCGACTATGTCGAACACTATAATGTATATTCAATAAAAAATAGCTTTTTGCGTCCATGGAATTTTTAAAATAAAAAACACTAAACACGCGTGCAACGAAGAAGCAGACAAACAAATATTTCTACCGACCACGTCTAGTTTTTCGGAATTTCGCAAATGAAACATAATACGCTCGTAAAGATAACCGGTCAACCGATACGATCTCTTCGAAACGCGTGTACCCAAACTGTGCGGCAAAAAGTAAGCGACGACGAGTATACTCGTCAGACTGGGAGCGCGCGTGGCTGCTATAATACAGAATCAAGTTGCAACGAAATAACGGTCTTTGAAGCTCGCCAATTCGGACCTCGAGGGAAGTAGCGAGAGATCTTCTCGACTTACAGATGTCTCGATCCATCGACATTATCACAAGCAGGAGAGGTTCGACGAACGAAAGCTTCGGAAGCTACAGAAGCTTCGTACCAAAGTTCAATTACATTCAGCTTGTCAGAAAGCGTCGAGAAACCAGCCAACTGGTTAGGAAGAATTTATCTGGCAAACTTGGACTATCAAATGACGAGGTAAAACCCGTCTCAAGATTCGCCCAGTCAACATCATAATGAGCTTTTGTTCGACTAACAAATAATACTCGTAATGGTAACGTTCCACGTTGGTCTCGTGTTCTTTCGATTTCCGCTAGTGGAAACACAGCAAGATCCTTTTACTCGGTGTAACCACGGCCCACGGCCGGATTAAATGGCAACTCGTGTAATCACACGACTAAACCAGTTCCCCGTGGCGTAGCCTCGTTGTTCGACGCTGTGAGCTGGATAGCGGGCTAATGCGTGCGTTATCAGGATCAGAGGATCGTGCGGAACGAAATTTCATTTGCAACGGTGGGTTGCTGCGTTTCAGCGTAGCACGGTCTACCGATGTTAAATCGTCTGACGACCATTGTCGACGCGATGAATTCCTAGCATTGCTGACAAGATTGAGATCGCGTGCATCGTAGATGACACATTAGAGTGTTAGAGATATAATTAGAGACATACGTAATTAGGTCATTTCCATAAGCAACGTCTTGTTTATATAGAGACCGGTTCATCGTCATCGATCAGCGCAATTATCTCGTAAACTCTACGCTATTCGAAAAAGTATCGGGTTGGCAACTAAGTGATTACTGATTTTGTCAATACCAATTAATAACAAAACCCGCAATCACCCAATAAAATTCGTATTTTGCCAAATGGATGATAAATTGGTTCCTGAACAGCTATTCCCCTCGTCCAGCAAATACTCGACGAGTATACTCGACGTATTACGAATCTTTACGTATCTTCGTACGTCTTTATGTACTTTAGGCACATTTTAATGGTTTGGCAACTAAGGAATGCGGATTAATCGGTATTGACAAAATCTGCATATCCTCAGTTACCAACCCAATAAAATACGTATTTTCATGAACTTTGCCAAATGGATGATAAATTGGTTCCTGAACAGATACTCCTCCCGTCCAGCAAATACTCAACGTATTACGAATCTTATGTATTTTATATACATTTTATATCTTTACGCATCGCGTGCACGTTTTGTGCATTTTTGCGTCGGTAAATCTCCTAATACGCAAATGCACGAATATCCGCAGTCCAGTCGCAAATTTCAGACTGCCGCGATGTTATCGACGTACATAGGACATACATCGCGCTTTAACAATAATCTGCACTTTTCACTCTGTTGGAAAAATATGCAGAGCCCGTAAAGCAGTATTAACGAAGACACAATACGAAACGAATGGTAGAGCGGAAATGGCGAGTTGGAAGGATGCAAAGGGAGTTGTTGGTCGATCGATTCGCCGCCTCGGGGAGAGGCGTATAAGCATCGTGAAAGTAGCGGGAAAACGGTGCGTCACGTAAAATGGAAAAGACAACGCGGCGTGGACCGTGAGTTTCTACCGATGGCCGGCATAATAATTTCATAAGCCACGCCAAAGTTTTCCCCTCTGGCGGTAAATACCCGTAATTTCAGCACCGTCAATTGTTTCGCGCATCTACATTTCCCTCGACCCTGATTTTCCGCGCTTCGCTCTAAACGACGTTGTTTTAAAAATAATCACACGGCAAACTTTCAGCCTTCCTTCAGCGTTCGTTCGCGCAACGTTCGTTCGTCTGGAAATTGTTTCGTCCAACTTTTTCTTTTTTTTTTTATTGGTCATGTTTTATCCTTCCTTTTGATATCATTTTTATGGGCGTATTGATTTTCTTTCCTCCTTTCTTTCTTCCTTTTCCTCTCTTTTCCTCCCTTCGTTCGTTAACGAGAATTTAATGGAAGTTTCGGATTATGGAAACGGTCGAGTCCTTGCGTTTCGATGGATTAGATCTGCCGCGTCGGAATATTCTCGCACTGACTCGGATCATTCGGCAAAGTTTCTACGACCCTTTTCCTTAGATATAACTTTCATATACGATTTAATACTATTTTTAATGCGGTTATTTCCACGTTATCGCGACATTCCAGGCTTTGAGAATTATTTCAAGTAGAAAAAGCGCCAACGGTATTAACACTTTACCGGCAGCTCAGGCGCAGATTCTCCCTGGCGCCGGCTCTGTTTCGGTTTAGAACGGTAAGTTTTTCAGATTGGTATAAAACTGTGGCAGCTTACGAAGCAACGCAACTGAGCAAGGCACCTTAGGACTAAATAACAAATTACTGCTTAACCCCCTTGGCCTACACGAGTTACGCCGATCGCGCGAGCCATGGTAGGCAGGAAGTTCGGTCGCGCACCGTGCCATTCATCTGTTCAGCCGTGTGCCCGAACTGGCGCAAAATGTATACTTCTTATGACATGTACACTTAGGGGCTGCAAAAGGAATTGTGAAACAATAAACAACGTTTGAGGACAAATAGTGTTTTCAAAACGTCTAGGGCGTAATCATGATCAATTGACGAATTAACAAAAACAATTTATTATTTCAAAATAGATAATGAATCACTAGCAATTTGTAAATTACCACGAGTCAGACACGTGGGTTCCGTTTATGGCACAAATTCTTTGCCACGAATCAGACTCGTAGGTTCCGTTTACGGCACAGATTCCCTACCACGAGTCTGACACGTGGTTTTCGCTTATGGCACAAATCCCTTACAACGAGTCTCCCTCGTAGTCATAGACTAAGGGGTTAAATAACGAGAAAGATCGTCGGCGACAAAAAGCTGATTAATAGGCTATCGGCCGATAAGCGTCGACGACAAAAAAGCCGATTAATAGGCTACCGGTCGGTAAGCGTCGGTGACAAAAACCGATTGATCGGCTATCGGTCGGCAAAGTGTCAGTTAGATTACTTTCGACTCTGCGAGTCGCCGAATCTGCAAATTCAATTATTAAACTAATTACTGGTAAGTAATATTAAATTCTACTGAACGAACGAGTCACTCGGATCTTGTCTGGGTGTGTCGCATCTCGTATAAAAATTGAATAAAGCGGGAGAGGGAGAGGGGGAGAGAGAGAGAGAGAGAGAGAAAGAGGGAGCGCTGACAGAATGGCAAGTGATGCAGCAAATTCAGTAAGTGGTAATCCAAGTATATCGGCCTACCATAAAGAGGCCCTAAAGTCACTCGAAAAAGCTCTTGAGCGTCATTGAAATTATTCGTGCAAGTTTGTTGGCGTTCTGCGTTATACAAGGTGTCCTCATTTTAAATGGTCAAACGTTATACGCAAACATAGGTATAGAAACGCTTTGTAAAAAGAATTGTGACAAAAATATAGACGAACGTTGTTATCGTGGCTGATGTATCGATACGTAAAATTCTCAAGTATCATTCAAAGTAATTCACAGAAATTCATTTACGTTATACGGGTTATCTCGATTTTAAACGATCGAACTCGAATTCTCGAGTATCATTCAAGCAATTCATCGAAATTCATTTACTTTGTACGGGTTATCTCAATGTTAAACGATCGAACTTTATTCCATGAAGTTTATTCTACGAAAAAAAATTAAAAAAAAAAGATGTTACACGCAAACATCGGTTGATAAAGATGCAAACGCTTTGTAAAAAAGTTACGACAAAAACATACGTTACGATGGAAGATATATCGATATCGTCGACACACTGTTTGACCCGCAAGATCGTCACATCGTACACTTTCCTCCGCGTGGAACGAAAAACGCGATAGCGCGTCGCACGATCGAGAAATTCAGAACAAGAAACGGCAAAAAAGATTCACGTTGCGTTCGGTGATTTTGTGAGGAGAACGAGCACAAAATTCCAAGAAACTCGATCTTTCAACCATACGTTCGAAAGCAGGAGACATTTCGAAATGTGAACATAAAGTCTCAACTCGAATCCACCAATTTTCATACTTTTCGCTAGAATCGCTGCGTTTTATTTTTTCACGTCTACGATACTTCCATCGGCTAAGCACAAACGCAGAGAATTTTCCAACGCCGAAGATTCGTCCAACACGTTCCACGTTGCGAAACTCTTTTCTTTGCGCGAGAAACTCTTCGATAAACAGTGCTTTCTCCGTGTTTATTTTCGAGACGCTCGGAGATGAGCGTTTTTAAAGAAATATTTCCTATAAAACGAATTTAGCATCCGCTGTGCTGGTACAGTGCTGGTGAATTGACGCGAAAGTTTTCACGCCGCTAGGGGCCAAGTATTTTCCGGATAATTTCGACGATTGCAATTTCTCCGTCGATTCCGGCCGCGACATATTTTTCAGCGAGGAAAATATCCGCGTTATCGTTATCACAAACAAATTACTTTTACGACGGTGTTATCGTTTCTTTTCCAGCTTCCAGCAATTTCAAGCTCTTTCGTATTTACTGCAAATATCCGCTATCACGAATCAATACTCTTCTCCGTCTGTTCTTCCGATAAAAAATCGCAATAAAAATATCCCGCAATTTCTCCCTCTGCGCGGCTATCGTTCAACTACGAATACTTATGCAAATTCGTATTTCTAGAGGAACTCGTAAGCAAATACAACTCGAATAAGAATATCACTCTTTATTCGTGCTCGTTCGTCGTCAACGTCTTATTTATTCCTTCCATTTTATTTCCTCGCGTACGCGCGCTATCCTCCGCGAGTGTCTTTCCGTACTTTTCGCATTTTATTTGCGCTCGTTCGCTCGCGCTCTCGTAACAAACGGAAAAAATCCGCGACCTAATGGAGACGCGGTCCAGCGTAGAGAAACACAGCTGTACCACGATAGCAACAAGCGCGTTCTGGATATTAAGATTTTCAGGATCGCGCGCTAACATATGACAAGCATATAGCTGGGAGATCGTCGAAAGGTGCCATTTCGTACCACGGACTTTCTCCATCTTTCACGCAACTCCGAGATACTCCGTGCTTGCGGAACCTCTCGTGTTATTCGGCCAGAAACTTCTCCGTATGATTTTTTACATCGACCGAGGAGTTAGAAATCGGAACGAATTTTTAACGAGCGCGACATCTTATTCAAAATCAAAGAGCATATTCAAAGAGACTTGCAGCGACGTTTTACAGCGCGATACGCTTGAGAACAATTTCCCCGATGGAGAGGTTCCCCAAGGAACATTTATTATATTGTTAAATTCCTTAAAAATAGGAAGCAACTTTACCAGCGACCAATATCGTATCTAATATTAGGTTGGCAACTAAGTGATCGCGGATGTAGCGGCACATGGTTCAAAGGACAATTCCAACCACGTTGTTGTTTCTTCCCGGAGTATCAAGACCGTTAGGCCACAAACAATACAAGAAGAAATAACCTCCGGGAAAAAACAGTGGCGCCGCTACACGCAATCGTCGCAGGAAGTCAAATTCGAATTTTCTGACGTTCCCCCGACCGAAATAAATAGTCGAACGCGACCGCAACACGACAATCAGTATTCTCGAGTCACCGCTTACGAATAATCATAGCGATTTGTATCGAGTGCATTATATTGGCGACGAATTCAACCTTCTAGTGCTAACTTGTATTCAGAGACCTAATTACTCTTTAAATATATTGACTATTCGAACGAACAGACTTGGTTAATTGTGTTCTCAACACCTACTCCACCACACGGATTTTGTCAATAGGTGGTATATCACTTAGTTGCCATATCGACAGCAATTTCGTATTATTCAAGCGTCCACCGTAAAAACAGATTCACATTTTGTCGATAGCATCCGTTGCTTTTTCTCTCGTTTTATTGAACGTTAGTTGACTATGATTTTTATGTCAATTGTATTAATAATTATATGAATAATTGCGTTGATATTTACGTTACGAACGATGGATTAGCCAGCAGAATTTTTTACTCTTCGCGGAGTGAGATTCTAACCGAGGGATAACTAAAATAATAAATACTGGTCTAACAGACTGATAACAAAGTTCGAATCGGCGATTTAATTTCCAATTAAAGGATCGATTAATCAGCGAAGTTAAGACGGTCGATTAATCACGAGCGAATAAGAATGTAATCGATCTTGGCTACGATTTGCGATTGCCCTGCAGGCGAAAAAAGGCCAAAGAAGCATAGAAGGGAGGGGAAAAAGTTGTAAGAAGAGCAGAGTAGAGCTCGTCACAGAGAACCGCCCTTGTACGAGTGAAACTCGTTAGGTATTCTCCATGACGCGTCGTTCGACTTTTCTGCACACCTCGTTAAGCCGGCAATTGGCCAACGACAATCGCGTGTTTGTTCTTTATCCCCTAATTTAGCGTTATCTGGCCGACAGAGGTCGTAATTCAGCGCGAAATCGTCGCTCTCGTTTTGCAAACAGACCATATTTGTGCCGACGAGCGACAAGTGTTTGCAAGTGTCTCCACTTGGAGCGCTGATTTATATTGGCTTGGCAACTAAGTGACTGCGGACTTTGTCAATACCATCGAACGACAAAATCCGCAATCACTTAGTTGCCAACCAATAACATGGAATCAAGTTGTGACGAAATGGCAAAATTTTATTCCTCAATTTTATTACCGACGGAGTTCGTCGTAACGCAAAATGTTGCCGTTTCTTCTTGACGAGTATACTCGCGAGAAACAGCGAACCGGTTCAAAGAAGACACCACGAGTCGGAAGAACGTTTACTTGCGAAAAGTTTGAAAATCGCATAATTTAAAGATAACGACGAATAATGCAGAGTATTCAAAGCCTATCAACGTTTGTTTAATTCGAAATTAATCTACGTTTGTCGAATTCTAAACATCTCGAACAATTCCCTGAAACATTCGTCTCTGTCCAAACTTAAACAGAAATCTAATCTCACAATCTGCTTTTACAGCCAATTAATCTCACGCGATAACGTTTCCTTATCGCAAACACTGCTTGCCCAAAAGTACAATTCTCTGCCAAATCGCTTTAGGATCTCCCTTCGCGTTCTCCACCTCTCGATACCATCTCCAAATCTTCTCCAATCTTGTCCAACGCTCGGTCTCGCTATTAGCCTAATCGAGCTCATTTCGCTGGAACTTTTGCACGTGTAACGTATACGCAATAAGTAACGCATTAATCGTGCAGCAAATGGACCGATCATCAAACCATCGCCATATCCATTTCCTGTACACATAATCCAATATACAGTGCAACAGTGGCAAACAATGACAAACAACATCAATTTAGCGAACAATTAACGCGTTCACTGCCACGAGAATTTTACGTTTATTTTATATGGAAATATATCGCATTACGAGTTCACTGTGCATTTTTTAAGCTGATTCATAATTTTCGGAATGCAATTAAAAATGCAAAATCTTGGTAGAAAATTATTCTACCTGTTACGTATTACAGAAAGCACTATACCTTGAATGTTTCTCGCATACTTTTTCATATTATTCGCAGTTTCTGCAATTTTGCACTTTAAAAGCTTTCCACTTGTAAGTAGATTGCGGATTCTTACGCGAACTCATATTTTGCATAATGCAATTAAAAATGCAAAATCTTGACAGAAGATTGTGTTACATATGACGTGTTGTAAAAAGTAGTATACTTTGAATGTTTCGCATACTTTTTCATATTATGTGCAGTTTCTGCAATTTCGCACTTTAAAAGCTTTCCACTTGTAAGTAGATTGCGAATTCTTACGCGAACTCATATTTTGCATAATGTAATTAAAAATGCAAAATCTTGACAGAAGATTGTTTTACATATAACGTGTTGTAAAAAGCAGTATACTTTGGATGTTTCGTATATTTTTTCATATTACGCGTATTCAATGCACTTTCGAATTTGCATGAAAATCTGCATGTATAAAGCAAGGACGTTTAATTTTTCCAAAATGTCATATCGTATCTGCGCATTTATTTCTCTGACAATGTTATCTAAGTGGTTCGCATTGACGAACACTTTTCAAAAAATGTATTTTATCTTAATCGTCGTAGAAAATTCAACGATCCTACGTGAACGATGTCAATGGCAGTGAACGTATCAAGAAACGGCACAGATTTCCACGAAACAACGGGCGAACCATGGAAAAACATCGAGGAGGGACAGAGCAGCGTGGAAAAATCTGAAAAATGCCACATGCAAACTAAGAAACAATTTCTCCTTTCCACGTCGATCGACGATAATCGAGCTCTTTGAAAACGACTTTCGTCTGTTACGTTCTTCAAATGATCACCAACCACGCGCTTCCAGTATTTTTCATTTTAACACGTTGACTGCCAGACGAATTTTCCATGGTTTGCCCAAGGCGACGACGTGAATTTTTCATTGTGCGATGCATATTATGTTGAAATATTATTTGCAGCAAATAAAATGAGTTATAAAATCATGCTTCAAGCATACGATTGTCCTTTTTTCAAACGATCGTGCTATGTACTTTTATTATATGCTGCGTCGCGTGGCAGTCAACGTGTTAAACCCACAAAATACAACAAATCAAAGCGTTTTCTTTCTTCATTTGCGTGTCTCTTCTCGGCTAATCATCGAGAAGTCCATCGATTTTCTATCCTCGAATCGTGCAAATTTCACCGGAAGTAAGTTAACGATCAAATCGTTCGAGCGACAAAGGTAACTTCAGCCACAAGCAACTTTTCCAGCCAAGGAATATCATTGTGCGAGAGGTTGTGGCACTTGCGTGACATTACGTTCGCTCGTCTCGTCTCGTCTGCACCGACTTTATCATAAACCGAAATCGTATACACGTAGACACAACAACAACGACACAAAGTGACGATCTTACCGGGCAGCGATGTAGCGAGGATCGTTGGAAGAGCACGCCTACGATTGTCCGCACGTGCACGCGCGTGAAAGAGGCACGCAGGTGTGCCTCATGTGTGCACAGGTGTTAGAGGCTGTCTACGAGATCGCGTGCGCGTATGCGTTCGGACGCAAAGAGACAGAGGAGCCAGACCGAAAAGCAGACTCTACAGGGTGTCCCGCGTAACTAGGACAAGCTGTACGTAACTGTGAAACGGTACAAGATGGAAAGAAACGTCACTGATCGATATTATACAGGCTCCGTGCGAATAACACGTACAGACAAGATCTTGTTTTTATTCCTTGCGAGACAACCAGAAGAAAATATTAGGTTGGCAACTACGCGATTGCGGATTTTGTCAATGCCACCCTAATGACAAATTTCGCAATCACTTGGTTGCCAACCCAATATAAAGGACACGCTCTTTTCGTCCGAATTCACTCGGTCCTAGAGAGAACGGTCGACCTTGAAAATCTGCCGAGTATACTTCCGCTGTTCTATCTTTGTAAACGCAAGCGGATACGAATAAATTATCTGTACAAAATACAAATTATTCTACGTACGAAATCAAGTAGGAGACGTGGAGCGGAAGACGTGAAAGAGAATGACGTTTCGCTGGAGAATTCACTTTCGCGAGGACGAAGTTTGGACGTCGTTTCCGGGTTGGTTAAGTACACGCGTACGACAAACGTTCGAGTTCGTTTTTCTCGTAGACAAAGCGTGTTGCTAGCAAAATTAGTTACGTTCACGAAGTATCTTCGCGCGTAGGAAGGTCCTCTGTCAATTATCGATTCGCGCCCGGTAGTCCAAACTTAGCTGTCTTCGCTTCACGAGAATCTCCATTTAATGATTTTCTCAAAAAGAAAAAAAAAAAAAGGAAAGAAGAACGAAGAAAGGAAACGTCGTACGAGAAAATTTGATTCCGTGGCTCTCGCTATCATCCCGTGAGAAATCATTCTCGTTTGTACATGTTACACGGTCCGGGTCCTGTATACGTCTTAATCAATATCGAAATATGCATCGTGCCAATGAGTGAATATCCAGAATCGTCGACGTTATGGTTATCAGTCGACTATTTAAATACTTTTTCTCTGTGAAATATAACTTTTTACTTGCAGTAAATATCTTGATCAATATCAAGATATACAGGGTGGTTGATAACTGGTGGTACAAGCGGAAAGGGGGTGATTCTACGCGAAAAAAGAAGTCGAAAATATAGAATAAAAATTTTTCGTTCGAGGCTTTGCTTTCGAGAAAATCGACTTTGAATTTTCGCTCGGTACGCGTGCACTTTATCGCGTCTCGTTATAACGGATCTCACTGTAGAAAAACGAAAAAAAAAGAAAAATTGTTATTCTATATTTTCGACTTCTTTTTTCCCCTTCCGCTTGTACCACCAGTTATCAACCACCCTGTATATATATATATATATATATATATATATATATATATATATATATATATATACATGTATAATATATTATATAAAAGAGCTAGAAATTATTATTAAATAGACGAGATATCCTTTCGTAAGAAAACATGTTCAAGTGCAACGAAATTATTTCGAAACGAGGAATTACGTACACGAGTTACGCCACTTTCATAACAACCGTCACATACGTGTGTACATATACACGTATACTTGTATACGTGTGCGTATCTGAGAGATGGAAACAGAGGAGAGAAAAGAGATCGAGACGAGTATTTCGCGGTGAATGGCGAAAGCACGACTCGTGAATCGTTAGAGCGGCACTGGCGAGGGGACGAGGAAGCGTCGCGACGCCCATACTCCGAGCCTGCGCCGTCCAGACGCGTCCCTTTTGTCCCCCACGAATTTCTCTTTCTCCTTTCTCTCGCGCCCATGGACACGTCCAACACACGCGTACGTATTGCCAACTTCGTGTCACATCGTCTATCGTCGCCTCACCCAAAAATTCACCTAAGAATATCAAACAGTCTGATATTTATTAGTCTTAACCGGTTAACCGAGTTCCACGCGTATACCCGTCCTGTGAAATAAGAAACTATCATTCGCTACGAAGACTGAAAATTTTTGTTTTATTCTATAGGAAGCGGTTTATTCGATTATTCTCTTTGGTATATCGGTTACGGTTATAAATCTTGTTATAAATTGAGTAGATTATTTTCCTCAATGAATCCTCGTTTGCGTAAAAATATTACGCTCGTACCTCAACGTTATATATACGTGTCAAGGAGATCTAGTCCCGTACGACCGGTAATTAGTCCATAAGAAATTCATAAATATCATTTGCTTTTATCGCTGTTACTCGAAAATCCCGATACCGATCATCGAGAAACACGACTGATGAGCGACGAGGATACGACAACGTGTACGTTGAAAGTTGAAACTCGCAACATTGTGCCGATTATGATTGCTGAAACCCTGACCATATTAGGATCTAGCGTGTACGAGTAGGTGACTGATGAGACGTTAATACACTATGATGAAACACTGAATAGTGTTTAGCGCGGTACTAAGAAATCCAATCTCTATCGCTATTAGTCATCGTTGCGTCTGTAGGAGTCGAAGTCTTCCAGTGAATTGCAATCAGCTTCTTGCGATAATTAACCAGTTTAGCTGTTGCGACCTCTTTGGAAAGCCTGTACGTAAAATGCGTGGTAAAAAGTAATCGACGACGAGTATAATCGTCAAGCGCAGTGTACGCGTGGCTGTTATAATAGCGAAACGACTGTTTTATTTTTCAATGTTCTTATGGCCATTTACTGCGATTACTAAATAAACGGCAAATTCTAACTACTTTTTCCGCGTGACGAGTATACTCGTCAAAATTCTAAAATGAAAATCCAAAGTTGGCGGGGCGGTTAGCTACGATCGTTAAAGTTCCGCAACTCCAAGAAGAAGACGAGCGTCGCGAGTTCGAATCCTCTCGCCCCGGAATAAATTTTCAAAGGATGGAAAAATCAAAATATCTCTTAAAAGTAATAAACAGGGCAAGCTGGGCCTCCTCCCTTGTTGCGTATACGAGAGGGTGTACTTTCTTAAGAGTGCTTTTGATAAAGGTGTTTGGTAAGCACCCAGGGGTCAACGATTACCGCCCCGCCCGTGGAGGTTTTAGCCAGTAAGAATCCGGCACTCTACCTTCTCTCCCCTGGTCCCCCGGGACCCCACGCAGGGCGATGAAATAAGAAGGTGTCTATGGAAGATTTTCCTCCACGTAAAAAAAAAAGAAAAAAAAATACGTGTTTGTGGAATCATGGTGAGTTGTTCAGTTGTTGAGTTCTTGTGAGTTGTGAGTTGTCTTGTGAGTTGTAAGTTGAATAGTTAAACAAAGTTCTTCAGCGCCCCGGGGCCGCCAAGCGGTCCGGTAGGGGAACCGGATCGCCTGGAACGGCGGCTCCTGCGACAAGGCGCGGTGTGACATGGCCGCACACCGCTCCATTAGGTGAGGTTATTGTGCGCGGGGGGAGGCCCGGTGTGTCGCTGCACCGGTTCCCGGGCCTCTCTCGATCGCAGCCGAGACGGTCATCGTGGAGGTTTTAGTCGGTTGGAGTCCGACACTACCACGCCGCTTTCTCCAGAAGCGGTCTGGTGTCCGTGCGGATTTCCTCCACGTTAAAAAAAAAAAAAAAAAGACCATTGTTCCTACACTCGGAACAAGATTCTAAAATGAAAATCCAAAGTTGACAGTAATTTCTAAAACTAACGTTCTCACGTTCTGCAACAGGAATTCCTGTTCCAAGTAATCAAAAGTAACGCTCCAAAAACATGTTCCAAAAGTGGAACAAATTTCCATCGCAATTATTCAACCTATATAACCAAACTATTTATCCTGTTTATACTGTTCTTTCGCTTGCCATAATTTTTATCCGTCAAAATTACTTCAAAATGTCGGTTAAAATTCTTCTGAAAGCACAAAGTGAAAAATCTCTTCGGAACTCGATCTACGCAAACCGTAAAAAGAGAGTTGTAGGCAGAAGCAAAGTCGGCAATAATCTGTAGAACCGACGCCTTTTCGCGACAATAATCCCTGTAACCCAGAGCCAGCGACTGTATTGTGCAATTTCATCTAACCCAATAAAATGTCGATTCTATCGAGCTGTATATTCCACGCAAACGATTATCGTAGTGGCATTGTATAACAGATTGTATGGCGTTGTATAGTCGCCTGGTTGCGGAGAACGTGTGTCACCCACATCGTCGTAGGGATACACGGAAGAGGAGAAACGAGAGAGTGTGGAAGCGAAGCGATCGTCGAGATACAACGCCGGATGCGAAACGGCTCTTCTCTCTTCGCCGGGCAATTCCCGCGGGAGCAATCGCGCAAATATTTACAACGCCTACTCGTGTACACGTTGGCTTTAACCCTTTTATTCGAGTTCAGCCGAAAGGGTTCGACCTCGACTGCCATTGGCCATCCTGCTCGCTTATCTCTCTTTATCTCGAGTGTCAGGCTTGCACACAAAATCGAAGCTCAGTCGTCTGCCGAGAGGCAGGAAAAGCAAGCTGATCGATGTGCCGAGAAATAGATTTTCGATGAGCAAAAATTGCAACTTTTTTTTCCTTTTTCTCTTCTTTCGCCAGTTGCTGCGATGTCGTCGCACGCTTGACAAATTCCGACTATAGTCGCTATAAAGAAAGCGTTTCTAAGCGTGAACAAAAACGAACTGTTGATCGAACTTGTTGTTCGTCTATTATTTCCTTACGAAACGAAAGGAACTTTTCAGACAAACTCGATTACGTTTAGTAGCCAGTCTATCTATTAATTAAACGCTCGTGTTTTATCCTAAACCGATAGCAGCGGAAGAATTAGGAGGCTCGCAGGAGCAAGCGTAAGAGCTACTGGGAATCGAAGAGGAAAGTTGTTGGTTCGCGAATAGTCGAAAATCGTGGTCGGTTGGTTACTTAGAAAATAGAGTTGAAAGAAACAGGAAGCTAACGTGCTTCGTCGTTTCACTGTGGATTTTTCATGGAAAACAGGGTAAGAGAGTTTGGTAAGGCGTTCCTTCCGCAAGTCGTCCCGTAAAGATTGAAAAGCTGGCTAGCACGGGCAAATAGATTAACAGTTGGAAGTTGAAATTGGTTTGAACTTCGGCGTGGATCCTGGTCCAACATCTTTGCGAAAGTATGTCAACGTGGTTCTATTTGTTCGATGAACAGGATCGCTCTATTTGCTTGAAAACTTTCTTTACAACTCAACGTTTACGTTGTTTTCGTTCCATGAAAGAACGAGTTTTAAATGAGATGCGTATCCCAGTATCGTGATTTAATTTTGTAATTAATTGGAATTACAATAACGTGATACAAATAAACAAGTAACAATGGTAACAGTAGTAGTAATAGTAGTAGTAGTAGTATAGTTTATTTTCAGCCTCCTGGCTATAAAAATTACTCGGTTCACAATTATTTTTCCTACTGCCATGCATTCTCGTTTATTCATCTACACGCACACACACACACACATACAAACAATCTTATTTTTCCCTTATTTTTTCTGTACTACATATTCTACTACATATTTACCATTCCATATATGTATCTACTATCTATCGCCTATCTAACTATTTATTAAGTTTTATGTATATCTGTTATCAGCTATCCACTGAATAAATAAGTATGAAAGATAAGGCAAAGGTAAACGTTAATATTCTTAAACGCTTTCACGTTTTTAATAATCACGAAAAAACAAAAATCTGATATCAGTTACATACTTTGATTAGTTTTGTAGGTTGCAGCGTTGAACAGCGCTTTGAAACATTTATACTTTGTTAAACATCTCCTATCTGCTCGATAAAGGGCAACATGTTCGTTCGTTGAAGTTCTGCCAGCTTTTCAATTTCGTTCAAACTTTATCCTTCCTCGGCAATAATCCAGAAACGAACATGATAAAGGTAATGAATATTTGTTGATTAATTTAGTTATAATATTTTGCCGTAGAATATCTGCAAGTATTTCTGAAGAAAGCTTCAACTTCAATTCTCAAAGAACGGAATCTAATTTAGTTTGGTCTTCGACTTCGCTGCACGCGTCTTCGAAAGCGCTTAAAAAATCCTGCCGCTACTGAAAAAGAGTTCGTTCACCAACCTGTTGCCCCACGCACAACTCCAACATTCCATTCTCCACTTCGCCCACCCTGCACGAATTAAACTCAAAATCCAGCAACGTCATTCACGTCCCTTGCACACGATCTTCCAGCATCGTAACGCGATACGATACAAAATACAAAACACAAAGCCCGTAATTACGTACTCAGAGTGTTTCGAACAGAAGAAAGAAACATAACTTCGTACAAACATCCGCTGGCACGGTAAGTGGACTTGTGCAAGTAAACGTTTCTTTTTTTAAGTATATTAAAACGTTATTTGCGTTAGAGTAGACCGAGGCGAATCCAATCGAATCGACGACTTAAAACGATCGCGATATAACGACAATACGTCGTTATATTGGGTTGGCAACTAAGTGATTGCGGGTTTTGTCGTTAGGTGGCATTGACAAAACCCGCAATCACTTAGTTGTCATATCGACAATAATTTCGTGTTATTCAAGCGTCCACTGTAAAAACAGATTCAACCTAACCTCAACCTAACCCCAACCTAATCCCAACCCAATATTCCTCTTATTTTGATGCGATTCGTTTGGCCTCGGTGTAGCCTGTCCGTAAAACTAAATGAAGAAATCTACGAATCTCGGTCAGTTTGGCTTCCGGAAGGTCTATGATATTTTATCTTTAAATTCGAAAGTTACGCTTTACGAAAGAACCGAGTAACGTTAGGTAACAGATAATACAGTGGAACCTTCGTAACTGGGAAACCTCTGCAAGTGGAAATAAAACTTGCCTTAGCAGAAACCTCGCGAGGCTCGGTCAAACGAGCCGTTTCAAAATTTCATTTAAAATTGTACGTTCGTCGTTGTTCCTTTCGTTCGTCCAACTCTGTGTAAATTCTCATATCAACAAAAATTGAGAAACTGATTAATCGGACAATAGAATCAGTGTGCAGATGGAAGGTTAACGTTATGAAAATTGAAAAAAAAATGTAGATAAAATAACCTGATAAAAAACACATCATTGCAAATATCTTTTGCAACTATCGTATATATATATTTATATGAATTATTTTTCTCATTACGTTTCGACACACAGATGCTCCACGATAAATTTCTAAATCTCTGGCCAACGTTTCTGAAACGTCCTGTGCAGCTGAAGGCGACCACCTAATCAGATTACCAGGCAAAACGCCTTTTAATCCAAGTGATTCATTCACCAACTGACCCGAAACGGACGTGTGCGATAGAAGAAGGAACAGAGTTCCGGGGGACAAAGGATCGGCGCTGAGCGTTGTTCGCCATAGCGTTTCAATAAACGAAAGAGAAAAGGAGAGGAAAGCGAAGGAGAAACGGAGAAAAGCCGGCGAGGAGAGGGGAAAGCATTGGAAAAAAAGGTCGGCGACCCCGTGGACTCGCGTGGCCAAAGGCATTTAAGTGCGCGCGTAATTACGCGCAGCGACAAAGGGTGCGCTTCGCTTTTTCTCACGACCCTCCCCCCGCCCTTTGGCACACCAAGCACCCCTCGGTACCCATCGAGTCCAAAAGCTGAGTGCGCCGCGTTTTTCGTCCGATTCAATCGCACGTTTACACACAGGGTGACCTGTGCGATTTTATAATGCGAATTTTACAACAGATTCTCTTCGGGAAGAAGATTGTAGCTTCATAGGACGCTTTATGGGACAATTCCTATTATTTTCTGGCGAACGATTAGCTTCAGAATTGCATTGCAATTCCGTAACTCCGTAATACAATAGTTTCTTTAGGAGCGTCTCTCGGGAGAAACGTTTTATTGTTGTCGAATATACAATTTTTTTAGAGGGAAAATTCTGTTTTCCCTTTGGATGCATAAAAATATTTCTATTTTTTATTTCATTTTATTTTTTGGAGGGGGAGTATTGAGCTTAGAATTGGATCGCAATTTATTTACGATACTGCACCGTAATAGTTTCTTTAGGAGCGAGACATTTTATTGTTGTAGGATATAGAATTTTTTTTAAGGGAAGATTCTATTTTCTATTTTTAGACGAATTAAATTATTTCTATATTTCTTTTTCCTTTTATTTTTTTCTTTTTTCAACAAAGAACTGGATTTGGAATTAGATTGCAATGTATAATACCGTAATGCAATAGTTTTATGAGGACACGCTAACAAGCGGAATTGTGCAGGAAGCGCGTAAAATTAATAAAAGATATGAAAATCAAATTTTCGCGAAATTAGCAATGAGGGGAAGAATACTAGCGACGAAGGGGACGTAAATATAAAAATGGACACAAAGGCCTGTACAGGGTTACTTTTAATTCATATGGACAAAATATATTTAATTGTACTGGCTGTTACGGATCCAGACAAGTTTATAAAATAAAGATAAATAAAAATTCACAAATACGAGAGGTGTATCGACGGTGAAATAAATACACATATAACAGTGTTCATGGGTGAAAAGTTATATTTCCGTGGAATCGACGGGATCATTTTTCTTTTACAGGAAACTTGATCGCAGCTATTCGACTCTACCAAAATACCTCGAATTTTCGTACAACGTTTTTCAAGGTAAAAACTCTATTCTTGTCGTATGTATAATTTCCATCTTTCTAACGAAAAGCTAATTTTTTAATCAACTTGCAATTTATAATATTGTGACGTAACATTTTTCCCAGCCTGAAGATTCCTTTCTTCCTGGTTTTTCTTTGTCAAATCGACAGGATAATTCGTCTTTCAAAGACAGATGCACGTAAAACATCTCGTTAAAAAATTCCTTCAACTTCTTATGCACAAATACGGATGCACGAAGGGGCACACAACAAAGAAAGAAAACGAGTGAAGAAACGAACGAGATCGTTGAACGAAGCTAAGCAGCGAAACTGTTGCATCAAATAGATAATAGAAAAATAAGTAACAGAAACAAACGTCTGCAACAGGATAAGCATGGAAATTGTTCTACGAAATTTCAGTACACCCTGTGCATCGCTGCGAGCATGAGAAGCGACTTACGTAACTGGTATCGCAACCCTTTGCCAACTTCTTTCTTCCAAAGGTTCCATCCAGCTCGACCCTTTCCAGCGTTTCGTACAAGGATAATTCCTCCAACCGAATGTTGAATGGGGTGAGAGATGATTATTTGCAACGATTCGTTCGTTGAGTGTTGTAACGGGGATGTTGCGGTGGGTTTGGCTCCAGTGTACAGCGTTTTCATTTTGAAAATTGTATGGCGTGCTTGAGAAAGTGTGCACGAAGACGTTTAAATATGTATGTAGAAACGTACGTGTAGAAATAAAAGTTGCAGAAGCTGTAGGCCACTGAAGGGAAGAGCGAACTGGTTGTTGCACGTTTGTAAGAGATATGCGTATGGTTCTGGTTTCTTTTTGCCTGTTACTTCTCGTTGTTGTTCTTGTTGTATTTTTGAACGATCTGTGCGGCTAATGGAATGGTCGTAAAAATTGCTACGATCCGAATAATTGTGATATTAACAGATCGGTACGTTAATCGAAGAAATCGTCAAGGATCGTGGGAATTAATTGAGCAAGTGAAACAAGAATTGAACGAGATGCTGTTTAACGTTCTGAAACGACGCGTGACTCGAAATCTTCTTTTCTATTTTTATTTTATTCCTAACGAATTTGATTTTCCAATGAAGCGTTTCCTTCCCCCTGTCGGGTCTTACATTTTATTCTCTATGAAATTTGAAAGTACATACTGCTAAATGATGGAAAGTTTAATATACTTAATTAATGATAAAAGGAATTTTGTACTATCACAAATTTTTTTTTTTAAGGAATTTTTATCACAAAATGTGATAAAATTAACAGGTGATTGAATATACACACATATGTATATATAACTTAATTAATTCGTACGTAAATACGTGCTAAAGTGATCGACACAATGGCGTGCAGATAATTTTTTCTAGCCACTGTGCGCACATTTCTTAATTCTTCTTTCACTTGTTTCTCACTGTACTGTTACGCTACGTTTACCAAACCATCTACAGCGGTAACGTTTATAGCAATTACCAGTTTCCAGTGTTTAGATTAGATACAATGAGCGAATGATAAGTTGATCAACGAATATATATATATATGTCGGATTATCATAAGAATTTTGAGCGAGAGACGTCTAATAACAATGTTCTGAGTTCAAACGAATCCACGGTCAACGGGATAAAACTCTTTACTATGCGTAAAATAATTTTAGGCACAAAATACGATTACTGAAACGCACGGGAAACTGCTCGATGTGACACTCACGAGGGTAATAACACGAATGATCAATTGAAGGCAATTTTCCTCGCTGTGCAATTGCATTTGTTTGTTATATTTCCATTGGAAACGTCGAGAAAGTTCCAATCGCCGTTACTAAGTAATTCAGCCTGGGGTTCGATTACTGATACAACGTGTGTCCCATTATATCGGCATCACCAAAATACAATCCCATACGACTAGGCCCGATCTCGAGGCTGTACGCCACCACAACCACATTACTAGGAAAAGCAAAACGTCCATCCCGTGACCGTGGCTACGTTCGGCGACCAGTTGTCACCTTGAACCCAATCTCGTTATTACAAATCTCGAACAATTACAGCTAAAATAAAATCCAGGCTAAAGTGTTAAAGGACTTTCCCAAGATTGCAAAGGAAAGACTCCGGCTTTCCATTCATCTCCGACGTATATATATATATATATCATCTTAGAAGATGCTCAACCTCTTAAACATCGAACACACTGTTCCAGATGTATCCACTTACAGATTAAACCGAGACTCCCTTTAGCCTATACATCGGTCAAAAGAAATGGAACGTCTGAAGACACTAGGGAATAAACCGGACCGAAGTTGCGAATGACTCACTCATTTCTTTTTTTTTTTTTTTTCAATTTAATCGGATCTACTTCGTGGAAATCAGGTCATTTCATACATTTCACGGATCATTAAGAACGCATTAGAGTACATCAACTTGTTGGTAAGAATGGCTCGTCTGAAATGATTATATTAATAAGATTAATCCTAAGATCCAATTTACCTAATTTTACTCATCTTCGTCACTAAGAATATTCGGCTCTTTGCTGTACCATTAACGTCATTGTATATATAAATACAGGCGTATATTCAATCACCTGTTAATTTTATCACATTTTGACAATTCACAATTCGAACTCTTTACCTCGACAAAACTATCTCTACCAAAGAATTTCCTAATACAAAAATTCCTTTTATCATTAATTAGTAGCAACCAGGTATACTACTGACTTCATTACTGTATCTCACTGAATATTTTTACTGTATTGGAATTTATTGCTATAGATTCATCCATTTATCTATTTTCCTATATTTCGTTATACTGCATTGAGCGATATTTATTTATTGCAATATTTAATTTAAATACGATTAATATTTTAATCCAATTTCATTTAGTTTAATTTAATATTTTTAAATACAATTCTTCCAATATTTCCTAATTTCCTAATACAAAAATTCCTTTCATTATTAATTAGTAGCAGCCAGGTATACTACTATAACTTCATTACTGTATCTCACTGAATATTTTTACTGTATTGGAATTTATTGCTATAGATTTATCTATTTATCTATTTTCCTATATTTCGTTATACTGCATTGAGCGATATTTATTTATTGCAATATTTATTTTAAATACGATTAATATTTTAATCTAATTTCATTTAGTTTAATTTAATATTTTTAAATACAATTCTTCCAATAAGATTTCTAATAGTAATATATATATATATATATATATATATATATATATATATTCTATGAAACACTTAACAATTCAAACATTTGCTCGACAGTGCAGGTGTAGTACAAAATCGTAGGGTTAAGAACCTGTCGCGGTTTAATTTCGCTAAAAACAATATTGTCTTTGTCTCCTGCCAAGCAGAAATAATTCCACCGCGTTCGAAAGACGAAAAAATATTCTTCGACGAACCACAGCTATACTTGGATCAATAAAAAAAACTGGGTGGTATAATACAGCCCTTACATCTTCTTTCTCCTCGTCTAATCTTTCGTCTAACTTTAGAAACTGACAAGTGGGCCACCTCCAAACGAAACCTCTTGGTTTTCCACGAATTATCCTGCCTGTCCTGTTCGAAGGGACGCAACGGGGTCCGCTCTAATAATTTTGCGGTTGCAAAGGATTCTAGATGACGTCACTATGGATGGTCCGTGTTCGTCTTCTCTTTTCTTTTTTGTTTTCTTTTCTCTTTTTTTTTTTTCTTTATTTTTACTTTCTCTTCGTGGAACAAGCTGTTGAATAATAATCGATAAGAGCAGCTATGTACGCAGCACCCAATTTCTATCGGACATCTAAAAGCTACTATCAGATAAAAACACTCTTTATCTGACTGTTATCGACACTTTCGACAAACTCGATACTATTTTAGTAGTCAACACAGTTATAAACGATAGATAGAGAATCTAAGAGAACCTAAGCAAGAATAATCCAAAAGAAACCTAATAGAGAACCTTAAGTCAGACAATCTTGCAAGCATATAAAATCTAAAGACACTTAACCTTAAAATCTCAGGAAATCTGAAGATACCTAACCTCAAAACCTTAAAAGATCGAGGAAAATCTAAGCAATAACGTTTCAAAGAACGGAAAGAATCCTAAGAAAACTCTCAAGTGATGAAAACTTGGAAAATTGGAAACTACCATGAAAGATCCAGAGACACTTAACCCTAAAATCTCAGACAATCCAAAGATACGTCAAGTTTAAAATCTCGACAAATCTGAAGACACCTTAGAACAAGAACGAGACCGTAGCAAATCTAAAAAAAAACTTAACCACGAGATCTGAAAAGAACGCAAAGAAGCGTAAAAGAAAATTCGAAAAGTCTGAAAACGAAAAACGAGTAAAAACGGTGAAACGATGAGGCACAGTGCATCGCTGAATCCGAAAACAACGCGGCGAGAGCGAAGCCGTCGGTGGCGAGGGTGCGTCTAAAATTAAGCTTGCGCTTCGATGGCTAAGCACTCCACCGCTCGGTCGCGCTTTGATCGAATATTTCTCCTTTTCTCTTTTCTCTTTTTCCCCGCACCCTCTCTGCTTCGTGGCGACGACGAGATTTCCGCGTAAATAGGTCGTCGGTAGCTGGCGTAATCCACGCGAGACCGGCTTATTCCTGCACGGTTTATTCGATTTCAGGATTAGTCGAACCTCTTGGCGATTTTCACAGGTGGAAAAGCCAGCGAGAGGCACTCGTGAAACACGAGTCGCGGTGCACTCGTCAAGAAGCTCGGCGTAATCGTTTGAAAAAGTCTGTACCCGGAGTGAACGAAAGCGTAATGACGCGGCTGGGATCATCGATGATCGATATTCGTCGCTGGAAAATTGCCACTTTGCCGGTCAATGGGTCGCGATTTTCCAGTACTTCTCCGCGTGTCTATTCCCCATCGATTCCCCATCGTGTAAATTTGATACGATAGAGCCAATATCTCCATTATGCTAATATCTTCTATCACACAGGCTGTAACAGAACTGTACGCCTAAAAACAGTGAAAAATGTGTGGTGCTAACGTGTCTTCGTTCGTTCGTGAGACGTAACGAATTTTCTGTTTTCGTTACGCGTTATCTGATTCCCCGCCATTGTTTTTACCGAAGATGCTGGAAATGTGCAGCTTGCGTTTCCACGAAAGCCCGCAACCGTTTCGTCGTGGATCCGATTACGCTTCGAATGGTTGCCGGTGTTTCCAGAATTTCTTGAGATGCTCGTTCTATTCTAGAGACCGTGGTATTTCGACATTTCCCATAGCTGTTGCATGTCTTTCTTAATTATTATTATCTAATTTGTACTTTACGATTTGTCCAGTTGGACATCCGGTAAATTTTTCTAACTTTATATGCTATGTATGTTCAATTAATTACTAAAAATTCTCAATGTGAGAATTGATTGTAAATTTTAATAAATAAATAAAATAAAATAAATGTATATATTCAATTATTTCAAATGTACAAAACACATACGTAAACAAACACTTGAAACAAAGCCACTTTAATCCAACTTCTGTCTCTGATAAATAACTTGGGCAAACATATAACGGTTTGTAGGTGTTGATAGTAACAATAGTTTATGTTGATCGATATAAATAAAAATATAGTAATCGAGGGAGGATATATTTCCAAGCAGGTTGCAAAAGTTTCTGCACAATTCACGTAGTGTCAGCTATTTATCAGAGACAAATAGGAAACCCTATACGGGTAATTTCCTTATCTGAATTTCAAATCGGCAATTCCATGCGACTTCGAGTTATTATTAGGCAAAAAGTAAAGAACCAACAGCTGAGAATCAACGTTCTTGCGTCGTAATCTTCGGAACGTAACAAAAAAGCCAAACTGAACACGCAGCGGAGCGGAAGCTTCGTTCAAACAGAAGTTTAAAACGATAGTTTTGAAACAGAATAATATCTTTTTTTTAAATTCGACCAAACGACCTGGTATTTGTTGAGAAGCTACGAGTATCAGCGGACACCAGACGTATAGGAAAAAGCTTCCACGAGGAAAGAGCTACTCTTTTACGACTCTTCTATGCGAGGCCGTAGAGCGACAAATCGAACGACCCGTGTTTCGTGGATCTGCGCCAGTTACATGAATTCGCAAAATTTTCTACCAATCGCCAATCTAACGTGGAGTTCGACGACGCAAAAATGATCAGAAAATCTGGCTTTTCATTCCGCTTCGTCCTCGTCGTTTTCCCTCGATATCGCGTTTCCATTAAAAGCAAACGACGAAAAAAAGAGACGAAAAAAAAAGAGGGAAAAAAGGAATGAAAGTATTAAAAAGGAAAAATACGCACAGCAGTCGGAACAACCCCCGTTTGGTGTCCGGGATGGAAGGACGTTGGAAAAATGAAAAATTCATGAAGCGGAGGCTTTTAAAACGCGAGACAGCCAGAGCAGGCAAATGGAGGGGGAATAAAAAACAGTAAAGACGATGGCAGAGAGGAAGAAACGGAAGAAGCACTCCGGGCTTTGAAAAAATCCAAAGTTCCCTTTGCAGTGGTCCACCGGAGAAACCAACTATTTTTATCTTTGCTTCGAAAGCACTGGGTAACCAGGGCCTTTTTCTCCAGCGGCCACAGAAAACGAGCGAGAAGAAAGAAGCAAGGAGAGACGACGGGTTAACCAGCGTCGTTGCCAACGAAAATTACCGTCCGACGTCGTTTCTAATTAATTTCGAAACGGTCCGCCGGGCTCGGCCGTGCCTCGAGTCAGCCCGCTACGTACACTGCGAGTTGCTCGAGGAAGGATCAAGGCGAAGAAAGAAGAAAATCGCTCGTTGCTCGTTTCGGAAGAATATTCGGAGTTTCAGAACGATTACCAGAGTACACGTGAATTTTTATGCGATTTTCTATCTTTACGAGCATAATCGAAGAAATTCGATCTGACTAGAAATTTGTTTTATCTGCTACATATCAGGATAAACGGTGTACGTTAAATATTTTATATGCGTAGATCTTTTTAATATTCTTCTTCTTCTTCTTCTTCTTCTTCTTCTATGTTTTATGTATCGTATTTGGTCTGAGTTTTTAAAATTAGGCTTTAAAATTAAGAGAAGAAATTCTGTTTTGAAGAAAAGAAGAAGAGGAGAAAACGGAAAACCAAAGGGGAAAGTGTTGTATCACTAGGTTACGCGAAGTCCAGTAGTAAAATTTCCAGGAACGATGGAACGAAAAATTACAAACAGGAGAAGGTTCTACTTGTCAAAACATGCGATTATCTTCATCCCTTAAAGTGCTACTGTTATTACAAAGAAAGATTCCAATGTCCTAAGAAGCGTAGCTTTTACAATTGAAAAATCAAGAACCAAGAGACACTACTTATTAAAAAATAATTTAATTATCTTCATCCATTAGAGCATTACTTCCATTCCAAATATTCCGAGTCCTATTTCAAACAGTAAACGAGTTCCAACACGCTGATAAACGAAACTTTGCAAATTAGAAAATAAGAAAGCTATCGCTTGTCAAAGATTATTCTACTTATCTTCATCCTCCTGAGCGCTACTTTTATTTCGATGAATTTTATTTCAAATATTCCAAATCCCACGTATATGTAAAAAAAAAAAGAGAGAAAAAGATATTTCAAAAGACACAGGGGAAAGGAGAAATGTCAGAAGAACAGAAAGATATTGTATCCGAAAGCCAATGAATCCGAATTCTACTTTGGCCTGGAGGAAACTGTCGGCTTGTTCAGCGTGATAGGGACAAGAACACATCTGTTGGACGCGTGTAGGTTGTCGACCGTGCGAAACGGCAATTACTCTGGCCATTCCGCGGAGACAAATCTTTCGAGCCATCGAAGACGCAACGACACGTTCCCTGCAGATGGAAGCTGGGCCACACTTGTGGAAGCTTATGTAGGACACCTCGTGTATACGACTCTCTTACGTTTCCAAGAAGCGTAAATCTTTCTTTGGTCACGTGGAACACGAACACACACGTGTCGTAGTCCTTTGTTTCGGATTGCAGTCCGACTTTTCTTGTTTCTGTCTCCACTTTTCCTTCCAGCATCCATTTTCACTTTTTCAACGGTAGTCTATAGTCTGCAGGCGATTATATTTCACTGCGCGTGTCATTTGACCCTCCCGCGTCCAGTGACTCACTTTTGGTCGTACTTTTCCATAGTTAGACAATTTCTGGACACGGTTAGAATAATCTTTGGCTTGTAATTCTAAATAACACGAAACATATGAAACCGTAAGCAAATAAAAGACGCGTAGCACACGCCAATTTTCTATAACCAGGCACCGTAAAACTTGGGCGATTTTTATTCAAATTAATACGACACAGCTAGCGATAAATCGCGCGTACGAAGAAAGCTTCGACTTCAAAATTCGTCAAAATTGACATTCCCCCTTTTCCCCCTCTACTCTTCGTTTTAGTCCGAGTTGCCAAATTTTACAAGCAATTCCGCAAGCAAATGTTACACGTGTAATAATATTTGTCATAAATTCCGTAATAATTTTATAACAAGCATAAATATATCTTCGGGAGAAGAAATTCGAACGATCGAAGAGTCAACGTTTCGCTTTAGAGAGGAACAGGGGCGGTTTCAGCGCGCGTGGCCTTACGCCGTTCTCCATCCAACGATCAATGTGGCACAGTTCCAAAAACGTTAGATCGTGTGCAGTTGCGTCTTTATTGGGCATGGAAGGTCATAAAAGCGAGACCTACTGCAAAACTGGGCTATGCACGCGTCTGATTAGTATTTCTGGTGCAGTTTCCTGTTTCCTGGCAACTTCTTCCTCTTCTTCCTACCATTTATATTGTTGCGACACAATTTGGCGAGGAAAAGAAGGTTGCTCCACATTCCACCCAACTTTGGAAAGAATAATCCAATGAAATTGAATAAAACACCTTCTCCTCTCTGCCTTTCTCTTATCCCCATCATAAAAGATCATCGAAATCATAAAACCTCGATTCTTTGACATTGGAAGGCGTTCGAGCCATCAAAATTAGGCGAAAAATGAAACGCGACAGTGTTTCTTTGAATTCATTGTTATCTTTAGACGATGCAAATTTGTCAGCGTCCTTGATTATTTAGTTAATTTATTTCAATTTATTCCAGTCTACGCGTTTCTACTCCATCACGTTTAACCGGTTAGCCGCTGCGCCTTTGAAAAGCGTATGCCGAAAACGTGTAGCGAAAAGTAAGCGGCGACGACGACGAGTATACTCGTCGAACATGCAGTCTGTGTAGCTGTTATAATACAGAATTAAGTTACAGTGAAATCGCTGTTTTATTTCCTTTTTCTTTTTACGCATGACGAGTATACTCGTCATAACACAAAATATTGCCGTCTCTTCGTGACGAGTATACTCGTCAAGAACAGCTAACCGGTTAAAACAGCACAAAACGAGAAATCCATATCCTCTCGTGCAATGAAGATATATATATATACATGTGTACATATATGTAAATGAGGATTTCTAAAGAAGAATTGATATAGAAAGTTAGAATGTTAAAGATCCAAGTATTTTTACATTAACATAGAGGATGTAAGACAACACGTGCAACCCACTTTGGCAGCTGATTATACACCTAAAAACAATGAACAAAGTTCACGTAAACACGTACTCTATCTTGGTTTATGCGATATAGCGAAATTTTGTAAACAGAGCAAAGTCTATCGAAAATATTGAAATACCAAGGTTCAGAATAGAACGAGCTTTTCGACAAATTCGGCAGAGGGCAGGAACATTGGTTCAGGGTGTAACCGGATCCACGACAACGCGTCTGCCAGGCTTCCCTTGAAACGTAAGCTTGTCATTTTCGGTGTCTTTCGTAGAGGCAATTGGACACGAGAAAATGAGAACGGAACATTGCCTTTGTTTCTTCTAATTCCAAATTTCATATCCCGTAAACGAAGTAAGCGAAGATAGACAGAACCCTGCGTTTACGCGAATCTTCTTCCTTGTTTTTAGCTGAACCATCGGCTTCCAAAGTGGATGACACGCGTTACACCCTGTACAACGTCTTGTTTCGTTCGCACGATAAGTCGTGCGATAAGATTGTACAACGAACCGATTCTTTGCGTATACAAAATATAGAAAAAAATATATACAAAATAATATAATCCATGGGGTGAAAATTCGATAGATTACGGTATCGACCTCACTCTCAGTGAAAAACAATCTTAATATCTAAGAGGGAAACACCCCGCAGATCTCACAAAGGACATAACCTAACAAACACGAGGATGGTATCCCCCGCTGGGGTAGCCACCCACATGACAATCAAACAGCTAAAAAATTCTACCAAATGTCCAAATTGGACAAATTGTGAATGTAAAGAATGAAATAAAAAAAAAAGAATATCTAAGAGGGCTAGAAAAATTTACCGAATGTCCAGCTGGACGAATCGTAAAATACAAATTAAATAATAAAAAAATATATATCTAAGAGGCGAAACGTTGCGCTATATTAACAACGATCGTTGCACAATATTCTTTGTTTCTTCCTTTAAGAAATTTGTCTTACCAGAATAAAATATACCAAACAGATTTTCGTCTTTAATTATCTTGAAATATTCCGAATATTCGACAATACTCGAAACTTTCGTGTCTCGTTTTGCCCTTCTCGTCGATAGATGGAAGCATCTACATCCGATTACGTAACGTACGTCTACTACACATGGAAAGAACACATCAATACGGATGATAAATTGAGACGTCTTGGATATATGAAAAGAGCGTATTTCGTACGTGATTCGATGCATCGAGATTCAACTGTATTTGGATGTAGAATAGAGTTACATTGAAATACAAAGAGGGATCAGTTTATATCCGATATATCTCTTCCATCTCGAAAAACATACGTTTAACAGATAGATCTATCGCTTCGTTTTACCATGAACTATATACATTTGTATTTTTGCCATTGCCACAGTATCTTGGTTACGTAATAATTCTATTTGCGCGTTGACAGTGACGTGTCCGAGTTTCCAGACAGATTTTCTTCTTCTTCTTCTTATATTGGATTGGAAACTAAGTGATTGCGGACTTTATTATTAGGTGATATCGACAAAATCCGCAATCACTTAGTTGCCAATCCAATATTAGCTAGAGCGGTATTTAAAAAATTTTTTAATAATATTCTACGACCATATAACGGTATCTGCGTGCTATACTACTTTCTTTGAATTATCATACTCTGACAGGTCAATATTTATTAGGCTTCATTTGAATATTTCCAGTATAATGTTAAAAATGTATTGTGACAGAGAGAGAATTCTTGCACGTCGCTGTGTCCAGTTAATCTGCTAGTAGAATTAATTTAATGCGATTATTTTGCCGAAAATTTTACTCGGACCGTGAAAATAAAAATTCAAATGAATTATACGGACGAAATAAAAATTCACGCTTTGAGAGAAGAAGTCTTTGATTAAATCTATCGCGCTACGTTGTACGTTGAACAAATTTCGTCGACCAAAGTGGAATTGAAGTTTCTTTTTAAATGAAAGTTAAATTGAAATTTCTTTTAACTTCCGACCTCTACGGTTTCCATTATAAGCGAATGGCCGAATTAATTCGATATTCCTAACCATGTCTGACTTAATTATTCTTAATATTTTACATATTTTCGAACGATCGATAACAAAGAAGAAGTATCTTCCTATACGTAGCGCGAGGAAAAATTCAAACCTTTAAATTCGAGTATTAAAAAAAAAAAAAAAAAAAAGAAAGGGAAAGCAGAAAGATAAAAAGAGAGAATATCGAAAGTTTCGATACAAATACAGTTATTTAGAAGATGGCGTTCCTGTTCTTTGTACAACTTCGCGTGTCTTGATACTTGGCTGGTCTTAATTAACTTCCAACTTTCCAAGAATTAATAAACAGCCTGCCACAAGCCAATAACCGTAACAGCTGGTCGATCGTTCTCAACGATGTATCGAACGTTATCGTGAT
This sequence comes from Bombus cullumanus, assembly GCA_014737535.1. Taxonomy (NCBI): domain Eukaryota; kingdom Metazoa; phylum Arthropoda; class Insecta; order Hymenoptera; family Apidae; genus Bombus; species Bombus cullumanus. Next base: position 3,238,529 of record JACXIX010000064.1, on the reverse strand, counting down.
CAAACGCAGTTTGAGCTGAGCTACTTGTTTGCGCAGCTGTGGTTACGTACCGCGAACAAAATCAACGTAAAATTCCGTGTTTTAGAATTTTAGAGATTAGCAAATTGCCGACAATTATTCCAGGTAAAATTAATTTCCACGAACAATAATCGTTAGCATTTATTGCGTTTAGGCTCGCGATCGTTCTAACGTTAGAAACGTGTAGATGGTTTTAAATCATCAAAATATTCACGAACATTGCGATTTGTAAACGTAGGAATGGAAACTATACGGCGACGAACTTAAAACTTGGAAAAAGATAGAGAGAGAGAGAGAAGGATTTGCGAGGAAAAGCGAGTTTAAAGGTAAAGGCGTGACGTTTGGAAAAACTTTGGTAAATCGATTGCTTAAAAAGGGCGAATTGAATCGGGACGAAAGTGGAGAAACCGCGCGAACAACGTTCCACAAGAATCTGTGAACGGAATTCTCAGAGATCGAATGGAACCGAAGCAAACGTGTCAAAATTCTATAATATAATAAATTTGCAGTAAATTTCCCTTCGAAAATTCAGGGGACAATTCCCTTTTTTCATCGATCGAATCTGTCGTATAAATCCGACTGGATGAAAACTAGAAAAATTGAAAAAAAAAAAAAAGAAAAAAGAAAACGATTCTATTCGTGTCGCGACAGTTGTTCAGCGTGCGTGGGATTCCCAAACAAAGTCCAAACGCGATCAAAACTGGCGAAAAATCGAGCGGGCCGGTTAAATGAATATAAAAAAGTAGAAATTCGATGCAAAAAAATAGGCAAGTCGAACGAACGTGTCTCGACGAAAGGCGAACAAATTGCGAAAATCCCATTTACAAAAGCGACGCGCGTGGTCTCGCTGCGAACTAAATCTTCGAGCAAAAAAAAAAGCCTAATCTAATTAACGACCACTGAGATAAATACAGAATATCATGCGAAATGAAGGCCGGGACGGATGAAAGGCAGAGCGAGAGATCGTACGAATCAGTACAGAAAAGAAGGATGAACAGACTCGTCGAATAGGGTATCGATTTTAGTGGCGACAGACTCACACGTGGAAAGAATTGCACACGCTTTCGGTTGCAATATTGTGCAAGTACGCCGACCGGTTAACCGGTCACGCCAAATATATCCACACCTGGTAATTGGTCTGCCACGATTGGAAACTCGGAGAAATTTGACACACATTCGCCACACTTGTTTGTACACATTTATTTTTTTTACACTCCAGTTTTCTCACATGTCCAATGTCAGCCAATACCTTCGTACTATCCATTTTATTGGCCCTTCAATTCTACTTTCAATTAGCCCTGAAACGAACATACAACGACGACCATACACGCCATGGCTGGAAGACAACAGTCCCGTGGACAGTCGAACACCGCTTTGATCCATCTTCGTTCGAAAACGCCTGTCATCGTCGCGAAGAATATAAAAGCGAGGTTCGTAGAATTTTCGTTCGTTTGTTGGAAAAAGTTTGCTCGTACGTGCGTGCATACGCATCTTCTAAATGGAAATTGTCACGTTCGAAGCAATTTCCATTGGATAGAAAATAGATTTTCGTCGATGTTTCTCTCGCCATGTTGAAAGCGTCTTTCGTAATACCACGCATCTATGGCGCGTTCTAGCTCTCGTTCGGTGATTTTCGGTTTCTATCTTCGATAGTTTTCGGAACGTTGTTCTTTCGCGACCTTTTTTCATCCTTCAGGCCGATACAAAACAGTCGCTGGAAGCCATATCGGGTGAATGGCGGTTGCGGTATCGATACCGCGCTATTTTTGCAGACGAAGTTTTTCAAAGCGATCGGTCTAAACGTTGCTTTCCCAACGAAAACCTCTTTCGTCGATTAATCGTTACGATCGACGCCGCTGCAAAGCTACCCACTGCGATCTCGTACCGCGTCCCTCGTTCCAATTAGAACACTCAACGACCCGAGATGTTCGTGCAGGCATATAAATTAGTTAGAAACATTTACCAAATGTCCAGCTGACAAATTGTAAAGTACGAATTAAATAAAAAAAAAAAACATAAATTAAGACATGCACCGTGTACAGACAATACCATTTGTTCGATACTCGGAGAAGGAAATTAGTTCAACGACTCGTACAACTCAAACAGCAGCTACTCCCGAGTGCGACTGTCTTACTCGCCAAGACAAACGTACGTTGCACGAACAAACGTGCGCTGTCGTTTCTCCAAAACTCCGCAATGTTGAAGTATAAATTTTCTTTTTTTATATTTTAATTTGTTTTACAATTTGTCCAGTAGGACATTTGATAAATTTTTCTAACTTTGTTGTTAAATAACACGTGGATGGCTACCCCCAGAGGGATACCATCTTCGAGTTTGTCTATTTTATTTCTTTGAGTTCTCAAGTTGAGAGATCGATCGTGAAACGTAACCCGCACGAACACCGCAAGCGTTTTCTTCTTTTTTATTTTTTATCTTACCTCGCGCTTTACCATTTGTCCAGTTGGACATTTGGTAAATTTTTCTAACTGAACATCGCAAGCGTGAACATTTTTTCATCTAGTCTACTTATCGCCAGAAGACGAACAATTGCAGGAAACTTGCCCTACGAAATTTTCACGTCTCGTAAGGAATCGATCGCCAACTAACGATGCGTCTGATGCTTCACGCGGTATATAACAGCGCGAGAAAAGAAATAAGGATTTTACAAGCACGAGTTTTAACCACGTTTCTTTCATACTCGAGTTAATTTCGCTTAATTCTATCGATAAACTGTTGGACACCTGCACGATACATTGAATTCTCAGCAATTCGAATATTCAAAATCGCTCGGCCACACGAGAAACGTGAATTTAGCTGATGGAGGCCTGCGCTTCCTAAATAAGGCCTGTTCACGGTTGTGCGCGTACGAGGGCGCACACCGAGCGATTTCTCACAAAGGCTCGGGTGTGGATGTGTGAATTCGCAAGGTTAAGCGCGCCTCGAGCCTCGTATCGTCCATCTGAACGAGAAAAATGGCAAGAAGAGAATCGTTCCCACAGGTTAAGTCAGACGGATGCGACTGCAATTCGTGTCCCTAGTTGCGCTTCGCTATTACGAACCTAATTAATCATCGATCTCGACGTGAAATAATCGCTAGACCGCGGTTTTTTATGCATTTGCGAGAAACTCGAAGACGCGACGAAAGCATCAGATTACACGCAACGCAAGAAAATATATCGCACAAACGTTCGAAGTAACGCAATGTAAAAAATGTAGTGAAACAAAAAGTCTTTTCGATCATATTGATAAGAGTAATAAAGCACGTTGTTAACACACGATCTCTCTAGGTGTGAGGTGTATGGTTAGGGCAAATACCTAGGTAGTCCGATTATCAATTCTTTTTTTTTTTTTTTTTAGAAAAATTTTAACATAGTATAACTTCAATAAAAATTTCGATATTTTGTAAACTCCTCATCAGTGAAATTTGCATTACGAATTAATCGCGAATTATTTTCCGAATTGATATTATCAGAAATTGTTATTTATTACAGTATATAGCAGGTAATTTTTTTTTTTGTATTAAATTATAGGCAGCAATTTAGAACACGGAATAACCTCTTCTCGGAATAATTATTTCTTTATTTAGTTTATATTCGAGGCAACGTCTACGCTTCAGACTAAATTTTTCGAAACTAATAAAAACAGAAGAAGAGAACATCGACGTCCGTTCATAGCAAACAAATGGTCGCCTTGTGATCCCTGCAATTTATATTACGGTCCATGTACAAAGATAATTTATTTGCGTACTGAAAGCACGCGCTCCTTTCTTATAACAATCCAAGGCAAACGGTAAAGCAATAGAACAATTGTTCGTTTCGAATCAGATACTTTTATCTTTGTACAGAGGTACCGACAGATCGAACATCCTTTCAACTATTCAGCTGATGCGCTTCCAATTAACGATATCCCCAGCTTTTGAAAAAGGAAAGAAAAGCTCACACAAGATTACGGTAACTCCGATTAATTGTACCGGGTGCAATGGTTTGTAAGTTAGAAATCGACTAAAATAAATAACGAACAATATTCCCAGCTGTTGAAAATACGCTAGTAAAAATTGCTAAGATAAGGTGTATCTATGTATATCCGCGGCGCATGTCAGGCCTGAACGTGTATTCTCAACAGCTGCGAGTATCGTTAACTCAAAAGCGTACCAACGTACCTGCTACCTGAAAATATCGATTCGTTGGTATTTCTGTAGGAAAACAAAGATATCCAATTTCAAATAATTAATCGTCGTTTTATTATTTATCAGAAAACAAATTTGCCTATTACCCGAAGCATTATATAAAGGCGCCAGTGATATGACTATGACTAGAGTACTCAGGTACAACGTACCGAGCATCCGGGTACCCGACGTCGACAGGTCGGGTAGTAACAGCTCTAATCTCAACTGTCCGGTGTAGCCGGGTATCTGATACATAAGTAACAGCTCTAAGTACCAAGACCTTTGTTGGCGATTATACGAAATTCTAGCTCGGCATTGATCGCGTCGAATGTTCAAAGATTCCAGAATTTCGCAATTTACGATGCACCCAGACGATCGATAACATCGTTGCATAATAGTCAAACCTAACCTAAAAGGATGCATATCTGAAGAGAACTACGTTTACCCTTCTAGAATATTAGAATTACCCTGTTCCATTTATAAAACGAGAAACAAAAGAGAAAAAGAAACACGAATAGTTACATGAATTCGTATTATTATATTTTAACCTAACCTAATCTGACCTAACTTAACCAACGAGGTATCACGTGGAAGAAGGATGAAACACGATAGTTTCCTAGAGCCTGAAGACGATACGTATCAACGACGTATCTCGCCTGAAAAATCTTCGCACGCATATGAAATCGATCGGCCAGAGAGAATCGCGAAATGTACAGTTAGCTTTTCCGAAGCGTATTACGGGCCATCGATTGTTCGACGAGCAAAAGCATGATTTTAGATAACGCGGAGCGATTTAATGATCGACCCAATTTCACTACGAATAACAATGCAGCATGTGAGAGGTTTCCTGTGTTCTCCTCGTGTCGCAATAATCAATAGAAACAGCCCGGCTGCATCAAGGTTAATTGTCCGTCTATTAGTCACTGTTATCCGTAAAAAAAGAGCCTGCTATTTTCTATTAGCTTATTCAATTTTATCGCCACTCAGATAATTCTGCTGGTTATCGAGCAACTATCTATAAGAAACAGAAATGTTTCACTACGAGAGTTTTCGAAATTTTTGTATCTTACTATCGGGGTATCTGTAATTTTATAATTTTCCGATATTGCGTATATCGCGTTTATTGTATCGAATAATGCATACGTCGTGCAAATGTTATTAGCTGGAAAATGTATGAAATTGGGAATATCGAATTCCCGCCGCGTATAATTGTACTTCTCTTATTTTCCTCTTCGATATTTTATATTTCAATATTTTTCTTCGCACCGTCTACCCTTATTCTTGCAATTTTTCTAACGTTTCAGCTTCTCTCTTTTTAATATTCTTTAATCTATATCGTAGATCATTTTAATTGAACAATGTACAATATTTATTTTGATATCATTTGATACAATTACGATTGTAATTTTCTTCGCGCAATCTTTATGCTTTCGTTACTTTCTTTAATATCCCTTGATGCACCTATTGAGAATCACTAATTGAAGGATTTATAACGCGGAGGATGTGAAACGGAAATTAAGAGTACGAAGAATTTGAAATTTTGAGACAACACTGAAAGCTAATTATTATTATTATTGCTTGGCACCGTGAATATTACACGTCGTTAAAGCGTTTATACATATGCATCGTATGTATAACGAATGTATAATGTATAAGCTTGGAAAACATACGGACAACGTTGATCTGTTAAATGCTTAATTACATAATCTGCTACAACTGCCACGAAATAATGAAGAAAATCAATGCATAACATTCCGACGGCAGAAATGTTCAATGATGCAACTTTTACTAATTAGATTATGTCATGAAAATTGCACGAAACCGGTGAACCAACGAACGAAATAAATCGCTTCCTCGAAAATTTCTGTTGTCTGAGTTTTCATAAATTAATACGAAAACACGTGTAACGACTTATATAGAAAAAAAAAGTTCCATCGTGTTATGCTATTTTGCGTTCTTTCGTTATCGTAAAATTAAATTGGTTCCTGATATCGTATAATGTTTCGCGAGACACGCAACGTTATTCAAAACCGATGAACAACTTTAGCGATTATGAAATTTCCACTCGATCAGAAGTTTCGCTGGAAAATTCCATACGCCGCGTGTATACTCATCCCCGATCACCAAACCGATCCGCATCGTTTATTTCATCACGAGAATACCAGACGCAGTTAATTAAAAAGACTAACATAAAAGAAGATTTCGCCGAGAAAGAAGAATAATGTTTTAAATTTACATCTTAAGAGATCGAAATTCTTTAGCCTTTTATTATTTATCGTTAAGGTTATCGCGGTATATATATATATATATATATGTGTGTGCGTGTACGTGAATAAAAAATTAGTAGCATCGATAAATAGACATAATCGTACGAAATTTCGTTTAAAAATACTCGACGACCGCAGCGCTACCGAGTTCGATAATATCGGTTACGATTTACGATATACGATCATAAACGGTTCTGATTGCACTAAGAAATGATCGTAAATCAAAATGCTTGTTTATTTGAAAGAATTAAAAAAATGTTACTTCATTTTCAGTTACTGAATATAGTAATATATATATATATAAAGATAAACTCTTAAGAAGACCTAATATTTCACTAAACAATAAAAAAGATTCTAGAACGTTCTATTAGATTAAAATGTAAGTATAAAATAATAATTTAAAAATGATTGAGGAGAAAGAAGTTCTTAATTTACAGTATTTTCTATGTAGCCCGTTAATTAATGATATCGGTAATAACAAAATAGCGTATAATTTTATGACGAAACAAACTATGTACTTAGATCAGTTTAATATCTCCGCATCAGTGAGCAACGTTCGCGAAAGGCGTTAATTTAAAGTGTCGATAAGTATCGCGTGAAAGATACCAGAAGCAAAGAGCCGCTGATCCATTATTTATACGCCACTGCATTTCCACGCTGATATATGGACGCTTTGCTGAATTATAACCACGAAACCTTCACCTATGCCTGTGTAACATAATCGCGACAACGCAACCGGCGTGGAGCGTCAACAATTTTTTCACTATAAAGGCTACGTGTCATTGTACCGATCCGAATTGTAGTAAACACCGTGCTCTTTCCATGAATTCGAATAATTTTAAATTAGAATTTCACATTTAAAATTACGAACAGTCAGTCAGTTAGGAAACGAGTATTTTTTCATTTCCGAAAAAAATTTTTCGAAGATAATCTATTAAATATATCTATATATATTTACAACGCGTCGTATCTATTCGTTCTACCGGTATTGTATATGTATATAACCTTTTTGGCACGTTATATAAATCCCCATTATACACTGGATAATGGATGGGACACTGCATAAATCGCATACCATATATTCTAACGAACGCAATAGATCACGAAAGTATTCAAACACTTACCACAGAATGTTTTTATCAATAAATATATCAAATATGTATCGTATATATAAGAGAGGTTAAACCGCAAATGCAATATAATATTAAAAGAATATCTCGAGAAAGTTTTGAAAAAAGATTGCCAAAAAGAAAGAACTAGATTTCGTTAAAAGTTTAATTAACGATATGCATGCAATTATTTTACGAAAAAGGAATGGCCATAAAATATGAACTACAACGTGATATTAATTAATAATACCGTACGAATATTTTTGTCTCGACGAAATGTTACCATTGTGTGAATCTCGTTTCATTATAAGTTACCAAAGAGTTTAATTAAAATATGTTTCTGTAAATTTAATATTGCGAGTCCCTGTTCATAACACACAATTACATATATTTGAATTTATTTAACAATATAGAAAATATTTCTCTCTTTATTTCTACGTTCCAACTGTCTATATGCTTTTGTCTCTCACTGTACATAATATGTTTCTGGGAGTGTTGAAATACTTTCGTCAACCACTGTAAATACAATAAACTCAAAAGAAAATACCTGTCATCCAATAGACGCGTAAGATCAGTCATCTCGCGCTCGAACTTAAATTTTGACACCTCGCACAGAAGGGCGTCACGTTCTCCGATGACCTCTGAAAGTTCACGTTGCAGCCTCTCGATCTCTGCATATTGCCGGCTGATCAATTGATTCTTCTCCTCGAGGATGCTCTCGACATCGGGGTCCAGAAGACCGGCCGGGTCACCGACACTTCCCAGTACCGCGCTCATACCGTTTGTTTACTTTCACTGAGCCGCACCACACACGTTTTCGTCCCGTACTCGTTCGGCACTGGTACTCCGCCAACGTTTTTCACCGATTAGATAAAAAAAAATCAACGACGATCACGAATGGCACGCGCGTCCACTATCAGCACGCGCCACGCGAACGAACGCCCCCGTCCCCATAACCAATACGAATATCACGCAGGATAGACGCTCTGCCCGTGAAAAAATCAACAAAGAATCATCCACGGCGCGGCACACCGTTTCAGCGCGTACTCGCCATCTTACATCTATTGCCACCTCTCGGCCGAATGCCAGTCCTGATTCACGATTGTTCCCGTGTTCCAATTCCGCCGGATCGTTTGTCCAGGAATAGTTTCACACATGCGCATGCGCGCACCGCTGGAACAGCAATGGTCTCGTTCCATTCCAAGCAAGGACCAATAAGAATTTGTAGCACCTGACATCTAGTAGCGGAACCGAGAATTTGAAAATTTAAATTGACTTCAATAGAATTATTGTTGATATTTTTACTTATTTTTAAGAATGATTTTTAGGTTTAAGGAGAAGGGTATTGTTATTTGTATTTTCTCGTGTTCTGAATGGTTTAACATCGAAGAGATTTGATAGTATTTTGAAGAGAATTATTTTTATATGTATTGAAGAATGAGTTTGTTGTGATTCGTAGAGGTGACGCTTAGGGCTTCGAAGACACACTGACCGATTCTAGAAATTGAAAGTTAAGGAAAGTGGTTGTTGAACTGCGAACGTTTATGCAAATTATATTTTCATGAATAAGGAAATATGAGCTAAATAAAAGTTTCTTTTATTAATTATATAATTCTGCACATTTTTGCGCTTAAATATCGTAGAAATACATAAATATTCTACTAATTATTTTACTAATTATTTTTCAAATTTTCTTTCTACCATAAATATCTTTTTGTCAGAAATAAACTAGTGGAAGAGTAATTTATCCAGTAAAGAAGTTCTATTGGGTAGAAACGATAAACATAGTTGATATGTTCACCGTTTGAGAGGCTTACATGCCTTAGATTGGTAAAGCACTGTACCATTTCGAACTGAAACGTTCAAACATTCATTTTCTTTCTCAATTCTTAATTTGTCAATAAACAGAATGTTTAAATTCAAATTGTATGTTCTCTATTCCATTTTCTTTTAATAATAACAATTTGTCGACTATCTATCATTTATAATAACTATTTGATAAAAATTTTTAGAGCGTTGTTTCTTTAAGAAAATGTTACTGTTTAAAAACTTTAATATTAGCAAAAGCGTCAATTATTCTCTTGTACGATAAGACACACTATTTACATCTTCGTAATATTACGAACTCATATAATGATGTCTCAAATTCAAAATTAAAATGATTATAAAATTCTGTTTTATAGATTTAAACACAATTATCGAGGATTTTCTAGAACATTGATGGTTTTTTACATTTTTTAAATCACCAAATGTAAAGATTTAAGAAATTTGTAAAAAAATTTTTTTACAACTGTAAATACAATCTCACTTTGACAGCAGTGTATAAGACTCATTGTTGCTACAGTTTGAATAGATGTAAAACTCAAAGAGGATTTCTTGGAATTACTTGCATAAATGAATATAAAACTAATGAATTCTTTGTGTAAATCAGCAACTCTTAAAATCTAACGTATCATTTAAATAATTTGGAAAAATATGAATATGTGAAAAATCCATAATGATCATATTCAAATGTATATGATACCGTATAATATGCGAATTTATCAATCGTCAAATGTAAATTTTGAAAATTTCGTTTTAGTATTATCATCCTGCAATAATACTGCAACCAACAACTGTTCTATTTAATAGAAATACAAGTAAAACTATATATATTATAATACATTTCGAATTATTTTACATTTATGAAATAAAATATATTTAAAGTATACAAATTTTACTAGATTTAGAAGATTAATTTTTACATTTTAGGCATTCAATGTATTTTGAAGCTATGGAATTCCTTCTAAAGATAATAACTAGAAATATATAAGATTTATACTGTAAATTTTGAAAAATTGACCCAAACAAATTCCAGATCGAATATAATATAAACGTAATTAATTAGTCCAATCTATGATCCCATTATCTTTAATATTTAAAGATGATAGCTTTTAAGAACTAGAACTACAGCATCAAAAATGTAAAATTGGCTATACCACCGGAGCAAAAGCACGCGTTCTCCACATTGCAGAAATAGGTTATCTTTCTACGCTGCGTTTCACTTCGTACTTTCGTCCTGCCAGACGAGTAGTTCTCTCATCGCTGACGTTTCGTACGATAAAAACGAAAGATACGGTTGTTACATACAAATTAAGATTATTTTTCCGTTGCTCATTGTCGCGTGGGTGAAAGAACAAGAAATCAAGGTCGACGTACTGTATTGTGATAGCCAGAGATCGACAGGCGAAGAAGAAGAGGGACACGCTCTCTTGTCCTTTTAAATAACTATAATCTTTAAATGCGACACGTGAACGGTGATAAGGAGATAACAGATTTTTCGGTGTACAACCGAAGAAAAGTAACGAACAAGGCGAAAAAGGATGACAGTGTATTCGGGACAGATTCGAATTGATGCGTGTAACGTGAAACAGATTTTCTCGGGTGTGATGTTTAGGTTATCTCGTCGGATCGAGATTGGAACACGATGAGATACCATGGATATTTGCCGTAACGAACTTTTCGTTTTCACGTTCGAACTACCGTTTCATGCACATTTTTTAATGAATTTCATAAGGCAATATTAATTAAACGTGTGACCGCTACGATGAAAGCAGCGTGCATGACTTGAAGGTTAAGTCTTTCCAACGAAAGCGTTCTTAAACCATTGTTACGATGATTATTGTTGCTCAAATTCCTGCTTAAATACATTTGTAAACAGAACACAAAGTCCTCCGTTTGACTTCTGTTGTGTCGATAAATAAAAAAAAAAATTATTTTTGCGGCAGGAAGTACAGTTCGAAATTCAAATTTTATGATTTAATATAAAAGAAAAAATAACAAAAAGGAAGGATACATACGATTTAAATAATAGAGTGAAGCTATTAAGTGTAAATTTGTCGAACTAACAGAAATAAATGAGATATAGACGTAAATGAATCAAGACGTTACCGCATTGTCTCGTCGCTATAATTTGTACATGAAAGAAGAAGCTTGTTAAACGATAATTTATAAATTTAAGATTACTTTATTTATTATAATACGTCAACGCGTATAAACGAGAAATATATATATGTATATTTCCGTTAAATAAGCGATCGAAGAATCGTAGATTTTATTCTTTAAAAGAATAATAGTGCTATTAATACAATGTGCAACTGTGTAATGTTTGTTTAATAATATTTTACGATGATCGATTATATTTATTTGAAAATAATTGTACAAACATTAAAACGTTTTTTGAGGTGAAAATTCATGCTTTCTTCTATAACTTTAATTATCAATACTTTTTATTTTTCTGACAATCAGCATGAGTTTATTTTATAAACATTCTGTTAATAAAATCACCATCATATTCTAGAATTAAAGCATTCATGTATTCTGTAACTAATATGATGCTCTCATAGATCTTAGAATCTTATTATGTTTACATTTAAAGTAACGTCCTTTACACTTAATGAGAAATCATGACAAGTAGAAAAAAAAAGCTATAAATTGTGATGTGGTATATTTTAAATACAGTATTTGTGCCATTCCTCTCATGCGCAAGACATTGGCTACAATTAATGATTCATGAGCATCCTTATGAAAATTATAGAAACTTAGGACCACTTTAGAAAAGAAACCAAAAATTGTCCCTTAGTTTGAAAGTTTGGATACCACATACTTGAAAAACCTGCTTCAATCATGACAGAAATTAACATCAAAGATTTACAGGACCTTCTTGTACACTTCTCGAAAAATACCTATAGAGCCAAGGATGCAGACAACAAGGTAACTTTTTTTATTTATGAATTAACAAACTTATGAATTAATCTTTCTGCTTTATGATAGTACACAATAATTTTTTTTTTTTGTTTCTAGAGTCAAGCAATCATGCAAAGATGTCTGCTGCTCACTGATTTAGATTATACTCATTCTATCATAAACAATAATGGAGGTGATCTCAGTGCACACTATCCTAGCCATCTTATCATTTTAGAATATGAGAAGTGTAGGAATGCAAATTTGTGTGATACGCCGCCACCACTGCCACGCACATCAGAAACTATATATGAAAATATGTATGATCCTAATAAATTGAAGGAATTGATAAAAAGTGCTAGATTCGCCAGGTGTCGTTCAAGATTTCCACTGCCGGTAATATTGTATAAAGGTAGACATGTATGCAGATCGGCTACTTTGTCTGGTGGACCAGAAATTTATGGTAGATCTGGGCTAGATTATTTATTTGCTGGTAGTGAAGGAACAGTTTCTATTGAACAGCAAGTAGATGAAGCTCGCGCGAGTGACTCTGTACTTAGTGACTGGCAATTGTTTGATAAAGTTAGGCACCAAGACATCAAGCTTTTGAAAACTCTTAACGTAGGAATTATTATTGATTTTATGGTCGAGAAGAAGAAAGTCAAGTTTGGAATGAAGTAAGTAATCAATTTCTACGGCAATATTTGATGCATGCATTAATTGTGAAAATAATGCCTTTCAGATAATACCTTTTCCCATTCTTTGATTTAACATTGTTTGCAATATTAGTAAAATAAAATTAATTACTTGAAATAGCATAAAATAAATCATAGAATAATATTCTTAATCTTAATTGTAAATTAGTTTTTTGTTATTAATAGCTAGCTTGTATATCAAAATATTTTTAAATATTGTTTGAATATAGTACAATAGATTTTCATTAATGCTCTTGTGATCAAAGAATTGCTTGGACACAAAGAGATTTAGAAATAAAAAACAAGCAGAGTTATGTAGGAATGCAGTCTTTCAGTTTTTCACAGAGTCAACAAAGTTTCATAGTAGTTAATAACACGATCAGTATTTTTTATCTTACGAATTCACTTTTAGAGAAACTTAAACAGAGTTCTTTTGTTTGGTACCCAGCGTGACATCCTCAGAGAAAGTAGACAAAGAGAAGAGGTACTCTGACTTCACCCTAATTTCACTGCCATATCCTGGATGTGAATTCTTCAAGGAGTTTAGAGAAAATGACTACTTGGCCCAAGGCTTGGTATTTGATTGGTCTCAGACCCACGTAGACGCTCAGATTGGTGTGCCAGAAGATTCAATTTCTACTCAGTTACGAATCAATTGGGATCAATATCAAGTATGGGATCTAGTAAAATTAACTCAAAATTATTTAAAGCTGATATTAAGATATTTGAGCGACAGTAGCAGTGGAATATTAATTCATTGTATCTCAGGTATGCTTTTTTCCTAACAAAGAACGATTTTTTAATTTAATTAATAACGAATAATTACGTAACATAATCAGAATTAAACTCTGTTTATAGGATGGGATCGCACACCTTTATTTATTTCATTATTGAGGATCAGTTTGTGGGCTGATGGTGTAATTCACACATCACTGAACGCGCATCAGATTCTTTACTATACCATAGCATACGACTGGATGCTGTTTGGCCATGATTTAGAGGATCGACTAAGCAAAGGAGAGGAAATATTCTTCTTTTGCTTTTATTTTTTAAAGCACATTCATGACGAAGAGTTTAGTATTCATCCGCGTCACAGCAGATCTAGGCACCTGGTTTTACGCAACGACAGTGACTCGCAGTTAGACAACGCTATGTTCGATAACGAATCGGTAGTGACATTAAGTTCAGTTAGTTCCAACTTAAGTCTGAATAGTTGGTGTAGTTCTGTTAGTCAAAATAGCAGAGATAGTCAAGATAACAATCCACCAGCCGTGTTTCATTGTTCTTCCGCAGAAAGTCAAGACGACTATCTTAGTCATGGGTACATACACTTTCTTTCTTATCGTATTTAGTATACATTTCTCTCCAATTAATTTAATTGCTCATTTTATAGGAACGTGGTACCATGGTCAATTCATACTTCTCCAAATAAAGAAGGAATTGCTCATGGATCACGGTCACCTTTGCCACCTAATCGGACTTCTCCCGTCGCAGTTCCCGTACCTGGACGTCTTCGACAACGAAACGAATCCTCCTCGTCTGGTGGTTCATGGCAGATGATATCCGGAACCGGAAGTTTACGTGGTTCTACAACTGCTAATGCTCCGGTCATAGACGGAATGGCATGTAGTTCAATTTCGAAACATCTCGGTGAAAATTATACCGTACATACGTCCCAAGAATCAACCACGACAATTATCGAGGACGAAGTATGTGCGTCGTTGGCACAGTAAGTACCATAAAGGTTTTTAATTACCTTAAAGCGTTTTTTATTCAATAAAATGAATTACGATTTCTACGTTTAACGTTTCTATTCTAGATCCCGCAAAGAAAAGTTACAGTGTTTAAGAAGAATATTTTACAGCGCTTATAGTCAAACTGTTGGGTTCCGAATGAAGGATAATTCCGAATCTGTTGGCATTGGTCAGCTACTAGGAAACTTTGCTGAGAGAGTTGGAATTCTTTCCGTTCAACGCACATCCTTGTGACTATAACATCATTAACTTCTCATCCCCTCTCTTCCCATCAGCGCAATTATAAGTTTACTGTTATCAATTGTTTGACTCAATTTAGAATTTTATAAGAACGCTATACAATGAAAATAAAACAATTGTACATTGTCGTTTATGCGAATAATGCGTTGTTATACAAAAAAGAAAGAATAGCGTGTAATCGCGTGACATGAATAAAAACTTGATATTTTTGTATATATATATAATATTTATATGTATATATATGTATATATCTATATATGTATATATATATATGTAAATGCGCGCGAGTGTCTACTAGTTTTGCTTTATAATTTACTGGCGATACATGTATGTGTATTTGCGACTGCCATCTGTATAAAAACGTTATTTGCACAGATGGATGGTAATTAATGTTCAAAACAAAACAAAATTATAAGAATGTTAAAACGTACAAAATAGTGCTAGTGTGGATCATTTATCCCTAACTTAATAATTAGTGTAAAAAAGAAACATCTGCATGTTGTTTTTTATTAATTTCTCTTTATAAGTAGTTAAAAATATTTACAAATTCATTACATGCACTATTCTAGTAGGTACAACATGTTCTCTACAGAGTGGACACTGTGGTTTAGTATTCAACCAATCAGTAAGGCAAAACCAACAAAACAAATGACCACAGGGTGTGGTAGTTGTTGGCACTTTTTCAAGGCACAACTGGCACATCAGCTTACTATGTGTCTCAGTGACTGTTAAGTATTTATTAAAAGGGCTTTCACTGTTCCTGCTTTGCCAGATCTTTAGCGCACACTGTGCAAGCGTAGCAATTCCTAATAGTTTTAATCCCCAACTGATAGTATCAGTAGGCCGATGACCATATACCTTTAAATTTAAAAGAAACTAGTATAGAATATCTCAACCACCATCATAATAATATTATTATGTAAAAATTACCTTTGCATAATCTATTCGTGCTATTCTTTTGCCTAAACTATAATAGTGACCAAACATATAAAATAGTCCCTTGTGCACTAATATGAAAATAGGTATCATAGTATACATTTTTGTTATGAAAGAGTTTAAAAATATTGCAGCTGCAGGAGTTAATTTACTATGAGGATGATTGACCGATAATTCTAATCTTTTTAGTAATCTTATCAATGCTTTCTCTCCAAGGCATTCTAAAATTACTGCCAGTACCCTTGCCTGAATAGTAAGTTAAATATTGCATGTTAATAGAGCTTAGTGCATTCTGTTTGCAGTATTTTTAAAGTATTTTAACGTACATAAATAGATGGAACTTTTTGAGCATCTAAGTTGGCCTGCACAATTCCAGTGTACTCTTCTCCTAACGTTTGGTTCCCCATTCCCGAGGTAAAAAAGAAATAAATTAACTTGAATGGAATGTCTGAGTGTATCAGGGGTAGCAAGCCAATTCGCCTTTCAAGAATTTGTAGAACATCCGCGATCTTTTCTCGTAGATATTTAACAAAGTCATCGTCCCTCTGATGTGATCGTAGAATTTCGGCTTGACTCGCAATTTTTAAATTTCGAATTCTTTTCTTTACTTCCATTTTTGGTGAACAACTTGTTAAACTTTCTTTGTACGAAAAATTATGAAATATGATCGCTTTGTTGAATTAAACACGAAGAAACCACCAATATTAAAAATAACACTCATTGAATTAATGAATAATGACAAGTAAAATTATTCGAAATAATATACATATATAACCTCAAACATTTAAAAGAATCTTGTCACTTTGTTTCTTATTGACCTCTAACGTGACAATTAGAATAAAAATATGTATTTGTTATCTACTAAATGTTATAGAGAAGTAATAAAAATCCATGTAAACACATGTTTCATAAAAATTAAAGAATATCGTCAGAATTACATCACGAAGTTGCGTGAAGAACGTCAATCATAGAGTGTACAATCAATGTGAAACAAATTTTTTGCAAGTTCAAGTTATTTTTATCTGACAATTTCCATTTTCGATACAGTATAATACTATCTTAATTTTCAGAAAATTAATTTTCTAAACATTTTATTTATAATAAGAAATACACATACACGTATACAATTTAAGTATATGTGTTCCATGTACGTATAGACACACATTTATAATACTAAGAACATAAAATATCTAATATACGTAAACCAAACAAATATATCCTATTTTAATTCATAAATAAAGAATTATAGACTTCTTTGCATATTTAATGCACCGTATAGTGATAATGAAATTTAAAAAATGGAAAAACTCACCAGTGTTGTAATATTTCGTTATTTCAAGTAATTAAGCGATTGAAACGAAATGCACTGCTCTTTAAACCATTTAACAACTAATAACACCAATTATTTACTTCTAACGTCATTATAAATTAATAATAAGATAAAAAACGAAGCATAAAAACGATTTGAAAAGCAAGAAACAAATGTCTGCTGTAAAGAATTTGAATACGATTACGTGCATTTCCCTAGACAAGAAACGTAACTAGTTGGTTACTTACAAACGCCCGAAAATTGTTGCAACTTTTTTCATTTTAAAACACTGCTGCCATTTTTAATCAATTCTGTAACGTAAGCACGTTATTTGCATACTAATAATCAATTTATAACTAATATATAAATTCTAATCCACACAAATGACTAGTATTTCAGTAAGTTAATTCATAATGAATTAATATTGCCGGTAAAATCGTTGATTGTAAGTTGCAATTTTATTGCCCCATTTAGTTCTTTTATTGTTAAATTAAATTTTTTTCTTATTCACTAAATTAATAAGGTATGGTTAACAAAGTTTTCGTAATTTATGTATACTTCAAGCTAAACCTTGGAAATTTCTTGTTTTATACCAATAACGACAAAATTTAACAAGAGTTTTCATATTACTGTATTTGAATTTATTTGAATTTTGGGAATTAAGGGAATTGCATTATAATTTGGATTGTGGAAACTCAGAATGGGGTAGCTTAAGGGTAAATATGTTTTATAAATTTCTCTAGGCAACTTTTCTCTTTCAAGGTTCTGGGCAAATGCTGAACTTTTCGACTCAATTCTCTTGCCAGAAGTTACATCGTCTTCTCCACTCCGTGACCAAATCCTTCTAAGATATTCTTATCACCCTACATGCACCGTAGGACACCCTGTTATCAGGCCGGAACACGTGTGTGCGCATTTCTGAGAATTAATTAGGAAAATATTGGGCTCCCTGTCATCACCCAAAACTATAACATAATATACGCGTATCTTAACTACCTGTCATTGCCATGCCTATGCTTATGGATATTGGTAGCTCGATGGTTCTTGTGAGACCTTGACACGTGTCGTTGCGTCCATAAAGGACACGATGCTAACATTACAATACTTTCGTGTAAGCTCGACATTTTGTTATATCTATTTGACACGATTAAAAATGTTCAAATTCGTTTCCCTTAAAATCGTAATTTTTGAGTTGTTGCAGCAAATGAGCGATCTGTATAGAAAATTTCAAACTTCGCTTCCAATTTACATATCGATACCGCCAAATTTAAAAAAAAAAGCTAAATTCACACGACAGCGAAAACCGTATTTCAATTGTTATCGACGCAGCGCCGACCGCCATAAGTCGGTAAGGCAGACGCGTGCCGCGTATGTGCCACTGAGCACGGCCATCTTCGCAGTCTACGTAGCTGCATAGTCTGAGACAGAGGGCAAAGCGGCGAGCAGCAGAGAGGCATCGCCCTAGATAACGGTAGAATCGTGGGCTGGTGTCGTGCTGCTTTTCGCGAAAGTGCTTTGGAAAACCGAGAGGAACCGTATCGAAGCCGTTCGACCATATCTAGTAAAATCATTATCAGAACTGAGGTTGTTATCCGGTGGTGTGTGGAAGACCCGCCTCGAGCCAGTGATTATCGGCTCATCGAGGCGATCGTATAGAGGACCGTGCCCTAAGGAGCTTTAGTGCACCCGCGGCGCGCGAGATTTTCGACCGAGTGCGGAATTTTCTCAGCCACCGGTGGAGCACGTTTCGTTTCGTTCGTAGCGACTATATCTGGTTCGTGGCGACCGTATTAGTCGGCACCAGTCCACGGATTCTCCCCGCGGTCGCTTTCGATGTGTTCGCTACGCGTACGGGACGACGAACCGACCAGCACAGGAGTAGGAAGCGAGTAATCGCCGGAGAATCTCTGTAGATTGGGATATAGTGGGCCGTGGACAAGGACGGAGAACGTACGATAGAGAGGGAGGGAGACGAAGAGAGTGTAACGAAGGAGTGTGCGAGGAAGAAAGAGAGGAACGAATACGAGAGTGCGATAGAGGGCCATTAGATCCGAGGGGTACACGGGTGTACGAGTCGAGTACGCCAAACAGATTCAACGAATATTTTCGAAGGTGCAAGGTAAGGGAAAAAACCAATGTGTCTTTATAGGGATAATATAGTTTTCTAAAAAAAGAACAGCGTCCATACCCCCCTGCGAGGTCGTCGTGGCGTGGCACGCCAGGCAAACGCCGCCGGAAATCATGCACGGTGGCCGCCCGCGCGTTTTCTCAGGCGGTGCCCGATTCTTTGCTAGATTTCTAAGATTAGAATCACATCTCTCTATCTATTATCATATTTATATATGTTCTCGTTTGCAACTTATTCTTACGTCGATTGGTTATTAACACATTGACTGCCATGGTGGTCATGTGGGGTGACTCATGTTTTACTAAATTTTTTGGAGCGATTAAAATAAGATCAATTTCGTGGACTACCGAATTTCGAATAATGTGATTTGGATAATATTGTCAGAAAAAAGTGCTCAAATACAATATAATATTTGATAAAAATGAAATGTTATGGTGATGTATATTTATTACGGCTCTCAAATATATAAAATTCGCATGGCAGTCAATTTGTTAATTGCATATATAGCGACCGTTTTCATGTGACGATATTTCGTTCGCGTACACGCCGGTTTTCCTGTGTCAAATGATGTCGTCTGGGTGGCTGGAAAGGAATCAGGTTTCCTTATAGGTTAGGTTCGACTATCGGATCGTTTCGTTTCGACTTATCGAATTCACGATAAACGTAGTGATTCGCGCGAAAAGTTGCTGGTTTTGAACATATTTTGGCAAAGATGAATAGCGTATGGAGACTCTTTCGAGAATACTTTCGCCTGTTCGTTCTTCTTCTTCTTCTTCTTCTTCTTTTTGACTGTTCGGTGATTCACGTGAGTCACTGGCAGCGCAGGAAGTGACTCGAGAAGAAAGAAACCCGGCAACATGCAACGACGACGCTTTGTGCCTCGGATATTTATTTCTTGTATTTATAAATATATTTATATAGTCGCACTCGTGTATATGTTAGTATAGTGTGTGTGTATACAGTTATTTAGATCGAATTTTATTCGTCTTACACTCGTGTATCAAACATTCTTGTAAAAATCTTTTTTTTTTTGTATTAGTTTAATATCGCACCAAATGTTCATAGGTATTAGCGACGCCTTTCGTATTTTAGATTTCAGATTTTGTTTACTAAATTTGCTTACTTGAGAAATTCTATTTTCTTTTTTCATATTGTTTAGAATGGTTAACAGTCCTAATACCATTAACAGACTTCATGTCTGTGTTACCTATTTAATATTCTTATAATATTCTTCTTCGATTTCTGTATATAGTTTTTCGAAGTACAGCATATGTGATGAAAAACAGTAGCATTTATTTGTTTACTATGTTTAGAAATTAACTTGTATTTCTTTGTATTAGAGCCAGATTTTTTTACTGCGTATTCTACGCATATATTTAAAGAACTTCTCAAGTCTCTTTGATTCACAGCCATAATATTTTAAAACGTGTGATAGTGTATCACCGTCAATCGATTCGTTATACGTGATTGAACTATTGACTCGAGCGGTGTATGTAATCGTGTATCAATTCTAATGAATTTCCTTCGTGTGAAAATAACGTGTTGTGTTAGTCGCGATAAAAAATTATGGCGTATAATCGACTTTTCTAACCTTATAATGGCACACTTGGTCTTTTCTGTTCCCATAAAAATTGTCTATATAAATATATAATACATATATGTATATGGTCGCCTCTACTCTCTAAAATATTTTCGTACTGGCACATATAACTTGAGTAAGTGTGTTAGGAAAAGACGAGCTCGATTTTGAACAGTAGAAAGTTTAAGTTAGTACACCCTAGTTTTCGGAAGTGCAAATGTATTTGGCATGGCAAAAGAGGTAAGAAAATCATTTTCGCGGACAGAATATTTCTATGTTTAGTGATTCGATATTTAATTCGAATATTTTGTATAGTTTAATGTTTGACACAATGAACGAATGAATAGGAGGAACGAATTTTTTAAATGTTTGTTAATAGTATTTAGAAATAGTAAGACTAAAAATAAATAATTGATTGTCCTGTACGATCTTAAATTGTATCGTTAAACATAGTTTTTTTATGCAAAATATAAACATCGTGTTTCATAACCTCAAACTGTATGCATACGTATCTGAATCTACATCAATGCATATAAGTAATAATGTACGTATGTATATGGTAGTGTATGTAATGTACGTTAATAAGATTATCTAGAATATTTTACATGATTTAAAAGTGTGAAAGTCTCACCTAACCTAAAAGACTCTAGTGTACAATTTGATAGTCCAAAGTCCGCAGACACAGGGTGCCATTACATGGTTAATTCAACGCACGGAATTTTTGTGATTTTGTGGTTATGTTCTGCGGAGACGTTCTTTGTCGATCAAATCTGGTGCAGATAAGTTGCCATTCGGATTTATTGTTGACACAGATAGACGACAGAGGTGGAAGCTAATTATTAGCGCTGTTGAATCGTTTCGACGAAGAATGCAACGCGCTGTCATGTGACCCGTAAATTCTGTTTCTATGGCAGTCGGGAGCGTTCGTTTTCGTGAAAACAGGTTATATCAGCGTTTCGTTGCCACGGTTGGAATCACATTTGTGGTAAATAATTATTCTAATAAATGAACTCGTTGCTAGTTATTTGTATTCGTATTATTTAATTTAATTGAACGCGCGTCGAGTTTTATTTTGTTCTTATTAATGGTAGTTTGGTATTAAAAATTCCATGGTTTAATATTTATCAAGTGAATTAATGAATAAACGCGGTAAAATAATGAAACTCGCAGCAACTCGCTGGAAACGAGAATGGTGAAGGTGGCAAGTTATCAGGAGCGAAGTAGATAACGAGTTTGAAAGCCACCGCGTGGCTAATTTAACGCGAGTTATTTTTAGTCATCTTTTTGAAATTCGATACGTCAATTTATTTATCCGCAGAATTCCGTGTTTAACTGGCAGACGAAAGAACGGACCGTGCAAATGGAAGTCGTTTGCTCTTGAATAACATTAACAGTAAACCTGTTATTTAATTATTTCGTTCTTCCTTACATTCGTAAAATCTGATTAATAAAATGAAAGACCAGAGACACGTTCTATAGAAATCTTTCAAAGATTACTGACAAGTGATAGGATAATTTTTCACCTTTTTTGTTTTAAGTTAGATAGAATTCCGGAGATATATCGATATATATTTATTTTTCTCTTTAACGGTAAATCATTTGATAACTCGTTACATGAAATTCATAAAAACAGAAAAATATTTTGTAGGAATTTTTTGATACTTCTGACAGGACGTACAATTTTTTACGCTCTTTCGAAGTTAAATGTAATTCCGGAGATAAACCGGTATTTAGCCATTTATTCTTTCGTTACTTAATTTCACAGAAAAAAAATATAAAAATTGAATCCTACCAATGAAATTAAACAAATCGAATATATTTCGACGATGGAATTTTTTTTTTAATAACGAAATAAAAAAAGGTATGTAAATAGAATTTCCTCTGATTCTTTTTAATGCTATAAATCAATCACTCGTGGAAAACCGTATACGTATACGACGAACTCTTTTATTATCTTCAATAGGAGAGATAAATAAAAAAAAGACATAGACATATATATACACACATATATATATACTTCATCACGTTCAATTTAAATTATAACATGAATAAAGATGATTTGCCGAACGATATTGGCAACCGTTTTTCCCCTACTCCTTTACCCTTTCTCTCTTTTTCACTCTTTTGCTCGCTCTGTTCGCCGATAAAAAACGAATTCCAATCGTCGAACGAACTAACTTACAAAGTCCTGGAAATTTCGCGCATATTTTCAGGCGTGACGCAATATCCGAGATACGAGATAACGAGAAGGTGCCGGATATATACGAGGGGAAAAAATCGGATCGGAAAAGAACACGATATGGTTTCGTTTCTCGAGATAAGTTCTAGGGGAAATGTTGCGTGTATCGAGAAAAAAAAGTTCGAACGGTGCAGCAATGACGAACGATAAACAATGGAGCTCAACGTGACGAATGTCAGCCGGACAAACGTTTTCAGTATTTTGTTTGGCTATGTTGGTAATACTGGTAAAGAGGATGGGGAGAAAGTTTTCTGACTGAAATACATATTTGGTAATTTTTGTTCTCGACATTTTGTACGTATGTAATATTGTTAGACTTTTTTGTTGGGAACATTCCCCTTGGGATTTTTGTTTGTAACATGTTCATTAAGAGGTTTCTTTTTGTTAGGCATATTCTTTTTAGGATATATCTTTGATATTTTTAGTCGAACCGTTTTGAAAGAATTGTAATATATTTTCGAATGTTTATATTTAGTTTTAGTTTCATTTGTAAATGAATTCATTTCTAAGTGCCTAGGGAATTATTGTAAGTATGTAGGTTCTTTTGTAAATTTCACTAGGAAACATTGTAAGAGCAAAAATAAAAATGCGAAGTTAAAGTAACAAAATATTTGCGTAGAAAATTTATATGGAAAACGAGGGCAGCTGAGTTTTGTCAGGTTTTTTTAAATATACGTTTCATTATATTGTGCGTTTCAAGCAAGTCAGCAGGTCGGTGAGTAAGTTTCGCAAGGACAATAAAAATGTTTAGCTGTCGTCGAGTTTCATGATGGCGTCGTACGTCATCGAGGAATAGAACTAGCGATGATTTCATTACCTATTATTTGGGTGCACGTTGATTCAGATAAATATCGACCTTAGCCTCCATAAATAAATTGATGGTACAATACACAATCTCATAGTTCCACGACTAATTTCCTCTTTTATCTCATCGCTCG
The DNA here is from genome assembly GCA_014737535.1 of Bombus cullumanus. Lineage (NCBI taxonomy): Eukaryota > Metazoa > Arthropoda > Insecta > Hymenoptera > Apidae > Bombus > Bombus cullumanus. The sequence goes on along the minus strand of JACXIX010000064.1, from coordinate 3,214,430 downwards.
AATTCTTCGTATTCTCATTTTTTCTCGAATTAGAAGATTCAACAAGTTTTCAAATCTCCAACCTTGCTTGGATTTTGACAAATCGGGCAATTCTTTCATCCGAGAAATAAGGATTTCTTTTCTCTAAGTTTACGGATCTAGGGAACTCTGTTTCAAAATCTGGAAACTCTGGAGATTTCCCTTCTTAAAATTTAGAAATTTAAGGATCCTTTTCCCTCGGATTGGAACGTTTGGCAATGCCCTTTTGCAATATCCGGACTTTCATATTCCAAATTTTATTAACTATTTATTAATTAAATTTTAATTATTATTTTTTTCACAAAAAATTGTATATCATCTCCCATACATATTTCCCAAATTTTATCCCAAATTCCGATATGTCGACTTTTATAAAAACGATAAAACACTGTTTATTTGACGCGTGATATTTAATAACAAATAAAGGGAGATATCTACTCTAATCTAGATAAATAAAGTATATAGTAATACGTTACTCAGTCCTTAAAATAAAAATTGTACGCATATCGCTAAATATACGTGGCAGATCGTATCGTTCTAATTATACGTATCACATTTTAAGGTGGAGCATACTTCACCAGTGTCTATGGAGCAGAGTTCCGTGCAAAATTACTATTACGTTCGCTTGGCGAGGCGAGAGTGACTCATGAACTAATGCAATCATTTGTAACGCTCGCTACGCGAGAAATGACGTAACGAAAGTGTATCGCGTCATATCCGCGTTATTCTCAACGATACTTTTCCACATTTTATCGCGTCACTGTGTCGCTCGCGTCGATTCGATCTCCTCTGTTCTACATTCTATCGTTCTCTATTTCATATCTCGTTCTCTCTACACACCGGTCTCCTACCTATTATATATATCGAACTGCTTAGAAAGTTTCAATTTTTTTATGGCTATACAACGGTCAAGTTTGAAACCAATCTGAAAACGTGTAACATTCTACAACGATATTGTACGTACATATTATACAGAAAACTATTATACAAGGATTATCGAAAGATGTTTAACCAGTTAGCTGTTGCAATCTCTTTGAAAAGTGTGTAACTAAAATGTGTCGCGTTGTTCACGCTGTATACCGTTTCTTCGTAATAATTACTTATATCTTTTTAATTATTTTAATATATTTTAATTTTGAAATTGCAATTTAAACGTCAGATTGTAACTGATTTTTACGCCCGACGAGTATACTCGTCGCAACGCGAAATATTGCCATTCCTTCGCGACGAGTATACTCGTCGAAAGCGGGTAACCGGTTGAAAGAAACGTACGGTCAATTTATACAATACCGTCGCCCTGTCCGCTACGATTCAGCTTCAGCGATCCACAGCGACGAAAAATATAATTCCATCCGACAAGTGAATCTTCTTCGATCGAGTTTCGTTTAATTAGAATTTTTCTCAATTTTTGTCATGGAACGTTTTCGAGAAAAGCGTGGTAAATGGACTGTACTTTCACGATTTTATAATTCGCTTCGGATAGATTAACCTAAAGTGAAAATAATCGCAATTGTTCATCGTAGCAAACGTTGCTGCGACGTAGCCAGTGACGTGAAATGTTACGGATACGCATAATCTTTCGTTGAATGTATCCGACAAAACGACATTTCATACGCATCGCAGAGAAAGGACATTTTGAGGTGAACCGCGTGCGTGTCCATGTGTTGCGCGTCGGATTACATATACTTTGAACTTCGATAATGTTAAAGTGCCATAAGATTTCTTCAGTTTTCATTCCAAGTTTCTAACTTGCCATTTATTTTTGCAGAACGTACACGTTCACCCTTACCGTAGAGAGACTTCCCTCGAATTTATCTACCCTTGATAACTGCACGCTTATTTATAAGTTATTGGTTCTTTATTTATAGTGTAAACTTTGCTTAGTAGACTTTGACGAATAAATGCTTATCGATACTTATCGCTTGATCCGGCGGAATGCGGTTTCTCAGTCTGCTCGCAGTCTTTTTTAAGAAACTTCTATCCTACAAGGAGAATTTAACGCTTAACATCTGTTGCTCGTACGTTCTATTGTTTAAGATCTATGATATACGTTCTGTCGAACGAGACTCGCTATTTTTGCACTTATTTTCCATTTAGAGACAAACTTTTTTTTTCTTTTTTTTTCTAAAGAAACCAAGAGTCAAATGGATCTCTTTCAGATAGAAAATCTAAGATTTATGACCAGCTTTACAAAGTGGTTTTTGGTAGCAAAGATTGAATTTTTCAGTGGCAAACTCCGACATGTTGTAATTCTTTTCTTGGGAAAAAAAAGAACCGAACTGCGAGACACCTGGAGTCAAACGTATTCGGTTCAATTCCAAAGTCCGATATTTACAAGGATTCATAAAACACATCTAGAATCGCACTTTAAAAAGGAAGTTTCTATTTCTCACAAATTTGATTAGAAAATACAGGTTTTCTATTCGAAGGAACGCTCCTGAACTCAAAAGTTTTGAACATTTTAGGATTTCGAAAGAGATAACAATGACTTCTTTAAATAAATAAATAAATATCTTGCTTATATCGCTATCTTATAGTACTACGACCGTAATCTAAAATTAATTAAAATATTATTAACTTAAAATTATTATTAAGATCGCGGATATTTATGCGAAGTCGTATCTTTGTCAATGTAATTTTCAAGCTTCAAACGGAAAGATGTTGCATCTATTAAACTCCAAATCTCTCACAAATTTATGAAAATCCGCCATTTAATCGAATCGTTATTTCATCCAAAAAAAACAAGAAAAAAGTTGTTTCACCTAAAAAGCGAAAAAAGAAAAAATAAAATCTGAAATGCTCATTTTTATGAAACGACTGAGAAGCGAATATTCCAGTCTTCCATGAGATATTAAAAATCAGACCTTAAGGTAGCGAGGTTGAGAACGAAGAAACAAACTGATTGTAAAGCACGTTATCGTGGCAAAAAGAAGGACGGAAAAGTAGAAGGCAGGTCGAAAGAGGATAGTAAATTAGCAATGGTCGTTTAAACGGTTACGGAAGCGGCGATATATCCTCGGTGGCACTTCTGGCTATGTACTATATTTGAAAGGGCGATACATCGCCGCTTGCCACTAAAAGGGTTGATATAGATGCACGCGTTATGCCTCTGTAATCGATAGTTTCGGACTAGCCTCGACTACGTACTCGATTACCATAGCGCGATTATGCTGTTAGCTCGAATTCTAAAGGCAAATCTATTTGCTGTTATCAAAGAATTTTCTACATCGTCAAAAAAACAAAATTTCCTGCTTTGGCGGAGAAAATCGTTTCGAACACGTAAATATTTTCTTTTCTTTATTTATTTAATTCTTTACATTCGCGATTTGTCCAATTTGGACATTTGGTAGAATTTTTTTAGCTGTTTGATTGTCACGTGGGTGGCTACCCCCAGCGGGATGCCATCTTCGTGTTTGTTAGGTTATGTCCTTTGTGATGTAAATATTTTGGTCAAAATTTCGAAGATCCTGCAATTTTTCTAACTGTAAAAATCGTCCAGCTGGAAACTTGCAATTGTACAATTTTTTTACACGAAAACCTGCCATGTACATTACAAAACAACATTTTGTACGGAAAAATCTGCTACCCGCAACGCTCGCACGATTTTTCTACCTTGAAACTTGGTACGATCTACGTTTGCATGATTTTATTAATTTTAATTTACAAGTTAATTTAATTTGCAAGTTTCTTGCAAATTATGAAATTGTACAATGTACCACGTCAAAATCTGGTACCTACGATGATTGGCAGATTTTTTACCGTAAAATTTTTGTACGATCTACACTGGGAAGGATTTTATAATAAAACTTTGTACGTTAAAATTGTTGCCTCGCGCGGCCTACCGAAGCCGCATATTTCTAACGCACTTTGTGGAATTTTATAATCGAGCTAATCTTTCTTATCAGCCTGTTTCCTGTTACGGGAACACGCGAGTACTGTGCTCGAAGGATGTTGATTACGGGAAAAAAATCTTCCTACTTAAATAACTAATGTACGTGGACATTGTAATTCTTTTTAGTTTTACTCGCTACAAAATTCTATCCACGCACACAGCATGCACGCGCGCGCGCGCCCACGCACACACACAGAGTACACCCTTGAAGCTTCATTTCCCTTTGCAATGTACGAATTAACTGTGCCACGGTCAGTAAATTATCTCCAACCGAATAATATTTTTCTATTATTAACAAATTCTAGTAAGTCTAGCGCGTAAACATTTTCAACGACTAGCTATAAAAAATGGAATAAATTAGGGAAATGAGTACATAAATGTCGCGTTAAAAAAGCATAAAAACCAACGAATATAATTCACAATGGATTGATACGATCGAACGTCCGGTAACTGGAATAAAAGTCAGGTGAAAGCGGACGAACAGAATTTAACGCGTTATACGCTATCGTTTTCTTTTTCTCCTCTCCGCTGGAAGAAAAACTTGGCAAAGAGAAATTTACACGAGTCGAAGTCGTATTAAAAAAGAATCCGATCGAGCGGAATTATTCATTCGGGTCGGAGGCTCGTTTGCAAACCATTTCCATATTGAACGAGCTCGTTCACCAATACCCTTCTTACTAGCTGCAACGAACGAATTAACATGGCGCATTAAACGCGATAATATCGATGGAATTCGATCAACAAATCACAGCTAACATTCCTCCGAAATTGTCACGTTTTTGCGTAATAATTGTGACGATTTCAGGGCTAACGGTTGCAACATAGTCGTCAATTAAAATATCTGACCAACCTGTTCGCCATTCGAAAGGTTAACGGACGTAGATTGATGTGTTGAAGAAACCTGTTCGATAGGATTCGTCGTTTGAGAACTTTGGCAGCGGAGTATAAAAAGTGGAGTTTTGCGAACGCTTGAATTTGATCCGCAAGGGATTAGATTTGGAATACAAAACCTGTACGCTAAAATACGTAAAATATTCAAAGTATAACAGTCATCGTAATATTCGAACGAAATTTTCACTCAGATTCCATTTGCTTGATCGAGTTTGTGCAAGTACGAATTTACGTAAAAATCAGCGCTCTAACAACCACGTCGATTCTCTGTAATCTTCTGCGTCTACCAACATCGGTAATATTACGATCGAGCACGATAGGTTCGGACATGCATTTTCCACCATCGAAGGAACCTTCGACTCCATCGTCACGGGCAAACCTCTAGCAATTAAATTCCATTATCACTTTTCCACCATCAAACCGATTCTCATTTTCTCGTCTCGATCACGACGAGAAAAAAAGCTCGTAGCAATTAAATCGAGCGACGATCGACGAGTACACGGCGATATCGGATTTCCTCGGGCGAGACAAATCGATAGTCTGCGACGTATCATCAGCAAGAAATCGTATAGATTTTAAACCTGCAGTCTGCGGTATCGAATTCGAAGTCGTGTGCGGGGTATCGTTTTCAAAATTGAATCACCGTGACCGCTTACTACAACAACGTCGCTGGTTCGACATTGCGTCCCGTCGCGACTATTATTTTATCTTTTCGGTTTACCTTTACTTTATATCGTGCGCTATTGTATTTATTTATTTATTTCAGTTTGATAGCCGAGGAATTGGATTTGTCTTTGCAATAGTTTTACGAACGCGAAACAAAGCGAAAACCAAACTTACAGATAACAACAACGACGTGAAATTACATCAATTCTTTGGTCACCTCTTCTCTTCTTTCTGTAAATGTTTCATTTCATTTTTATTTTATTTTCATTTTATGTATGATCCTCGACTTGCGGCTTCGGATGACTTCCGGTTTGTTATATACTGGTCTCGTTGTTACGATTATATATTCCGTAGCTTTGTATACTAGTATTATACTATATTTATTGCATAATATCACGTGTTTATTGCCCCTTTGTTCGGTCTAATGGAACCTTAATTACTAATTCTTTCTTATCTCCTCGTAAATTCTTTCTTTCTTTCGCCGGCGTCTTCTAATTTTTCTGAAATTTTTCTGAAAGATCCATTCGCTCCTTTGTGGAAGCAGAGAGGCAGCGTGCAGCATCGTGTTTTACAAATTTTCGCTCTTAATATCGCAATCGATCACGAAGGTTTCTATCTTTCTGTTGGTCCAAAGATTAGAACTAAAACACGCTAAGTACTTACATCGAAGAGCTATCGTCTTCAAAATCGCTAACATTGTCGTTCGGACAGTCGGACAAGAGTATCCGCGCAGGATTTGCGGAAAATTTCCTCTTGGGTGCAAGATTCATTTTTGAAGATTCGAAGGTCAGGAAAAAAGTCAAATGTGACGAAAGGCGGAAAATAAATATCGTACAATTGCAGATTCTATAACGAGCAGTTTTTCTCTTTATCGACTCTAGGCTCTGTAGGCAACTTATGGTACAATAGGCGTAGGCAGTGCACAGACTGCGTGTAGACGCGAGAAGCGTAGAAAAATATAAAATAACCAAGATACGATAATCGTTGATAATATTTAGTGGACGAAACGGATCGCTAACTGCGTTTCGTTTATTTAACGGTCAGAAAAATACAAAGTCGTACGAATATTCGTGGTGTAAGTACGGTTGATACATTGAATGGAAGCAAAGAATGGAAATTGAAATAAAACAACTCCGGAAGGTTGTACAACGATTGTAAAGAAACGGATAGGAGATACATTGAAAGGGGGAAATTTAAGGGAACCCATTAACTTGCCATAAGGTTCACGAACCTGTGAGTCATTTTGCGTCACGCAATGACACGAAGCATGTAAGCCCTACAATTTTCTTGGCTGACCGTGTAACGCATCGCTGGTGCTTCCAAGAACCGTCACGATATCGTTCAGTCTTTGCGGAGCCTCTGTTTTCTCCTCCTTTCTTTCCATATTTTTCCACTTGAAGTTTTTCGACTCGCGATTACGATAACCTCGAGGATCATCTTCGCTGCTCTTTCACGCTTTTTATTAACATTCTCACGATTGTTGTTGTTGTTGTCGTTGTAGTAGTATATTAATCGACCATTGATAGATGATAAGTTCGCTTTCTTCTTTGTAAGGTTAGGTTAGGTTAACGATCGAGATCTTTGAGGTTAAGAAAAGTTCTGGAGGTAATTTTAAATTTTTAGGTTATGGTATTCGTATTCATTATCGTGTTTGTTACTTTTCACTGTTATCGTTATATATCTTATGTTCGATAATGTATTAATACATTATTTACATTATATTTCTTATATTTTATATTTCATTAACACAGCTGACGAACGATGCTAGGGATATTCGGATCATATGGTGTTTTTTAATGTCAAGGTTGGCACACGAATGCTCTAGGATCAGTATTTTAATTTCAAACATAGTTACAATCGGTTAAATGTGAAAGCACCGAATTAATATTTATTGAGCGTATATACCATTATATATACCATTATACCATTGAGCGTACAATATGGGAATTTCAATAACGAACGTTTATTTTTCAAATGTCAAAGCGTTACGAGAATTTTGTGTCGGGCAATCCGCACAGATTTTCAAATTCGTTGGATATACTTAGTAACGTAGTAACAGAATAACTTTTGCCGCTCATCATTTATTCAGATCATTCATATAGTCGATTTTATCCATTCACAGGGATATCTGATTCGAAGGTGAACCTTACCGAAACTCTAGTTTCTAAAGCAAAGTATATTCGCACAGTATCTTTCATCTATCGTTCGCGGAGGCGAAAATTCCCTGATTACAGTTTTACGAACCATCGTTCATTTTATCAAGCTGCTAAAAATCAAAGAGTAGTTGCTCATAATGGCACCGCTCATCAAAGATAAACGTTATCGTTTAATTATCTTTTTTACTCCGCAGCTCTTCGTCTTCGGAAGTCTTTGCAATCTTTTCCCCACCGCGAAAATATTCCGAATAAACGTAATTATCCATTGAGCTTTTGTAACGAGATTCTTCATAATTCCACTACATTAGCCTGTGCGATGGCCGTCTATTTTTTTCTTGCGCATTGTAATATCGAGAGGAAGAAGAAGAAATATCTTCCATAAAAGCTTCTGCATCTCAGATTACCGATACTTGATCTGTATCTCGAATTGTCAATGTTTGCCCTCTTTCAGTAGAGAGAAACTGTACAAACTCTGCAACGATCTGTACGAACGTTGCTAAATTTTTTTATTCGTTTCTTGTAACAGACGAAATTTGTCACCGAACTGTATCAGTGTTCACAGATTTTCGTATTTTTCTTCGATCCATTAAAATATCAGAAACAGAAAGAATTCTGCGTAATCGTCTTGTTTAAAAAAAAAAAAGACGAACTTATTTAAAAGTAAACAAATGGAATCTAAATATTATAACAAGCAGATACTTCAGTTCGTATATTTTCGCATATTTCCGCGCGTTTAAGCTTTCCACAAATAGGTGGGAGATGATCCAAGTCTGATAAAATCATTTTCGAATTCCCAGACAGAATATGTCGACGTTTAAGAGCGCCACGAACGTTGATATCAGTGAAATATGGCCAAGTGCGTTATTTTCGTGAAATGGTAACGACATCTGGCGAGAACGATGGTTGTTAAGCGAGGAAATTTTATTTGAAAAATTTTATTTGAACATTTACCTTCAAACTGCTTCTGACGGAACATCTTCTCTTCCTAAGTGTTCCATTTTAATCAGAAAAGCTTCAGACACCCGGTATGTTGTCCAGTGATGGCTCGATGACTATGCTGTGACAATATTAAGCGAAGTACAGGCACGGTAATTTTGATAATGCAAAGCTTAATGCGGTTAGTAGTGGGCCTCATCGATTTTGTATCGCAGAAGCTATTCGCTTAGAGTAATCACCTGCCAGGCCACGATTAATTAATCTAATTATCTCATCTCTATTTTTCTCCTTAAGTTCGATTACTTGTAAATATTTCTTCGCCGTCGAAAATATTTGAAATTCGCTGTATCCGATCAGCACCGTTGTGCTTGTGGAAAATTCGGAGTTCTTATGTCTAACGGGTCAGACAAATTTTTCAATAAATCTCAATTTTGTGATTTTGTTTATAAAAATATAGATTCGCAGGAATATCCGCAGCTTAGATATTATTGATAAATACAAAATATCGATATAGACGAAAATGATATAAAATAAAATAAAACGAAATCATTTGTTCCATCCGCTGTACTATAGTACAATATTTGAAATATTTGACGATTTTCGAACACCGTACATGTTCTGCGTATTTTCCCACTTTTAACGACGTTGTTCCCCATTTTTAACTATTTGGTCGTCCCATAATTACGTAACGCCGTTTCTTATCTTACTTTGGACAAACGCGCGTATCATGTTTCGCTGATGTGTTTACAGTACGCGATTCCTCCCTTTGTTTCGTAAAGAGTAACCTCACGGCAGTGTGTAGCGCGCGTCCGAGGCAATTGGATCGGCACTTTTTTCACGTTAAAAAAAGTTGTGAAATGAGCGTCGACGATATAACCGTCTGCGACATTGTACAGCAGAGGAATTCAAAAAAAGCAGTACCGCTAAAGGATGCTGTTACAAAAAAACATACTCGAAAGTACGTATACGGTGAGTACGTGTCATAAACGTGGGAGAAACCGCGAAAGAAACGGTTTTTAAGCGGTAAAAAATTCAGCCACAGCGAACGAGTAAAATCAGCGCCCAGCGACATTTTACAATTCGAAACCTGGAACATTTTTTCGGTAATGTGGACGAAAAATAGACGAAATAGGTGGCGGGAAGCGACTATTAAAAATGGACACGAGTATTAATCTTCTCTCCGCGAAGCTAAAGTCAAAGGACGATATTACTTATGGGATACGAGGCAATATTTTTAACGCGCTTCTTGTCCCAGTTACGTGAAACGTCCCGATTATAAACATAAAGGTAGAAATTAATTAGAAGGATAAAAATTACAGAGATGGAAGTTATCAAGGCGAAGATCGTAGAGATCAAAATGAATAATTAGAATGTTAAAAATTACGTCGGCGCGAGGATAAAAATTTCCAACGAGATGAGATTATCAATGGTGGCCGTGGTGATATTTCTCGCAGAATTGTTCGACGTATAATCGATGGGAGAGAGTGTGTCCCTGTTCGTCGTGTGGAAGGAAAACTCGCGCTATTATTGCAGGGCTCGATATAAGTGACGTTTTATGTAACAAAATATTGAGGTTCGTGCGAGATACCTGTTACGTTGTAGCTCATTTGTTACGAAATGAAATGTAAGAGAAGAGAGGAGGAGGTCGCTGGTTGCGTTCCGAGGATGTGGAAAATGGCGCAGAGAGGAAAGAGGACGTTGTGCCGGGCATTACCAGCGAACGGATCTTTCTTGTTCACTCGAAAATTGTGAAATCACAACGACCAGAATCGAGAGGAAATTTTCGAAATGAATCTTTAAGAGAGTCGTTCTTCCAGCGTCTTTTTGCTTCGGAAACTTAAACGAAGGTGAGGAAAAATGGATTATTCGCGACGAAAGTTACAATGAGCAAGACGAGAGAGAAATTTTTTTGGTAAAATACACAGGTGGACAGTATAGAACGTCGTTAAGAAAATAGAGCAACTGTTACTTATAGCATCTTCTTTTAACCGATCTGTCTCCTCTCTTCGAATTTCATCGACGTTCGCTTGTACTTAATACTTTATAGTTAGCTTTTGCTTAATATTACAGCGGAATTTTGTTATACAGAATATTAACAAGAGAGAGAGAGGATTCTCGTCCGCAATATTCTGTAATTTGTCTCCCCGAGTTTTGTTGATACAAGTTTTCGTTTAATTTTAAGTTGAAGAAACGAAGGGGGCGGCGGCGGCGGGGTAATGCAAAAGAAGAAGCAAAGAGAAAATGTGATTAATAAAACGGAGGAATTTGGAACGGGAACAGATCAAATTATTCGGAAAATTCTTGCGCATACAATATTTTAAGCTCGTTTAATATTTTCCGTTTCTTTGAATTTTATTTAATATTAATTTCATTTAGTCCGAGGCAAAGAGCGAAGTTACCGGGCCAGAATTATAATTAACATATTGACTTTTTATTTCGCAACTGGTTATTCGAATTTCATAGAAATTTATTACTTTTAACCTGAGAATTTTCAACGGGCCGTTAATTGAGAGATAAATCAAACGAGAAGACCGGAGCGTCGGAACGTTCGCTGCGAACAGTTTAGATCCGCCATGGTGCATCAGCCTTTATTGGCTGAATTAGAAATTATTAGAGGTTAAACTCTGCATCGGTAAAAAAGAACCTCGATGGAACACGATGGAACGTGTCCTCCTATTGCTACGACCCTTTTATAATAATTCTCATATCTCTGGACGCTGGAATTCCAGCAAAACTCTACCTGAGAATTTTCTTCTCGCTAAAATTCACACTTTTCCCTCTGATTAGTTTCCCATACTTTGGTAAATTTCAAGGCCCAAATTCTTCATAGATATTCTCTTCACCACGCACAAAGTTCAATCGTCCGAGCATGCAGCTCGCGATTTTCTAGTTTCGAACTTCGACTCGACGTTTCGACCACAGTTTCCACCTATCGAGTTTTTCTCTATCTATCCGTGATAATGATTTCCGAGTCGAGCATTAAGGGTAAATCTAATCGACGAATATCATGGCCGAACGTGTTACAACTCGATTATAATTATCAACAACTCGCCGATTTATCAGATAAAACGAGATACGAATGGAAATTTGATTTTTCCCATTGGTCGATTCGCGCGAATCGAAAGTTTGGTGTGTTAATGCAAACTTAATCGACGAATATCCCGTGCAACTCCCTTTGTTTACTATGCTCGAGCACGATTATTAATTGTTATCGAGTTTCCAGCGAATTATATGTATTACGGTGTTCCGTTTCGATGACGTGTACAATACGAGCACAGGGATTTGGAAATCGTAATTAAGGTTACTTGGGGCCGTTTAGCAGCGGCCAATTACGCTGCGATGTTAATTAGTCGTTTGTTCCTGGCCACCGAACGTCGTACGATGCGGACTTTGAACGAGGATTCGAGGAACGAGGAACACAGATCAAAAAATTCGTGTAACGTGCAGTCTTAGTTGAACTCGCTGTTAGAGAGGTTTGACTCGAGTAGAAGTTCTTTTTCTATTCTTTTTCTTATCGCATCTTTGTTGGTATTTCTCATACTTTTTGCCTCGGTAGAAATATCTCGAATTTCGTTTCTTCGTCTAACCACACACGGCGACGTTTAACACTTCGCATCTTTTGTCTCGTTTTTCAACCGATGGCCAGAGGACACGCGAATTCGCGTCTTACACACTTCGCGCGGTATGTTAAATAAAATGTGGAAAAAGCAGTGGATGCTATAAAGAAAATGTTATGACGATATGTTCAATATTGGTCGCTGGAAAGGTTCGTTCGGATTTTTCAAGCGTATCACGTTAGAAAACGTTACGAATGTTCCACGTTTCAAGTGTAACGAACGTTATGTGACAAAAATTGGCGAAGAGGAACGTACGACGAACGAGCGAGCTAATCTTCAAGTAATCAGATTCTCGCGTGCAGACGATTTTTTATCGACACTTTATCGATTCTGTTGAGGAATTGGCGTTCGTCTCCGCGTTATGCTGCAGCGTGACGATATTATCGAGCGATAAGATGGGAATCGAACGAACGATTGTTTTGATTTCTGCGCGTTTGCACGCAGCGCTGTGCGTGGCGGTGACTGAAGCAGAAATAACGCGGCACGTCACGCTGAAAAATCTCGTGTATCTTCAATCTACGACAATGAGGCTTCTTGCTAATTAGCCTTGCTTCCCTCCTGTTCTCTGTCTACTTCTCGTGTTTTACTTTCTTCCTTTTTTCTCTTCTCTTTTTCCTTTTTTGTTCAATCTTCTCCTTCCCGACTTTTCAGCGGATAATTTCGCGTCGGGTTTTGGCCAGATTTAAAATATTAAAAAATATCCAGATGCTTTTAGTTTTTCGGGCGGAGAAACTTTTTAGCGTTACTGTTATGTAACATTTTTTTTTACGAAAAAGATCATTGAGACAAGGTTGATACGCGTTAAATTTTCTAAGGATTTTCCCGCTGTTTAAACGTAAGAAAATTTTCGAGAAACGGAAACCCGCGGTCGAAGATAATCTTCTAATTAAGGTAACGTTAAATTGTACTGCGAGATGATGCGATTTTATAGACACAGCATCGCAATATAATCCAAGCTTATCATTCGCAATTACGGAATTAATCCTGATAATCGTGTTCTTTTAATTTTAATTAGCGTTAATATCAACGAAAAATCAGTTCGGGAGTATCAAATGATTTTTCCACCGGAGACTCCCCAAATATGAGGCTGGCAACTAAGTGATTGCGGATTTTGTCATTACCATCTAATGGCAAAATCCGCAATCACTTAGTTGCCAACCCAATAATTACGAAATCGATCGAAATGTTGGTGAAAGGTGGTTCCTCGACCGCTCAATATTTCATGAATATTTCACAAATATTTCACTCTGAATTTCGTGACTCTGGACGCTTTAATTACACACCGCTCTTCGCTCTTTATTCGATCGATCACGCGATCGAGATGGTCGAAAAGTATTCGCATTACGTTGGTCGTTCGATGCGAATGTTTCTCGAAGGATGCGCTGTCGCATCGTTCAATCGGCCAGTGTTTGAACGCAGACGAAGAAAACGTAGCATTTGCAGACAGGCGTTTCCACGCACTTTCGAATCATCGTTCATGAGGATGACGCGTAATGAGCGTGCCCTAGATATAGACAGGCCATACGGTGGCGCGACTCGCTTCCTGTGCAATCAGGTCCGATCAATTAATGGTCGAGTGCCTTCTTGCTCGACGGTATAATGAACGTCGATCGACGATTAACAAGTCTTTCGAAAGTGTGTTGGAGAATGATCGACTCGTCGATCGAAGAAAGAGAAACGTAGGCGCGGTTCACGCTGACCTTACCAGACCCGGTCAAACGACCGGTTTCAAAATGTAATTTCAAATTCTACATGTTCATCGTTATTTCTTTTGTTCGTCTAATTTTATGTAAATTCTTGCGTTAACAAAAAATTGAAAAACTGATTAATCAGAAATGTAGATGTAGGAATTTAGGCGAAGGTAAAGTTGGACGAACGAAAGAAATAGAATTTTAAATTCAATTTTGAAACAGGTTGTTTGTTTGACCGGGTGAAAGGTGAAGTTGGCGTTAAAGCAACAGAAACCGAAAGATGTCCGTGTTTTGGTGCAAGAAGCGTCGGTGTCGAATTTCCTCTGCAACGCAGAAACAGAGAATCAACAAGCTTATTCCGTTTATAGTTCTCACGTTGACTTTGCTATTTCCTGCACGAGGTTTATCCTACGAAAAATTGTTACATTAGCATGCGTACAGATACTACGGCACGTTGCTTCTTCTACATGGAATTTGAAATTTTTCTTTTTTCATGAAAGGAATGTGGTTGTCTTACAAGTTGTGTATTATCGTTTGCAAACTCGTTATCGGGCTTGACTCATTTTTGCGAAAATACCACGTCGGCGCAGTTCTTGCGTGAAGCCACAAATACGCAGCCTTATGGTGTCGAAATATATACAGGGTGCGGTCAAACAACGCGTACGAGCGGATATGACGCGACTGCTGTGAAAAAGTAAGAAAAAAAAAAAATAGCATCAAACTTCTTCGCGGGACGCTTCGTTTTTGAGAAAATTGAGTCCGAAAATTTATCAGACGTACTTGAACATGACTAATTGCCAACTGTGCATGAACAAACAATAATCCGGAAATTATTCTACATGCGAATACAAGTAAAAAATGTGGAATAAAATGAAGTCTGAACGTGTTTAGCTGAGAATTGGCCCGGTGCACGCGTACGATAAACGTTGAAATTTATTTCTCTCGGAAGCAAATTATCCTGTTGTAACAAATTTTCTTCTACATTTTAGATTTCATTTTTACGTGTAGAATAATGTCCCGTCGGTTAAATTAGAAATTTTCAAGCGTCGTATAAAGAAAATTTAATTCTGCGTTCTCTTCTTATCTTTTCCGCAAGGATTCACTTCGTGCGAGCTTGTACGAGTTATGTACGTTTGAGAATGTAGTATTACGTATGAAGAAACTAGAATAATTGGTCTGGAATACGAATAAATTTATTGTTATTATACAGAGTGAGCCGCGAAATTCTAAATAGAAAATATTTGTTATATTGGGTTGGCAACTAAGTGATTGCGCCTTCTGTCATTAGGTGCTATTGACAAAATTCGCAATCACTTAGTTGCCAAGCCAGTAGTAAAAGTGTTAGCTCGACGAATTTCGTCAACAGCGAAACACAAATCGTAAAAGCCCGACGATTTATTCACTTTCACCTTTGTCAAGGAAAAAGATGAATAAGTTAAAAATAGATTTTATGGGTTTGTAAGAAATTTTAGAGTGCAAAATTCCACGGAATAATTACCGAAAGATATATGAAATATCCAAAGTGCAGTGGTACTTTTTATAATAATTGGCAGGTAAAAGAATTTTCTACCGAGATGCTGCATTTTTAATTGCATTCTGGGAAATTTGAGTTTGCATAAAAATTCGCTGTCTTGTTATAAAGTGTAACGTTACGAAAATTACATACACCTGTTATATTTACGCGAGACCATAAAAATAGTAAGCTCAACATTATATTAATATCTCGTGGGTCTGCCTGCCCTACGCGAGCGTCCACAACGTTCTGTTATCTCGTTGAAAAAAATTCAAGATCTTATTTCTGTTGTAACTTTATCCCAAGATTTTTGTGAGTTCGATTCTTCAATTTTTTCTGCTCTTCCTCGAAATACACAAATAATAATTGTATCGTTGTGTACGTATAAATAATTTCGTTGTAAAGTGAGTTTTCAGTTTCTTTTCTTTCTGTCTTTGCATATGCATTTTCTTTTTATATTACATTCTATACATTATTGTGTATAAGTATGAATTAGGTTGGTTCATATGATGAAGCGTCGTTTCTTCTTTTTTTTCTTCTTTAAATGAAACGTTAAACACACATATACAGTGGCTGAAGAAAGTACGTGAAAACTTATAGGAAACATTGATATACCTACACGAAAATCTCATCAATAACACCGACGTGTTATTGTTATCAATTAGCAAATTATCGTGCGATAGGGCTGGCAAACAATTATCTTAGCTTGTTCGGAAAGTTCGCAGGGAAAATTAGGAAGATTTAATTGGAACGAGACTTTTCGCTATCTGTAACTCGCCGAGTCTTTTCTTGGCAAATGGTCCGGCCTTTTCAACAGCGAATAGCTCGAAATAGACTCTTACAAGGTAAAAAAAAAAAAAAATAAAATTAACTCTATTCAGAAAAATAGTATAATTTCCATATTCATCAGCGACCTGTTCACGATTTCTCACAAAATCTCGCTCCACTAGATTACAAAGATTCTTCTATTAAAATCGATCTCGAAGAAACACAGTTCTCCCGAAGTAATAAAAATTCAATCCGAGCCTCTTACGGGTTTGATTCATCGATTCGAAAAGTGACGACCCTTCTATGAAAATATCTTGAAAAATGTTCCACGTAGAACATAAAGCACGAAGCTGGTATAAGGAAACTGGCAGCGCCATAAAGCAGAAAAATCGTGGAATATCGAGGATCTCCGCAACCGCGTTGGAACTGTGACGATGGCCAAAAACGCAAAATTCATTCTGTCGTCGGAAATGGAGTAGAAGCAGCGGCGATAAATTAAACCGGCTGGCTGCCAGCGAAATGTCGAAGAAACGGTATCAGCCAGTGCGTTTCGTTCGGATTTAGATATTCGAGAGAGACAACTGGGTCAATCCGCGTCCTAGAAGCAGTTAGGCGAGCGGCGTGACGCTAGAATACCGGAAACTAGTTGGCTGGGGCCGGAAACCGACGCTGCAACGTAAGATTATCCGCGCTCGCACATAATCGACTGCTTCCATCTGTCTTTGCTTTACCAATGTTTGTTCCAACGAAACCAAACAAAAAAAAGAGAAACATGAGAATTCTTTGTTCTCGCGTGTTTTTCTTCGCCATATTCTTTCTCGTTCTCGAACACAGAAATATCGGAATAGTTTGTTGTTGCAGTGTTTAGAGTGCACGAAAGATAGCAAAACGTTAGATATACGTGGAATATGAACACCAAAATTGAATATTCCAACTATATGCGTATTTTATTAATGAAACGTTTTAACATGTCTGTGGAAGAAACGGAACCGAGAAATGAAAATTCTTTGTTCTCTTATGTTTCCATTATGCTACTTTTCTCCTCGTTTCGAAGGATAAATTTATTTGAAAATAAAAAATACTTTGTTGTCGAAACGCGGGAATATTCGAATATATCGAATAATATCGCCAAGTTATGTATTTAAGCTATCCGCGCGTATTTTATTAATTAGGAATTTTTATTTTCTTCTTTTTTTTTTATGGGCGTAAGAGACTGAGAAATAAAGATTCTTTGGTTTCTTCGTCGTTCTATTTCATATTTGCTGTATTCTCTCTCTCTCTCTCTGATTTTCAACCATAAGTTTCGAGATACCTCGTTCTTGGAAATTCTAGGATACACAAAATATAGTGAGATTTAAATGTGCTGTATTATTGAGATATTTGAACCATTTTTAGTATTTTGTCAATTGGATATTTTCATAGCTTTATGAACATACCTAACGTTGTTGACAAATGGCACGAAGTACATGACAAATATATTTTTCTCTGTTTTAAATTCTACGACAAATTGAATGCCGATGAAAATGCTTATAGAGTTAGGCTAATGCGAACGCGATAATACTGCAAATCGATGAAAAATGAAGAAATACGAATATTAGCAGCAAAAGTAAAGCGTTTTTATCTTCGAGAAATCCAATATACCGTTGAAAGCGATCAGTTTGTTATTTATTTTTCTTCTCGCTTCGAATTTTCTGTTTGAAGTTCTTTATGCTCTTTTTATTTCTCAACGTTTTATGATATTTTACTCGATGGCAAACGACCGACTAGAAACAGTCGATGA
This sequence comes from Bombus cullumanus, assembly GCA_014737535.1. Taxonomy (NCBI): domain Eukaryota; kingdom Metazoa; phylum Arthropoda; class Insecta; order Hymenoptera; family Apidae; genus Bombus; species Bombus cullumanus. The sequence continues at coordinate 3,196,502 of JACXIX010000064.1, read as the reverse complement.
CGATTCGCACTGAAAATAAAAGTGAGCGCACACGTGTGCGACGTGTAGGTCGTCTCGCAACGTGTATTTTTCCCATCTACCCACGTTTCCCACTATTCTATATACCTGCTTTCGTTCTTCTTATTGATTTCGTGACTCTCTATGAAGATTAAGCTTTCTGTAAGAATCGTCCGATCGTCAGTCGCACGTTCGTTTCTTCCTAAACGAAATTCCCGCGTTATCGTTTTTGGAAAATTTTGACACACTGAATTATAGAATTCGTTCAATCTTTCCTTGCCCATGGTTTCACATGTTCAACTTACAGACTTGCGTTTCAGATGAAATTTATATTGTGTATCGTTCAGCGAGAAAATACCGGTATTTTTCATTTCTTAAAAAAATACGACGTTTTATCCGAAACGACGAACCATCCGATGTAAAGATGGAACATCTGCTAACCCTTTGCACTTCGAATTTTATTTCAACTTCGTTGGCAAGCAGCTCCCAACGCTTTGAGGTGTTTTATTTGAAATTTACTTTAACCAAAGAAATAAGACAATTTAAATAAATAAAGGAAGAAGCAAATTCGCTTAAATACCAATTTTATTCGCAGTATTGTCGTGTTTTCTAATTTTTAAGTGTACCATATATCTTGAAACAATCTCCAGGATGCGATTCTGGTTTTCTTTCGCACGTTTCACAAAAATAAAATGACACTGAAGGTATGTCAAGTGGGGACGGACTGGACAAAGGAGCTTCTGAGATAAAAACTGATGTTGAGTCATAGGAGTGCAAAGGGTTAAAGAATGGTATAGAAACACGTGCAAAATAATAAAAAATAAATTGATTGCTTAAATTAAAAATGAATAATAATAATAATAATAATAATAATAATGAAGAGAAAAGATATTCGCAGGGAATGTGATAGTTGGTATTTGTCTGATCCTTCGGAACATGTCTGACAGTCGTTTACCGAATTTGTCAGCGGCAAGATTAATTATGATCTTCGTAATAGCACGTCTCAGCACACGAAATTAATCGTGGAGACAGTTCGTAGGCGCATCTGATGCGATCTAATCCGCCGTTCTCAAAATATCCGGGCAGAATCAGGTCAGGATATACATTATTTGTTCCTGTAAAATATGATATAAGAATCATTGCCTGTCAGCAAGATTTAAGCTACGTATTCGAGTCGAAGTATGTAAATTGCAACGTGATTTGAAATAGAACTTTGATATATCGTCGCGTACACTTCCATGACGAATATAAAACAAACTCCAATGTACTGTCCTTTACCAGGATTTAGTGTGGCGTATTTAAGTACAACGTTGTGTGCCACAGAATCGAAATTCGAAATACAAAATTTGTATGTATACATTGGGTTGGCAACTAAGTGAATGCGGATTTTGTCATTAGGTTGTGTTGACAAAGTCCGCAGTCACTTAGTTGCCAACCCAATATATACAGGGTGGTTGGTAACTGGTGGTACAAGCGGAAAGGGGGTGATTCTACGCGAAAAAAGAAGTCGAAAATGTAGAAGAAAAATTTTTCATTTGAGGCTTTGTTTTCGAGAAAATCGACTTTGAATTTTCGCTCGGTACGCGTGCACTTTATCGCGTCTCGTTATAACGGATCTCACTGTAGAAAAACGAAAAAAAAGAAATTTTTTTATTCCATATTTTCGACTTCTTTTTTCGCGTAGAATCACCCCCTTTCTGCTTGTACCACCAGTTACCAACCACCCTGTATATATCTTACAAATTGCTTAAAGTAGAAGAATTAAATTAATGATAAATTTAAATTCGATAAATAAATTATTTATTATTGACCGTCACGGTTAAGACGGATGACGTAAATGATTAAGATCGCGATATCTTTGCACGTATTTCTTTTTTTCTTTTTCTTTCTTTTTTTGGCACCTCGTTTCCTCCGATAATCCACTGTACAGCGAGTAAATGGCAAGAGACAGAGGAGCCGTCGTGTCGTGGTTGTTAAAAGTCTTTCGGGCAGGCTACGAAACTTGCCGCTTAAGCATCGTCAAAGAGCCTCATAATGCTTTAATGGATCACTGACAGCGTTCTTAATTGCCGACTGGACGAAAAAGTCAATAATAGTAACTACTCTTCAACGTAAAAATGATGGACCATGAAAGGTCAGCTTGATCTATCCTGCTTTGTGTCGTATTTTTCAGTCGGAAAGGAAAAACCACAGCTACGTTATAACGCGTTAAAAACGACTGAAAGAAGCTCTGAAACACTCGTAGAAGACAAGTCTATTGAAGAAACATAACCTCGAAATTTGCCAGCTTATTTTTATCGATTATTCCACTTTCATGGGAAATTTCGTTTCGACTGAAAGAAGCTCTGAAACATTCGTAGAAGACACGTCTACTGAAGAAACATAACCTCGAAATTTGCCAGCTTATTTTTATCGATTATTCCATTTTCATAGGAAATTTTGTTTCGAGATTCTCGACGTTCCGACTTTCCAACAGCTATCGTCAAAAGGGAAGGTTAACGCCATCACGGAGAAAATTTCACCGAAATTCCGTTTTATTTGAAAAATCAATAAAGCCGAACGAATGTAATGAACGCAAACGCGATCTTTATCGCTCGTAGAAACTTCCTGCTGCCAGATCGTGTTCCGATATTAATCCATCTTCTACGATCACAGATATCAACGTTACAATTGCTACAACAGAATTTGCTAAATCGCTAGGACCAACCGAAATCTACTTCGAAAGGTTCGATCGATTTGCAAGAGGAAAGTTGAAATTCGCGACATTCCCATCAGCTGGTTAATTGTAAACGTACAACTAAATTTAAAATAAAAAATCGAAGTTAGAATGGGAACTTCAAGCTGTTCGAATTTCATCGACAGAATTTCGTTTCACTTTGTCGTTTTAATCTGCTTCGCACCGTGTCGAACAATTCTTTCTCTTTGCCCCTCTGTGATCGAAAAACAAAGTAAAAGCAGGTGAATTAAACCGACGTTTCGCGCTCGATTAATTCAACGTTCAAAGTTAATTCGTCGTTCGAACGTTCGCTTTACCCGTCACGTTGCACTTCAGCTTCTTCGAAGAAACGTAATATTACGCCGGTGTACGGCGTGTTGCAAAGCTTTTGGTAGCAACTGTGCCGTAGCTAATAACCGGAAATCGAGGAGAGAAACGCGTCGCAACAAAGAACGATGACGTGACGCGAGCGAAACGTATTAATCCTTCGAACTCGCACGATCGAAGGATAATTGCTCGCGAGTTGGAATCGAGACGAGTCAACAGGCAGAGCGTGCGCTGACGTGAAAATCCGCTGCTCCTTCTTCTCTTTTTTATTCCTCCTTTTTCAACCCCTTTGCGCGCTTACGGTTGCGAACGAAACGAGCTTTAAAGTTGATACGCGCGATTGGATCGATCGTATCGAATATCGTTGTTCAATGGACGAGATTGGGACGAAGAATTTTTATTTGCAGTCTAATGTTCACCTGTGTCAGGATCGAGTCGAAAGATCGAGTCGTTCGGCAGGTAAAGTGAAAAAAAGTGAGAAAATTTAGAAAATTATCAAGAATCGCGGTGAATTTCTGCCGAATTTTACGCTACTAGCGACAAATGGAAACTCGAACGATCGGAAGAAAAAATTGCGGATTTCCCGTGAGACTTTTTAAACCTACCTCCAAGGTTCCTCTTCCAAGGCCACGCCTTTCGCGTCGTCTACATGTGTCTAACAACGTATTTCCTTCAATAGCTTGGACAATAATAGATAGATCGAGTGTAATTGTTGGCGTTTGAAGCAAAAATTGTTGTTTTCGTCGGAGACCAACAATTCACATTGATCCTTATTAGGTTGGCAACTAAGCGATTGCGGATTTTGTCATTAGGTAGTATAGACATAATCCGCAACCACTTAGTTGCCAACAAAGTAGCAACGAAAGATAACGATATATTGGTATTTCGATTAGCGTGAAATGATCATACGCCTGGTATCTCTGGAACGACATTTTTTATACCTAATAGTTTCTAGTTGTGCGCTAATTGCCTCGTAGATTGCTTTATCTTCCGTAGAGATATCCGTGTTTGAAGGAAATAACTGGATGCGTTGTTGAGTTCCGATAGAAGATAGAGGAAAGAGCCAACTATGGCAGAATCTTAACACGGAATATCTGAGCGTAGAAGGAATCTACAGCTTGTTCAGCAATGATTACACGCCAAGAGAATCAGCTTACTCCTGATATCGCGTCATGCTACGGAGAATATAACGTGTTCCTTTGATACACCGTAATTCTTCAGTAACGTTCAACCTGCCACAAATAGCTTCTACGTCTGCGTATTAGCCGTTTCCAAATTTTGCGTTCACAAAACAATCGCTCAAAAAAAAAAAAAAAAAAAACAGCCGTTAGGGAACATTTTTTTTATCAGGTTATTATCGCGCGCTATACGCAATTTTTCGAAATTTTGCCATCGGCGAAAAGTCAGACGCGCGATCGTCGTTATCGCAATGGTAAGATTTGAAATCAACACGAAAATGTATATGGAAGTTGCAAAACATGTTTATTGCGAAAATATACGCTTCGAGCAAAATTAATACACAGCATGAATTAGCAGGCTCTGAACGTACAATTACAGCTAAAAATAGTCTCACTAAATAAGCACGTTATCGCATATTATTGCCATTATATGTCTGGACTTTTTGAATTGAACTATATTTAACACGAGCCAAAAGTCTCCTGTTTATTCATGAACTTTGATTATCATAAAACTCTGTAGCGTTTGAGCTTTCAGAAAATATACATTTTTGTACCGCGTCGCGTGTTACCATGCGCTATTGCTAACTGTGTATTTCAATCTTTCGATTTGATCATATTTAACGCGAAATAAAGAACTTTTATATTGACTTAAATAAGTAAATCGTAATAAAGTTTTAATAGCGTCTGAGCTTTGGAAAAATGTATGCTGTTATACCATGTTGCATGCTATCATACATTATTGCTACTATGTGTTTGAATCCTTTAATTAAACCATATTTAACATTAAATACAGATCTTCTATTTTGCTAACATACGTAAGCATAATAAAGTTCCGTAAGATTCGAATATTTGAAAGAAATGTATGCTATCATACCGTGTTGCATGTTATCATATATCATTGGTATCGTGTCTGAATGTTTTAGCTGAGACATATTTAACGCGAAAGAAAAATCTTCCATCTACCCACGCAAATGTAGATCATAAAATTTATTATTAATACCTACATGTGTAAAACTAATCTTTATTTTATTTTATTCCACGATGCTGTGTATCTCCCCGTTGATTTCATAAGAGAACCAGATGATAGTAATCGATACTTTTTCTGTCAGATTTTTTTTCTTCTTCAATAATATATTGAGAGAAGATATTTCTCTTGTCTGGAAAATGTCTCTTCCCACAGAGTGAAATTTAATTCGTCGATCTCGAAGCTGAATCAAGGTTCACTAGGTCGTGTACCGTTTTAAGATACAGCGGCTGTAATTCTTCGTGTTTTTTTCGTGTAGTTGCAATAAAGCGAGAAACGCACGGATTTCCATGGATGCGATGCACCGGAGCTACTGAACCGTGGTAAATCCGGTTGGCGCATTTGGAATGTCCAATGGAAGCACGGAATACAGTGGAAAAATTACTTTCGGTTCGAAGCACGCTCCTTAGGAAAATCTTTCCACGGAGAATGGCGACTGTAATCTCTACCTGACCATCCGATTCTCCGGTTATTTTCCTGTGTTCTTTTCCTGTCGATACTTTACGATTTCATCGGTATTTCCGATTTCCTGCGAACTTGGATATATCGAATGGCGTTATTTGAATAAGCAAAATGTCAGAAAAAGAAGGTGTCGCAAACTATTATAAGTACTTTTGATTCTACTTTAAAACTACTTAAACCTAACCTCGACCTAGTACAAACCGTATCATATTTCGTCATTTTTATTTCGCCACTCGTCCGCCAGAGGCGAAACCTAATATCCTAATCCGAACCGCGTGTAAGATTCTTTTAAACGTTGTTCGTCGTATGCCTCGTAATCTCTTTTTTGTTGTACGGCCGATCTATCGATACAGGTTAATTTATATTGCTCTTCTAACTGTTCACTTCTGTCGCTTAATTTGCTTGATTTGCACTCAATTTTTTATTTTTAGGAAACAAAAATGTATTTGTATAGTTTGTTTTAGGTTAGCTTTAGTTTCGATATGGCGTTAAGAGCACGTAGAATTGTTTGTGGCGCTCCACTTTTTAAACGATATTTTATCTTTTCAGATAACTATTCCCGATATATTGCAAGTTTAAAGAAAAAACCAGAGTGAAATTGTAAAGTATTGTCCAGTTACTTGTACAGAAGTTTTAGAGTTTAACAGATTCTATTCTTGTTTTATAGATCTTATTTTATAGATTTTAACGTAAATACCTTGTGTAAATATATATATATATATATATATATAAATTTCAGCCGCTGTTTAGTGTCACTCGACTGTCGCGAGTAAGAACGATCGTGTAATAATACGTGTTAGGCTATGTGCGTAGCAGCGATAATTTGTCGTGCTCGCTTCTATCAATCAAAAGTTCAATTTATTCTTATTCTAACTAGAAAACTGTCGTCGACAAATTGCCGCCGGTGTGCACGAAGCCTTATTGTCGACTTTAGTCCACGCTCGTACGGAAGAGATTAACGCTAGAACTACCACACAAAGGAATAATATAATGAATTTTATTTTTATTTTTTTTGTTATTTATTCAAAATTAAAATAATTTTGTATCGTGGTTACTTATTCCAATACCAGCCAAAATAACTGGTACTTGTCAAAGCGTAAAAGGTTTACCGAACTCGAATTAATCAGATTCCTCGTTTTGTGTAACTTTCCACGCGTTTTTAGAATTTTTCCCGCCTACCGTTCGATACGATGGTGTCGATTATCAGTAAAATTCCAGATCGATCACGATGCTGTCACTGGAACTACCACACCAGTGGAAATGACTGGTTCTACAACTTCTTATAAACGTGCCAACTCTCGTTCAGGGATCATATTCCCAGATGAGTTAATAATACCAAAAATATTTTGTAAGAAAGCTACGATCAAAAGATATTACGTATTTTTTTTATAGATCAATCATTTTGACCGGTTTTACGCTGATCGATAGTTCTAGCGTTAAAATGTACTTCGTTCGAAATATCCTTTAGCTTGGACATCTTTACAATCTTTGAGTCTTTCAACGCTACTATTCATTTTTCAGCTTTATCTCGCTTTTCAGAGCATTTAACAAGGAAAGGGTTCTTAAACGTCAGATTTCCTCATGTGCCTCTATTGTTCTCGTTTCAGAGAAGTGGCGTTGCGTGAATTAGCAAGAAGGGGGTGCAAGGTTGAGCGGCGGTACTCGACTCGAATATTCTTGTAGTGGCTCATCGATTGCGTTTCCCTGGATTTTCTGACGGTGAGTCTTCCAGCGAATTTTTTCCACCCACTTGTCCCACCCCAAAATTACCAACGTGTATTCCACTCTTGCTCTGTTGTATACAAACATATAATCTTTACGTAAGACTTTCATTAAATACTAAATATTAGTATATTATATTGTACATATACAGTGTCGTGAATAATTTTATAATTATATAACTCTCTTTTTACATCTTTCACGATACCAAAGCAAATGTTGAGAAAATCTTTTCGTATAATTTTATATTATAATGTGTAAAAAAAGAAAACTGAAGATGCGATAGACACAAACATTTTTCTTTTAAAGTCTGGACAAAATTAAATTCTTTTTTAAATTATGCACTTCGTTGTTTGTAAAAAAACTACAAACCCGGTGTTAATATCGTTACGTGTTTATCCAATATTCAGTGAAATTTGTCTCCATTTCTGATTACCTTTATTAATCTATCCACTGAACTTGTTTAAAGTTTCGTTTCGAATATCCTCCCACGCGAATTTTATTCTTTCTCCAGGCTCGACGATATGTTTTATAGGTGGCCTGATCGTAAACTTTCCTTGTTAGAATTCACCTACAGTTTCCCGATCGTGTTCAGATCGGCATCCGATGCCGGCCACGGTAATAATTCTATTCCGAAATCTTTGCTGTAGCAATTTCACGAATAGCAGCATCGTCTCCTTGAAGAATCGTCCCTTCACCCTCAATCTCGTTTATTAAAAGCAATAACTCGCCACGTAGCATCACCTAATGTTCTATAGTATTTACAAAAAAAGAAAAAAAGAAAAGTTTCGCTTAGAATATCCAGCCATGATCAGTGGTACGTTGGAAATATCGAGGAAATAATGCGGAAAGTATGTTCGAAACTATGAATATTCGCAGCGCTGTGTATCGTACAAATTTTTTGAACGAACATTAATTGGTTAGTTATTAGGAAACTCGTAATACAGTAGAACTTGGTTCATGTGAAACTGACGGGAGACAAGTTAGTTCGTCTAATCAGGTCGCTCGTATAATAGGGGTCCATCTATTTCTCCCTATGACCTATTTCTACCTGTGATTTTTTGCTCGGTTAATAGGAGTTCGTGTCCGTACGAGACATAAGAGAATTCCACGAAACATTTCCTCCCAAATAACGTTTAATAACGTTGCAAACTTTTAGCAACTGCGAATTGTGTCATACGACGCGTGGTCAGCTTTTTGTGACAAACGTTCGTACGCATCTGCGACTGTTTTTACACGGTGGATGTGGTAAAAAGTGTAAAAGAAGTCGTGAAACGATTAGTTTGCCACAGAGTACGAAACTCGTGTTAAACCGAGACAAACAATGGAAGAAGCAATTCAACCAGTTAGCTGTTTTTGACGAGTATACTCGTCAGTATGATCGACGGATATACTCGTCAGCGTGATCGACGGATATACTCGTCGGTATGATCGACGGATATACTCGTCGGTATGATCGACGGATATACTCGTCAGTATGATCGACGAGTATACTCGTCGTGCGTAAAAAGTAATCACAATCGGTTACGACTTAATTCCATATTATAACAGTCACGCATACTCTGTGTTTGACGAGTATACTCGTCATCGCTTACTTTTTACCACACATCTTAGGTACGCGCAACAGCCAACTGGTTAAAACATAGAGGCGCGTTCGATGACGACGTTTTATTCAATAAACGCACGAAGGGGAAGGGAACGCGATAAGGGAAATGGGAAAAATACTTCTCCCAAAGATCAACATTTTGACCATCGTCACTATCCATATTATTATTGTAGGAGCACGTATTACAAGTTTTCTGATTAGAGGCGAAGAGGTCGCTTTCGTCGTTCGAAGTATCGTTCGTCCGATCTGACCGGTTTGTATCGGTCGCGTCGATGTACACTATTTCCTTTGATAATTCTCCGTAACAAGCCATACGAGTTTCTAAATCCCTTTGAAATCGCGTTAAACGTTCGAGATTGGTATCGTTTACGGTGGAACGATGAAACGCGTGAAAAAAGAAGAACAAGCGGGACGTGTAAGAGTTAATAACATAATCAATAACAGAAGAGTTAAAAAGAACGTGCAGAAGTGAATAAACCGTTTAAAATAAAAAGGCCGTGTTAAAGTGAATCGCGTAGAGGAAGAAAGGTGCCGTGTAAAAAGAGTCCCACAGGTGTACGTAATATGGTGGTGGATTGACGCTGAGCGGCAATTCAGGTGATAGAAGCTCGGCTGATGTTCAGGTAATCAGCCGCCGCTGAAATTTCGTTCGTGTAAACCGACTTCCGTTGTGTGTATTTTCGAACGTATCGAATGTTAGATGGGGTGAACGAATAATACGTCAAACGGGGTTCGAGATAGATGGAGCAGATTGTTCGGAATGAATGGGACGCTATCGTGTTTCTAGGAATAGATAATATTTGAAATTACATAGTTGGCACTTCGACGAATTCTGTACTTTGATATACCAGCCGTAAGATTTCGAATAATGTATTTATGTTTCGTACATTGATCTCGGAAGACGATAGCAGCGATAGTATTAGCCTAACCTAACCTTGCCAGGCTTCGAACTTCCATTCGAAATTCTATTGTACATTCGTTGTTGCTTCTTTCGCTCGTCCAACTTTACGTAAATAATTGAGGAACTGATTAATCGGGTAATAGAAGAATTTACATAAAATTAGACGAACGAAAGAAATAAGAACAAAGGTACAATTTTAAATTAAATTAAATTAAATATTACGATCGTACCTTCGATATTATACATATTTCTTTGTATCATATTTCGAAGCATCGAACTTGTCACAAATGCAGAAAAATCCGCAGTCCGCTAGTCGCCAAGTAAAGCCAACCCCGAGCCAACTAAATCACCCCCTTACTACTCTCGCTTTACGATCCCATTTCGAGCAACCATAATCTGTCCATAAAATCCACTGTGCGTCAATATTTGCGAGGAGGCTGGCGGGTGGCCGGCACAATGAACTCTCGCTGTAAACCGTCGTTGGCCGAGTATTTATGTTAATTAGAAGCGAGGTCGTCCTTAAAGCAGGGTGAAACACGAGCCTCGAGACACTCGAAGATGCAATTGGTTACACTGTAGCGCACTTCTCTGCAAAATAGAATTAATTCCAGTGTCTATCTTTCTCTCTCTCTCTCTCTCTCTCTCTCTCTTCCTCGCTCATTCTACGATTCTCTTCAATCTAGCACGCGTGAAGCATTCTCGAAGCGCTAACGAAGCGGAATTAATGGCAGAACTATCGGTTTTCGCAACTTTCGCGTATCCTTTTACCTAGGGGCAGGAGCTAGTAAACCCTTGCCGCTAAGGTAGTAGCTACGAGTCGATGCCTCGTTCTTCTGATAAGATTAATCGAGTTGCGTCGGTTACACGAGTTTCCTCCGCACTTTTTACGCGTTCCGGGGATGTTGCACGCGGTGGAGAATCGGCAGGATGGATTTTTTGTTGATTGAAGACAGCGCAAGGAACACGTATACGTCGTACGTTTGGTTAATTTTTGTCCGTTGGATATAAAAGGAAGATTGTTGCTTTACAGAGATTTCTCATTCCTCTTCTCGTTCGATCTCGATGTACGCTGCAGGAGGAAGAAATATAGAGATATCTATTAAATGACAGATTGTAAATTATAAATGTAGTATCACTAGATCCCGGACGAGACCCCAAGAATGTAGTGATATCAAAATGTTTGCGTTGTCTAAAGCAAGGACAAGGAAGGAAGAATGGTTTATTTGAATTTAAGTTAAGTTTAATCCGTACAAGCAATACTCAAAATAAAAACTGACTATAATATCGTCGTACGTCTTACTCGGCGTCTTAAGGGTACGTCTTACCCTAACACTCGGTTTTCAGCATCTCGGCTGACTCTCTCAGGTCAAAACTAACTCTGGATTCACACTCAGGTCAAAAACTGCTGACCATCAACCCTCGCATCCTTCTCCCACTCCCTCACTCACTTAGCCTTGACAGTCACCAAGGCATACTACCCTCTTAATTACCCTCTCTCTCTCTTTCTCTCTTCCCCAGCACTCTTACGGTTCTTAGTTTTGCAACTTATGCTTAAACATACAATAGACCGAGCGTATACCCCCCTTTTCCCGATGCTACATAAATTATTGTTCTTAAATAGGAAATTGTTTAGGTATCTTCGTCGTCCCGTAAGTTCGTTCCGTCTCTGTAGCGCGCTACTTGCAGCAAAATTCGAAACATATCTTGCGAAATGTTAAGGAGGTACGTAATCTCTCGTTCGCAACCTCTTGCCACCATTTTCCACAAAGACGTTACGCCGTCGCTGTGAAACTCAACACGTGAAAAACTATCAAGAACCCAGGTGTTCGCATTGCGTAAGTCAGTTTTTCTAGCGAACGTCGATCTCATCCAAAAGACCGGTGCAACGCCAGCGTACGTTGAAGTTGTTCCGGGAACCGACGGAGCACGGTAACAGTCGGCGAAATTTGCTCTAAACTTGATACATTACTTCGTGGAAGTATGGCTTTTCCTCCGTGGGAGAGAGAGAGAGAGTCAGAGTTCCACAAAATCGCGACCATTTAAAGAGACGTTAGGAGGACGACGTTTCAACAGCGACGAACAAGTGGAACAACTCGCGTGCAATTAGCTTCCGACCTGGCCCTCCGCTTTCACCGAAGCTGCGACGAAAACATTGTCGCAATTCGATGGCGAGGCAACAACAACGAAATTCTACCTTTCTGAAACGTCTTATCGAAATACAAACTTACGAACAGAGTCTTTACGAAGAAGATCTATGTCATTTGATTCTCGTACTACGTGTAGCGCTACGTGTAATATACGTTTCCTTGTTGATACAGTAGAACCTCGTTTATACAAAAAATTCAGACCCAACCTCCTCACACATACGAACTCCTAAGCGAGCCTCTGTTACCTAACACGAGGATCACTGATGTATTTTGTTCTTACGTATATATATATATATATACGTCGGAGATAAAAGACCATCGGGGTCTTTCTTTTGGAATGTTTGGGAAACCCCCAATACCTTAATCCAGACTTTTACGATAGATACACTTAAGCAATAAAACTAAGAGATAGTTATAGGGGTACTCAAAGTTTATGACGATAGGCTTGGGCTGGTGGTGACAATGAGTCACCGAACGTAGCCACGGTCACGGGAGAGACGTGTAATAACAGAGGCATGAAATAATTGTGCAGCTCTCCTTAAAAACAAAGATTAACCCGAGAGGTGGGGAAAGGACTATATAAGGGCAGTTCCATTTGGACTACGAGTTAGTTAGTCGCTGAGCGAATTGCTGATTTAGTTGCTGAGTTAGTTGCTGAGTTAGTCAGTTGCTGAGTCAGTTACTGAGTCAACCATTGAGTTAGTTATTGCGTTAGTTATTGAGTTAGAGTTAATGAGAGAAGTACGACTTGTAGGTTGAGTCACACCCGGATCGTGTATGACATCGGACTCGTCTTTCGGACGAGTTTGTCGGACATCTCGTTTGTCCGATTGCCGTCATTACCTGTAACCTCTTGTAATCATCACATCGGTACCAATAACGATCAGCTAGAATAATACATAACCACGATGATCAATTCGAGCGAAGATTCGTCAAATGCCCAAAATTCCAACGCTAACCCGACATATATATTGCATTTCACGAAGTTCGGCGTGTGGCCGAGGAGAAGCACCAACGAGCGCACTCTGTGGCGTAAACAAAAGCGTGAACCACGAGTTTCTTTGTCACCTTATATCTGCAGCATTTATATATTTATACTTGCTTATATATACACACTCACACACACACACAAATTTATCGCACGACATATTGTTGGGTAAACTGATACGTGCCGTTTCTATAGTTACCATCGCGAAACCAAAGATCGTGTAATCGTGGAAACGAATTAGACAAACTCGGTCATCCGAACGGCAGTCTCTCGTATCCGAACTTATAATATAACGGGTGGGGATAGCAGCCTCTCTTATCCGAACTTTCGGATAAACGAGTTTCTACCTGTTGTAGTTGGCTGTTCTCGCGTCAGTCTCAGAGTATTTCAATCGAGTTTCACTCTTTTCGTTCTGTCCTCTTTGGTCCTTGGAGCAAAAGGCTGTGTCAATTTCGTGTTTGCCTTTGCGAAACTTGCTAGTTGGCATTTTCTTCCTATCTTCGGCTTTTATCGTTATCAGTTTTGTCCATTCCATATTCCTCTATATGGTCGACCTTATTAACGCGAATAACCGTAGCTCGGCGTGCCGGAAATGCGAGGAGCAAGCGGATAAGACGAACAGAATGGAACACGTGCGTTGTTTCTCTATATTTTTGTATGTAAGAAGGTTTTCATTTTCATGGCCTCTCTTTGCCTGCCTGTGACCCGATGCGAACACGTGCACGCGTACGCCGGATGTATCGGAGGATTCTCGCGTTTCATAACGCGCTTTTCAATGCCGTGGAAATTCCCCGGGCAAGACGAACGATAAACGAGAAATCGCTGCTCGAGAAAATCCTTCCTCGTACGGTACTTAGCCCGTGACCTTTTCTAAGATAAATCCGTTTCTGTATACGATTCTACTGTATATCGTCGTTTTATTCAAACTGCGTTGTTCGATATCCCCTATTCACAGATTCCAGTAATTTCTTTCGCAGTAATTTCCCTGTAAACGATATTTGAACGAAAATTTTCTTCCACCGGAAGATTCTCTTATCGTAACGTTGTACGGTATCAACGTATCGTATCGATTATTTAAAAAAAATTCATCTCCAATTCTGAGAAAATTAAAAATTAAGATCTGTATAATTTAAACATTCTTTTCTCCTTGAAATAATCTCCGAATGAATAAACTTCGTGCCATAGCGATATTTATCGTCGCTTTGAAAATTTCTCGGACATTCGACGGAAATTTAGGCGCAGATAATTATTACGTAGTACTCGAATCAATTTGTTCGTTTTCTTTTTACCATTCTCCATTCCTACGTGTCTCCGAATTTACTTATATAAATCTTATACCTCGGTCGATTTAAATCCATGTCTTTCATCGCCATTCGGTCCATAAGTCAATTATGCTCGTTCAATTTTACAAATATAAAAATCGACGTGCTTGGAAATCTCGAAATAGAGAGAAAATGACTTTGTATATATATACACATTATATTTGAAAATGGCTTGTAAAAAAAAAAAATGTAAAAAACAGTTCATCTCCGCAACTAATATGTTTTTGAATATGCAAATATTTCGCGATAAAATCGTCGGTACAGGGACGACGAAAAATTGGCGTGGACAGGGCAGAGGAAAATCCGGCGAGATCGCATAATTCTCGAAGTAATTTCTATTACGCGACGGAAATTGAATTACTATTCGCGTTACAGGCGGTTCGACTTATTCGCTTAGCCCCGGCCACCTGACATTTTCTTCTTCATCGCCTTCTTTTTCTTCTACTCTTTTTATCCTCCCGTGTCGCGGAAATAAATTGCACTTACTAAGTGCTGCAGGAAGTCATTTTTCCGCTAATATATCGTACAGTTATCGTGATATATTCGCCAGATAAGTTACAACCGTGATAAGAGGAGGGGTTGAAAGGGGGCGAAAATGTGGAAACGAAATGTTCTTGATTCATAATGAATAAGGAGGGAGGATAGGATGTCAGAAATCTCGAATGAAAAATGTTGACTTTATTATCGGGGAATTTTGTAATTTGCTTAACGATCGGTTAAACGTAGATTAAGGCATTCTTGAGTCACGATGAAGCGCCCGATATAACGGGAGAAATCTCGAAGAAAATATATTTATTCGATGATTGAACAGTTTTACAGTTTGTTTTAACGATGGGTCAAACAGATTAAGAGATTCTTAATTCATAGCAAATTGCGCGCGTAAGATACGAAGACAATGAAGTGGGAAATTTTGTGCAGAAAAACTGGCAGTCAATTGTTTCTGATAGAATTGAACTGAGAATTTGATAATTCGCTCGACGATGAGTTACGACGTAAGATGAGAAGACTATGACGTGAGAAATTTTGGATAGAAAACGTGCGAACGTTGTATAATTTTAATAATAATAATAAAGTTTTATTTAATAGCGAAGATAGCATGGTGTAAGATATTTTGAAAGAGAAATCAGTCATTGCATAATTTCATAATTTGCTTAACGATCCGTTAAACAGATCGAGGAATCATATAGTTCTTGAAGTTTTTCCAGTTTATCAGTTTTTCTTCTTCTTAAAGTCGCAGACAAAAGGTATCGGAACTTCGGCAATTGAAATGTTGATTCAATTATCGAAGAGTTCGATAATTTGCCAATAGTCAATGAAACAAATTAAGAAGTTGTTCGATTTTTCTCCCGATTCTCGGAGTTTGAAGTTTGTAAGTTTCTTCGTAAAGTACTTACGATCGTTTAGTACCTTTTTCTTCTTCTTTTCGAATTAGTATGAATTACTTAGTAGATTTCTTTAGTCTTCAGAAATCAGCAGAAATTACATAGTTCAACCTGCAGTTCCAAGAAACAATTCGATTTCTCTTTTCGTTCTCAGCTTTAAAGTTCTTGATAATCTTTCATTTGTTTGCTTTTCTTTTCTTTTCTTTTTTCTCTTACAAAATAATTATGCGTTTTTGTTTGACAAAATTTCATCATAGAAAATCCGAACAGATCCTGCGATAAAAAATTTCTTTGTTCGTTTATAAACATGATATTATATAACATGTACGAATACTTTCTATCTGCTTCTCAAAAACTCGTCAAAAATTAAAAAAAAGAAGAAATTGTTTTATCGATTAACTGTTCGTCAACAGGCTTTGAATCCGTGGTATTAATAAAAAAAAAAAAAAAAGAAAAAAAGGAGAAGAATTAGATAATATCGATTTGACCCAGTGTAATCGGAGGTTTATATTAGAATAGGGGTTTGAGGTACCGTTCAAGGTCTCGTTTTCATGAAACTTTAGTGACACAGTTCGATGGTTCGGCCGTGGTCTTTATGAGCTCTAATTTCGGATGCAGTGCGATTCGATGCCCATTGTGATTTTTCTCAGCGACTTTGGTGAGTTTATACGACCAAACTTTTTCCTTTTACGTTAAAATCCAATGACGGAGAACTTTCGACTTAAAAGTAGACGGAAAATTTAGCATATTATTAGAACATTTGATTTTACGTACCTGAACGTACATTGATCTTCGATATTTAAATTTATCACATCGTAGAGACATACGAATCGTTCAAATCGAATCAACTATTCGCAACACTATGATCTTTAATATCAATATTCTGGTCAATTCGTCTTTTTTTTTCATTTTTTTCATACGTCTTCTATTTCCGTAGAAACGTGGCTGTTTCGGTTAGTTTCTTGAATTTTCGAGTTTATACGTTTGATGTACTGTATACGTGTGTATACGTACTTGCGCGCGTGTGTAGGTATCGCATTCCTCCGTCTGAATCGCGAGTGTTCGATCCTCGAAAGCTACCGTCAAAATATGCTTTCATCTCCGGTTTCCAATTCATCAGGTTAAAAAACCAAACATCGCCGGGGAAAAAACGCACGAGAGCGAAAGAGGACAAAATCAGGACGGTTGACAAACCAATAACGAGTATCCAGCAGAGGCCACATATATAAAATAAAAAATATAGAGAAGAAAATACAGATAATTTACCACATATATTACAAATAACAAATAACGGTTACTGTTAGTGTAAAAATGCGGCGAACCATTGCGAATCTACGAGACTCTGAGTTTTCACGAGGCCGCACACATCTTCCCCCCCCCCGGCCGCGCTTCCCCCCTCTCTCTCCTCCCTAACCAAAAGCAGGGTTTCGCGCACCAGCGATAACGCCGCAGAAATCATTTGTAGATGGAAAAATGGACGGCGAGAGGCGGCTCTCTTCACTTTGCGCACTTGCCTTACGGACGCCCAAGCCCAGTCCCTGTGACACAGTTTCGCACAATAGAGCAGTCCGCCGCTTTCACCCCCCTCGATCCACGCCCACCCTCTCGTTCTTTCTCGGCTTCTTAGAGGCCCACGCGGCCCCGACGTTCATTTTTAATCGTCCTTGCCTCTGCGGCCTAGCGATTTTCGTCGATATTAAACATCGCCAGAGAGAAACAACGGGACAATGGAGGGGCAGCGGCAGGAATCGAGACGTCTAATTGGATAACGACGACGTCCCACAAAAGGGATGGATGGGATGGGGTGGGTGGGTGAGGATGGCTTTGGGGTTGTTCCGAAGGCCGAGCTTTCTCGTCCGTGGATCAGGGACGACGAAGAGGAGTTTGAAAGAGAAGTTTGGTCAACGGTGGATGAGACGGATACCAGCGATTTTTGAACAGTTTTATTACGGTAGCAAGTTTTCGAGGCAGTGAACAAAGAGTTGTTTTTTCTCTTCTGTGGAAGGAGAAGTTGACGGTTTGTTTGGGTGTTCGGTTACGCTGGATGCCGTAGCCGTTTCGATTCTGTGTACGTATGAATACGAACGTACGAATTACACGGATGGTTTTTTGTTGCGGTCCGTGTCGGTCATCTTTCTCGGAAACAGCGGAGTCGATTACATCGATAAACGAAGTAGTTGCTGGGGTGATTAAAGAAAGAACTTCTCTTTCTCTTTATCTTCTTTCTTTTTTTGTGTAAGAACGACTTTTTGGGGTATTTTGTCGTGCTGGATGATGTAGCTGTTTCATGAAGTACCATGAATTACGATGGATGGTTTTATTAGAGGGACGTTGTTCGATGTTTGTTTCTCTGGGAGAGGCGAAGTTGATGATATTAGTAAATCGAACTTACTGTCGTAGTAAGTTATTAGGGTAGTCAAGAAAGAATTTCTTTCCTTTCACTTTCTTCTTTTCTTTTTTCTTTTTCTTTATGGAAAGAGGAGTTGGCAATTCCTTTGAGTATTTTATTCTAGTGGATGATTGTATTAGAGAGTATTAAGTTAGACGTACGAAGATTTCGAGACAGTTTTAGTTTTATAACAAGAAGAGTAGCAGTGATTTTTAGCTAGTTTCATTGTGGCAATTCATTCAAAGAATTCCTTTCTTCTTTTATCAAAGAAAATGTTGACGGTTTCTTTAGGTATTTTATTATGGCGGATAGCATACTTTTTTTCGCTGGTACACGTCGTAAATTACGGTGGATAATTTTTACCCGAGTTAGGTACAAAGATATATCGAGGTGGTTTCGGTTTTATAGAAAGAGACAGCAATGATTTTTAGTTGCTTTCATGACAGTACGATGTTCTTTTGAAGTAGCAAAGAAAATATTTTTTTCTCCTTATGAAAATAGAAATTGACAGTTCCTTTGGTTATTTTATTATGGTGCACGATTTTATGAGGAAACGCAGAGTTAAACGTGTCAAGATTATGATTTCCAATTGTTTATAAGAATTTATTTTTTAAAATATAATTCTTTTGCTATAATTATAGCGGATAATTTTACTAACTGATGCTGAGAAACATACAAAGAAATTGCGATGGTTTTATTTACTAGAAAAAAAAGTGCAGTTGATGTTAAGGTAATTCTCTTTTTTTGAATAATTTTTAGAAGCATTTCATTACATTTCTATCTTCCAGATACACGTGCGTCAAGTATAGTCGCTTGGAACGATATAACAACGACCTTGAGCAATTCCATTAGAAAGACTTCTCCTTTTTTTTTATTCTCATACAACAATACCCAACAACTACGGATAATTCCTCCTTTCACAATCCTCTACACGCATCCCCCGTAGCGTTACACAAGCCATTTATCCTGCTTTAAACATGACGTTTAATTTACCCAACAATTTATAATACACTGTTAAGCTGATTTCTATTTCGATGGAGTTTTCAACCGCATTTCCCAATACTTGATTCGCCGACCAGTCAATTAACGTTTCAACTATAATTTCGCTGCAGAATCCCCGTTGCGTTCTATTTTTTCGTATTCGCGCACGTTGCTCGTGTCGTTTCCATTAGCCATTGCCTGACTAAGAGTCCAGGAAGAAAAAAGTCCGATGATGTTATGTCAGGTCAGGTCAGGTCAGGTCGCTGTTCTATTACACGTTTAGCTGTTAAAAAAAAAAAAAAAGAGAGACTGCATATTGCTCGATAAAAAAAGAAAAGGAGGGGGAGAGAGTACGTTGAAAGCTGCGATTGCAGAGCAAAGAAAAAATGGAAAAACTGAGGTTTGCAATGTTGATTAAGACGTCGTTAGGAATATTTTCTGTGTCCTTTTTAATCATCGACATATCGAATCTTTCGTAAATTACGTAATTTGTCTTGTCTCGCGATCGTAATCATCGTCGAAGACAAATTTTTCCAGATTAATATTTTCGATTGGAATTAACGTTCTCCGCGATTCCTTCGTTTTAATATGATTCATACTTCGTAAGAAAGTTTCGCTCCGCTTTATGAGAACAAGAAAATACTAATAAAAAGACAATTAATAAGATTCTTCGTGGATTACGATGGAATAGAAAAGAATTTTCCTTGGAAACTGGCAATGTTTTTTGATCAAGAAATCAATCTGAATTTTTCCTTGAAGCTTTTCGTAAGAAAGTTTTCCTTTGATTTACGAAAATAAACGACAACGGTAGCTTTACCGATAAAACGAGGATTCTTCGTGGTCACCGGTTACGATAGAACGGGAAAAGAATTTTCTTTGCAGAGTAATGTTTCTAATTCGAAATTTAATCCGAATTCTTTCCCCTATGAAAGTTTCGCTTTGCTTCGATAATAAATGGCCGAGCAATGGGACGTTAACGGTCTCGTGTTTACAAATTAAAAAGAAGAAACAGTATTGGTCGAGGCGAAAGAAACATGGAGTTTCTACGATTTCACAAAGAGAAGGATGTCGCAGAGAAGGGACGTCGAGCGAAAAATAGCGACGAGAAAGTGACGAGCGAACGATAAAATTAGCCAAACTTCGGTTCCCTTCGAAAGCACAGCCGCGCGCAGTTTAACGTTGGCTCCTCTGAAGTGCGCATCGTCAATTATTTGAAATAATTACGAATATCTGGAACAATATTTCAATCGTACGGGACCAATATTCGCCTGTGAAAGATAAAACGTACGATTGATTAAAATCCCTTGATGATTGAACGAGAATATTGTTTTTCCACAGCTGGAAATCGAAAAAGACGAATTACAGTAATCCCCTTTCGTCGTTGTAAATACGAATTACGAAAAAATCCCTTTCGTCGTTGTAAATACGAGTGTAATAATACATTTGTTAAATATTATCTATTGATAACTGATTAATAAGCGATGTATCAATGACATATTTTTAAAACGAATTAAATGTCTGTTACGAATGTTAAGAATTAATTAAGAATATTGTACAGCGGCGGATAGAGGGGAATTAATAAAATAAAAAGCATCAAAGGCACGGCGTAATTTTGCAAAGGGCAACGAATAAAACCTACCCATGGAATAGATGACTATGATGTAGCTTTTACTTTGAAAGTTACTAAAGTTCGAGGCGTATCGATTTGAAGCTTCCTTTCATCCGCCACAGTGTAACTCGGCAATAATCATAAACTGTAAACAAATTAAAATATCTATATAATAGATTAAAGCCTCGTTTAATATAGGCCAGTTCAAGAAGGTCTAAAAATATATAAGCGATTCTAAGATTAACGAAGCGTCAAATTCTCCGTGCCGAAGAAAAGAAAAGAAAGAAGAAAAAAAAAAGAAAAATATAAGAAAACAGGCGAAACAGAATTTATTCATAAATCGTAAATTAAAATTTCACGTGGGATTTTTTGAAATGCCCGCCAAAGTACGATAGATCGAAGCATCGCGTAAAGTTCAAAGAAAAATCTGAAAATGCCAGAGGTTTCAAATTGAACGATGCGTCAGATGTTCCGTACAAGATAAAAAGAAAAGTAGCCCCCCCCCCCAAAAAAAAAGAAACAAAGTGAAGCAAAATTTGTTCATAAATCATAAATTTCCACCGTAGAATTTTCGACCTGTGTGTCAGAGTATAATAGATTAGAGCCGCGTTCAAAATAGGCCGATCTAAAAAAAAAATTCTGAACATCGTCCGCGTCAAAGAAAGAGGAAAACAGCTAAAAACAGAGGTGAAAACTCGTAAATAAAATTTTACGCGTGATTTTCATCGGCGAACTTTCGACGCGCGTGCCAGTGTCGCGCGATATTTTCCATCGTGCCTCACCGTCGAAAAACAATAGTTGGCCGCGCAATTAGCGTTACGCCGCTTTTCCTTCGCGTTATTCTCGAAACCAATTAACGGTCCGTTGATTCGACAACCGCGTATTATGAGCTCGGAAATGCCGATGAGAAGCGGCCCCGATACTTTCGACCACGCGAGAATTGCTGGTCAACCCCCACCCCTTAGACCGACCGTTATCGCAGCAAAAAGTGGAATACTTAAAATGGCTGACGTATTAGGTTACCCTAAAAGTTTGGATTCTTTCTTTTACAAAAAAAATATGTCTCTTCTTAGAACGCGTCTTCTTAGAAAGCTGAAACCTAATCCGTCGAACGTTGCGATCTTTATCTCGATAGGACAAAATGGATCATTTGTAATTCAATGGAATAATATATGTCGGATACACGTTGAGGTTAGGGGCGTGAAACGAGTCTTCGTTGTGACTAGACATGGTCGTTGGGCAATAGAGGAGATATCGACCAGTGCAGATATGATTATCGTAGATTTCGACAAGTAACCGTGTTAATTAGATACTCGAGACGCTAATGATAATGATCCTAGGTTCAATAACGAATCCGCGGCCAACGGTATGATAGATGTACGTTCTCACAAAATCTAAGTCTGACTCTTTGTTAGCAAACGTGGAAATAATCACTGCTCATAAAGACATTGTTACTCTGTAGTCGATGAGATCGCAAGAAAGAATGAATCTTCTGTCCCGATCATGCCGCAGAGGAAAAACTGTATGGGGTGTGTCGAAGGACACGAGATCCCCGGATTCGTCGAGGAAAGCCTTCGTTCGGAAGGTGAGGGAAATTGACGTTACTGCTAATTGGTCAATCTCCATATCGGTGGTTAGAAAATGATGCTAGCCGCCCTCAAGGGGAAGTTGCTGGCGGGAGGTGCCGTTCGCCAGGAAGTAGTTTTCCCTTATCTTCCCGTAGTTGGGACAAAGACTGTTTGTCTGTTTGAAGGACTTTAGTTAACTAGAATGTTTAAGATTTATAACGGGCCCTCAGGCCAGCCGAACATGTACTGCGGGGACGCATCGACATCTGGCAATCGTCTTACTCAAAGAATAGAGTCTGCACGTGGCGAGCTACGGGACAAAGACCGTTGCAATGTTTACTGTTGAGTGCCGTTACAACCATTTCTTGGTATTATTACTCCATATCTTTATTAAACGAACGTTCGTCCCCTGACCTCGGCCACGTTCGGCGACAGATTGTCACCTCGAGCCCGAGCTCACTATCGCAAATCTCGAACAACTACACTCGGTTTGAATTACGACAATTGCTTAATTACGGCTAAGGTAGAATCTAGATCAAAGTGTTAAAGGGTTTTCTAAAATTCCAAAGGGAAGGCTCCGGTTTTTCTTTCATCTCCGACGTATAAAAGAAAAATACTTTTGGAACAACCTGGTGATTGAAAAACTATCGGCCCAACAATGGGGTTATGTATAGCGGGGAGAACGTTCGATTATACCGACACAAGATATTATTACTGGCGGAAAGCAGTGGTTGTGCGAGGAATTCAGTTAATTGAATTGATTTCCTAATTTGCACGGGGCACACGAGGTCCCACGATGCGATGGATCGTCGCGAGTTGAACAATGAAATTTAATTTTAATATTTGGAATTTTGGCGAGCTGTCGAGGCTTGAACAGTGTATTGCCAGTCGATGTGTGGAAATTGATAATAACGTTTAATTCAGCGGAGGAGATGTTTGAGGGAAATACGGAGCGCAGTTGATTTTGCAGTTCGATAATAGAACGCGGAGTTTTGATTTGCCATTTAGTTGGGATATTTGAAGGTCGAGGGGAAAATACCTATTTATCGGTAGTTAAAATTGGAATTTAATAATAAAATTTATTTATGCGTTTCTACATAAACTGATATGGAAATTTTCCGAGCTCGAACAAAATATCGTAAGTGGTGGTTAGGGTCCTTTCTCTAGCGAAGAAGCGAATTTATTTTCAACTCGTAGTCCGGCCACAGTTTTGGGGCACGAGCGAAATGTTGAAAGTCAAAGTGGCAGTTTAATAACAAGCAACATGTAAATTTAATTTATAATTTATAATTTATAATATCAAGGATATTTGAGATTCAAAGGGAATGTCACGAGCCCAATATTCCTGCCTCGTAACAATATTTAATTCGAATTTTTTATTTAGCGAACATTTGGCATTCGAGTAAAGCACGTAGTTAACATCGGTGATTAATAATAAAGTCTGGTTTTAATGCACGTAACGCGGCGAAAGTTTGAAATTCGCGTATAATATCAGAAGCGAGTGTGTACATTTTGAAATAAAATCTAATTATAATTTGCAATTTGGTGAGCATCACTCAACCAAGGTATAATATTGCAAACTAGAGTGGGCAGATTCAGTAGGAAAATTTAATTTTACTTTGTAATTTAACAACGATATTTATGAACATATTTATCTCAGCCAGTGTATCGTGAACGTCACGAATCAAGTTGAAATAATAAAATTGAATTCTCTTCGCTCGAATGTGGCTTCCATGTTGAGATTTACCACTGCAACCTGGTTATAACTTGAGTCGCCATCATAGTATTTATAGTATCGAAGCTTCGAAATTGTAAGGTAGCAGAAATTGGTGTTGTGATTCGCTATTGTAATTTAATGTTGTAACATGATATTGTACACTGGTGTATGGTTTCGACGTAGTTCAGTGTCGTGAGTCAGTGGTGTAATTTGATATTAAGTGACAAGGTTCGAGTTAGCGTCAGAAACTAGCGTTGCAAACATGACATTGAAATGCTCTTCTTTCGAATTTTAGTTCAATTTAACGTTGGACTATGGGGACTTGATGTTGCAATTTTTAATTCAACGTTGACACATGTTCTTGTTAAAATTCTAACTATCCTCATTGACAGTTACTGCGCTCAACTTCGCCTTATTGTGTCGTAATCCACTCTTCTAACTTAACATTGTGAGCCAAGATTGCGACTCACGTTACAACGTTGCCTGTTTCAACGTTGAGCACTCGATTAACTTAATGTTAGGTCTCAACGAGTTAACTCAAGAATCCTCAAGAATTAGTGGCGAAGTTTCGCGTTGCAACTTGGTGTAATTAAATAAAAAATAAAATAGCACAACCAACGTTGAAATTTTCTTTTTATTTCTTTGAATTTTCATGTTGCCAATGTATCGTTGTCATCTTTTGGTACTGCAATTTTAGATTTGAAGTTTCAAAATGTTTTTATTGTATTTATAAGCATTAATATGTAATGCAAAAATGTACGAGTGGATTACATCTTCTTATATATGTGTGTTTTAACCAACTTATGATCTCAATGTTAACAAATATTGTTATTAAAAATTTAGTAATAAAATTCTCGCCTCATTGCTCATTATCAGACTACAAAATCATGTTGTTACGAATATAATGGAAAGAGTGGAGTGTACGAAACAAAATTACTTTATCTAACAGATAATTGAAGGAGTATCACATTTAGGACGTTTCGTGCAATTCACCCTGCTGACTTAACATTGTGACCCGAGATTGCGACTCAAATTACGACGTTGCCACAAAGTTGAACAGCACCGACTCAACCGAACGTTACATGTTGACGCGTTAACTCAAGAATCCTCGTATCTTTTCTTTTTTCGCCCGACCTTTTTATCCGACTTTCCACACCTTGTTATCGCACGACAACACCACTTTCTCCACTCAATTAGCGTCCACGGGGCATCGTTTCGACCTAACTCACGCGACATCCTGATCACGTTAACTCGTGAAAATTAAACGCCTCTGCGGCGCGATCGATCTTTCAATTTTCACTCGGGAAAATACCTCGGTTTTCCATTGAACATAGTACGACTCTCCACTCAACCAGAGTTCCATGATATAGCGAGGTCTGGCAAATTGAAAAATCAAGTAACAGGGCATCTATTGACGCAATTGACATCCCGTCTGCAGTATTCCACCTTTTTTAACCCTCAACCGAGGCGGCATTGTCGTGCAATGGATGACCCGAACGGTTTCGGGTAAATTCCAACTATTTAACTTACGTAATTGCATTATTTAACTTTACATTGTATTTAATTGTTTATTTAACTTTAAAAGAATCGTCTACTACGAGATACTACTTTCTTTTTTTAATTATTGCGTTGGCAACTAAGTGATTGCGGGTTTTGTCATTAGATGGTAATGACAAAATCCGCAATCACTTAGTTGTCCACCCAATATATTCTGGAAAATATAAATTTACGTGAAAATTCGCGGTCTATTTTGTTAGAGACACGATGTTACGAGACACAATACGCGCGCGCGTGTATCATACAATCAATTAGCTGTAGAAAATTACCAATTATCGTGGATATCGAAATTTCCTTTTCTTTTTCGTTCGCCGGAAACGGATGCTCGATCGAACGTTTCTAGAGCGTCCAGTCGACAGCGTCATTTTCGTCACTCGACTCTGATGAACCTTGATCAACCTTCATCGCTTTTAATTGAACGCATCAGTGTCAAGATGGTGTCCACTGGAGACAATTGCGGCCTTTAAATGCGCTCGCACGCGACGTATAGTTCTTCTTTTCTATTTATAAAAATGAGGGAAAAGAGGGAAGATGAGAATTTCACGTGTCACGTCACGTGCAGAATTAAAATGTAGATTTTAATATCATATAAAATATTAGCAACGTTGGCAACTAAGTGATTGCGGATTTTGCCATTAGGTGAAATTGACAATACCCGCAACCACTTAGTTGCCAACCCAATACAAGTTCCTGCGCATAGTACACGCTAACGACTTAATTCGCTTATTCGACTTAAATGTTATACTTTCGATTGTTTGCGCCTGTAAATTTAATTTCCAAGCACATACAAACCCACGAAATCTGATCACAATGGAACTGTGTATTTTTGTACGTTCGCGGTAAAGTTAAAGGTAGAAAAATCAACGAATCGCGCGTAGTAATTGGAAAGTACAATAAAATATTCGAAATAATGCTACGTAATAGCGATAAATGGCAATGTTCGCGATACAATGTACAATATTTACAATAATACCAATAGTAACAATACGATATACGAGATAATAGTAATAACACAGTAATATTCATGGCAACGTAAAATATTCGTCTGTTCGTAATTTTTGTGGATGAAATTTTTTACGTAGGTTTCTCATTAATTTCATCCCGTTGGTAAAAATATGAAATTGCGTAAAAATCCTCGATGCAATAATCAGTTACGAGATATAATTCGTAGCAACAAATTCTCTTGCAACACGCGCTGACAACTATGCCCGACAATGATACAAAAACGAAATATTTTACGTTTAAAGATCAGAGATTCTATAAATGTCGTATATTTTGTTATAAATTTCATCGAGGAAGATTGAAAAATATATCGAGTTGTATGTGGAATTGTGGTGTATCGTTGTTGAAGATGATGATGGCAACGGGATGGCATTGTATAAATTGATTATCTGCCATCTTTTAATTAACGTTCCTCTTCAGGCTGCGCGTTAAATTTTAATAGGCCGAGTATTAGTTTAATTAATTCCTTTGTTTCCCGTTTATCGAGCAAATTTTCTGCGACCCTTTCATTAGCCAGCAGGTTTGTTTATCGGAGGGCCAGCAGCTTCCCGACGCGATTTTATGAATTTTCGTGTCTGTAGCTTCCATCCAGACGAATCAAAGTGGACATGTAATTAATTACTAATTTGCAACGTTATTAACAATCATCTTGTTAACGAGAGATATTGCATCATACGTTATATTCGTTCTCTGTTCGTATTTTAATTGCTTTATGATGCTCCTCGATAGCTAAAAAAAAAAAAAAACCTACGAAATATTGCCGAGAATTTTCATCTCTCCCCTTTGGTTCCGTCGATTAATCTTTGAAATTCACATTTAAAAACCAGCTTTCATCATCTCGTACTTCAGATGCCACACACGCTTTCACGCGGTGTATAGAACTTTCGTGTTTCTAAATTTTTAATTAACGTCAAACTTGGCTCGAGTTTTCCCCCCTTTTTTTTTTTTTTTTTATATGATGCAGTTTGCTGCGAAATAGGAGGAGTCAATTTTCCCTCCTTAGTACGAAATCAATTTCCGAGAAACCTTAAGTGGCAAATACGATTCGCCAACTTAGATTTATATTTAATAGAATTTAACGTATCGAAAATTTGAGACTCGATCCTTCATTCTATTTTATTCTGTTCTTCCTTTGTTTTTAAAATCCCGCCAGGAATTTTCTCCTGTATCGAGTTTCAAGTAAATTTCAAGTTTTACCTCAACGCGCACCACCCACTCCTTCCAAAATACACTGCAAATAAATTTTGTATAATGTACAGTAATAATAATAATAATAATAATAATAATAATAATAGTAAAATATCTAGAATATCTATAATAAATTCCCGTGTAATATAAATAGAAAATAAATGTGGCGTACGACTCAGATCACAGACTCGAGATGCAACGAATTTTTCACGTTTAGTGTCTGGCAGATTGGTTTCGCGTTGGCGAAAATTTATTCGTCGAAAAGGAGCGCAAAGGACGCGACGGATGAAAAATCAGAGAAAAAGAGCGGATTGAAAATCAGAAATAGCGTGATCAAAGCGATCGTTCGCTAATTGGACGAGAGTGGCGTATCAGCAACAAGTCGACGAGGATCGAGCCACCCCTTTGGCCAACGTCCAAAAAACTTCCCTCCCCCCCCTCCATCACCGGGAAAAATATATCGGTAGCCGCATACACGTCCGCAGAGGATGTTCGACCTGCGACCTAATTTACAATCCACCCCCGCGGCCGAATTTCCAACCGAGACAATTAAAACGTCAACTTTGACGTTCCAACCGTCTTTGTTATTGGTCGAAACGTTTCGAGGATTAGATTTCCCGAGATTCATTTCGGAGCCCGTGCGAGTGAAAATTGATTCCTTCGAATGGATGTTGCAGAAATTAGGGTGTTTTAGGGCGAGTTAGAAGCGAAGCTTGATGCGAGAATTATTGAGGGAAATACAACATTCATCGAGGATAAACACACGAGCGAATTTTGGAAATTGAGAATGGAGGAAGGTTGTTGGTGTAATTTTAACGATAAATGTGACTTAAGAGGGCAATTACTCTTTAAGTGTTTTAGTGGATTTTATAGAAATTGAGGTGCTCTGCTGCAAGTTAGAGCGAGGTTTGACGAGAGAATTTGGGAAAATAGAAGATGGAAGACACATTAGACGAGTTTCGAAACTGAGAATGGAGGAAGGTTGTTGGTGTAATTTTAGCGATAAATGTGACTTAAGAGGGCAATTACACTTTGAGTGTTTTAGTGGATTTTATAGAAACTGAAGGTGCTCTACGACAAGTTAGAGCAAAGTTGGATAAAAGAATCTGGGAAAGTAGAAAGTCTCAGATACACTAGTCAAGTTTCGAAACTGGGAATGGAGCAAGGTTGTTGGTGTAATTTTAACGATAAATGTGACTTAAGAGGCCAATTACTCTTTGAGTTTTTAACGGATTTTATAGAAACTGAAGGTGCTCTACGACAAGTTAGAGCAAAGTTGGATAAAAGAATCTGGGAAAGTAGAAAGTCTCAGACACACTAGTCAAGTTTCGAAACTTTACATTGGATTAATTTTCTTTTAGGCAGATTTAAGGTATATTTGTGATAGAGGACGATTTAATTTCCATTTCAGTTAAGTATATAAAATTGAATTTAGTTGGTCTTTCGTTTTAGGAAAATTCAAGGTGTTCTTGTTGTGATAAGGAAACTTTCAGCTTAGACTTGGATTAGGTTAGGTTGTTTTTCTTTTAGAAAACTCTAAAGTGTGTTCTTGTTGTGATAAGGAAACTTTCAGTCGAGATCTCCTTAATATAGGATGTGTTCTCCTTGTGACATAGGAAAGCAGACTACATTTGTAATTTAGATTTTCTATAATGATACAAATTTACAAGTCCTCGAATTATTCGGGGTAAATCCAATTTTCCATCGCTCGAAACTTTCACTATTCCTGAAATATATATATATTTTTTTCTTTTCCAAAAAAAATAGAAAATTCACAAATTCTTCAGCGTCTCTACAACTTCAGCTTTATACCTCTTGAAACTCTAATTATCAATTTTTCCAGAAAGAAATCTCTAAAGTTCATATTCTCTCAGCAAACAAAAGCTTTGCAAATTGTTCAGTTTGATCAATGCATAGCACCAACTTTCTATAGATATCAACTTCGAATATCAACAGAATCTCTAGAATCCACATTTTTCCCAACAAACAGAAGCTTCTCACATTGTTCAGTTTCCCCGTGTATGAGTCCAACCTTCTATTTACAACTCAAAACAAAAAAGTTACCAAAAATTTCAACAGAATCAGCAAAATCCATATTTTTGCGAAAAGTACGAACTTTTTCGATTTCTCTGTGTAAATTCAGCTTTCTATCTCGTTTTAAACTGAAAAGAAAAAAAAAAACAGGCGAAGCCCTCGCGTCCAACCATCCAACTTTGTCATTCACGAGACAGAAAAGGGACCAACTGCTGCATGGACACGACACCTTCCTTTTTTCAGTAGGAACATGTGTCTTTATATCGCGCATCCTGTGCATTAATTCCGAACCGAAACAGGGTTAATTGCAGTCCACGAGCCATCAAGTATACAGTCATGAAATTCTTGACCTGCATGCATAAAATCGCTTTGATTAGGAATTCGAAGAAGCTGGACATCCCAGCCACTGTGCTACGAGTCTCCGGTTGCCCGCGTCTCTTGCTTCCCTTGCTTCCTCCGTTTCTCTTTCTCCGAAATTCAGAATTATTCATTGAATATCTGGATGGTTCAGGTATTGCTCGAGCATCCTTGCTATCTCACGGATGAACATGGAATCTTTAGACAACATTGCGTAGTTTCTAATTTCGTTGTCAGATCTTGCACATGATCTTATCGCAAATTGAATTATTCAAATTGTGGCTCTTGCACTGTGTGGTGATTCAAGTATCTCTTTTTCGAATTGATCATCTCAGAATATTTTTCGGTGATATTCAAGGAACTTCGGGAACGACTTTGGAGCATTTAAATACCATTGTGTGTTTTTAAATTTCATTGTCAGTCTTGTACATGATTTTATTTCAAATTGAACTATACAAAATATGGTTCTTGCATTGTATCGTCATTGGAGTATCTCTTTTTTGAATTGATCATCTCGGAATATTTTTCAATAATATTC
The DNA here is from genome assembly GCA_014737535.1 of Bombus cullumanus. Lineage (NCBI taxonomy): Eukaryota > Metazoa > Arthropoda > Insecta > Hymenoptera > Apidae > Bombus > Bombus cullumanus. The sequence goes on along the minus strand of JACXIX010000064.1, from coordinate 3,165,793 downwards.
GAGGAATTTCAGAAACGTCTGTAGAGTATTTAAATACCATTGTGTGTTTTCAAATTTCATTGTCAGTCTTGTACATGATCTTGTCGCAAATTGAATTATTCAAATTGTGGTTCTTGCATTGTGTCGTCACTGGAGTATATCTCTTTGTTGAATTGATCATCTCGGAATATTTTTCAATAATATTCGAGGAATTTCAGGAACGTCTGTAGAGTATTTAAATACCATGGTGTGCTTTAAATTTCATTGTCATTCATGTATATGATTTTTATTTCAAATTGAATTATTCAAATTGTTGTTCTTGCATTGTATCGTCGTTGGAGTATCTCCTTTTTGAATTGATCATCTCAGAATAGTTTTCAGTAAAATGTAAGGAATTTCAAGAACGAGCACGGAATTTTCAAAATGTATCGCTTCATCTCTAGTTCTGTTCGAATGATTTTATCGTATTGAGATTATTTGAGGGTTTCGATTCAATTGGTCATCATCGATTACGTTAGAATCTCTACTGCACTGTATTTCGAATTTTTTTTTACTATCATCCTATTTCGATTCTATTGAAATTCGAACCGCAACCTACTAAATCTCAAGTACTTAAATATTTAAAATCTATTAAACACGAATATTTCACAAATTTCACTGTCTCTGTATTTCGAGTTATTATTTTCTGTATTCAGCCATCCATCCTCTTATTATTATTTCGACTCTATATCACCATACGAATATCAAATATTCCGTTTCCATTGGATCCGCAATATTTTACTACTCCGCCACAACCACATTCCAACTGTATTTCAATTCTATATCAATTCCAATATTTCATTCCAGCCAACCCCATTCCTACACACTTCACTTGCACAACAACCGAAATCCCCCATTAGTAGCCTAACTTTCCCCCTATTTCCTCGTACATCCTCGTGTCCCTGCACACCTTCACACGCCATCATTCTCAATACCAACCGCCTAAAATTACCTAGGAAACCGTTTCGAATATTAAATTACTCCACCAGTCTCCTCCCGTTTCCATCATTTCCATCATCGCCCTTCCATTTCGCTTTAAAACCACCGAACTAAAGCGGAAGAATCGAAAAATATTCAAGCGAAGACCCTATACATCGGCACACCAGAGCGAGCTTTTTGTCCTACGCTTATCATCGAACATCTTTATTTTCATATCGCGCGCCTTACACGTAGACGGTGGACTTCTGTGCGTTCGCGGGAAATTTCAAAATTCAGAGATGCGTACAGGGTACGCGTAATACACAAAAACATGGAGAATACGCAAAGGGCAGCGTTTGGTACAAGTAAATGGTATTACAAGTATTTGCTGTTATTTCTGTATTTACTGGTAGGATCATAATCATAATAGCGTGGAAAAAAAGCATGAAAATCCGGGAAGCACCTCGCAGCTCAACCTCTTTTTAGTAGACTACGTTACGTATGTCATGAAATAAATTACTCTTACCGATATGGTAACAAACTTCTAGTATTATAATAACAATGATAGTGATAATAATAATCAATAATAATAATAATAAGAAGAAGAAGAAAAACAACAACAAAAATAATATCTTGTTACTTAGTCCATACCTAAAATATGTGTTTGGAAACAATATCACTTATCGCAAACTTTCCTTAACCTCTACATGGCCGGTTGGTTATCGGGTTCAAGTTAACCTAACCTATACTCTTCGCCTAACCTTTAAAACGAACAATCTCAACTTGTAACTTAGAACTTGAAATTGTATTAACAAACTTTCGGTATAAAATTCATAGTGTGTCAATTTAATAGAAAAGTTATGCTAAAATTCATACCGTACCGATCCCATACGAAGGTTATTGAAGTTTATGGTCTATCAATTTTAAATCTTCTCTCATCCGCCGCCTCTGTATACTTACACTTAGCGTAGCACGCTACGGCTTGTATCATCTTAGATTATAACTTTTACAAATAAAATCGTTCACCCCGTGCAAGCTCCCTGCTTCGATAGAAACGGCGCAACTGCCGACACTTGGCGCCCAAACCCCCTAGATTCTAGTGTCTGGAAGTAACCAAGCAAACGCTTAACCCCACTGCTAGGGTCGTCGGTGTTCTCGTGGAGGGTCGGATTTAACTGGAAACACGGTTGCATTTTCTCACAGGCACTCGAGCCTCGTTATACCCGGTGAAAATATATATATTAGCGCTCGTTAGCGTGCAAACACGGGGCGAAATGCAGTTGGAGGGGAAATTATGGATCGTACGGGGGGTTGGTTTAATGACGGCTGGTGCTTCGATGTGCGACGAATTTATTCAACCGGACTTTCTGCGATTCTGACCGATGCGGATGGGTAATGTTTACAGAACTTGTTCTTTTTTCTCTTTTGTTTTTTTTTTTCGTTTTTTGTTTATCTGATTCCGGAGTTTGATGACGCATCCATCGTACGTTCTGAAGCGTGGAACGTCGTTAGTTGGTTGTTAGCCGGGCGCAGAGTGACTACAGAGTCTGGACAGCTGGATGATTTTAAAAACGAGCATCGATGAATTTGTTGGTTATTCTGTCGGGAGAAATCGTACGGCGTGTTTTTTAATTGGATGGCTTTTGCTTGATTGCGAGTTTATTGAAATGTATCTAACGAAGTTATTATTTACTGTTTTCGCTGCGCGTTTGCTGCTACTGGTCTATCGTTTAGCCCCCTTCGATTTCTATATTCTAACCTTACTTTCGTCTCGACCAACAGATAGCCTGGTAGGGGCTTTTGCCGAAGGAACTCCTTCTAGCAAGATTTCTATTGTTTAAGAGAACTTCAAATTAGTAGACTGTAGCTTACAAATGTACATTACAAAACCTACAAACTGATTTAAGTCCCTTTTTCTACAGATTTGAATGATATTTTGTTAGATTATACGAACGTGAGAGAGCAAATGTTTCTTCTCGTTGCATTGTAAATCTTGTGCCATTCCTTGCGCTCTAATTATCCTTCGATACGAGAGTTTGTTCCTTTTATACGTAGTCTGCTACATTATACACAACGCGGTGTCTGTTGAGTAGAACGTGGGAATCGATGGAACGTGACGTAAGATTCTGTGGAAGCCGAGATGTTGCTCGCGAATCTCGTAGTATGTACATATCTTGAAAGAAACGCGGGTAGCGTAAGCGTGTCCCATTCATAAACCTAAAATCAATGACGGATTGGTAGAAAGAAATTCGTGGCCTGTGATTGGACGCGTACGGTCGCCATGATGGCATCGTTGGCCAATCCTCGCGTTCGCCTCGTTTTCCACAGCTCGTGCACTCGTGGCCGACTCACTTTTTCTCTCTTTATTTCCCTTTTCCCCGGCTTCTTTGTCTCTCCTCCCTGCTTTTGTTCTCCTATCTCCTTGACTCCCTTCTCTCGCTGCCGTTTAGTTTTTTACGAGTTCTTTTTTCACCCCCCGAAGCGTGTATTTTCCTTAATTCCTTCTCTTTATGATTTCCCCTACATTCTATCCAATATCCCTCCAGATTTGTCCTCGATTCCTCCGCCTTATCTTTGACCTTCCTATTGCTCCATTTTCATTTACTTCAGTTGGCTTTCATAGCATCATCTGTTTTGGATTCTCTCTGCGGTTCCGTTTGCTTTGAAAACCTCGTACGGACTGCATTTAATTCCGGTTACATCTTGGCATCCTTGGTAACTGTTATCGTTATTATCGACTTTATCCTATGGCCTTTTTGCACTGAAATGTAACCGTTTATAGTTTTATCCACTGGGAAGAAAAAGTTAATCGAAATTGGTCGAAGCCTGGCTTAAGGCTCCACTCAAATCTAACATGAAACTAATTTAAAAAGTATTCGATGTCTGATCCAAACTTGATCTCAAGCCTGATCCAAACCTAACCTAAGCCTATCCAATCCCATTCTAAAACTAATTAAGAATTAATTAATATTCGATCTAAACTTAATTCAGTTCTAATACAGATTAATGTACGCCTGATCGAAATCTAATCGAGCCTTAATCCAAATTAATTTAAGGCGTCCGATCCAAAGCTAACCTAAGTCAGTTCACAGCTAAGCTAAAACTACTTTCAACTTAACCTATTCTTAGTCGAAATTGATGTAAGCCTAATACCTAACCTAACTCGATTGAAAATTATCCCAACTTTATCTGATCCTAATGTAAATTAATAAAAGTCTGATCCTAACCTAACCTAACCTAACACGACTATAATTCACGTCGCTAAGAGTCGACACGAGTTGCGTTCGAGTTGAAATTCGTTCAGCAAAAAAAATTCTCGTTTCTGAGACAGCATATGAAACGCGTTCCAATTCTCATTACGACGAGCCCCTAATGCTGCAATCCGGCGAGTTTGTCTAGTTTTTAAGACAAATGGCGCATTGCGTGCATCAGGCAGGCGCAGTGCGCTAGTTAAACAACCAGCCGACGAAACTTTCAAAGCCTACAGCCCCGACACGTGAATTCCAGCCGTGAATCTCTTCGATCGAATCGCGTTAAACGCTTCAAACCACGTGATTCTCCAACTGCGCTCTGTAATCCCTACCAACTGTTCTTTTTTTAGGTTAGGTTAACGCATCATTCTTTGGTCATTTTAGAACGATCGACCGACTGATTCAAGACGCTCGGCGGTTACTTGATTACGAGTGAAATTAATCGCCACTTGAAACGTTCACAGACGAAAATAGTTAACTCCAATTTGCGTGATCTTCTCATATTTAGCATATTTACTTTTTATGTCCAGGGTGTATTACTATATTTAGTAACAAAACGGTTTTGATCGATCGATTTATCTTATATGATTTTACAGTTTGGTGTAGCATTCTTCAAGGGCGGATTTCACTTGGATAAAATTGCCTGGAAGGGTCGGAAAGCAGAGAGTTCAATTTCCAAAACGATTTTTATCTCATCGATCTTGGATGAATTTTAGCAAACGCTATGGGCATTTGAAGATCCAGCTAGCGTTAAGATAGTTTCGTCCAGCTTTTCAACCCAAATATCACACTGCGCGTTGAAGGGAATTTAAGGTCGGAGACAAGTTAACGTTGGGAATGGTAAATGCTGGGGGATGGTTAACGCTGGACGAGATAAACGGAGGGTGGCGATAAACGTTGGGGCTGGTTAAGGTTTGAGAGAGATAAACGTTGCGAGTGATGAACATTGGGGGACGTTAACGTTGCAGGAGATAAATGTAGGGTGTTGGTAGTAAACGTAGGCAGATGATGAACGTTGGCGATGGTCAAGGTTTGCAAGAGGTAAACGTTGACAGTGATAAAAAATTAGGAGAGGTTAACGTTGCAGGAGGTAAATGTTGGCAATGGTAAATATTCGACGAAGTTAATGTAGGATGTTGATAAACACTGTGAATGGTTAAGGTTTGCAGGTTTGGAAGAGGTAAACATTGAGAGCAATAAACACTAGGCGATGTTAACGTTGCAGGAGGTAAATGTAAGTTACGGTAAATGTTGGCAATGGTAAATATTGGGCAAGGTTAACGTAGGATGTTGATAAACGCTGTGAATGGTTAAGGTTTGCAGGTTTGGAAGATGTAAACGTTGAGGGTGATAAACACTAGGCGATGTTAACGTTGCAGGAGGTAAATGTTGGCAATGGTAAATATTGGGCGAGGTTAACGTAGGATGCTGATAAACGCTGTGAATGGTTGAGGTTTGCAGGTTTGGAAGAGGTAAACGTTGAGAGTAATAAACACTAGGCGATGTTAACGTTGCAGGAGGTAAATGTTGGCAATGGTAAATATTGGGCGAGGTTAACGTAGGATGTTGATAAACGCTGGAAATGGTTAAGGTTTGCAGGTTTGGGAGAGGTAAACGTTGAGAGTAATAAACATTAGAAAATGTTAACGTTGCAGGAGGTAAATGTAGGTTTACGGTAAACTCAGTTAACGCAGGGTGAGGTAAACGTTGAGGATACTTAAGATTTAGTACAGGTAAACGTCGAGGCTCATAAAAATTGGAGCAAGTTAACGTTCGAGGAGCCAAACGTCACAGGCGGTAAATATGAGCAGAGGTTAACGTACGGCGCGGTAAACGTTGAGAACGATTAGGATTTGGGAGAGGTTAACATCGAAAGAGATAATCTCAAAGTGGTGGTAAATTTTTGAGCTGTCGAACATTGGTGAGAGATTAACGTTGCAGGAAAGTAACGTTGTGAGAACGTTAACGTTGCAGAAAGTACAGTTGAGGAGATGTTGTAAGTAAAAGCAACACACGCTCAATTAATTAACACTTTCCCAAATGGTCAATCGCGAAAAGATTGCTCTGTATGTGTTTACGCAGTTTCTACAAATCACAGAGTTTAGGAGAGGAGCACAGACAAAGACCAAAAACCAGAACAATTAAAACCCAAAGGCTCGCGCCATATTTCTCACGTTTGTGTTCCACGTTTGGACAAACATGTGCCATTTCCAAACAACGAAAAGGGAGGGACAATCGTAACTCGTATTAACGTCGCGAAAGGGAGGAGAAAGCGAGAGAGGGAAAAAAGAAGGGGGCGAGAATTAATTCAGCAGTGATTTACAACAACTATTACCATGCAGTGTAGAAAGGGGAAAGCGGACATTCGACGTTATATTGTTCCGTGGCTCTAGGAGAAAAGTGGGTAAACCCTGCGGCCAGGCCATCCTTCATTTACAAACAAAAGTGTAGGAAAAAGTTTTCCGAAGCGAAAACAATGGGATCATGGAAAAAGCACGCGAGATTCTCCATCCTTCTTTGCACCCTTCTCCTCTTTTCCTTCGCTGCTCGTGATCTGTCTCTGTCCTTCTCTTTTTTCTATCATCCGTCACGAACGAAATTTCCTAAAACCTTACAAATCTCGCAGAAATTCAAAATGTTAGAAATTGAATGTCATATTGCGTTCAGACTTTGAAGGAAGTTTTCAGACAGACAGACAGACAGAGATAGAGAGATAGAGAGACAGAGAGAGGAGGATTTTTCAATGGCTGATAGTTTAGGATAGATTTATGAATTATTTAGGTTACTTGATCTTTATTTTAGGTATTTTGTATATTTCATTCTTAAATTCGTATTGTCGGCCCCGTGGCTGACCTCAATGGAGCGTAGATCAGAGTTTCGCGGAGTTTTGTAAGTTTCAAGAGCTCGACAATCCTCGAGTAAACTTTCAAGTATCTAAGAAATTAAGAAGATTATAAACAATTTTTAATTCCGCGTTAAAGGAACAATGAACGGAGCAAATCTCGGTTTCAGGCAGAAATATTAGAAATGTGTTCTTCTTTCTGAAAGGCCACGGTGTTGTGTAACGAAATTTAATGCCCGCGGTATTGCCAGTCCTCGGTGTCTACATCGTCGTCGTTTAATAACGCACGTGCAATTGACGCGATGTTAAAACCCCAAGAAAAGAAAAAAAATATTTTTCAAACTCGAAAATTTATATCCTTAAAAAATGTAAGGAAAAAAGGAAATTTCAATGGAGAATTTTTATATTCCAGAAAAAGATGTTGCTACATTTTGAGAACCGAGGAAAAGACGAAACTTTATCAAGGAATTTGTATTTCAAAAAGATATTACATTCTTTTTTTTTTTTTTTTTTTTCTAAAGAGAAATTTTATTGAAAAATTGCTATGAAAAACAAAATACCAAGTTTAAAAAATAAAAGAAAAAAGACGGCGAAAGAGTAGGAGAAGTATAAAAGTGTGCTTTTGTCACCGGCAGGTCTGGTCTAACTGAAGGCAAAGAGGAGCAAAACGTGGCGGATTCGGTGACCCCTCGGCTGTGACCAGAGGCGCACAGAGAATTAGGGCAAGGAAATGCGTGAATATAAAATAGTGGTGTTGGGCAGTGGAGGTGTAGGCAAGTCCGCCCTCACTGTCCAGTTCGTACAAGGAATCTTCGTGGAGAAGTACGATCCGACGATCGAGGACAGCTACCGCAAACAGGTCGAGGTCGACGGTCAACAATGTATGTTAGAAATCCTAGACACAGCCGGAACGGTGAGTTTTTCTTTTTCCCCCTTTGATACACGCATTATATCTTTTATTCTTTGCTTTATCATTTCAACTCTTTATTCTGTTCGCTGTTCTAGCAGTAAAATGTAGAACAGACGTTACTTTGTTTAGGACGATATTTTATTAACTTTTTTATATTTGATGTTGTGTATATTCTGATTATAAAGAAACGTACAAAAGAATAGCGTTTTTAAAGATCATTTTTAAGGTGTTTCTTTTTTTTTTAATTAATTCTTTTATATTTGATGTTAAGCTTTGTACACACAACATTGTACTGTGGCAAATTATTAGATTACATTTGTCAGGTAATTGACAGACAATTGTATTTGTTTTTGGTGGCTTTTGAAGTAGATGTTTATTGATAATGGTAAGAACAATGAGAGAAAAATATGTTTGCCGCTAAATTTGAAAACGGAATCGCTAATTATGAAACCGGAACCGCTAAATATGAAACCAGAATCGCTAAATATGAAATCGGAATCGCTAAATATGAAACCAGAATCGCTAAGTATGAAACCAGAATCGCTAAATATGAAATCGGAATCGCTAAATATGAAACCAGAATCGCTAAATATGAAACCAGAATCGCTAAGTATGAAATCNGAATCGCTAAATATGAAATCGGAATCGCTAAGTATGAAACCAGAATCGCTAAATATGAAACCAGAATCGCTAAGTATGAAACCAGAATCGCTAAGTATGAAACCAGAATCGCTAAATATGAAACCAGAATCGCTAAATATGAAACCAGAATCGCTAAATATGAAACCAGAATCGCTAAATATGAAACCGGAATCGCTAAATATGAAACCAGAATCGCTAAGTATGAAACCGGAAGTCAGAGTGGTAAACAAAATTGAAGTTTCATAACCTCTGTCTATCATTATAATAAATAGTAATATCGTAATAAAATGTGTATCTCTCCCAAACGGAATGTTCCAATGGTACAATATGTATCTCATAACTTGCTGCTACTAATGCCATAAGAAATGCTAATGCTATGCCAATACCAAACTGAATTCCCCTAGAAAATTCAACTTTTCCCCTAGACTCCAACTTCTTCTTCTCACGTGTCATATAATATCCTTTCAATTTTATTATTCAATATATATTATACAATATATATGTTTTTCATAATTTTCTTTTTGTCGTTGAAATTTTCCCCACCTCTAAAACCGTTTCCGAGTTACCTTTCAAGGTAACCAATTTCTGAAGGATGACTTTTTTTTACCCCTAAACTCGAGTCACCGCAACTAAAAAGAGATACTCCATCCAAATCGGGGCCAGACGTTTCCCCGTGGGACAAAGGGGCCATAAATTGACAGAGTTCTCTTCTTTCGACAGGAACAATTCACAGCCATGAGGGACCTTTACATGAAAAATGGCCAAGGATTCGTGTTAGTGTACTCGATAACGGCACAGTCGACGTTCAACGACCTGCAGGACCTCAGGGAGCAAATCCTTCGGGTGAAGGACACAGATGACGTGCCGATGGTGCTGGTGGGCAACAAGTGTGACTTGGAGGACGAAAGGGTAGTGGGCAAAGACCAGGGCGTCAACCTTGCCCGGCAATTTAACTGCGCGTTCATGGAGACCTCTGCCAAAGCCAAAATTAATGTTAACGATGTGAGTAGTAGGTTTTGCAGAGGCCATCCTCTGCACACCAGCCTCTTTCCCCAGCCTTTTTTCCCAGCCTCTTGTAAGCCATAGATAGGTGTTATCTATCCGCGGATTTTTACCCATTTTTATGAGAAATATAGAGATCCAGAAATGCACACAATGCGTATGATATGTATAAATATGAATTTGCATAAATATCCGCCTTTTAGTTGTTGGCTTTGGTTCTCCAAGTGTCCATTGGTTCTTGAAAGAGAGAGAGAGAGAGAGAGAGAGAGAGAGAGAGAGAGAGAGAGAGAGGATTGGATGAGAGTAACATGAATACTATGTAGGAAGAATAATCGCTTGTAATTTCCTGAGGTACTTTGCCTAGAGAAGTGCAACTATCAGTAGTCTAGTGAGTCTTTGATATCTGTTTCTGTTATTGCCATGGATATTTAGAAGCTTCCAATTTCAACGCTATTCCAATTTTGCTTGCTCAGCCTTAGTAACAAGAGAGAGACTATAGTCGCAGGTAAAATTAGACATTGATGCAAATGTAAACTGGCTTTTCCTTTTTATTTTTATATCTTCCCTTAACCCATGCTGTAAACATGAAATTGGATATTCTAAGGCAAGGGATTAAATTCGATTTTTAGTTAAACAAAATTAGACTAAAATAGTTCAGTTAGAGAAGAATTGATGAGAAACTTGAAAGATTCAGTCCTTATTCATATCGAATATATTTCACCCATATGGCATATGAGACTTGATAGCAGATGAAACTTGCAGATTCGAGTGAACTATAGCTAAGAGGATCATGATATGGAGTGATCTATAGAGAGTGCGTGTGCAAGCTGTGCAAAGTTGTAGCTGGAGGAAAGCGAATAAGAAGGAACGTTGTTACGAAATAACAGTAGCGTTGCCATCGAGAACAGGCTATTGTTGGTTTTTAATTAATACCACCAGTGTGGGAGTTCAAGACCGTTACGAAGGCTGAGATATTCTAATTGAACGTGGGAACGTAATCGCCTAGGTGTGGGAGTATGATTCGCACGTCGCTGTTCACCACGGTTTGTTGTATGGTGTGACTTGCAGTTCATGATCATCCTTCAAATAGACCAGAAGAAGAATAAAGATAGCAGGAATCGTTCGAACATCCTAATGTTTCCATCATCCTAATTCACCCCATTATAGACCAAGCAGCGAGATAATAGGCAAATGGTGCTTTAACGATATTCTGAGAAACGTGAACGATAGAGTGTGAAGCCATAAGACTAATCAAGTCTGAAATACTGATAAGGCATTGGAGACTTGCCAAAACTATCGTCAGTTCAGAGCTGTTCTTCCTCTGCAGCTGTAGATTAATTTTTAATGATGCAATAATTACTAAGGGATAGTAAACAAAATATATACAATTAGATATTATAATGTAATTTTAACGAATGGTCGTGGGCAGAATATTACTTCAAATGCCAATTAATAATCAACTTATAAATGACGTTTGCAATCTGAAATTTAAGAAGTTTCAAGTCTTCTTCAGACTGATAGCCCTAATTGTGATTATGTAAATTAATCGATATGATCAACGCCTTAATTTATGATTTCACCGAATCTCTTCTAACAGTAGGAGAATATATTGGAATAGTAATAGCCTGTTATATTTATTAATATAAAAGTCACGCGCAAATCAGAAGGAAAAATAATTTTCACAACTTGAAAGGAATAAATGAAAGAAGAAACAGCGATAAAGTGGATACTAAACAAATCTCCTTGGAATATCCTTTCACAGCTACAATGCCAGACAGATGGAATTTATTAATATAAATTATAGGAAGAAAATTGCAAACTTGCGTTAACGCGATGTTGGATCCTCAATTGTAATCTTTAAGAAATATGATCTAATTTCATCCTTAAGAAATCACACTTTCCCTCTATGTGAAAACACTTAAAGGTGTTTTACTGAAATTTTATTCCACTGGATCCTGTGCACTTGTTTGACAGTTATTTTACAATGTGAAAGCTCGAAACGCAGATATTTAGCGATAACAATGATTATTTTTCTCGACGGATATGTCTCTCCATTCGTCTCCCCTTGAAAACACTCTGTTGAGACAGGTTTCTAAAGATTTCACGGTGAACTGTACTACCGTTCACTTCTGAATAACTTCTCCTCCCCTGAGAATTCATCTCTTTTGCTGTGTTTGATTACTTTCGTTATTTCGTTGGTCGGGAACTGCAATTCACTTGTATAATTGAAGGTACGGCCCTTTTAATTCTTTTCTGTATACAGACTGTGTATTATGCGTGTTGTATGTATGGTTCTATTTATTATCTAAAAGCGTAAAAGCATGAACAGATGATAAGGAGAAAATGAAACTGAAGATGCGAAAGAGCGTAGACAAGGGATTAATTAAATTTTTATAGATTAGTTTAAATAAATTTTTATTTACATCTATATGTATCAACTTGGATAGAGAATTCCATTTTTCGCCAAACTTCCACACGTAGACACGCCTGAAGTATTTTCATTTTACACTTCTGCCAGCAATATTAGGCCTACTAACTTTGGCTCAATAAGAATAAAGTTCTTTTTTCGTCGAAACAGCTAATTGTTTGTACTATCACAGCTAAAGTGGAGATAAGTTCTGTCTCATTAGTAGATAGCAACTTTGCAAACTGTAAAGCAGCAATACAAATACTTTCTGTGGAATAATTGCTTTGGAGAAATCTCATTCATACATGTCCACATGTCAGTTCCTATTCCTTCCCTCTGAGACTTATGAAACCTAACTTTATCGAGTTGCTGTAAGGATTTTCTTCTCTACCTTCAAATTGCTCCCCCTCCTACGATAAATTAAATAGAAATATTTCAATTTCAATTTGTAATACTCGGTTATCCTCACTTCTAGAGTTTTATCTTTGGATATGGCTTTCCTCCTTTCAGCAGAATAAGCAAACAGATTTCAATCTTAACTTGTAGCATTGAATTATTCTTACTGTTGAATGTTATTGTTGGAAATTTTGACTGAAAATCTCTCACGATGTGACTCACCGACTAACTGAATCCTATTTTTGTTGCAGATCTTCTATGACCTGGTGCGACAAATCAACAAAAAGTCACCAGAGAAGAAGATGAAGCAAAAAAAGAAATCGCTGTGCCTACTTCTGTAAGGTAGATCTAGCAGAAGCCCATACTCTCCTGCATGAAACAAATTCACAGAAAAACTAAAGGGACAAAAAATAAACCAGCAACAACCAGCAACAAATCCGGACACAACCAGCGGATGATACAGGGGTTCAGGCGATCACTGAATAAAACTAAAGCTAGTTGACAAGGAGGGGGCTGACGGAATCACAATAAATAGAAGAAAAAAGGGTCAAGAAACGGGGAACACACAAGAAGGAGACGTAGAACACCAAGAGGAAGAGGAAGAAAAAGATAAATGAAGGAGGTGACAATGAGGGACAGGGGCAAGAAAGAAAGTGTGGAAGATGGAGAGCGTGGAGAAGGAAGTTGAAGAGAATAAAACAGAGATAGCGGGGGAAATATAAGCAGGGAGTAAAAAATAACAAAAAAAGAAACTAATAATGTTGTACATACGTTGGTCCCGGGGTGGTTCGTGTGCACGCGCAAACAAAGAGGCGCACAAAGAGTTTTTTAGTGTTAACGAGACCCCGCGACGTCGGTTATCATTATAGTAGGAGTTTTGCATTAATGAATAAACAAGAAGAAAAAGAAAGGAAGAGAGAAGACAGAAGAACACAAGTGGGGATGAATAAAAGAAATATGATTAATTAATGATAGTATATAAATATATATATATATATATATATATATTTAGGAGGAAAGGATGAAAAAAAAAGAAAAATATTTGGATGTGCGCGTGCGTAGGCCACTGGCTTCCCATCGCTCGCCGCGCACTTCTCTCTTATATATATATATATATAATATAATAATTATACATAGACAGTACACATACACACAATAAAGAGAAAAAGAACACAGACAGACAGAGACACACACACGAATGATTATTATTACTATTATTATTATTATTAATTATTATCGAAGCATCAAAATATTCATAAGTTATATCAACCGTTTGTTTCTCGAACAATATATGTTTTTTCTATATCTCTCCGTATTAAAGCAAATAATAAAAAATCTCTCAGTGAATGTTAAGAAAAAGATAAAAAGCGAAAACAAAGAAAATAAGCCCAGGCTCTCTGGTTCTCCTCCTCATTGCTACAACCTAGACACCTAATCTGTTTTTTCCCTTCTTTTTTTTATACGATCGTGTAAGTTTCACATATATATATATATATATATATATATATATATATATATATATATTTAATCCGTTTAAAATTTGATTCTGTTTCGTAATAAATATTGTTCGAAGCGTACAAATCGTTAGACTGAAAAACTTTCTACGAACATACACCACTTTGCCTTCTCAACCTTTCTTTAATGTCCTAAGCGTTTTCGTTGTCCTTACGACCAAACTAAATTTATTACACCTTTACGTAAAATGCCAAACGATGCTCGTGATGCATCGGCGTTTCGCATTTAGGTCTGTTTTTATGCAGTCATCGCGTGCGTTATGAAAACACAAGCCATAATATGGCCGATCGAGCGCAAGATGGAATTAATTGAACGAAGAACAGACTGTATTACACGATTCATCTATCAAGAAGATAACACAAACCAGAACGCCCTAAACTCATCAACGTTTGTATAGAAGAGGCTCCATCGTACGCATGCAAAGGAAACCTAAGTAATTCATCAACTACAATTCCAAGCACCAGAACATCATGGCAACAGCGAATCCACTTAGAACAACCCCATAAGAAGCTTCTCTCCATGCGGAGGAGTGACTGGTCATGTTGCAACAATTATTCATCGTCTCTTTAAGAATCATCGGATAATATTCGTTCCAGAAAGCCAGTGCTTTGTAATCGATAACATTGGAATCGCTCATATCGAGGTTCCTATCGATGATTAAGATTCCAGGATCTTCTTCGGTGTACGATTCCCATTTAACAATTCCTGGATTGCCATTCTTGGCGAAATTACCCAGCATCCCCATTACTACCTCGGCCATTTTCTTGTCGGCGAAATTCCATTGGACAGGGCTGTTAGTCATTTGGGGAAGTCCCCAGAAGAATGGAAGCTCGAACATGTGAGGAACCCCGGCCCATTCAGGCACATCCTTGACGACAGACTGAGTCTTGGGCCTGTAGTCAAACCTGTAAACATACGCCAGCTTTTCCTTGGACACCTTACCAGCCAATAGAGTGAGCCCAGCTGCGTATTTCTTCTCCGTTTGCAGATCCAAGTACCTGTCCCGAAGATTACCTTGATCCTTGCTCGGTGGATGAGGCTTGTAAAAGAACAGCACCGCCTCGGCGACCATTTCTGGTTTCAGTTCGCAGGTACTGTTATCTTCCTGGACCAATGATGCGAACTCGTCAGTGATCATCATCTCGAAATTTCTATAAGAAAGCTTTCCATCCAAGTCCCCCTTGTCTAGGGACTCTATATAGGCCAACGCCTGTTCATTATTGGTGTAACCGACGATTAAAGGAACGGAGTTCAAAGTGCCACTGTCTAATATGTCTTTTGGATGCATAGGTAAAAACGGTTCCGTGGAGTTGTTTGTCTCGTAGTCAACGATGGGACCCCAGGTCTCGATAGAGGATGTTAGATCGACCAAGGCTGTCACGTTTACTCGACGAAGACACTCCATCAGCGCTGACGTTGGTCGTCGATAACAGCCAAACGTATCGGTGACGATGTCGACCACCGGTAATTCATTTTGAGGCGTGCCAACCGAGCTTATCGCGTCTCCGCTCATGGCGATGGCTTTGGAGAATTTACCTCTGCTCAGAGGACTCACCAGGTGTAAACCCACACTTATAGCACCGGAGCTGTGGCCGTAGATCACCACGTTGTACGGAGAACCTCCGAAATGCTGGATCTTCTTCTGGATCCAATCCAGAGACGCTATCTGGTCGAACATCCCGTAATTCCCTGGAGCCTCCGAATCCATGGTCGTGAAGAAGCCCAGGATATTGAGACGATATGCCACAGTGACCACCATGATCTGAGCAGAAGATGATCGATTAGATCAGTTAGCGTGTTAGAATTAGAGATTCTAAAGAGTTTTTTCTTTGAGAAGTTGAGAGCGAGAGGCAATATTGTTAAACGGATAGGCTAAGAGTTTTCGAAGTTACATGTTCCTTCTTAGAGGGGTTAGGATCGTTTAACTGCGAGAGATTGCAGTCTGTATTTTCTGAACCAGTGTTTTTCCCGTCTTTTTTTTTTCTTTGTTTCGTTTGTTCAACTTTTTGTAGATTAGATTTTTGAAAAAAAGGAGCTTCGAAAGAGAGAGAGAGAGAGAGAGTGATAGAGAGTGAGAGAAAGAGAGAGAGAGAGAGAGAGAAAGAGGTTAGGAATGTGTGTGGACGTTACGTTACGAATTAACCTATACGATTCATTCTGCTTTGAACAGTATGTTAGATAGGGAAATGTTTATAAGGTAGACTATTAATATTGTCTATATAAGATTTTCTATTATAACGTCGTTTTTACATTGCTTTGTAAGACTATAAATGAATTAGTAGTGGTTAGAAGTTCTTAACGATATAGTTAGATCACACGAGGTCCCTTGTATTACTGTATAATACATCGTTGTACGTTTCTATAACAATTTTTAAAAGTCGTTAAACGTGTTCCCGTCGATAACGAATTCCCGCGTTAAAATAACATTTTCTGTGGCCGTTGTTTCTGGATTAGCATTTACAGCGTAACCTAACATATGCATCATGGATGAACCCGTTGGCCGGTGCGATTCCAAAGGTCGAATTTACCTTTGTATATCGAAAGCGCACGAAGAAACACCCTAATTTCCTTCGATTTTCTGTCGACTTTTAACATTCGCCCTGATTGATTCGCAATCTGCGATTCTTTTCTACAATATGTACAGGATATAAGGTCAGAGCATCGCTTGCCAATCACAAAACGTCCTTCCAATGTAAAAATAATAAAACCTAGGCTTGTTACAAAATAATATCTGGAAAAAAAAATTGTAAAAAAGAAGACACACACACACACACATTTAAATTTTCGTCCTATTTACAACTTAGTTTTCTATCCTTTATTGTTAGATAACTGAAACACCCTGTACATGTAATTTCATAATAATTGTTACATATGTTTATATGGTCATTTTTGAAATTCAGGTTATGTAGCGGATGAAATATTGTAATTTTGGAATTTTTAGAATCTAATATATTTGTTGAGTAACTCACTTTCTGTCTGCTAACGAAAATTGAGGCATTCCATATGGCTGGGGTGCCAGTGTTGAAATCACCACCATGAAACCACACCATTACTGGCCATCCATCGCTTGGTTTGTTCCCTACGAAAATTTAATTCCATATACATAGTATAGCATATTTACAACGTGATATGATTTAATTATTCGAATGACAATGATCAACGATAATGATTCGTATTTTGAGACTTCTGTATAATTTCAAATTAAAAGAACTTAATACGTTTCCCATTCAATTTTTTTTTTTATCATAGATCATTGTTATTTTTATTGTTTGCTATTTTTTAAGGCAGAATTGCAATAGGGAGTAGAGGAAACAACGAATGTTAAAAATTTGATTGACGTCATCTTTTGGCTGGAATTCGAAGAGTTACTGAGGCTGCATTCGTAAATTCGCAAAGAACACGTGGGTTCTCGCAAGTATGCACCCGGTCAAACCGGTGAATCGATCGCGACAAAATTTGCATACCATCATTCTTCGCCACTGATGAGTACTGAACAAATTCCCAAAAATGAAAAACTTTCTGTTCTTATTATTACTATCATCATCATCATCATCATCATCATCATCATCATCATCATTGTAAATTCAAAATTTAAAAAATCCTAGTAAAAGTATAAATGTTTGGAGATGCAAGGAGTTCAATGATTAGACAATAAATTGAACAATAAATTTACGTAAAATACATATGTAGACGGTAATAATATTAGGGGTATGATTGAACATATTAAAAGTCTCCTTACTGAATTAATTAATAAAGATTTGATGAATATTGAAATACCCTGCATAATGCTTAAAGAACAAATCATTGAACAAATTTATATCTTATAGATAATTTTGTTCTTCTAATTGAGTAGTATGATAAATTTCCTAGATCAATATACCTTAGACTCTAAACGAACGATCCAGAAATTCCAGAAGATGTCCTGTATTATTTAAAACCGATATCCATAATGCATTCAATAATTATAAAATTAAATTATATTTAGTTGCTTAAATTAATAAGATATATAAAAAGATTAACTATAATAACTATAAAAATAAATTATAATAGATTTCCTATATCAATATATTCCATATCAAAGAATTATCTGCCTATATATCGATAACTTCCAAATATCCAGGGAAAATGGCCACAATTCACGAATAACCACGAAGTCCATTTAAACGTTATTCAGCGGAAAAGTTACAAAAACTTCCATGAAAAGGTTGGATCAAAGGCACGAAGACCATCTGGTCGGGGGTTACCGTTTGAATAATTAATTTCGGTGATTTCTTTCAAGGGGCTATGTAACGTGTAGTAGCGTGTGGCCGGTTTTTGAAGCGTGCCAAGGTCGAGGAAAATTCAGGCCATTGCTCGGCAGGATGCTTTAGATGGCGCGATAAGCGTAAGCAGACGATAGAAACATATAGGTTCGGTAACCGGAAGTTCGGCCTGGTCTTCGTTATCGGTACCTTCTGTCATGGCGTCTGAACCATCCAAAAATAACCATTCACGGGGATACGGAACTGCCACAACGATTCATTAAACGACTATCGTGATTGCACACGACACGAATCTTTTCCAAGTTCGTATGTGGTTGATTAGTTCAAATAGAAGAATTGATTTCTGGTTTTTGACGCGTTTGAAACAGGTCAGGATAAGAGGGATACTTCGTAAAGCTGCATCTGGAACCAGTTTTAATTGATCATCAAATTTTCACGTATGAAATGTTAGAGATCAGGTGAGTATAATAAAGTTTGAAGATATTAAAAACACTGTACTGTGTACTTTCATTAAGTTTGGGATATTTTATGAATCTACATCTGAAACTAGTTTGTTTACTAGAGGTTAGATGCACTAATAAGGGGAATAGTAAGATTTGAAGAGACTGTATTTTAAAACATTTACATACATTAAGTTTGGATTTGATTAAAAATGTATTAGTTGATTTAAGCAAATTTGTTCATTAAACTTTGATGTACCAAATGTCAGAGATTATGTGAAGTAATGAAAAATGTAGCAAGGTTTGAAGATATGATATTACAAACATTTCTATAAGTACATCAAATTTGAGTTTAATTCAAAGTACATTTTTCAGTGAGACAGATTTAGGTAACCATGTTAAAAGGTTAAGCATAAAGGGTGACAAATGGGGTGAAAGAAGAAATAAAATATATGATCAAACTAGAGGTATTGAACTATGAACTGTCTTTATTGAATAAAAAAATGCAATTTAAGAAATGGAAATGTTCAATTTATTGAATTACAACTATATAGTTGTCTTTAAGCTTAAGGAGAACCTAGGAGAACCTTAATAAGTTCATTATATAAGTCAGGTTTAAAAATAAAGGCAAGTTATATCATAGATACTTATTACAAACCTTTTTATCTATGAAGTTTAATCAAGTACTTAAACATACTAGGGACCTTCAAGTGCTATCTAATCATATATAAAACCAAACCTACCCTTAATATAATGTTTCATCTAAAAAGTTCGTTAAAAGGTCTCAGTAGAGAGGAAATAATATAGAAATAAAATTTAACCAAGGTTATACTTGAAAAGTTGGCTACAGTTCTTTATAGCTATAAAAAGCTTTACTTTCCCAAGATACCTGAGACAAACTTTCTTCAACAAACTGCTTAAAAATCTTAATAAAAATCAAGCAAAGAATGACAATTGAGGAGATTTGGTGATGGTGGTGGGGCAAGGGGTAGCCAGGACGGAGGTGGTTTCGTGACCGGCCTCAGCAGTATCTTAACATCTCGACTAACCCTAAAAGATCGCGTGCCACGACGTGCACCAGTTACTGTTACTCTTGCTCCTTGCTGTTTCTATATCGACCGGGGTTGACTTTGCGGGATCGACACGATTTCCCGATTCGCCGGCTGTCCCCTATCCTATTTTTTCTCTTTTCGAGTCGACCACCGTGACACGCGTACCTTGCACGCGTTCATTTCTTTACAAACTTTCTACAAGGTGATTCGAAACTTTTACGATATCCCTGCTATTTCCGGTCTGTATGATAGCCGAAGTGGGTGTTATATTTCAATAGAGATTTTTTCTTCGCGGGTTTTTATGCAAATTGATACGTTTATAAACCTAATAAAACAAATGGAATCTAAAAGGGAGATCTATTTCGTCCTACTTTGGATATTTTCTATATTTCTGCACACTATGTGTATTCTGCGCAGTTTTAAATTTTCTATGAATGCATGAAAATCTAAATATAATATTATTACCTCTTGTGTATAAAATATTTGAAAAGAAATATGCCTGAAAAGAAACAGATGTTCTATTCGACTCCATTTCTTGAAATTAAGGACGAAAAGTTGTATCATCCCGTTGCTTAAAACCATTTTTGTCCGTGTGGATCCAATTTATTTTTGGTTAGGAGATGCGATCGTTTTAGGTTATAATCACGTGGTTCCATAATGTTTTCTTGAAACGATCGCCATATTGAATACTACGATCACCTCCGAATCCACAAGTTAATTTTTTAGCTCGATTGTATACTATGCGATTGTAGATTTTAGTATTTTGTAAAAGCTCCCAGGAGAACGAAATATTTTAGGAAGTTTCAGAACTTAATAAGCAAATATTCATTGAGATTGTCCCGTACAATATCATGTAACCCGGAACTGACTCTCTCAAGACAGATCTTGAGATAGATGGCAATTTCTTCTGTTGCAAGAAAACGGTTGTGAATTTCATTCTATTAATCTGAATTTACCTTTTCACGGAGCCACGAATTTTCCACGTTTTTCTCAATAATTCACACTGCTGTAAACCTGAAATTGTTTTCTAACATTATCTCTGCCCATCTCGGAATTTTCAAAGTAATCAGCCCTACAGATCTAGACATGACTTAATACGTTTCTAACCTCTCCATCTCGTCCATAGAAAGAACGAAATATTTTGCAAATTGGCAATAATTGCTATCATAAACCTGTCCTGTATGATTGATCGGTTTCATTTATCGTTTCACATACGTGTTTCTCTTCCATTAACTATCTTGCAGACCAATCTTCGAATCCTTGTTTCCTCTACCACGTTATATAATCTTGTCCTTATCTTCTCGCCATTCTGACTGTTTTAATTTTTTTCTTTTTTTCTTTTTTTTTTTTTTTAATGCTTCATGAAAATTTCATGGCGCAACCATATAAGCTGGAAAGAAGCCACAGGCAACGTCCTCGACCTATATCGAACGTTTATAAAATTGGCGACATGGTAATCAATCTCATGAGTGGAGGTTTATCAAGGGTTTTCCTCAACTAAAATTATAGCGTTCACGTTTTCCATCCTAATAGCCGCTTGTTCTACCGGTGTATTAGTCTAATCTCGATAATCGTTGCGCAAGAAGTGTGCAATTTGTCATCTGGACTGTAATCTATACCAAGTAAGTGCTATCATTGAAATCAGTAACATAACCTCCATCTGTATCGCGCTTAATCTTCTATACTTGTTGAAATCTTAAGTCTTGGAAAAGAAATTGCACAAGTTTTCCAACCGGTTAAACGGAGAAGTCTGGCAATTACGCGGTTTAGCGGCTTTTCTCAATTTTCAGTATTCTGGACTCTAATCTCATTTTTACCGAACAATTTAAAGAATTTCATTTCCTTTCACTTTAGTCCGCTTAACGTTCGAAATTTAACAAAAGGGTTAGATTAGATTTTGACTAGGTTTAAGGTTAGGTCGGTGTGCTTCTTTTCAGAGATTATCACAATAATTGACTTATTTCTAATTTTAATTTATAATTGATTAATTGTCCGTCTTACGTGACAAAGATGACTGACAATTTTTACAATGCAAAACGTAAAATCTAAAATATAATTAAACACTCGAAAATTCAGTACCCTGAATGAAATTATTGCAATCGTTAACGACCCAATTGTAAGATCGGTTAAGGGTTAACTAGTTTAAAGGAAAAATCTCTTTCTATGCGTATTGGCATAGCATCTTTTGATCGACGCTAGAAGGAGAGGTTAGGTTACGGGATAAACCTTGGTAAATCTTTTCTTCCTTTAGCGATTTACGAGCGCTATGATACACGAGACATCCGAAATTAGCTGAAAATGATGCTCGTAATGCCGCTATTATCCTAGTCCTTAACCGACATCCTGAAACTACCAAATTTACGTACCATTGGCACGCGGCTGCCCGCATTTATTGTCAATCGAGAAATTGCTCGATAAGTCAGAGCCTATGTTCCACGTAAAAATATATAGGCTGTTTTACATAAAATATATAAGCAAAAATTGCAGCAATTATTCGATCAATATATTGTGAATTATGAGTAGACACGTATATATTTTCTGAACGAGTAGTAAACCTATATTGGTGAATAGATAGAGTTAGGAATGGGGGTAATGGTGACCTTGAATATTGACAAGCTGATTTTCAAGCAGGCCATACATGGAGTGTAAAACATTTGTAAAGATTCCACGCGAAGTTTTCGATATCTTCGCCCAGCTTTCTTCAATCAAAAAATTTTGCACTTTGGAAATTGGAAAATCTTCCTGGTAATCTGGTAAACTGATTTTTTTCAACTTTTTGTCAATCAAATAGAAATTAAATATTAGATTTTTTAGTCTCCGAACAACGTTCGACGGTTTTCGTAATTCGTGAACAAAAATTTCCTCAGCTTCGACTTACTAATGGAGAAATTACTCTTTACAGAGAGTCTATACACTATAGTATACACGGTGGAGGAAGATTAAGTCGTCAAAGTGCAACTCGGCAACTGAAGCATTTTGAAAAACATCGCAGAAAGCTATTTGCCAATTAGCATCTAACTTCAAAGCACAGCTCGAACGAGTAGGTAGTTTACACGAGTCTAATTCCCTTACTGTACAACTGAAACTGTAGAACGGCTCTTTAAACGAAACTATCGCGTTGTGCATACAGCGTTATTAATCGTTCACGCGTCGCTTAGAGAAAAAACAAAACGAGGAAAAAGAAGTTAAACCTCGTCGATACACGACGATGTTCTAATCGTGGGTTTTTTTTTCATGACGAGATAACCATCGAGTCACACCACCTCGTTACACGATATGTCGTCAAAGACGAAGAAACCAGTCACTGATCATCGTCATTCGCGTGTTAGGAAGAAAGTTCAACTGTTTTCAAACGAGAGGAAACGATTCACGTGTCGAATATCGAAAGTTTCATCGAGTGCGCTGTTATCAGTGCCATCTGGAATTACGATTACGCTATTCGTGTTCAGTAACGGGATCTCAGATATTTCGAATCTGCGTCGCTTTTAAGCAGCTTTTGTCTTTTTAGACGAAACAAATTTTCGCGCGTATTTTTCTCGAGAGAAACAGAAATATCGTAATTAAAAATACCATTGCTGGATATAATTCGTTACAGTTTCGATATGGTGAATAAAATATTCATTTAACGAGTCGTTGCTACTTTCAAAGTCCTGACACGCCCCAAAGTTTTGAGTGGACGCGTATGTATGACAAAAAATTTGGAGCTTAAAACTCTCGATAAATCTTGAGAGAGTCTCGTACGAGTGTTTCTAAATTTAGACGTTTTCCCGTTTTAATTCGTTTTTGTCTCGCTTTCTAATTTTAACTTTCCATGTCCTGGGAAGAAAAGGAACTGAAAAGCAGGAAAAAGATACCCTTCCAAATTTACATTCAATTTATTTTTATATCTTTCTCTCTAACATCTTTAACATTGTCTTCGCGCGTTTTAATTCATTTTTATGCTGCCTCTTTGTTAATTTTCCTACCATTGAAAAAAGTAATTACAAAATGCAGATAAACGTGTCTTCCACGTTTCATACGTTTTTATATATCTGCCCTCTCTCGTATTAACTTTTCTCTACCTTTAAAGGAATTAATTGCGAACTGCAGACAAATCTGTCTCCCACGTTTCGTTTCATTTTCTAGCCGTTCGTCTCGTATTCATTTTTCTATCTTCGAGAAGATAAAAAAAAAAAAGAAAAAACGGATAAATGAAAAGCAAATCCTCGCATTACCGATCCGATCTTAATTTTACTTACCGTCTGGGGAAAAGATGTTCAAGTATAGACAATCCTCGCTAACTCCAGGATCGGGTTGCTCAACCGGTAGCAATCTTTTGTAGTGTTGTTCGTGAAGTTTCGGCTTGTCGGTCATTTGTTGACAGGACGGTGCAAATTTTGTTGCGTTTCGCACGCCGTTCCACGATGGTAGGGGGTCGGTAACAGGCGCAGCAAAACGTAATTTTCCCAGTGGTGGCTGGGCATAAGGAATTCCCAGATATTCTATCACCTTTATCGAATTTACAGTTACCTGTAAAGTAGAAGAAAGACGATCGTCCTATAATAGTTTGCTCACAAATGGATACTTGTTTGCAGGTTAAATATTGGAAAATTTGCAAAGTAAATTTGCGAAGCTAGAAAGAGCATGGAAACCGGAGAAATAAAAAAGAAATTATGAAAATTGAAAACTTGAGACGCTACTACGTCTAATTCCTGGAGCTGGAATGGTGAAATTTTTTGATGAAGATTAAAAGAAGATTAAAAGGAAGGTGGTAGGATCGC
The DNA here is from genome assembly GCA_014737535.1 of Bombus cullumanus. Taxonomy (NCBI): domain Eukaryota; kingdom Metazoa; phylum Arthropoda; class Insecta; order Hymenoptera; family Apidae; genus Bombus; species Bombus cullumanus. Next base: position 3,141,378 of record JACXIX010000064.1, on the reverse strand, counting down.
AAAAATGTAGACATCAGGAAAACTAGAAAAATTATGGTATCATAGTGTTTAACGCTTCTTAAATTTCATCTTGTTACGCATATTACAAAATTTAATACAAAATTTAAGCGCAACGTAGAAATTGAAAAAATAATAAAAAAAAAAAAAAGAATAGAAAGATAGGAGAATTGGAAACTGGACAAATTAAAACGTACCGCTGCGTAGAATCCTTGGTTCGATCGATATTTTCTGACAAAAAGGAATATTCCAGATATTACGCTCTCAATGTCAAATAATTTTATCGTAAATGTGGACGGAATTTCGCGTTATTCACTGGCATTACGATTTCTGAGGAAAACGTCTAATCGACGGCGTCATTTCTCGATGAAACGCGAATTTACGTGTGACAAATTACTCTTCCACGTACAGCCAGGCATAATAATCAAAAATTGGCTGGGCTCGAATCAAAGCTTCGAAACTCATGAACTTAGCATTAGGTTCCAGTACAACTTAACGGTGGTACATTTTTTTTTTTTTTTTCATGGACAATTAAAGTTACATTACTCATAGTTCACCTAACTTCTCGTGATTTTCATCTAACTACGCTGCCACATTTTATCGCGTGAAGAAAAATGGCAGGGAACGGAACTTTTTAAAGAGAATCCTTTCCTCGCTTTAATCTCGATGTTTCGCTTGTAAAAATACCAACGTAATTCCGCTTACTACGCCATAGCTTCTCCTTTTTCTACGCAAAATCCTTTCCTTTGCATATAGAAATTGTTTTACGTTTCGTATTAATAAATGGCGAGTTTAGAAATTGAAATTGAGTGTTGTCAGAATGTCGGACATAATCAGAGATAAATGAAAGATATTCGAAACGAGATACCTTTTACGATACTCGGTGGGTAAAACAATTTTCTACGTTTTTTTAATCAAAACTCATAAAAATGTAAACTCGCGTAAGTATCCGCGCTCTAATAATAATTTCTACATTTAGTTCGATCGAATACAACAGGCAATTTCACCTGATCTTTCGCAATTGTAAGTTTGACGATAAATTTCGCTTTTAGATTAACAAGAAAGAAAAATGTGGGACACTAATTGGAATATCCGATTATCAGAAACAACTACCAGTTTCCAAGAAGAACATGAAAAAACATGATTATGCATGAGAGACAAGTACGTGCGGTGAGTTCTTTGAACTTTTTGTTAAAATTCCGTGGTTGCAAGAATTTCGCGAGAACGGGGAGAAAAAGGAGAGAGAAAAAGAGGGAAAAAATGCTAGCCGTATAGTATTAAAATTCATAAATGTTGGCCCAGTTTATACATTCATCGCGCATATTATCTGCATATACTTAACTGTAACAATTGAAAGTTACAGTGCTTGCATGTTATTGTTCGTCACACGTTTAAAATGTCAAATATTTATTCAGAGGCGGCTTTGAGGTTAGGTTCAACGTTTACACACGGGACAGTGATATATTCGTTTCTGCCACTGTACTTCTTCCTGCTTGTACAAAAAACGATATTACTAGAGAAAAATGTAACGATAGTACGAGAACAAGTAAACGAGGATCGTCCGAACGTGGAGTCAGATAACGTTGTACCACTCTGCCATTCTGTAATTTTATGTAACGAAAGGAGTACGAACACAGAGTGAAGATCTCTGTTTAAAGTTGCCTCTGAAGATCTTGATCATTTGCCAAATACTCGTAGGCGAAAAAAAAGTTAAATTTACTTTTTTTTAGGCCTAATTTTTTTAGGATTCCAGGATCGCATATCTTCTTGTATCAATTCTACATTTTCTTCAATTCTACGTGTATAGTTTTACATGTATTCTACACTTATCTATGTGTACAATTCCGTGTCACTGTTTTATAAGATTATAAAATGAAGGAGAAAGCAAAAGGAAGATGAGGGATCAAAATAGCATTAAAATTAACAACAACGAAGACAAATGAATTTCAATCAGGACATTTTCAGTGCTTGAAAATACCAGCAATGACGTAACTTACTTGCAACGAAACTGAGATTAAAAAGCAAAAGGATAGGAGATCTGTAAATAAAAGAATTATTTTGCTCGAACGACGAGGTGGGAAATTCGAGTGTGAAAGGGCCAAAGGGGCGACAAATCGCCTCTATGCGATCTAACAGGTTAAACTTCCGCATGCCCGAAAACCGCCTCACAATAAAACTTTCCGTTTGATTGCCTAGCAACCTGCGAAACACGTCGACTCGATTCATTCGCATTATATATATTTTTCGTTCAAATTGTGTGTCTATGTATAGAACTAAGCTAAGAAACGACGATAAAAAATGTTCAATCTTCTCTTACAATTAATTTAAAGCTACCACTTTATACGTTGATACCGAGAAAATTTTGAACAAAATTTCCCAAGGTATTTTTAAAGCGTACAACTTGTCGCAACAATTTTATTATTACATCTATAATGTATCAAATATGTTGTAATAATAAAATTCCATCAAACAGATTACATACTTCTCTATCATATATTATATATACATTTGTCTTCTTTATTCTATTGGATAAACGACACATTCTAGACACACTTTTGCTACCATTTTACAAAACTGATCAACTCACCTACCACCTGTCTCTACCTACTTCATTTTTTTTTAGGTCAAAAATCCTGAGACGCACAATGGCTCACGAGAATATTCGAACATTCCTAGAAACTTCTTAGGTATATGTTATACCAAGCATTTTGGAATTTCTTTAACGCTATAGCTACGAGCGACGACTATTGTGATTATCGGTGAAACTTGAGACGGATCCGAAAACGTATCTGGAAGTCACGAGACGCTCATTGCAAACACACACCTCGCAAAGGTCGCCAAAGGATCTGAACGGTCAATTATTCGCTATACTAATAGCCGTGATATTTAACGAGCCCACTCGTGCCTCTAATTGCGTGCTTAAGACCAGGTATTATCTCGTACCAATGTTTCATTAAACGTATCTTTCCAATAAATAACTTGCTGTAACTTGTCTGAGTAAGAGACATTTTAAGAAACGCTTTCGATCCGATGCTACCGACATTTCCAATTTCAAAAATGTCCCGCTAACGCGCGTAATGCGCCTTAAAATCGCCCCTTGAGATGTCGTAACGCTCGTCGAAATTTTCCATGGTTAACGTTCGAATTATTGGGTTGGCAACTAAGTGATCGCGGACTTTGTCATTAGCTGGTATTGACAAAAGCCGCAATCACTTAGTTACCAAGCCAATACCTTGAAGAGCCGGTGTACGGTAACGCTGCTAGCGAGTACGTTAAATTATCTGTATGAGCGTACATCGATGGCCAGAAGAAAGTTGAAAGAGCGATAAAACGAGGCTGAAACGCTGTAATATTGCAAAGATTGAATTACGATTGACAAGAAAATTTCAAACGCGCAACATGATCCTATGCCTGGGAACAGACGAGTGTTTGGTATACGCGAGAAACGTCTCGCGCGGATTTCTTCATTTTTCATGCCAGAAATGTACAAGAAACGTAAGAAACAATGATCAACTTTAAACTTTCTTTCGACCATCGCTACTATGACTAAATGAGGATAAAATCGTGTCGCACCTCCTTGCCAGCCACCGATCCTTGGCCCGAGATCCTGACGATTGGCTGCTCTCGACCTAGACCCTGTCTAACCGGGGGGATCCTCTGGCCCACGATTTGAGAATTGGTGACCGGTAAGACGGCGAAGAGTCGCGGCAACAACGCGAAAAGCAACCACGCGGAACACTTCATTCTGCAGACTGATTTGCCACGGAAAGAATCAGTGGCTCGGCTCTGGGGCCTCGGTTCAACCCTCGCGTGACTTCAATCGGCCACCCTCGACCAGTTTCTCCTCCTAAGGCTGTTTCGAGACCTGCGCGCTTTCACCTGCGGCTTTCTTGCGTCGTTCAAAGTCTCCTGGTAGCCATGGTGTGCGACCTTTATGGTCAACGTGTTTGGTGTTTCACGTTCGAGTCGTTGAAGGACAACGTCACTTCGATTTTCCTTATAGGAATTTTTCTCTATCTCTCGTCTCTGTTGTCTGTTGTTGGATGTCCTATCTCTGTGTGGCGGACATTTGACGGCGTCAACATTTCCAGATAGAATTGGTGTTTTAATTATACGAAATATCGCTTAGCTTTCATTGTATAATTGAACGATTTACGAGGTTTGTTATTCTATGTAGCGACAGGTTTTCACGATCGGGGGCAAAACGTAATAAAGTCCGTGTAACGATAAACGCAGACATTTGACGAGCAACAGCAGTGAACTGACTGCCACCGTTCTCATTCTCCGTCGTCTATATTTTTCTATTTCTATTTTCGTCCAGTTTCTGGAGATTTGTGTTCGGGGAAAATTGAGAAGGAAAAGGGAACCTGCTTCTGTCGGCTTGTCCTTAACACCGTGGAGAAGATCTTCTACGATTGGACCAGGCATTTTGTCGAATTTATGGGAATTTCGAAACCGCGAAAATGATGCGCGAAAAGAAATAAAATATTCGAACGGGGCTACTCGTTATAATTGTTAATGAACCTCTGTCTAAATTTTATTTCTTCAGTCGCGTCCACCGAGGCATAAATTTGCATAAAAATCCGCGGTGTACTCGTTAGAACGCTCGCGAAACTTCGATTCGTATCGCGTAATTTCTTATCGCTGCTCTCGTATCGATCGTTTATCGTTCGATATCGTTCGTTTGATTTCAATCCGTTTTATCGCACGTACAAACGGACATTTCCAATATCCTTCAATCTTCTTAAGTGAAACCTCAACCGGTTGCGATCGAACGTTATTTACAGAACGAGGATTCACCGGCGATAAAAAGGGGCGAACAGAGACAGAGAATGTGGAAAGAAACGGCGGTTAGAGGAGCGATCGAAAAGGGCGGCGGTTAGCGTGACCGCAAAAATCGCAGAAACGAAGAGATAACGAGCGGGGCATTAGACAATATGCGCGTCCGACGTAGGTGAAAGGTGATATTGTAGTTTACGGACTGATGACGGCCAATTAGATCGACGAATTCAGGCTTGAAACGAGTCAAAGCCACGGGAAGAACAGAGAGACCATCGTACGTGACCCAAAATTTTGTCGTTAACCTTTTATAACGTCGTATGATTTTTCTTTCTTCTTTTTTTTTTTTTTATTGAGCTTTCGCTCAGACTGTTACTGCAACAGGCTCTGTGCAGAGTTAGCTGAACGTAGTATTGCATTACGAAGCTCGTACACGTACGTTCGTTTGAAACTTGGATATTAGATTTTTCATAAAAATTCACGTACGTGCTCTGAGACTCTTATATCGAGAGAATAATAACATATCGAGCGAGAAGAGGTTTTGCGTTGAACGAGGAAAAACCTTGCTGTATGATTTTGCTCGTTATGCGTATTATCGTGTATTCTGTGCCGGTGACTCGGCGCAAGAAGTAGCATTGCCGGTACTTACGAAGCTGTGATAGTAGCTCGCTTGAAGATACGTCCAAAAATTCATGTGAAAATAATTTCTGACACGGGAGTTTCTGCTGTCTCGAATTTCGTTTCTGGTACAGTACGACGGAGATTCACAGCTTACGCTATTTGTTTCTTTTATGTTTTGGCTTTGGTATCTTTTACAGAAAAGTTATTTTGTGCAAAATTTTGTCACTCGCACGTGCAGATGCAATTATAATTGTTTCTAGATACAATTTCAAATTGTCGCTTTTTTTATATGGATTGTTTAGAAGCTCAGTACCAGGTTTAACTTATTTTTGCATAAATATGACATAGGCACAGTTGTTGCACCATAGCTACAGACTTTTCTTAGGGTCTCCTTTTGTTCCTTTGTACCTGTGATATAGTGTTATGTGTATTTCAGTAGCGTATTATCCTGATGGCGACAGATAATTCATTCCTAGTGCGATTATTGGTTTTGATATTCAAATGTACGTGGAATAACGTGATTGGAATTTTGTTCAGTATAGGCAGGTAATAATGAGAGTACATGCATAAAGAATATGTACAATTAGGTGTTAGTCTAAGGAAAATATTGTACATTACTAATATATAAGTAGTGTTTTGTTGTTGTTGTTATTGATTATTGCTATATTTTCTTAAAATAAAATAATATTTAAATCGGTTATATAGGAAGATTAATAATAAAATTACATATATGTAGAATATTTTATTATAGTATCATATACCTCGTTAATTACTTAATTTCATCAATCTCAGTGATTTTTATATACAGAATACTTGTTCTCATTATTACCAATGTTATTCGTTGTTGATAACAGAATGATAGTAACTTTCTTGCTGTTGATTTTTATGATATTCACTGCAATATATCATAGATAAAATAGTTGCACATATAGGTGCATACAAAAGGTGAGCAGGTCTTTCAATCTCTTTCGAAGTACATTGCGTACGGAAGGAAGAAAAAATCACGAAATTAATTAGGAAAATATTCAAAATTTGCTGTGTGCCGCAAGCAATTGTTCTACATTATGTAAATGCGATCTAATTATGCGGTTATTTCTGAATTATTCAATGCCTCGTTATCTGAAAATGCAGAAACAAATCAGAAATTTGAAATGTTACGCATTATACATATACGCAGTAAAAAAAGGTTACTCCGTCAACTTAGGCCAAATAAGTCGACCAATATACATGCACGGATAGTAATTTCGTGGATATACTGGGCAAGTGTCCTTGAAAATCGATATCGAGGGTCTTTCGCCCCTGTGGCATGGCAGCACGCCTTCATTAGAATACGATCTTCGTGCTAACGTCCTCAGCTATCGTGACCTTGAACTTCAAACCCACTAAAAAATTTTCATGGGTATTAAAAAAGTTCTTTCCTTAATTTACAGTTTAAAACTTGTAAAAAGTTTACGATATCTTTTTCTAATAAAACCATGGATATGACACTTGAAGATCTATGGGCGATTATCGCGTCGATTCTGAGTCATAAGAAGCTTTTACACTTGGATCTTGAATACTATGATATCGATTGGAGGAATTCAAGTATTTTAAGTTTAGACGTAGTACTAATGCATTGTTAAGGACTTTAAATTAGCTTCTTGTCTTCTCGCTGCATTTAGTAAAATTGGTGTATTCATTTTGACTTTGAAACTTCGAGGTTGTCGTGTTTTGACCTTGGAATATAAAGGACACGAACCTTTGATCTTGCAAGGTTAAAATTTGTGACCTGAGTTAAAAAATTCGAGATCGATAATGTTTGTATTCGAAAACTACCCGTGGAAATTGAAAGTCAATATCCTTCGAAGTTTTGCTGGAAGTTCAAGATTAATTATTTACTACATATTTGGAATTTTTTATTCGAGAATTTCGACGATTGTCTAATTTGAATATAGAACGGCTCCTTTACTTGGAAGTAAATAGCTTACGCTTTATATATAATTTATTTTATTTGAAAAATTAAACAGTGGAAATTACCTTCCTCTAGCTTTAAATCAAATTTCACGGGAGAAAGGGAAAGAAATGTTCTTCTAATTAAAAAGAAGCGATTTAATTCGGTGCTTGAGATCGTTGCGCCGCATGTTGTCTCGCGGAAGTTTTTGTAAAGTCCCCTATGGTAAAAGGATTTCTGTACAATCGGTAACGAAGGTACACTTGTGCAAAATAAATACGCGCATTAATATGTATATATACACGTAATCACGCAACATATTAAAATGAAAATACTAAAAAGGTTACCATTCACATACATTCGTATAATAATACTATACTGCAGAATTTTATGCATTCATGGGAAATTTAAAGGTGCAGAAATGCATAGAACAAATGTAATATGCAAAAATATGTAAAATCTCCAAAGTAGAACACTCGGCATCATTTTTAATAGGTTAAACAAATCTCTATTTAAATTTTACTTCTGTACATGTATCCATAAAAATAGAAATTTGCATAAAAATCCGCAGTCTAATCATAACATACGATGGAACTTTTATATCCCAAAAACAGTACCCAATACATTAATTGATGTTCTAATTAGTTAACAAAGAAAGTATTTAGCCAATATCATGAAATATCGAATTATATGTGAACACAAATTTATAATATTTTTAAGTTACGAGCGTTGCGTTAACATTTTATAATTATTCCTCGCGCGCATGCGTATTTGGTGAAAATAGAGAGTAGGGGAATAGAATTTAAGGTAAGTGGGGGAATGCCCATATACTGTTAGTCCATATACGTCTGTTATTCGAATGTTTCATACCGCGGTCGAGTTTATTCGCGATCGAGCACAACTATTTATTTAACCGAAAATAATGCAGATTACAGGTAACACTTCTTAAGTAATTATATATATATACTATATGGATGTTCGCAGTATGTTTTATAGCTTCTATGCTTATAAATTAATTCATTTTATATAATCAAGAAAAGTCTTCGATGATTCCATAAGGATTTTAGATGAAAAATATTTATTACCAATGAAACTTTTCAAAATACTAATCACATAGCTACATTATGCAACGATTAAACATTTAGACGTTAGATTATCTCTATAATTTCGTTTGTTTTAATAAATTATTCAAAAAATCATTAGTAACCAAAATTTAAGCGATTAGGCCGCCATATTGTGACGCCGTGTTGTTTATAGAATTTGGCGGTTTTGCTTCCATTTCCAACACTGTGATGAAAGATATTCTAACTTGATGTAGATTATGACAAAAATTCATAAAACATAACGAATAAATATAATCGTTTTATTCAAATGTTTAGTTAATTTAGATAGTATATAGATCTGAATTTAGAACGGATAACAAAAATGATATTTGGATAAAATCATAATTATTATAAAAGTAATTCAGCTACAGGGAAGCCAAACTTCATTGAAATTAATTGTTCAGTTATTGAGAAATTAAATATAAAATTCTATACAATTTAACTTATACTAGTTTTATTAGTTTTATAATTAATAATAATTCTACAAGTCAAATTACACGTTATTGGTATTAATAGATTCTGATGCTTAATGGTGACAAGTCTGTTAATAACATTTGTTATTTCTAGATTATAAGATTCACTTGTAGGATTTCACAGTTTCTTATCAAGTAGAATAATCAGATGATTCACACTATGTAAACACAAGAAGCCCCTAGTGGCCAAAATTCAGAAATTGAGAGGTTAAGAAAATAGAGTTGGCCAATTCGTCTTCAACGATAGCTCAATTGAGTCATCGTTGAAGGCTTTACTTCCCGCTCGAACCGCACAATTCCAAATAAACATGAAACTGTTTCCCAATATTTCCAGTTACGTACCATCCTAAAAGTCACACACAAACGGCGCGGGAACGCCGGAAAAAGGCGCAACAAGAAGCAGCACCAGCGATGCCAAGGCAGGCGGACGGCGGCGCAGCGTGAAGGGTTAAAAATACATATTCGATGCTCCTAATTCAATGACCGGCCGACGTACGGCGATTTACAGCAGTGCCTCGTTAACTGGCCACGAGTTACCACTTTATCTGGCCAGTAATCGAGGGAGGTATGTGTATTTCTTAGAAATCTCAAGTATCTATTATTTCTCTTCTTCAATGAATGCAAGTCGGATATGGATATTTATCAAACATTACTGGTCTATTGAAACAAAAAGGTTATTTATTAGGATTACCACACAAATATTAAAGTGGGAGTACATTATAAAAGAATTAAAGCAATCTTGTACCTTTCTCGGTTTCCAAGAAAATTAACAAATTTTCTAGAAAACTCTACTAAAAAGGAAAGAAGATTCCTGTAGCTAGGCTGTAGATCCTTATGTATTTATAGGAGATCTGAAGGTGCAAAAGTGCACAAAATTCATATAATTACAAAATACCTTATATTATATTATATCCAATACCAGAAGCTAATTCTATGAATTCATTTTCAGCATCCAACGGGGATAACAGCGGCCAGGAACTGAGACAAAATCGTGGCCAGTAAACTCGGCACTAGCGTATACATGAACGGCGCTCGCCTCCGCCGAGAGGACAGTCGTTGCATTGAGCGACTCGCCGGCGAGCAGAGCGGAGGAACGCTTGAGCAGAGAGCGAACGAACGGTTTAGTGTATGGGTTAGTGGCGGCTGTTTGCCGATTCGTTGACTTGCCGGCACGGTCGGTCGGCTCGGGTCGAAGGCTGCCGCTCTCTCAGTCCGTCTCGCGACCGCGTGCTAAAGGGATGTCGTTTTACTTCTTCTTTCCGTCGTTTCAATTAACTCGTCTCAAATAATCGATCCATGTACTTGCCCTTTCTCGCCGTTGCATTGCCCTTTTGATGAATTTCCAACGCGCCAAATAAATCGGTGGCGCGCACATGAGATATGTGACGTGTGTTAGACGATTCGATATTAAGAGCAACGTCGGTGACGGCAGTAAGGACCATCCTGTGGTTGTGCAAAATTTCATGGACCAGTGACAACAAGAAAGGATCGTCGGTTGTGTGACTGTTTGCGGGAAAAATCGTAGGATTTGATGCAACGAGATGGACAGCGAGGCGGACGCGGAGACCACGGCTGCCAACGCCGTGGATTCGGATGGATCCGTTAGCTGGGAGGACTTTTTCGGTGAGTTTGTTTCCTTTGATTTGCCTATTCCTTCGTATGTTCCCTGGTGATCATGAAACTTGTCTAAGTTAGAGGCTTGAAAGAATTGAACTTATCTTTTAGATTGTTTCATATGGACCTATAGTAATAGGACAGCATTTTTGTAGAATAGTTATAGCACATATATGTTCATATTTCGATTCCAGTTTATGCTAATTTTGATAAGAATCCAGGTTATGTATTCCCTGATAAATTTATGATTTGTTAAATAGGAAGTAATTATTATTCTGGTACGTGTTATCAGATAATAGTTCAGAGAAAGAAGAACATTAAAATGATTTGTTGCATTCAATTGCAATTATAAAATGAATAATGAATATGATTTACATATGATACATTTTATATTTAAACGCAAAAGTTTAACATTTCCAACAATATACAGACTGGACTACATTCATAATCACCAGCGCACATGTTTTGAGAGCTATATATATTATACTAATGTATATATAGGTACATAATCTGTGTATACGCGTGCGTACTGTGTTTCGTCTGATATCTGACGATAGTGACGTCAATATATGTACTTTGATAGATTGTAGAGATATATATTTTTTAAGTTGACATAAAACAATAGAGAATATGGATGATCGTATTCTTTTAATTCTATGGCTTCGATATCGTTCCTTAAGTTTGTCGATGAGTAACAGTTTTCAGGTTTCTACAATGTAGTTTGAAGTTTGACGTTAGCTGCGCGCCGGTTCTTTATCGCTGGCATGTGCGTGGTTATTATTTGCTTGTACGTGGACGTTGTTACGAAACGATAAACAATGCAAGTAAAACGTGGGCTCTACTAAGAGGAAAATAACATTTTAACCCTCCGTGTGTAAGCTTTGCTTCTTGCTAACACCATGTGCAACATGGAACGTTTAGGATCCAGATCGTGTTTCTAGCCTATCTCAGGCTTTCAAAAAAATCCAAGAAAATTCACAACTACTTATTAATATTTCTATTACAATACCTAATAGGTATTGCAGTGAAATATTTGAAATATTTGTTTAACGAAAGACTGAAATTTAAATAAAATTAATAAAATTATTTGTCCTACATTGGATATAGAGGGTTTAGGTTAAATTTGGTATAAAGTAAGGCGCGAAATGATATTGCGTTTCGTGTCAGTAATAATTCACGAACGGTAGCGAAAAGAAACCGCCAATCATGACCGCTTGTAAACGATCGTCGCGTGTTTATTGTCTCTAATGCAATCGCGCGTCCTCTTTCGAGTGGATAATTCGCCTCGTTGGTTGTCTGAACGAGGGTAACGCGATACCAGACGAACTGTTGAAAACAGAAAAAAGAAATGATGGTTTAAATCATTATGTTCGACGAATCGAATTTAAGAACGTTAAAATATAAGGAATCATAGATAAGACGGTACTTATTTGATATATCAACATAAAAATGAAGAACAAGCCAAAGTTGTGGATATAAAAATGGAGATAAAAATAATTTTTAACTAACTTCTAACCTAACCTAGACAAGTTTAAAGTAAATTTGACGTGATTTATTGATATGAGAAAGAGACTAACCTACGTTGATATATCAAACTAACTTATGTCCATATATCAAACTAACCTATTGATATATCAAACTAACCTGTTGACATATCAAATACCAGTCGGTAGATCTTTATGATTTTAATTACTAAATCAACTTTGCAATGTTGAGGTTGGAATATTTTTTATCGCAATTTGTTTTTATGTGAGATTTTTATATAAGATTTTAGGAATATTAAATATGAGAAACAGCAATCGAAATTGTAGTCAATCAGTTTAACAATATAGAGGTTGGGTTAGAATATTTTTATTATTGTCAGACAGGGATTATATCAGGCTCTTTATTTTATTTATACAAATTTATTTCATTTTAAGCCCTTCTTCTCTCTCTCCCATTTTTCTAGTTTGAGAATATTTTCTCCCTTGTTAAGTCGATAGCAGTCCCCAGCCTCAAAGACTTTAATCAGCCAATGATTACAGCATAAAAATCTCGAACAGGATAATTAAAAAGATTATCTTTGTAACTGAGGTTTAAGAGCAGTAGAGTAACAGATAATATGAGATATGAAATAATTTTTCAGGAAAAAGTTACAATATGGCAGATACGCAAATACTCTACGTTATCATTTGTTGGAATCATAGCATACACACACATATTTAATTATATGCTTTTCAAATTATTTTTCATCCTGGTATACGTTGTTGGCGAGACAAAAATTGCTTACTTCTCGGAATTTCGTTGCAGTTTTCAAGACTGTGGACAGATTGGAATTTGCTTCTCTATTTTCTGTGTCAGCATAATACTTCAAATTAGCGATACCTATGGACGAATTAGTTCGCACGATTAGTACAATTCGTACTACGTTTTTTCCAACGTATATCAAATTTAATATTTCATTTTTTCTCGCATCAGTTGACTATGGTTTTTGTAAATTTGTATAAAAAATCGCGGAGGAAAGTGTAAATAGAGAATTGTATTCCTGGAACTGTAAAATCAAAGAAGTGTACGCGAGATTGATAACAGTTATTGCGAACATCGATACTATCAATCGGAACGAGTACATTGGCAAGTATTGGTTCGATAAAATTATCAATGGTTCTCAACAGCGCGTGTGCTCTCAAGATGACGGCGTTCTCGTTAACACGAACAAGATACAAATTACAATATCATCCACTTTATTGCGCGAGAGAACTATATCAACGAGAAAATATCATTTTTAACGCTGATTGAATCAAACCAATTTCTAATTCCGTAAGTTAAAAATAAAAGAAGCAATACCGTTGAATTGAGAACCCAGAGACATCAAGGCACACATTATGAAATATTTTAGTTTGCATTCTGAAATTTTCAAAGAAATATTACAATGGTCATCGATATCGTATCGCAAAGAAAACAGGTTTCTGTTGTAATTTTTTTTCTTCTTTTTCGGTTGGATCGAAGGAAGCATCGAAATAGAAAGTTTTTAAAATAGAAAATGATTCACAGCTTATTTTCATGTAAGCTTTGGAAACGCTAGGAATAGCAAATATAAAAAAAATCACGGTTAAAATTACCTAAAATCTATAATTTTATTTGGCATAGGGTCGATCGTCGTGACAATGTTGGGGCTACGTTAAAGTAATTCTACAACAATGCAGTCAATTGGACCAGGAAATTCTCACAATCGATCCTTTTGTAATCTTCGCAAGATTATAAACTCTACTTTAGAAAATTATACATATGTCGTTAAAATAATCAGGGAACACCAAGAAATAATAATTGGTGCGAGACATTGGAACTAAGATGGTAAACGATATTGTGCACTTTTCATGATCGCATAGGGAAATACGATATCCCATAAATGGAAATTTAGATTCAAATTAGCTTTTTGTAAATTTAACTTTGTTTCGATTGTGCTTCTGTTTCGATCATATGTATCTTAGCATAACCTGTAGTGTTCCTTCTTCTTCGTTTCGCCTGTTTTTCCACTGCGTTGATAAAATCGCGTGCCAACAGCGTGTATGTTATTGCGCGAGTTACATCGCTAGCCGGATAAGAGAGAAACTATTGGGAAAAAGGTATATCGATACCAATTAAGGATTTCCCTAAAAGAAACAGAGCGATAATCAACTTTGCTTACTTTCTACTTGTAAAAACCGACAATAAATATCGCTTTGCTCCTTCTCTTTTCCTCCTTCATTTTCTTCCACGCTCCTCAACTAACATTTCATTTTATTTAATATACGAGTTTCCGCAAAAGTAACAAAAGTCTTCAAGGTAAAAAAACACATGGGAAAAGTATTAGACAGATCTCTTCAAACCTTGTTGGGCTAACAACATTGAATCAAATCAAATAAATGAAATTATCGAATTCAGTTGCAATTAACATTTACGATTTTGCATAAACAGACTGAATTTCACGAAATTTTATTCTTACCTATTTCCATCGTCAATTCGCTTATTTCTTCTCCCTAATTGTACGCCATCTTAGTAGCCATATTGAGAGTTTAAAATCCAAGAGGATCCTCAGACGTTCGCTGTATGTTGCCAATATTTCTTCACCGTTCACCGTGCAAAGGGAAAATCTGTCCCAGCGAATATTCGAATTTCATTCGACGAACTCGAAAATGTATCTCTTCTTAAAAGCCACTGCCTTCGCTTTACTCTTTCTTCCCTTAATTTCTTCATTGACAATGCTGAAACAACAGTTGCACGAGTTTTCCGTTCGAGCGAACGCTAACTCGAAACCGAACGTATCGTCAACGAACGTTAAACTATTAACGTTAAATTATGAGAAAAATGCGGCTCGTCGATGCGTTTCGATATTATTTATACGTTAATACTCATCGACAAGCCGCAGTGGCGCTGAGAACCTTGAGACGTTGACAATATCTGCTGCTTCTTTCGACTATTCCGTAAATCGTAGACGATCTCACGATCGCCGGTAGAGGGGCGGGACCAGATGAGAGTAGCTCGTTGGACTCTGTGATCTATCAGCGCGCGGAAATTTCTGATTTTCAGTTGCACGGTACGGTGAAGCGCGCCTCGTTGTTGCGCTGACCTGCGCGCGCGCGCGCGCTTCCACGCTCGCGCGCCATAGTCGCGAAGAGGGCGCTGCTACTAGCGAAACAAGTGTGGCGAACTTAAGGATGCGACGCGGTGCACAAAAAACTGCCGCTCTGCCGGATGTAGCTTAGAGAGCGTCGTCGCTTTCCTCGATTCGCTTACGTGTACACTGACGCTCATAAGTAAACTGCGGATTTTTTTGCAAATTCGTATTTTTCGGGATATAACGAGAAAAGGTAGAACGTCTGTAGGAAATTGTATTATCTGGCAAGCATCGCAAAGAAAAGCACACTGCAGTTTGGATATTCTGTGTACCTTCTCGTAATACGCGGATTCTGTGCAGCTTGCGAATTTCCGATAAATCATTTTTATTAACAACATAATGGAACTTTTAATTTTCTTGCTAAGCGCGTATGAATGAACTCTTTTGGAAAGCCCTACGTCGAGTCACGCCCGATCGTTTTAGATTGCCGGTTTAAACGTGTATTATGTTTCGCGATATTTCTTCTTTCACTTTTCTAGATGAGCGATATTATATATTCGATATAATTGGCGCAAAAATTGTTTAATTCCATTGTTATCCATTGACTGTGTTTTGTAGTACGTTGCAAGTGAAACACTTGAAACAAGGGGGGGGGGTTATTTAAAAATATAGTTAAGGAAGAATTAGGAGTTTACTGATCAAATGCGATATGTATTTACTTGTTACATCTACTAATTAGTATCTTCTCGTTTATTAGAATTAGATACTTCGTACGTCAAATGAAATTTTGTCTTCTTTTTTTTGGATCATTTATCTTTTATTTTTTTTTTTGTAAATTGCTTATTTGCATTAAATATATGTTCTGTCGACGTCTGAAACGGTTTTAAATATCGTTGCTATTATCGATCACGATAGTTTCTCAGTCAATTTGGAACATCCTTCCTTATCTTATCTGATGCCTGACAATCAGGCGAGTCGCGTATAATGAGCTTCTTAAAGCAAAAAGTACAGCTCCGTGGTGTTTGACGCTTATAAATGTCTCGGGTATTTTATTGCATATTAACTTTCAAAAACAAATTTTATCGCGTCGTAATATTCTACGATAGCCTTAATAAAGGATAAAGCCGTGCCGAGTCTTCCTGCCTGTAATTTTCCAACAATATTACCTTATATTATATAACTATCGTAATTATATACCTTTATATTTGGATAAAAGTAAGTAAGTGGGCTGTATATTTTTGAGCGGCAGTGTATACAGGCGTTCTGTATCCGCGCTCGCACACAAAATGTGTGCGCGTGTGTCACATGTATTCCCGTCCTCGTGCACGCCCAAAAATCGAGCAACCGACTCTCTGGTTCCGTCTGGATTTTTATAGGACCGGACTAGCCCCGGAACTGCTTAAAATTCGACCGAATAAACGAACCATCGTCGCTTGGCATCGTTAAAACGGTTTCCATAATATTTCTTTTACCTGTTCCTGTCATATTAACGGATAGAGTAAATTTGTCCTATTTCTTTTCTTTTTCTATTTTTTTTTTTCTTTTTAAAGGTAGAATAGTTGATTTTTCATCCTACGTACAAATGTTGTACTTTTTCGTAAGTCTTCGCGTTTCCAGTAAATCTGTTTCCTTTATTTCGACTTCTCTTCTCCATCTTCTGTTCGAGCCAGGTATTTTCACGTAATCTGCAGTTTCTACTACGTTTCAACTACTTTTCATTTCCTTAATACATTAGATATACATTTAACGATACTATTCACGCGGTGTATTAATTTTTCATTAAGGCAGTGTTTGCAACGAATGTCTCCTAACTTCTATATATGTATATACATTTCTTGGAAATTTTACTACATCGTGTACATACTACAAATATCGCTACTACTACTACTACTACTACTACTACCGCTACTACCACTACTTTACTTACACCACAGTCGTATCTCGTTCCAATTTTGTTATTAAATCACGAAACTCGTGTATCGTGTTCTTTTCTACTTCTTTTCTTCTTCACCGTTACTTTTGACATGGTTTTGTTAGCGTTTTACGGAATTGGCGAACTCAGGCTTATTCTTTCCTTCAGTTTCTTACATTCGAATGCCACTGGTATATACTTTGCGTTGTACTAATCGCGTACGTGTTTTCATAATAACAATAATAATAAGCGTAAACAAAACTATCCTTTTAACACAGATCATGATCCACTATGAAAACAGCCATTTTCTCGAACCGTTAACATTCCTGGTGGATCGTCCCGTTGACAAATAACATTCCACCATGTGACACCTGGGTCACAATACGTACGGCCCTGTCCTCGTGTGGGCTTAGTAAAGCGTAGGCGTGTCATGCTCCTCCGGCTGCATTTGTAACGCCAAGTGCCTGCGCCGCGAATATATAGACTCATAGGTGCATCTACAGGCTGATTCACATCGCCTCCATTAATCCTGCGTTTCGAAGCAGATGAAGATAAGAGGCAATATTATCTCTAATGCTTATTGCGGGCTCATTTGTAACCGCGGCTTAAGCAATACGATTTATCCTTCCTTTATTGTATACAGGCTGATTCACATTGTATTTCAGATAACGTGTTCATTGCGTATCTTTTATGCTCGACAAATTTTAACCGAGATTCTGTT
Organism: Bombus cullumanus; assembly: GCA_014737535.1. NCBI lineage: Eukaryota > Metazoa > Arthropoda > Insecta > Hymenoptera > Apidae > Bombus > Bombus cullumanus. The sequence continues at coordinate 3,123,655 of JACXIX010000064.1, read as the reverse complement.
ATTGTTGAATTTAGTGATTTCGTTAATCGTACGTCGACTATAGCGGTTTCAATTTTGATGGCCCATCTTTGGGTTATGGTTAACGTTGCAATAATTTTGGATAATGTTCGGTTGCTTTTATCGATTGTTTTTTTATCAATTACAGTGTAATCAGCGGTGATTTTCCTAATCGTTCGTCGATTATAGCGAGCTGAATCTCGATGGTTCGCTTTTGGATGATCGTTGACGTTAAAACAATTTAGGGTGACATATTGTTACTTTCATTAATCTTATTAATTTTGTATAAGCTGGTATATGCTAGTGGCGATATTATTAATCGTCTGTTGGCTACAGCGAGTTCAATTTTCATCGTTAACGTTAGTATATTGTTAGAACTATATCTTGTTGCTTTTATACATCCCATTGATTTTTTATAAATTAACAGTATATTCAGTGGCGATTTTGTTAATTATATATCGACAATAGCTAGTTCAATTTTGCTGATTCTACGTTATTGCAATACGATTAACGTTAGAAAAATTCTCCACGTTGCTACAGTACATTCAATTTTGGTGACCCACAATAGTTTCACGGACGAAACTAAACACATAACTTTGCTTAACTAACATATTTTCAACCATTACAGTCGTACTATCTCTGTATCTTAAAAATGTCTATCTTTCTGCTCTATTATCTCCGCGTAAAAATTCGAATTTAATCTCGCTTTTACCTACATAGGTTTCATCCATACTTGTAAAATGAGTCACCTGGATACGCAGCTTAGAAATTACGCCTTTACTGCATCGTGCATAGAAAGAGCTCTTTCATAGATCTTGTCACACGCGCGGGATTAAGTGTACCTATTTCTCGTCATAGTTTGTATAGCGCCGTTTGTACAGTTTCGTCGGACAAATTCGGTTTGCCTTGCTGCGCTCCTCTTAATCTAAATTCCCTATATTTTAATCTCATCTCTGTCTCCATTCAACAACGGGCTTATACAACCGGAGAACTTTTTTAGGCTAAAGTTGAAACGAGTAATCGATAACGATCGTTTCTTAGATCAAATTTATATTTTCACGAAGTAGACTGAATAGAGATTTGTTTCATCTACTAAAAAATATTATTTTTTATTATTTCTAACATTCATATTTTCCATATTTCTGAATATTAATTTTAAACTAAATGCTGTAGATTTTCTATGAACGCATAAAAATCCACCGTCTGCTTATTACGGGGCTAACAAAATATCGAAATCCTTGCTGCAGTACGTATAGCGCATGTTCATGATTTTATAGTTATGAAAATTGGCTATAGGATTCTTTTGAAAAATATTCGCGACAAGGTTAAACAGAGAGATCTGCTGGATAGAGCTCACACGGAACAGACAACCTGTATCACGCGATGTGGGAACAAGTGGGCGACACATAGAGCGGAGGACGATGGGTATTTGTGTGGCAGTAAGGTTATGGTGGAAGGAAGCTGACGTGACAGTCTCGTTTGTCCGTCTTCTTGACGGATATCCACATAAAGCGAACGTTATAGCAACAGTTTGGGCATAGGGAATTTTTCTTGATCGATCGATATCGAGTTGGTCGCCTGATAGATTTTTCAGATTTGTGACTAGACTGGGGATGTTTATGATGGTTGGTAGAATGGTTATGCACTTAAATAGGGAATTTAAAATTGTACAAACGCATAGAACGCACATAATAGTTGGCGATATATATAATATCTAAGGTACTGTACTATCTATGGTGTTCGTAATAGTATTATATTTATCATAATTGTTATACTTTTTAATAATTTCTATGAGAGACAAATGCCTCGTTAGTTTCATTCCTTTAATCGGGCTCGTAGAAATATAAATTTGCATAGGTCTATCTGACGCTCGATCGTCGTAACACGTATAGAAAAATTGTCTAGTAACTTTATCGTCTTGAACGTGGACAACACGATGTTCGTTGCACTGCTGTTTCAGTAAGCCGTGCCTCTATATATTCAATTTTTCCTAATGGTCTACAATTTAGTAATCTTTGTAGTAACATGCTTCTCTCCAATTTAGTCATTTTTGTAATAACATCCTTCTCTCCAATTTAGTTACTTTTGTAACAACATTCCCCCCTCCGCCCCCCCTCCCCTGTTCAATTCTGTAACTTTTTGCAGTAACATTCCTCCCTTCGATTTTCCAATTTCTATAGTAATTTTCTTTCTGCGATGTACGATCAGCGATGAGGTTTTTCGCTGCGTCTTGTTAGGGAATTGAGAATTAAGCTCGGTATGCTGATAATTGGATCTCGTTACGCGCGGCGTACTACAACACAAGCACGTGTTAAAGTTCGGAAGCCTTACGTATGAATATTCCATGGAACGAGACGCGAGGTTTACCCTCTATCAGCAAAGGGTTATTCGAACCCTTAATGAGGCACCTGTATTACGTTTCTTAGGGATGCTTCTATATACAGGGTGTCTCGCCTGACACTCGCTGCTCAAGTTTAGAATATCGCTTTAGTAAACAATCAGTCAACGTTTCAAATCGATCAGACATCGTTATTGAACAGTAACAACGATCGATACGACAATAATCAATTATTGATCCTTAAATACAAGACCAGTTTTCATTATGCCTAGCTACAAATATACAAGACCAGTTTTCATTGCGCCTAGTCATAAATATAAAACCAGTTTCCATTGCTCGAACTAACCTTAAAATAAAGGACGATTAAGCGGAAATGACTATTTTCCGCGATACTGCTTGTGCGCTCAACAGTTGGTCCTTGAACTTAAGGCTACTTTTTATGAAACATAACCCTAAAAACCATTAAATGGTAAGAAACTTGAGGATAATTTGCGTTATTACAGATACAAGAGATTGGATCGAACTAACCTCCAAATACGGTGGCAGAAAACTGTCGTTTCTGCGATATTATTACAAATTCGATAATTGTATATACATTACAAGATACCAAGTGTCAGTTTCCATGGAAAGTGTGCTTCAAGCTGTGGACGTAAGATGAAACAGGGAGAAAGTGAAAACTCATTTTCTCCAATGCTATCGCATTTGAAAAGGATTCTACGAATCTAAAGCCTAGTTTTTCTTGCATTCACGTAGCGTTTCGAAGTACAGAAAAAAACTCTTCGATGATGAGGGATTCGAACTCGTGACAGAGTAATTCCAGTGAACCTACCACACTCTACCACCTTCGCTATCCTAGCGTTATTCGTAATAACGTTCAATCGAACGTACATCTTTCGAAATAGCAGCTACGAAGTTTACATTCGCAGTGTCTCAATGTACAAGAAACGTGACTCTGAATTTCATGTTACGAAACAACAAAAGGATAAAACTTTTCATAGTACAATTACCATCTTATATCGAACTTGCAAATAAAATATATAAAATAATATAAACATCTCTCCATCTACTATACTGCTATTTATATCATACTATATCATATTCTCGGTTGCGTTTAATTTTCGGTCCGCTACTCGATCAAACAGTAAGAAACGGACCGAGTCCTGTTGAACTTTGAGTCCCTCGGAATAGATGCGTCGCCGCGTTCACGAAAACGTGCTCGTATGCGGACTGGGGATCGGTGCGCGTCCGAGACGCCATTGAACTTGATTTCCCGACACCAGGTCTCCGTGGTTGCACGTGCAGAAACTCCAAAGGAGAACGGCGTTGCCCTCGACGCTGTCTCACGTATCGCCAGGCCTGGGATTGCATATGGATCTTGAGAACGGGTCGATTGTCTTAGGGCGGCTAGAGGCGGGTCGACTGGCGAGAAATTTTAGTAAGCGGCTTCGCGCAGGGAAAGTCGTGCAGTACCGACCGCTGCGTGTATTTTTCTCACATCTCCTGCTACAGTCGGTAAAAATCAGAATCCAGAAGGATGAATTTTTCATTTTCTGAAGTTTGATAATAAAAATCTATAAGAATGTTAGTTATAGCTCGTAGTGGAAAGGGAAAATTGTCCGGTACCAACTGATTATCCGATTAGTAGATTTTCCGACTTAAATGATCGATAACGTTAGAAGAAAAGATACTTCGGTATCTGGACGCTGGAATTCACGTTTTCGTTCAAACTGTGTTTCTATTTCTGTTATTCCAGCGGTGAAGTAATTAATATTCTCTTAGTCTCTGTGCGTTGGTCTCGATCGTGCGCCGTTCATGTTCGTCGTTTTCGGAACATCGGGAACCTCGGAGCGGCCTGTCTCAGGATCATTTTATTTTACAGTAGCAGCTTTGAAGCTGCATTCTTTTCCTGTTTCCGAGTCTCAGACATTGTACCGCGGGCAAAAGACAGCAGAAAGATCGGACGATCGTCTAATCCAATTTCACTTTAGTTGCCAACAAATCGAACTTACAGATAGAAAATATTTGGTCTGTACTGGGCGAGAGTTGGATAATCGATACTGGACGATAAAAAAAAAGTTTTACATTATAAAGTATGCAAGGTAGAAAGAAAAAAATTGTAAAACTGCGGCTGCTTTTCATAGCCGCCCTTAAGGATTTTCACATGTTCGTTCCCTCGAGTTTCGTCGTGTTTTTCCTATCTTTTTTTGTTTTTTTTCTTACGCGAACCCGCCATTAATCGTCGAATCTTGGAATAGCAAACTTTCACTGCGATCAGCCAATTCACTCGTGGAAATGTTGCGTGGGTATGTACCTGTTTGAGATTGGCATCGATTGAGTTGTAATTGTTTCTTGGCAGATAGACGTTTAATTGGTAATTTAATTGGCGATTTTCGAGGCGGGTAATCCATAGATTTTCGTTTTTCCAGTAATTCGCGATTTACTGGTTTGGTCGTTACTTATTTAGCTATTGCTATCTATTAGTAAATTGTGTGTTAGAAATTCGATTAGATCGGCTTAGTATCTAATTAGGTGTTTTTTTTTAATTCAAATTGAATTAAAAAATACAAATAAACTACAGAAAAGGATAACTGTTTTTGGATCACATTATAGCGCCGGCAGTTCCACACAGTCTATCTATTATAATCAACGTATCGGATTTCAGTATAGAAATCTTGGTTACATAAAATAATGCACACGCGACAGCTATAAGCGAGCGCGGAACAATACAAGCAACGATGAACAAAGTTTCCGCGCGATCGATAAAACCCTCTTAAATCCTGTTAACACTTTGATTGCCACGTTGGTCGTATATGATCCGCCACGGTTTCTCCTGTAACGCCACGGTGGTCATTGGTGACCGGAGCGCTTCAACTTCTTACAATTGTAAAAATTGTATGAAAATTGATAGTTAGGGCATTTGGAATATAACCGATAAATAGAAGATACTTTGAAATAAAAAGTACTCCATTGAACAATTGAACATTTTTATTAGAACATCAATAAAAAAAAAAAATGGGAATAAATCTTGCATCTGTGACGGCACTCGACGACGGAACTTTCCGATGGCTTCGCGACACAAAGCACTATACCGTCAAAGCGTAAGGCCGACATGCCTAATGTGTACCTTCGATATTCCTACGGTCCTTCCGCCGAATATTCGGAAAAGTGCATACGCGGCAACGGTTGCGGGGGTCTAACAAACGCGTGAGTAGTGGGGATATCGAGAGGCAACAAAAGAGAAGAATCTGTTCAAAGATTGATTCGGTTTTTGAACAGCTACGCGCGAAGGGTCCAGTGTAACAGCGAAGCAAACATAGTTGAAAAGCGTGGATTGTTGATTGTTGATTGTTGACTGTTGTTTGTTGTCTGTTGATTGTTGACTGTTGAGTGGTGAGTGTTGACTGTTGATTGTTGACTGTTAATTGTTGACTGTTGATTGTTGACTGTTGACTGTTGACTGTTGTCTGTTGACTGTTGTCTGTTGATTGTTGACTGTTGAGTGGTGAGTGTTGACTGTTGATTGTTGACTGTTAATTGTTGACTGTTGATTGTTGACTGTTGACTGTTGATTGAAGATTGTTGACTGTTGACTGTCGAGTGTTGGGTGTTGACTGTTAAATAAACTATATTGTTGAACATCGAGAGTATTTCTTGGGCACTTTATAATCATGCTGCTTTATAATCATATAATTGAAGTATCTTCTACACGTTTCAACAATATATTCTGCACGTTTTGCTTACGACGAAACAACGAATGCGAGTGGTTTGTTGAAATAAACGAAGCCTTGTTATAATATGTCGCTATCAACTGTTAGCAAGGCGCCACGGTGTTCACCTGTGACCACCAATAAGACAACCGGTCCATTGGGGAAGAATGTTGTCTTACATCGTCAATTTATTATTATTTTGCCATTATATGCTTTGAATATTAAAATTACTCCCGTGGCGTTCTGAGCGAAACATGTGATTTCGGCGTGGCAGTCAATGTTAAACGATCAACAACTGCCGTGTAAAGTGATTTCTCTGCACTATAATTACGAAGTTGATCGTTTTCCATCCCTCGCCGCGTTTTTAATTGAATTCGATAGGAATCTCGATTGGATATCACGCGAAATATCCTAGCATCCTATTTGTTTCAAAATTAACTTTATTTAGCGCATGAAAAACCCGTGCTTATTTCACGATACTCGACGATAACGATTTTAAATGAATACTTTGTAACAAAGAAGAAAGAAAGATTGGTTGTATATATACACAATATATATTACAAGAGAAAATTTGTATAAATGGCCAGTGTTATCTAAATTATAAGATGAGTAATTACAGGTAAGCAAAGCCAAGTAATATATTTGAACATCCCCTTGTTTATAAATAATTTTCAAATGATCCAATCTTTCAAGAAAGTTACATGAAACGATAAAACAGAAATAAAATTCTTTAGAATTTCTATTTTTTTTTTCATTCTTCGCTATTTCTATCCTTTTCATTTTGGATACAATTTTTCAATTCTTCCAATTTACATCAAATTTCTCTGTTTCTCTCTTTTCCGTGTATTTTAAATTAAACCTTCCCGTCTTTCCATTTTCCATTTTCAATTGTCCTATTTTTCCCCTATTCTCCCACCTGAGTCAAATAAATAATTGCGATCACGATCAAATTAATTACACGTGCTCGTGCTGAATAATCTACTTTTTCATCCTCGTCTGCCAAATAGTCACGGGCGAACGATTTTGCGAAAAAGAGAACGCCAGAAACGATAATTAACGATAATTGCTATCTAAACGAAATCAGGACACATCCTTTTCCTCGTCTGTAATAAACAGCAGCGAGAGAGAGCACGTTGCTCGCAGGATGTTTACGAGTTTAATGCGTTCACGCGACCGCCTATCTAAACGTATCTTGTCGGCTTTTTTAATCCCATTCGCCCACGTGTTGAATCATACGCCACGGCGATATCGTCTTCGCGCGAAAATTCCTCCATTTCGCTGTGCACGAAACGTCGCTTTATGGACGCGTATTTAGACGCGTTGATGATGATGACGATGATAAGAACGCTGTCACGCAGCGATCGTCGTACGATAATGCGCACCTGTCCACGAAACAGCAGCCAACCGTTTTTGTCGCTACGCGTTCTCGCTATGACGACTGGCGTTAACGCTTTACCGACTGCTAGCGGTTCAACAGCATACGCACATCCGACCGGCACCTCAGGCGCGCAGATTCTCCCTGGCGCCGGCTCTGTTTCGGTTTAGACTCTCCAATACCATTCTTTTCGTTTATCGCGAACGGTAAGCTTTTCAAATTGGTATAAAACTGTGGAAGCTTACGAAGCAACGCAACTGACGCAACTGAGCAAGGTACCTTGGTACTAAATAACAAATTACTGCTCAAATAATGAGAAAGATCGTCGGCAACAAAAAGCCGATTAATAGGCTATCGGTAAGCATCGGCGACAAGAAACCGATTAATCGGCTATCTGTCGACAAAGTGTTAATATCGTCGTTAGCGACACATACGTTGCAGTCGTAAACGAACGTAAGGATACGAAACCATATTCGGTTGGCAACTAAGTGACTGCGGATTTTGTCATTAGGTGGTACTGAAAAACCCGCAATCACTTAGTTGCCAAACCAATAGCTTCCGTTTAGCGAAATCCATTCGTAATGACGACCTGGTGGTCGAACAGTCGATTTCTCACCGCGCTAATCCCAAGAAGATTTTCAACACTGCCGGAGAACTCTGTTCTTTGTCAAACTGCTGTCGACGATTAGGAGAATGACGACAGAAGAAGAAAAACGATAGGGAGAATGATCTCTGATCGACGCATGTCGAAAAAATGGGAACATCGTTGCTGGCAACGGCGCTATTCCCTCGAACCTCACCGTGTGTGGTTAAACAAAAGAAGCAAATACCAGGGACACTTAGACCGAGCCAGGAAGCAGAGAAAATACCAACTGGGCTTCTACTCACGTGGACCCCCTGATATCGAGTCCCAGGAAAACCGCGCGTTAAACGCGTTTGTCGATGTTCGTCGGGAATCCTCGTGCCGCACCGTGTAACGCGCTACAAAGCTGCGAATCTGGTATGCGAACGTAGCCAGCAGCGAATTCTCACTTTATTTGTGGCAAATTTGCCCAGTCCGATGTTCTCTCTGAGATACGCCGTGCCAGGTGTCGAAACTCGAGCCTCGATATTAATGGGAAGCTGCGCACCAAGGCACACGCACGAGACAACAGTAATCAGCGGAAAGGTGAGCGACCTCGCGAATCAGCCTAATTGCACGTCGCGATCGACCACGTTGGATGATTTTTCCCTCGTTAACGGCATCGTCGAGCGGATCGTCGGAAGAAACGCAACGCGGTTAAACGGGTCTTCTCGTGGTGGCTCGGCCACCACTTTAGTGTAAACGAAGCTTTATCTCAATCCCCGGCGCGTTACATATAAGGGAATCGTAACGAGTAACGACATTAGGCATCGAGTTTGCCGCGTACATGGCAGCAGTCAGCTTAACCCCTCGCGCGGAGATCCGGTTTTATCAGCCATATTGGATGCACGCGCAGTCAATTGTGGACTTAAGAAGCGTGGGTCGGCCGACCCTGCCGGGATCGCCACAGACGACACCGGCCCGCTTTTTCTTCTACCTTACCTTGTCCATCTTCTCTCCCTTCGGTTGCACCGTGATTCGGTCTAACTGTTGTACGGAATGCCGATCCACGCGGCATCGTCCGAGAAACCGGGCAATTGGACAGGTAGCACGTTCGTGTCAACGGAAAACGCGCAGGAAGATGCACCTTGAGGGGGAGGGGGGGAGAGGAGGTTGAAGGAAGATTTCTTTGGTAGTACGGCCACGAGTCGTAGCTGTTGAAGCATCCGTCGGTTACGTTTACCGAACAACTCTAACAGGTCTTATTTTAGATCTGAAACTTTCACGACGCTGGCGTGTCACGATGTCGGTCCGCTTGGTTCCCTGCGTGTCCCAAGGGAGCGGACTGCGTAGCAAGTAGAACGTCTGGCGCATTGTTTCAGGGAGCGCGAATCGCACGCCTCTAGTCGCTAAATGGAAAAGTAAAATTCACTAGTTCGCAAGTTCGTTAACGTAGAGTAGATGATGAGCTGTAGCGTTCGAAGAGCTGGGATTTTCGATCCGCCTGGCCAACCCAAACGCACGCTACGATGGCGAAAGACAAATATGAACATTTAAAAATTTGGCACCACTTATGGCAACGTATGAAGGAAGCTAGGCGATGCTGTATCGTATTAGGTTGTCCGAAATGTTTCTTTCGTTTCATAAGTGAAATAATAGATGCACAACATTGTTGTTATGCACGATCCATTTTGTAGTAATAGAATAAAATGGATCAAACGTAATTCAATAAAACGATATAACTAACTTCCTGATAAAACGAAAGGAACTTTTCGGACAACCTAATACAAGCATGAGTCAATCGTTTCCTATGGTTCGTATAGGTAAGCAAGCGGGTAACAGTTTCTGGACGAGCCTCGTATATCGAGAGAAATATTTCTAGAAGGCATTCGAACAGGATTTGTCGTTCCTCATCGGTTTCGTTATCTTTGTAGCTGCGCTCGTACAACTCGACAGTACAAATGCATGACTAACGCGTGGAATATGTAGAACAGTGCTCGTTATACAATGTACGCGTCGCCTTTAACTGGCTCTGTTCCTTTTGCAATTTGTTAGCGCCCCGCGTGCAAGCGTCACGTCGGGCCGCGCGCATTTTTCGCCGTCACCGCAAACTTTGCGTGACGCTATTCAAAATACCACGTTACCGCACCGACTGCAATCGTGCGTTGCATCATCCGCTTGATTTTTCGACGATGACGTTGTATTTTATTCTTTTTATTTTTTTTTTTTACTTGAAACGGTAATAAAGATTCCCAAGTTGACACGTCGTATAAATAATACAGCTTCGCTCGTGTCACATCGAAATTATTACTTTCTTATTGCGACGTACATTCGTTTCTTCATCAACGAGTATATTAAAGCTGCGGATAAACAATTGTTTCTTCTTCTTCTTCACTGACGAACGATGTATTACGATTTTAATGCTCAGGAAGATTGCTTGTATTTTCTATAACAATGGTTCCCTGTATTTTTAGTTCTTTCGAATCGTATTCGAATTGAACAGCAATTAAACGTGCACTCGTTTACGTATCTTGCGATAGATTAAACGAGAACCGTAGGATTTTCTTCTTCGTAAACGTGTAGGAGATTCTTTCGTGCGGTAATTTTCGCTTCAACTTATCTTCTTTCGATAATTTGTCAAGATCATTCTTATCAACCGAGCAGAATTGATGCAAGACGAGTGGTGCTTGTACATATGTACCTATCTGTCGCACCGAGTCAATTGTATTGTAGGTTGAGCAAATGTATCAGGTTTTACGATACAGTTTAAACGTTTCTGTTTACGTTCTGTATCTTTTCGCATCGTACGTTATCGTATCTCAAGCAATGAGCGAACCAACGTTTTCAAAACAATATACAAGTAGAGGAGATACGCGGTACCGAGAACAGTTGGATTTATATGTGCAGAGTGCGGTCTCTCGGCTTTCACCAATACCACGTGAAAGAAGATCACGCTAAAGACGATCAAAGAATACAAAAATTATACGTTTCGTTGATATTCTTCGCTTTTTTCCGGCAAATTTTAAATAACGATAAATAGTAATCCCAATTGAAAAGAAATATGTTTAAAAGAATCATCGTCAGCCGCGATCCTGCAATTAAACGACAACTTCACTGCAGTTCGACCACCGCAAATACGAGCAGGTCGTTAGGTACATCTTGGTAAGCGCGTGTCTATGGCTGGCAATTAGGTGATTGCGGATTTGGTCATTAGGCGGTAATGATAAAGGCCGCAATTACTTAGTTGCCAAGGCAATATTTTCGTAAAACGTATATTTCTCAAAAATTTGTAATCGAATGTGAACGTAGCGTACGTACCGTACATCGGTACGTGCGATGATATTTCACGAACGAGACAATGCTTGAGATCGGACTCGTGGAAATACGAATTCGCATAAAAATCCACCATCTAACGACAATGTACGAACCGTTTGAAACTGGTTTTGAACTCAGTCAGATGAAAAAGTGGCATTACTTTCGCAGCCGAGCCAAATGGCGGTGGTGGCCGTACCTAATATGCAAGCAGAGTGTGAACGAACTCGTAAATCGCCAGCCTCGGGACACTTTTGTCTGTTGGCGCATTAGACGCGCACGCGTCGACGCGTCGCGACTACGCGTTTTAATCAGCCACCGAGCGCGGCAACGTCCCGACGAATTTTATTAACGTTTTTCACCGAGAAGAATGGCTCGTAACTCAGTCGGAATGAGAAAACAAGGTTGAGAAAATGGAAGAAAGCAAATGAAACGAACGTGTCCGTGGTGTGTTTGATATACGCCACCGTGTACATAAATTTCGATATTTCGAAATTATTGCGAACACGTACACGTTGCGTATAATACGAACGAAACTTTTCGATTTTATTTTCCGAACGTTTGCTTCTGATCTTCTCTCAGGCAGCTATTTGCAGTTTGTGGAGATAATTGTATTACGTTTTGTATCGTATTGGAAGAGAGAAAACGTGGAATTAATTAATACACATTAGCACGTATAAGCACTTGGGCGTTTCTAAATTATTGCAAGTACGTAAAGTATAGCTGGAACGAAACTTTTTCACTTGATTTTAGTTTCTCTTTTTTATCTAGGGCAACTATGTGCAGATATTACCGTATTACCATATACGGAATCATTTACCATTAGCATATCATTTGCGGATAATTATATCGCATTATGTTAGAAGGAAGCAAGTGAAATTAAATATACGCGTTGCACGTCTTTGTATACGCCACCGTGTGTATGCGTTTAAACGTCTGTAAATTGTTGAAAACGCGTAAGGTATACTTCGAATGAAACTCTAATTTAATTTTAGTTTCTGATTTTATCTCATGCAACCATATATGGTTAGTAGATAGTAATTATGAAAAAAAGGTATTTAATATTAATTAGTATAAATAACAGAGCGATAATTGAAGACGGATAAACGTTGCTTCTGTAGATGTACATGTGCTTCAGTTAAGCGACTTTAAAGCTTTCATTTCATTTAAAGTTGTTCAAATTAGTAATCGTCCTAATGGACGAGGGGAATCTTCCAATTTGATATTCGAATTGGTAATCGTCTTAATAAACTAAAGGGATATTCCAATTCAATATTCAAATTATTAATCGTTGTAGTATATTGAAGAAATTTTTTAACACAATATTCAAATTAGTAATCGTCTTAATAGACAAGGGGAGTCTTCCAATCTAACATTCAAATTGGCAATGGTCTTAATAAACTAAAGGGACATTCCAATTCAATACTCTAATTATTAATCGTCCTAACAAATCAAAGAAACGTTCTAATTTGCTTTCGAATTAGCAATAGTTTTAATAAACTGAAACACCTTTCCAATATAATATTCGTATTAGAAATTGTGTCTTAATAAACTAAAGGGATATTCCAATTCAATACTCTAATTATTAATGGCCCTAATAAATCAAAGAAACGTTCCAATTTGCTTTCGAATTAGCAATAGTTTTAATAAACTGAAACNACCTTTCCAATATAATATTCGTATTAGAAATTGTGTCTTAATAAACTAAAGGGATATTCCAATTCAATACTCTAATTATTAATCGTCCTAACAAATCAAAGAAACGTTCCAATTTGCTTTCGAATTAGCAATAGTTTTAATAAACTGAAACACCTTTCCAATATAATATTCGTATTAGAAATTGTGTCTTAATAAACTAGAGGGATATTCCAATTCAATATTCTAATTATTAATCGTCCTAACAAATCAAAGAAACGTTCCAATTTGCTTTCGAATTAGCAATAATTTTAATAAACTGAAACACCTTTCCAATATAATATTCGTATTAGAAATTGTGTCTTAATAAACTAAAGGGATATTCCAATTCAATACTCTAATTATTAATCGTCCTAACAAATCAAAGAAACGTTCCAATTTGCTTTCGAATTAGCAATAGTTTTAATAAACTGAAACACCTTTCCAATATAATATTCATATTAGAAATTGTGTCTTAATAAACTAAAGGGATATTCCAATTCAATACTCTAATTAGTAATGGTCCTAACAAATCAAAGAAACGTTCCAATTTGCTTTCGAATTAGCAATAATTTTAATAAACTGAAACACCTTTCCAATATAATATTCGTATTAGAAATCGTATGTTAATAAACCGAAGAATTTTCCCACTTCAATATTTCAATTATTAATCGTCTTAATAAACCATGTATCGATATATTTCCCGATCCGCGAAGAAAATCTGTGAAACATCGAACGTAGAGCGTGTCTCGTGGAAAGGCTGGATCGGAGCAAAAAGCGTTCGAGTAATTGTATTACGGTGCAGAAATCCGCAATGAATCGCGAACAATTAACTGTCCAGGGTCTCGGTAATAATTCGAAGCGTCCGTTTTGCCCGTTAATTGTACGGCATCGCGATAATTGAATACCATGGTCCGTCGTGGTAAATAAATTGAACAATCCGCAGAAACCGGGCAGCCGGATCAAGTACGCGATTATACCCGCGCCAATGATTTAGAACGCAATCGTATTACGACCCCGGGCGAATTTACCTGTCGATAGGATCGATGCGTCGAGTTAATAAATGCGACCGTGTAAATGCGCGGGGACCACTCGATAATTAATCGATCGCGTCTTTAAAAGTTAATACAGTCATTGGAATGGAAATTAGATCGCTTCATCGATGGATATTGATGATGACTGGCTAAAATGTATTTTATATTCATTATTATTATTTATTTAGTCTGTGCCTTTCGGCTTTGGACGAACTTTCGGTTTACATTTTCTTACATTTATTGAATTGCACCCCTTATCATATTCTTATCTCTAGCAGCTAAAACTAATGACTACAAACTATTGCAACTTATTACTACACATTATTACTACACATTATTGCTTGCTGTGCTACCCTCTTGTCATTCCTCCCCGTCTTGTATCGCCCTTGCTCTTCTCTTCTCTACTGTTATTGCTTTTCAATCCGTTAGTCCTTCTCCAGTCTCATTCAATGTTTTTCCCATGTATTTTGGTCCTCCCGTTATCTCACATTCTTCTATTACATGTCTCGGGTCCATTTTATTGTAGTATCATTGTGCCATCAGATTGTGGATACTGATATCATCAATCTTACGACCTTACGATCCTTGAACCTTTACGCATCGTACATTATTTGAATCTCGGTCGTATATTTCTCATATCGATCGTTCAAATTGATTCTTTTATCTTGGATCTAAAATACAGATCTAGAAGAGTAAAATATAAAGTGTGAAGAAACATACAAATCGAATGTAAACGAGCGAAAGAATCTAACAAGGTTAACATGGATATCGGAATATAAATTAAAAAATAAAATTGGTGTAAAATAATGTCGAGTTTCATGTTCGTCTCGGATAATACAGTTGGATAATACGCTTCATAAATCAACGTGGATTTTTCGAATGTAGCTATAAAACACGTATTTCAATCGCTCCGAGATACCAACGTCGAACAGGCAAAATGTGATATTTCTTCCTTTTTCTTTCTTTTTTTTTTTTTTTTTTTTTTTGGACAAAAAATAAACGAGATTCCCAAACTTTCTAAATCGTACACGTCTTCTGGGACAGTATGTTAACGACGACGTGAGTCAGAGAGCGGAATAAGTTGCATTTTCAAGCTTGTAATCCAAATAATGTATAGCTGAACTGATTGCGAGGTGCGCGTGCGGTCGATATTTAAAATGCAAATCAACCCGTTTTAATGTTTCATGGTGTCGTAGAGAAACATAAGCAGCTTACGCTTACACGCATTAGTTACCACGCTTCCCACGCGTTCTACTACATTGAATAATGATAATTAGCGATCATCATGATAGCGAACTGTGCTTGTGGACAGCTGAACAAAGAAATACTCATTGAAACTTGTCATACGAGTGATGCACATTTTTTCACCAGCTCAATGACAGCTGGTACTTTTTACATTCCATTGTGAAACCATAGCGATCGAGATTGTTTCTTTAGGGCAAAAGAATTTTATAAAACCGATCAAATCAAAGCACATGAAAAATTCCAATTAATTATTATTCTTGTTGGATCCAAATTTACGCGCTTCAACGTGTACATACAGCGTGGGACAAAGGAAAGTTGAAAAAACAAGCGACACAGAAAACACCATAGTTTGAGAGAAATAAGCATTATAACTGATCAAGAATAATTACATTGTAGATAAAAAAATGTTCAATGCAACAAAGTTACTGTTGACGTAGTACAGTTATTGTTATTGCACAGAAGTATGGACTTAAGATTTCTTTTTCTTCCGCCGGTGTATATATACCTAAGGACACGTTTACATCGAAGTAGCGATAAACGATAAGAGCTGAGAGCGATGAGAGCGAAGCGTAGAAACCAACACACACGTGTAATTAATTTACAATTGTGCTATACAACGCATACTCCTACTATAAAGCAATTACACGTATTTCCTTCTACGTTTCGCTCTCCACATTTCCCTCGTCACGAAAGAAAATAAAAAATCCATACTTGCTTATAACGACAATAACAATAGCTGCTATATCGATAATAATAAATATCAATGTAGTAAAATAATAATAACAACAATGTTACACAACACATACTCTTACTTATAAAACAATTACACGTATCTCCATCTGTGCTTCGCTTTCATCGTTGCGCTCTTATCGTTTATCGCAGCTGCAATGTAAACGTTAGCCTTAGGTGTAGATACACCCGGCGAACGAGAGAAAATTTCAAATCCATACTTCTGTATAATAACAATAACTAAATGTACTATATCGTTACTAACTTTGTTGTGCCGAACATTTAACTGAAATCGTTTTATAATTCGGTTATATAACACGTACTCCTACTATGAAACGATTACACGTATCCCCTGCCACGTTTTGCTCTCATCGTTTCTCTCGTCACGAAAGAAAATTTCTGTCTAATGTAGAGATAGCTTTAGAAGAAACGTTATTGTAGCTTCTAACGTTTTACATTTTACGAAGTAACATCGATAACATTTTTAATCGAAACCGAAAAATGTTGTAATTCTGTTGTACAACACATACTTCTATCATAAAACAATCGCACGAATGTTTTTCCACGCGTCGTTCTCATCGCCGCGCTCTTATCGTTTATCGCAGCTCCATTGTAAACGCGCCCAAAGCACGTGTCACGCGCCGAATTTGTAATTCCGCGAAAGCGCGCTGACTCGGTCAAAGCTTGTGTCTGGCAGCAGACCACACCACGCCACGCCACGCCACGCCACGCCACGCCGCATCGAAACGATTTCGCGCGAGACTCTTTTGTCCCGTTCCGCGCGGCCTGTCTTTTGTGCCCGGCCTGAAATCGTTTCGAATGCGTTCGCGTGGGCGTACACGGGTGCGTTGTCCCGCGTGAAACGTTTCTAGTTTGTCACCAGTGCTACGAACCATTTTTCCCTTACATACTTTCCATATACTCTACACACACACACACACACACACACACATATATATATACCTATATATGAACTTTGTTCCGGAACGTTGCACTACCTTGGAATGCTTCAAACCAGCGGTTCTTAATCTCTTTCGTTTGCCACGGACCCGCTTTGAATAATTTTTCGTTCTCCCAATTTTTCGGTAACCCAAAACGTAAATGAAAATTGAAATCTAATTGAAAATTCGAACGCGCCAAATTATTAAATTATTTAGTATATTTTTAAAACACTCTTTTCTGAGGGAACAGCTAAATATTTGTATATTTTTTATTCGAATAATATCGTTACACGATGCGATAGTAATTTGCGTGTATGAGGAGTTTGTGGCGTCTTGGAGGACCTCGGATCAAGGTCCGCTGCTTTTGAACTTTAAAGCTTCGAGTTTTCATCGTTTCGGTTCGTTGGTAGAAATATCTTATCTTGATCGATCTACCTTTCCGCAAGCTTTAACGCGTCTTTATATTTCGCAACTTTTAATGGTAAGTTTTAATGTTTCCGCATGCTGGAAGATTACTCGTTCTTATCAATGTTTGCTTTTTCACGTGAAACATCTTTATTTACTTGTACGTGTACTTGTGCTTTGTCATCTGCAACTAATTCCTCATTTACAGCAAATGAAAGATCGCATTTTCTTTCATGAAATAGGGTACGTAACGAAAAATCTGCAAAAAGGTTGGAACTGCCTTCTTCTTTCTACGAACCCTTCCATTGTGAGAACGAGCCTAAACGTTTCGACGTTTGTACAGGTACACCACATGCAAGGCGCAACGAAACAAAATTCCATTGAAAAATTGCAACGTCGAACAGTGAAACTTACAACAGGCGTGGTTATCGCAATTTCATTTTATCGTTTCCTGGCTTAAATCCTAAATTACGATGGTTCCATGATCGCGAAATAAACAGAAACTAATCTTCCGTCGTTTATCTTCCTGTCTGATGTAGATCGTTTGACATTGTTTGAGATCGTTTGGCTCGATTGTATGACGCGATTATTTGAAATCGTTTGAGACTGTTTGAGACTGTTTGAGATCGTTTGACTCGATTGTTTGAGATTATTTGACGCGATTTAGTGCGCGTGTAATTTATCTCTGTTTAGACGACGAAAAGGATCAACTAGTCCTGGAATGTTGCGTAACGTTGCAATGATTCTGACGCGATGTTTCCAGGTTTGTCGTTATAGAAGATGGTTTAAGCCGGCTGTTTATAATTTTCGGAACATACTAAATAATATGATGGCGTATAATTTTGACGATGAGATCATAATGACGGCGATGAGGAAGTTGGTTGTTGTATGTAAAATAAGGGTGTGTTTCGAGTAAGCTTGTTCTGGCGTGGAGTTTGAATTCTGATTAGAGGGGGTTTCCGGTTCTTCTTCAATGTCTAGCGTGTTAGGTGTTGCCTACGTTTAGTATATTTGACACGTAAAATTCCTCTTCTCTTTCTTTTTTTTTCTTTTCCTTGATTTTTACAGGATGTGTCAAGGTGTGCGGAAGTAATAATTCAGAGATTCGATTCTGGTAAAATTTTCGCGATATTTTCTTAAAAACAATTCAAACAAACATCTATTACGTTTCCCCCAAACGGATACGTATTTATTCTAATTTTCTCAGCCTTTCGTTATATTCCGGGAACCAAAAGAGCGATCCAAAAATTAGCCGGTTTTTGGTCCCACGATTTTCCAACTGACGATTTTGCGAGACGAAATCCTCGTAAATCGCGGCCAATTTCGTAACATTGCCGCGGGACGAAGCAATCGAAACGTGGATGCCGGATTCGGTTTTGGGAAAAAATGTTATTTAATAGCGCGTGGGCAACGATATAGTGCGCCGTATAGCGCGTTGCGTTTATCTCGAGGATTATATGGCTGGAAAGTGGGCACAACGAGAAAAACTGTCATTTGACGGCTGGTCAATAGGCTTGGCAAAGCAATACACGATGTGTTATATTCGCGAAGTTGACGAAGTAAGCTCAAATAGAACTGCTTTCTTGGTGTCTCCAATTCCGACACGCTTGTAAATAACGTTTCTCGTTTGAAAATTGCTCGCATTTCGTTTAATGCTCGATTATGCAAAGTGAAAATGAGATTTATTTACCACGTAAAGCATGCAATTTCCAATGTCATATTAAGAACAGGGATTTCTTTTTTTTAATTCAGATATGGATACTGGAATTGTGGCGATTAATAGTAATTGAGATAATTGAACCTTCGTATGCTCATGGAAATTCATACTTTCGTATAGACGCGAGTAACGAAATGGATTTCTTCAATAGAAACTTTCATCCCCCGAGTATCGCTACTTTGTCTTATCATAGATATTTCGTAGAGGAAAGTAGAGAAATATGGCGTATCCCATCTATTTTTCGAGTGTCATTCTTAGAAACTCAATCACGATAAGAAAAGATTCTTACGAGTATTCCATCACAAATTTACGTGCTATTTAAGACTTTTAGTCTTTTAATCTTCTAACGCAACGAAAAATTTTCAACATCGAACTGACGTTAAAAAAGAGAAAAAGTGCACAATTTGTAGCTAATATGCAACAGATACCGAAACGTGAAATACTGAACCGATACTGAACTATATTTTTGTAGAAAACAAACAGAAAATAGTTATATTACTCTTTGGTAATGAAAACGCATTTAAAAAGAATTACATTTTAAAAACTAATAGCACAATACATTTTAACGCATCGTGGAAAGTTTCCGAACAACAAGAAAATAAAACGATCCTACCATGACGTTAACGTTTGCTCGACTAACGAACCACGCAACGTGTACTGTACCAAAGTGAACGACACAGTCGTACAGTAGCCGTGTTTGAGCGACGTTAATTTCTCAGATTTCTAAAAATTCCATATCGCTTATAATGTAATGTAATATTCCGTATTCGGCTACTTTCCTCTGTATCTTCGCGTATTACGATACATCTAGTACGTTTCTGTATACATTATGTTCTTCATAATATTGTTCATAATGTCACCGGAGTTGCATCGATCGATCCTTTCAACATCTCCAACGAAATCTTAGCTAACGTACCCGGCTCATACTATTAATAGTTGTGGAATATATGTCGGAGCTTGTAGCGTCCTAGTTAATCCGCGAATGGCGCCCCGTGCAAAGCGCAACAATAGAATATTACATTTTATTAGGGGTTCGCGTGTCTCTCTGTATCCTTCCCGCTCTTTGTTCCCTTTGTTTCGGCCGGTGCTGTGCACGGACGGAGAATAGAGTCGACGTCACGCTGCGACGGTGCAATTAGCGTCGTATTAGCGATAGCGATGGGATCAACACCGATACGTACTCTACAGTGTTTCGTAAAAAGTATTTCAAACTATAGATGCTTTCAAACTATAGACAAAATTCTGTGTACGGTGGTTGGAGAAAGTATTGACACGTTGTATTAATTAATTGGATTTGAATATATCTTATTAAAAGTTTTACAGACAAATGTCTTGCAGGGAAATGTCTTTAGGAAAGATATCAATTTCTTGGATTCTTTGTAATACCTGCTTTGACCTAGGAGTAATACCAGCAAGAAAAGAAGGAAATTACAAAATTTAATGTAATCGAATAATTCGCCTAATCTAACAGTATGCAATACCAACAAGAAGAATGTTGAAATTACAAATTTAATATAATCTGATTAATCTAACTTGATATAATACAGTAACTGCATCAAGCTAACAGCGATACCAACAAGAATAAACAAAGTTACAAAATCTAATGTAATCTAGTGACTCCTTCAATCTAGTAGTACGTAATACCAACAGAAAGAAGAAAACGAAATTACAAAATTTAATATAACCTATCTAATCTAACTTGATATAATCTAGTAACTGCTTTGAGCTAACAGTAATACCAACAAGAATAAACAAAGTTACAAAAACCTAATGTAATCTAGTAACTACCTCAATCTAGTAGTACGTAATACCAACAGAAAGAAGAAAACGAAATTACAAAATTTAATATAACCTATCTAATCTAACTTGATGTAATCTAGTAACTGCTTTGAGCTAACAGTAATACCAACAAGAATAAACAAAGTTACAAAATCTAATATGATTTAGTAAATCCCTTAATCCAGTAAACAAAAGGAAAAAGACAAAATTACAAAATTTAATATAACCTATCTAATCTAACTTGATACAATCCAGTAACTGCTTTAAGCTAACAGTAATACCAACAAGAATAAACAAAGTTACTAAGTCTAATATAATCTAGTAAATCCCTTAATCCAGTAAACAAAAGGAAAAAGACAAAATTACAAAATTTAATATAACTTATCTAATCTAACTTGATATAATCCAGTAACTGCTTTAAGCTGACAATAACACCAACAACAACAATGAGGAAATAAATTACAGAATTTGCTGTAACCTGTCTAAGTAAAGAAAAAAAAAAAGAAGAAAAAAAGAGTTCCATAAACAGGACGTTTTACGTAACGCTGGTTTCCTAGGCGAGCAAAGTGGCACAGCACGTAAGGGTTGAACAGCGTTTCCTGTGCGCCGGAGAAATCAATCCGCGAACACGACGTACGTCCGGGTGAATTATTTTTTTCCCGTGGCTTGCACGGTTTTTCCAGGAAACCGCATACGAGCCGCACGATTTCCCTTCGCGACGATGAGCATAAGAAGCATGAGAAGTCGCGTTCCACGTGATCTTGGTAGCACTCACGTACTCCGAGAGCAACCGAGCAGCAGATTTAGTAGCCGTCTAACGGTTCCGCGAGGTTCTCGCCGTGTTCTTCGGTTTACCAGCAAACACACACGATGCAACACAATCGGCCAAGTGGCAGTCCCACACTGCTGCCTTTTCCTGTTTGTTCCTAGGGTTCTTCGATACCCGGTACCCGATTCTCTCTTTGTTCTTCTTTGTTCAGCCGAGTCGATAGTCTCGTAAGGATGCGAGTGCACTGACCTATGGAGGATGCTTGGCTTTTTAAAAGAGGCGTTCGATTTTCTGAAGGACGTGGCAGCAGATCGACCGTCTTAAGCTAGGTGCGATCTTTTCCCTCGGTATCGAAACGATACGATTTTTCCGATGTTAAAAACTATCTGCAATTTGAAAAAGTTGGCACAACCCTCCCTCCCTCAATTTATTCGAATAAATTCGACGAATGCGTAGGGGAAAATAATCAGCTGAATTTATGAAAAGCAGTACATTGTACAGAGCATAATCGATATAGCGAAGAGAATAATCAAATAATCAAATTTTCTACAAATTGTACAAATATATATTAATTGACAAATATTTAAATTAAAAAAATCTTACGATACGAATAAAATCTCACTTCCACCTAATATCTTAATTCCTATTTTTAAATCAGAAAGAATTTAATTTCCATCTAATAATCCACGCAAGACACGCGCGTATTTCTAATTTTCTCTTAGAATTCCTCCGACTGGCCAAATCTTCCCAATTTCACTGAATCGTATGCGCAACACGTAAATCATCCATAATGCATGCACGGCCGATAATCACGGAGAGAATGCGAGCAATTTCCTGTAAATTGCACACGATCGTTATCGGTATACAAACGGCACTAATAAAATCGTTAGCAAATGCGAGATTAGTCGATCGAGCTTCTACCGGAAATAGGTCAACGGTATTCCACCGCTAACTGCACCGTCCGGAAGGGATTTGCGGCTTCTCGTGTCGCTTGCTTTAGCCATAAACGTATTTCCTGCGTACCTGCTCACGAACGTGTTTCGTTCTTGTACATAATATTGAGTTGGCAACTAAGTGATTGCGGGTTTTGTCATTAGGTGGTAATGACAAAATCCGCAATCACTTAATTGCCAAGCCAATAAAATAAAATGTTCTCATTTTCGGTTTGGTGTTCGAGCAAATCGAGCTTGAAAATTTGTTTCACTTTGAAAATTAAACTTAAGTATACTCGAATAGTAAGATCGAAATGGAGCAACGATTATTTCGATTTTTGTCGTTCGACACACGAAGCGCACGATAAAAGACGTACATTTTGTCCCATCGTTAAAATATCGAGCTAAAATGCGACACAAATTCATCCTATTGGGTTGGCAACTAAGTGATTGCGGGTTTTGTCATTAGGTGGTAATGACAAAACCCGCAATCACTTAGTTGCCTCTATAGCAATAGCAATAATGGCTTACAACCGATAAGCAACAAACTGTGTGTGTATTCATTGAAATAAGAAATCGTACAAACTACGTCGAAGTGTTTATCAATACATCGGTGTTGTTATTATTATTCGTCGAAATAATGTCTTCGTATAATACGAACGAGCTAAACATGTATCGATTACTAGTCTTCAGAGGAGAAGGTAAAGAAGAAACCGATAGAAACTACGTTTGTTCGTAATTATAAACTCGAAATATCTGCGAGATAGAATCTTTACTTTCTTATTGATATATTTTTAACCCAAGGTTGTTAACTAAGCTCGTAACGAGCGAAAGTCTTGTAATAATAATAATTACAATAATAAATAATATCTTCGAATCGGGGATAAAATAAACGCAGGAATAAAATACACCAGACCTAAGGAAATGGATTTTATATTCCAATTTTGCGATTTTATCGACTGAATACATAGACAAATTCCAACAAACTCTTGCGCAAAGTTTCATCGTCGGTAGAAAACTGTTTTACCAAATATCGTAGAAACCATCATGCTTTTTTTTTTTAAATTTACGGATCTTCTCGTATCGCGCGTGTCCCATTTGTACTTTCAAATTGTACTACATGAAAATCCGCGGTACAGTAGTTACGTTGTTTTTATACTATTTTTCTTCTTTTCTTTTTTCTTGTAAAATAGAGTCACAAGACAAACACGTGACAAGTATAAGGCGTGGAACGATCTCTCGATCGCGCTGCGTCTGCAAATTCTAAATTCACAATCAATGCGCCTTCCTTCGCGTAATTTCGCGAGGACGAGGGAAACGAATCGCATCGATTTGTCATGGAATCCGCACGTGTACCGTGAGTTACAGCGCAGCTCAACGATTTCTCCGCTCAAGATCGGCATTTCGAGCGGTTCGCGCGGCACGTGGGAGGCGAAACGGTCTACTCGATGCTAAGCGAACGCAATGGCGTAACCGGTAAACAAACTCGGAAAAGAAGGACACCCTGGGACGAGATCGAATAAACCTGTTCGGTTAACTCGTTATCGGGGAAACGCGAAACGGGTTATTAAAAGCGATCGGTTTTATGGCCGGGGATGCGCGGGGCAACTTAATGTATTTACTTCTACGTGTTTCAGTATACTTACAAGAAGCTCGTATGGTTACTCTGTTCCGTTTCTTTCTGAATTTCCTGCATACTATAGATTATAGTATCGCGGCAGAATCTCGATAGTGGCGATGGAGGTTCAGATGAAAATAGACGAGGCCATTAAAATTCCGTGATGAATGGTAGCGTCGAAAATCGGAGTAACGCGAGGAAAAGAGAAATTTGCTGCGCGAAATTCCAATCGAAACCGAATTAAACACCACGTCACAGAGTTTTTTCGTTGCATCGTATATTACGATACGTATTACATCGTATCGAGTTTATCGTAAGTTTGAGGGTGGAGCTACCCAGGCTGAAGCAGAAAGCTCGTATCAGAGAAATTAAAGTGCAAGATACAGGGCAAAGTTCGTAATTGCAATAAAAAACACATGTCAGACTTTCCTCGTATCTTACGAAAAATCATTCGAATCTTTAAAAATGCACCAAAAATTGCAAAAATGCACTGGGTATGCATGAGATTTCTATGAAAAATTAGGCGTCGATCGTTTTGTGCATTTTGGTAGTTTCGGTGTGAAAACAATGAGACCTCTCGTCTAGCAAAAATGCATTTTAAAAATTGCTAAAAATTCCAGCCAAAATTGAACGTAATCCACACAATCGTTAGACCAAAGGGAAAAATCAGATCGATGAAATGTATTCTCTTTATTACGATAATACGAAAATCGGAGAAAGCCTCGAAAGAAACGAATAAAAGATCTGCGTCAAGAAGGGTACTATTAGGTTGTCCGGAAAGTGTCTTTCTTTCGCAAACGTGTTTTCTACAACAGTGCAGCCTCGTACAATCGCGAAACCAAGCCCGTGAAATGTCGCGGTGTTTATCTCGACAGAACAAAATCGATCGTACGTGATTCGACAAAATAATACAAAACAGAAAACATTGTGCGTCTATTATTTCCTCACAGAACGAAAGAAACTTTCCGGACAACGTGCAACAATAAAAGACGCGCGGAATTTCCAAGCAAAACCGAACGAAAGCTTGCAAATAATACGTCGAACGAGAGTGAAAAATCGGAACGATCTTGATCGCTCGTTAACGCAAGAGTAGATCATGTAGCTGCCACCGACGAAGCAGCTGATCCTTCAGAGTCGCCAGTCGTGTTATCCGACCGAGCATAGAAAGAGGAAGAAGGACTTGTTGGTTCGATCGACGGCGACGACGCGTGGATTCTCGTCCGCTCGTTCGTTTCGTCCGTGAGACCGGTTTTCTGGTCTATGCTTGAGACAGAAAAGTGCCGTGGCGAAACGAGACCGCACCCCGTGGCTCCGCGGTGGTATTCCTGTCCCACGTGAACCTTATGCGATACAGAAACGGTGTGCACTGGCAACCAGAAGTCTCCCGCACTGGTGGCATCCTCAGTGTTTACCGTGCTGTCTCGACGACGACGACGACGACGACGATAACGACGACGACGCGACGTCTTGTGTCTCGACGCGTCGTCTCCTTTGCCCTGCGCGCTCTTCCAATCGGACGTTGTTAATCGCGAGCTCGTGCGCAAGTGAAAGACGAAGAGAATCGACGGTCGATAGAAAATAAGAAATTGTGGGTGTTTCTTTTTTTCTTTTTTCGTATTTTTATTTTTATCGTCGTTCGGTTTGGTTATATAATGAAAGTGGATCGAAAGTGGAAAGTCCGGGCACTTTAATCGATCGAGATGATTTGAAGTATCGCCGATACCGATCACATCAATCGATACGAAGGTTGATCCGTACGAACACTTCATTTAGCCATAGAAAATCCTGCCTGTTTCTCGTGTTCTTATTGCAATCGCAAATATCCACGTTCCATCAGATACAATTTACAGACATTACGGTTTGTAGATTTGTTTCGTACAGACGTTTTTAAAATATTGAAAGTCACAATGAATGCTAATAACGTGGAGTATTCGTCTAATTACCGAGAATAGGAAATCGTGGGTGTGTGTTTTCTCGGAAGATTTGTCGTTTATTCGGTTTGATCGGAGTAACAGCACATGCAAAGTCGGAGATTTCGTTAATGGGGACGATTTGAAACATTGTGAATATCGATAGAAACTGATAACGATACGAAGATTCTCTTTAGCGATAGAGTTTGCGATTTGTAATTGAAAATTTGGAGATTCAATGCGATATAAATTAAAAGTTTTGCAGTCTCATAGAAACTTGATAGGAACATTGATAAAATCTAAGTACAGAAAATTCTCTGAGATGAATATAATCTTTCGAACGTACGAGATTACGAAATACAGTTCTGTGTGAAAATGAAAATCTTCCTTTACAGAATAAGAATCATTTTGATGTGTACATACTCGCGGATCTTCGTATCAATCCATCCGTTGGTATTTTTTCTTATTTCAGCGACAGTTTGAGCGACTTCATATTCACGAAAAAAAAAAAAAAAAAGAGAAATGCAAAATACTATTTCTCAAGAATATTATCAGCATAATTATCGACGATGAAATCACGTTCTCGAAATAACCGCGACAAGACCTCGTTTGGAAACAACGATCGTTATACAACAACCTAATGCATACGTTGAGATTAGGAAAGTTGATCGGAAAGGACAGTTCGATTTTTAAAAGTCCATTTCCTCGACAACTTCGTCAGAATCCTGCGCAACGCTGCTAACATCCAACATAGAAGACCTAACATAGAGGAAGATGGTATCGCGAGGATGACGCAGAGAATCGATTCGGTAAGTGTCTCCTCGCCAAACGACAAATTTTCAGGAACAAACTTCCGCATTATCTTCCAAGCATTGTGCAAACGGTAGCGTAACGATTGCTCCAATTAGCTGCAATTAGTTGAAAGAACGAAAGACGGAATCGTGTCAATCGTTTGGATCGATGTATTGGGTTGGCAACTAAGTGATTGCGGATTTGTCAATACCAGCTAATGAGAAAATCCGCAATCGCTTAGTTGCCAATCCAATAATTCGCGGATGAATCGGACAAAGATCGGTTGAGGGATCGTGGGCGATCCGCCAAGGTATGGTCGATCGTCAGGACTTATTTCCCCCTTGTTTACGATCCTTATTTCACTGCCACGTTATTATTATTATCATGATCGCGTCCTCGATGAATATTCATAGCTAGCGGGGTTTAACTGAAGCCGATGATGATAAACATCGGGCCTAATGTTTCATTCATAGCGGTCCCGCGTTGCCGGACATAATGAGCCGATGGAATGAGAAATTAGCTGCGTGCATACGATTTTAATATCCCGTTCATTGTTAAGCGCGCGATCCGATCCTCGGTAAGCAATTTTCCTGGTATTAACCGTTTTTCGTTCGTCGTTGCGCAGGATATTGGGTATTTTGTTATTAAAATTGTGAAATGTTGGGACATAGCTACAGGATCCCGTGGCTCTTTGTTGGTCCAACGTAGCGTACAGCTAAGGCACAATATTCTAACAGTGGAAGGTACTCTTTGTTTTTGCGTATATTTTAGATATATTGGGTTGGCAACTAAATCACTTAGTTCTATATCTTCCTAGTTCTATATCTTTCTAGTTCTAATATCTTCCACCTCCACGAGCATATAAATCACTTAGTTCTATATCTTCCTAGTTCTATATCTCCCTAGTTCTACATGTTCCTAGTTCTGTATCTACCTAGTTCTATATCTTTCTAGTTCTGATATCTTCCACCTCCACGAGCATATAAATCACTTAGTTCTATATCTTCCTAGTTCTATATCTTCCTAGTTCTATATCTTCCTAGTTCTATATCTCCCTAGTTCTACATCTTCCTAGTTCTATATCTTCCTAGTTCTATATCTTCCTAGTTCTATATCTACCTAGTTCCATATCTTTCTAGTTCTAATATCTTCCACCTCCACGAGCATATAAATCACTTAGTTCTATATCTTCCTAGTTCTATATCTTCCTAGTTCTATATCTTCCTAGTTCTATATCTCCCTAGTTCTACATCTTCCTAGTTCTATATCTTCCTAGTTCTATATCTTCCTAGTTCTATATCTTTCTAGTTCTGATATCTTCCACCTCCACGAGCATATAAATCACTTAGTTCTATATCTTCCTAGTTCTATATCTTCCTAGTTCTAATATCTTTCTAGTTCTAATATCTTCCACCTCCACGAGTCGAACGTCAATACCACCTAATGACAAAATCCGTGATCCTCCATTAGAAGGCAATGTTACGTTAGATTTCGAAGATCTTGTCGTTCGCAGCAGCAGCGGCAAGTGATTGAAACAACGCAGAAGAAACGTGAAATGGGAGATTCGATTTAAAAGTGTCGACATTTAATTAATAAGATGAAAGTGGCTGGCATCAAACGCGATGGCACTTTCACAAAAAAGGCTGAAAAACTTTAATGGTGAATTTGGTGGAACGAATTCGTTGGAAAAATGAAAAAGTCGAGCGGCCTTAGAGAATAGCGACGGCAGAAAGGGAGAAAGCGGTTTTGACGCGGTGAAAATTCGCGCGATTGTTTGCAAATTAATACAATCCGTTCCGCGATACACTCGGCGTCGATATCGATCGCAGCCGACTTTCGATGAAAAATCGTCATTCTAAAGACGAATAGCTTTTACTCTTTCAAACAGTGAATGTTAACTTTTACGACTGTCGGGTTCGATAAACTTTAGGCTTTCTATGAAATTCTTTTTATATTTCGTTCGCAACGAAGATCGCCAAGAATGTAGCGCGAATATTCTACGTAGAGAGGTTGTCGCAATTATAGTCTGCGTCGAATATTTCGGCTCCTCGAGGCAACGCTCAACTGTTTCCCCCTCTTGGTAGCCCAAGTTCCCCCACCATGCGACTATCCCACTCCTTACCGCGTCTTACAGAATCTTCAAACAGGAAAAAGATGCTATTCTATATGAGGAAATCGTAGTTTCAAATTGTGAAAATTCGAAATTATACAAATTGGTAAATAAAAATTATTCAATTTCGAATCCTCTTCCACTGAAAATCCCATTGATATTTGATAATCGTTATCTTTCGAAATACGTTGACGGGAGAGTTTGAAACTGAATATCGTGTGACCAACATCAACAACAAGTAAACAGCAAGGCACTTGATTTTCTCTTTCATTGAAATACAACATTTACACGCAATTAAAATTTTAATAGGTGCGTTTATCCTTGAAATTCGATATATTATTTATTATTGAACATAAAGTTCCATCCACGATATATTCCACGATATGCAAGAGAAAATAAATTAGACTGATAATATTTTTTGTTGTAACTAAGTTTCCCAAAAATATTCTGATTTTCGATAGAAATATTGATTTCGTAAATAACATCGATCGATAGGGGATGAAAAATTAAAAACTGAAGATCGAGGGGCTAATTCGAGGACCGAGGCTTCGTGTTAACGTAAAATGTAACAATTTAAGTTAACGACAAGGGAAATATACAACAGCTAAAAATCACTACGAGACGAACAGCGTTGATACTTAGGCATCGACGTGAGATTTCACGAAACATTTCAAGCCAGATTTAGTAACGAAAATAATCCTGACTAAGAGGAAAGTTCAGCATGGGGTGTACACTGGTGGCTACGTACGTACGCGGAAGGCAACGTGTTAAAGTCTTGTTCTAGACTCTGCTTTTTAAACATCCCGTATAGTAAAAGTCAAAAGTTCTGTCTGAAGATGACAAAAATAAATATCCTCTGATGCGTTGTTAGCTCCGATTGTAGTCTCCGTTGGAAAAGCTTCGCGTGGAACTAATATTTTCCATTCTTCATGGTAACTCGCAACGGTCTAAGGACGCAGCTTCAATTTTGTGCCTCTCTATGTTTTATTTTTGCAAATTTTATTTATGCGTTATCGATGGAATTATTTGTAAAGACGGGATTAATTGTTTTGCAAAATTGATATATTGAGTCGGCAACTAAGTGATTGCGGGTTTTGTCAATACCATCTAATGACAAAATCCGCAACCACTTAGTTGCCAAGCTAATATTACGATAAGAGCATTGCACATTATTCGCAAATGTTAAATGGAAAAGACGAATGGTGGAGGATGCAGCAAACGAAGAATATAAATCGATGGTAATTCGAAACAAGTATCGGCAGCATACTTCTACTTTCACGTTATTCTAATAATCTTGGTAAACAATATTTCGTAAGTTCACGAGCCCGAGTTCGGTGAGCAACACGTACGGACGACCAGTTTTCCCTTAGCCTTTGCTAGTTTCGAAAAAACGTTTCTCTTTTTCTGTTGAAGAAACTTCGAACTTTTCATTTGCCCGAGATAAATTGGTTCGGTTGATTCTCTAAGGAAAATTGGTTTTCAGTGAATGGAAAAATTAAGCTTCTCCATCAAAAGTTTCTAACAATCAAGTTATCAATAAAATTAGTTCGTCGTCGATAAAAAAAAAAGGCAACTCTATTAAATTACCTGGATAATTTACATAATTTTTATCAGTTTCACTGCCCTGAAATTAATCTGTTTCAACGCAACTGTATGAAAATTAGAATCAGCTTCAGTTTAGTAGAAAAATTAGTTTCGTTAGAATTGTCTAGCCTTTGCAATTGTATTACCTTTAATAAAATTAGCTTAATCATCCCAAAATTTAACTTAGAATTCAATTTAATTAAAATTGTACTAAGATTAAAATCAATGTAACTTTTGTATAAAAATCTTCTGTATTAATCTTTTCTATCAATTGTTCTACAGCAAAATTAAAATCAGTTCAATTTGGATACAAACTTTAGTTCTGTTAGAATCGGTTAGTTTTCATAATTTGCCTAATTTTATTAGAATTAGCTTAATTATCCTACGGCTAACCCACCGTAACAAATCTAACGCACGATCAAAATTAATTCGATTTCAACAAAACTGACGTCTTCTGATCGCTCAGCAAGTTCACTTAGCTAGTTTTACTTCTCTTCCGATTTTTCTACGCATAGATCGCGCGTATTTAGTTACTGTGTTACTATTCGAACGCAAGAATCCTCGCCATTGCCAACTAGCTGGCCGTATCGAATGGCCGTACACGGTGTTCGATGTCGTTCGACGGATCTCTCGTTCAAATTTAATGCCGACCTAGTATTAGGTCATTATTAAACGCGTCTGACATTTTTTTCCCTTCGTGACACCGCGTCGATGTCGGACTTGGACTCTACGACGACCACTTTCACGCGCGCATATATTACAGCAGTCGGAAAGCGTCGTAAACAGAACGTAGTTTCGCAATGGACGCGCTGCAATTGGATATAAAATAGCGTGTGCCCTGTCACGGACAGGCTATTCAGAATTTTCGACGGCGATCCGTAGGAATTTGTCTCACTTCGTCGAGTTTCCCAGAGAAATTTCTAGTTTGTAGAACGTTACGCGATGAGAAAATATGTTAAGCGTGGGCGGCAATGGACACGTGAAAGTATTTTTTTGTTTTCTTTTTTTACGTTCGTGGAGCATAAATGGTACACGGTCGTTTACAATAGCACAGAAATACGTATTATTCGATTTGATTTTATTTGGAATTTTTCTGATCTTATCAATGATGAGAAAATATGATAAGCGTGGGCAATGGATAGGTGAAAGTATTTTTTGTTTTTATTTTTACATTCGTGGATTATAAATGGTACACGGTCGTTTATAATAGCATGGAAGTACGTACTATTCGATTTGATTTTATTTGGAATTTTTCCGATTTTATTAAACGTTCATATTTGATCAGAGTTTTATCGTCCCATCAAAGTTTAAAAATAACATGGAACTCGATCGATTTTTATTCGTCTAGATTTCATCAAGATCGAGAAACTACGGTTTTGATACGGTTTCCTATGAGAATTCAGGAATAGTGTTCGCTATGTTCCTGGATATTTTAACCAGCTAGGAAATTTCAGAGAAATCAAAAAAACATTATTCAAGTATTCTATCCATCCGCCTAGAGAATTTTATCAAAATTTAGAAGCGACGATATTGCAATATTTCTCGATATTCCGTCGATTTGCGATACTTGCACCTTCAGAATTTCCCCTAAAATTCGAACAATTGCAACACTTCCTTTAAAACGATTTCTAAAGAAAATAATGAATTCCTAATAAAAAAGGTTTCAAAATAAAATTTCTCTTTCGCTTCCGTGAAATTTCACCTTCCGTATGGCAGCTCTGAATATCAAAGCCGAGGGCACACGCTATTTCAACCTTCCGACTGTGGCATCGAAGAGGTAGGTAGCCACGGTGGTTCAAAGCTAATGCAGCCAGCGTAAGATGGAATGGAATGTCCTTTGTGAACCGGCTGTTTCACCTCCATATATGTACGTAGCCGTTCGCTTAGCTAATATCTCTGTGGAAGCCGACGAAAAGCCACTGGTACCGCGTTCGAGGCCACAAACACCACGACCTTCGTTACACCGATCGGTTTCTACGTTACAAAAGAACACAGTTCACTGTACCTACGTTTCGTCGATAAAGAAGAAATAGAAGAAAAAGAAGAAGAAGAGAAAAGTACTGAAATAAATTCTAAATAGCAAACAGAAGACTCGAATCATTCACTGTCTCTATTCAAAGACTATTTGTATGTCTTCGCAAATTTATTATTGCATCCACATATCAGTTAATATACGAATGGTATACAGTCTTTATTCAGGCAGAAGAATTTCGTGAAAATCGAAAAATTACCATCTCAGCGTAATTTGATTTTCTATGCTAAAAAAGAACGGAGCCTGCTAATAAAAAAGAGCAGTCCGCTAATAAAAAAAGACGCCGCCTACTAATAAAATAATCCGCTCTATTGTGTACAAACGCTGTCTGCAACCTTCGGCTTGCCAGATCGGACGAAGCGAATCATCGAATCGTGGATTGCCGTATAATATGGTAATTTACCATGTTCGTTGCGGTTGGAATTTCTCAGTGAAGATTAGACGAAGCAATTCGATGCTAATTCAGTCAATACACACTCGATGCTCGTTTAGCCCAGACATATTCGATGCTCCTTTAGCCAATGAATATCCAACAGCTTCCAACAGCTTCCAACAGCTTCCAACAGCTTCCAACAGCCTCCGACAGCTTCCAACAGCCTCCAACAGCTTTCAACAGCGTCCAACAGATTACAACAGCTTTCAACAGCTTCCAACAGCTTTCAACAGCCTACAACAGCCTACAACAGCTTTCAACAGCTTCCAACAGCTTTCGACAGCCTTCAACAGCTTCCGACAGTTTCCAACAGCTTTCAATAGTCTCCAACAGTCTCCAACAGCTTCCAACAGCTTCCAACGTGTTCAAGGACTGGAAAAATTGAGGAAGAGATGATAAGTGACGGACAAGGGTGTGAGATGGTTCTCTGTAGGAAAAGGCAGCCACTCTTTATGAGAATTTTAAGGACGAAACGCGGCGAATTGTATTATGCGTGCAGTAATATGCACGGGCGAACAGCTGCGTTTGATTCGTACTGTAAACCCGCCGTTCTAATTACGTCAATTGGCCGTCATTGTTCTTAGGCACGTACGTAAGACTGGGAGAACGATTAACGCGATGGCGACCAGTGACTACTTGGAAACTGTGGCCCTACGGTGACTGCCGAGGCAAATGTTTTCGAACCGCACGTGAAATTAAGGTCGATCGTTAATAATAGAAACGAGACGAGGATATCGGGCTGGTTATTATTCGCGTGTGTCTTCGTGAAATCTGCATCGCGCTCGAGATATCGTACAATACGATGTGACTGCTTGAGAAACGAAAACGGTTCGTCGTTTGGGATATTCCGTGTGCAATGGTTCAGGGAAGTACTCGAACGCTTTTACGCACTTTTTATGCGATGCTTGAGAATCTGTAATAATGTTGGTTACTCATTGTCCTTATGGAAAAAAAGAAGAAACGTTTGGAATAGAATTTATCGTATTCGAGGGGCCATTTATCGCGTCACTGTATCGTATTAATTATATAAAGTTAATTTGGAAACTAATTGTGTTTAGAAATTTAAACATTTATGGAACTTCTTTATTTCTTGGTAACACGTAGGAGAAAATTTGATTCCTTATACGAAAGATTTTCAAATCTCATTAGCAGCATTATTTATTTCAATTTATCTGCAAATATTCGAAACATCTTCAAACTTAAGAAATATACTTTATTTTTCATTGAAATTCCTGTTTAAACGGCGAATTCTAACCACACATTTCACGCCCGACGAGTATACTCGTCGTAACACGAAATATCGTCATTTCTTCGTGACGAGTATACTCGCCAGAAACCGGCAACCGGTTAAACTTACTTATTCATGGCTGTGCACTAACTTTTATACATGTAACTTTCAAGCTAACTTACAAACGTGGCAAACATTTTTAAACTTCCATGTTGGTCCTCCAATTACTTTTATACATCTTACTACAATATGATATCATACGACGTGTCTCGTACAAAAATACACGACATATTTCTGAAGATAATTCCGCGATATATAGATATTTTTAATAACAACAGTTGGCGCGCAACTGTAGCTATTGGTTTGGCAACTAAGCGATTGCGGATTTTCTCGTTAGGTGGTAATGACAAAATCCGCAATCACTTAGTTGCCAACCTAATATCTTTGCTGAAAACGAAAAAGGTAAAGAGGATTAGGCGCCATGTTGTATGTTCGTTCACGTTAAATACGAGGATTAAGTTCATAACCGCAGTTGCATCGGTGATACTCGACGGATTAATGCGGTGGAACGACGGGCTGTGGTGCACGTAATTAGAAAGCACGCGCGCGCATTTACGCGGAATCGCCGCGTTTGTTTTGCAATTAGCGAGTTGCCTCAGACTCGAACAATTGAATTGCAACGTTCGACCATCCCTGGCTTTTTCTTCTAGTTCAACGGGATAACTAGCTACGATAACGAAGGATAATCGTCGGGCTCTCAGAACCAACTTCATTCGCAGCCATTGTCGTCACGATTTATCGTCGTTGTTTAGAAACCACTTTGGAGAAACAATGATCATTATCATCGGTATATACGATCGATGCAATCATTTTGTATTAAAGTTTGAATCGTCGTTTTAGATGAAATATGCGGGTGTTTTTCTTTTTCTTTTTTTTTTTTTTTTTGTTGATAGAGTAGGATATTTCGAGGTTTGTTACGAGAATTAGTAACACTTTTCACAGTTTCAACGTCGTTGTTTCGATGTTTGACGAAGTTTGAGAGTTACGCGTTTGGGTTATCGGCCGTTGAAAAGTTGTGTAACGTTGAGCTTGGGATATTCTCGCGTTTGCAATGTTACGGCGTAAATATTTGCAAGTTTCAAATATTCCGACTATTTTATCTTAGAATATTTCCATACTTGCAACGACAGATATCGTTTCATAAGGAGATAACAGACGCACAATGTTTCTTGTTTTATATTAGTTTATTGAATTATGCACCAAAATAATAATAGAAATATAACGAAATGGATCATAGCTAATTCAATAAAATAACATAAAACAGAAATTGTTGTTCATCTATTATCACCTTACGAAACGAAAGAAACTTTTCGGACAACCTAATATTTTCGTATCCGGAACGCTACAATCTAAGTATTTGGGAAACGTATTAGTTGAACATTTGCCAACGTTTACAAACGCAAAATTTTGAATATCTTCCAAGATACGAAACGCTTAAAGTTTCTGGAGTGCGCCAAAATTCCAACACCGAGAATCAAATATTTAGCAAAGTGTACAACGTTACTGCTACGAAATGACTGCTTGAATATTCATTAAAATTCGAACATACTACGCGATAGTAATTAACAATACTTCAAACAATTAACCTCCTCGACTTGAACCATGAAACTAACGATGTAAATGCCGCTGCATTACGTAATTTTCGTTGAAATAAAATCACCGAAGAAAGTGTTTCAGCGAACGGTTGCTTCTTTTAATTAACAAAGCCGATCGTGTGCATAGCGATCGATCTTTCCCACAGAGCGGCGATATGCAAAATTCGACATTAGCCGAAGCGTGATCTATCGACGTTCTTAATTAGCGGCTTGCCACATTTATCTCTCGGGTATTAGCAATCCTAATCGTCGCTCTTCCGGTGGCCACGGGATCTTTAACGATAGTTTGATCCTATCCGCGAAAAAAGCTCACCTTCTACGAGTAAATTCACACATGCTACAGCTACGTAAACTGATTATATAATTTATATCCTATTTTTATACTCTTTCTTCCCTGCAGATTGAAAGTTAAACGACAATAAGACGAATTGCTAAAAAAACGAGTTAAATAACAAATTGTACATTATAAATATTACTCGTTTGAGGTTAGGATTTCGCGTTTAACATTTCGCGTGTTTAGTATCCAGTGATTCCCCAATTACAAATTTGCCAGATCTCGTAGAAATTGCTTAAAAATGTTTTTTACACAAATTGCCAATTACAAGCATCCTTTTTTAGAGGTTAGGATCTCGTATTTAACATTTCGCGTGTTTAGTATTTCATGGTTTCCTGTTTCAAAGTTTGCAGAGACTTTTCTACAAAATATTTCTCCTCTAACGCAAGATATCGTGCCACTTGAGGATTTCAAGGATCTTTCTAAATATCTTTTTACAGTTGAAGATTTTCCGACATGTTGGATCCGACAACATCTCTCTTTTCCTTTTACATCGAATTTATATTTTAACTATCTGTGAAAAAAATACATTTCCATATATGTACATTATCGAAAAGACTATACAAATATGTATAAGCCCCGATACAACAGAAGAATTACAACACACTACGATAATATTTACGTACGTACATTATTTGACGAAGTTAGTAAGAATTTCAAATTTCCCGCCAATTTATACCAACAACTTGTTTCCACCCTCCGTTTCTCTGATTTTTTCCGAAAGAATATGATGGAACAGGCGCTGGTGTTTCAAGAAGGTAATAGCACCGGGTATTTTTAGTGTTTATGGGGTAACGGAGGGGTCTGGCGCGATATCGTGTTCGGTGTGAGGAAATCGCGAATAGTCTGGCTGAACTCTGCTGAATGGCCCTTTCAGCGCCATCGACGGGACGTTCAATAAATACGACAATTAGAAACGTCGCGTTCGTTCGAATGTAATTTTTATTACTTACCAGCCAGCCGGCTCGTAGCAGGAATATTTAATAAATACTCGGAACGTGCCCCTAATAAATCCCCTCGTTTCCCTTTCGAGCTATTGCCCTTCCTGCCAGCTGCTTTCTAAGAATTGTTATAACATAATATACATATTTTTA
Source organism: Bombus cullumanus (assembly GCA_014737535.1). NCBI lineage: Eukaryota > Metazoa > Arthropoda > Insecta > Hymenoptera > Apidae > Bombus > Bombus cullumanus. The sequence goes on along the minus strand of JACXIX010000064.1, from coordinate 3,086,349 downwards.
TTATTACATTGTGACGCGTTTCAATTTCTACTTCATTTTCAATACATTAAAAAATATCTAGATTTTTATAACGATGTACACATATTATCGTTGTATATATTGTACCATATTTAATTTTACTCTTAATTTATTTTCATCTTACTTATCGTATACCTAATCGACTTGTATTAGAACACGTGACAAATTATTTTCTCATCACTTTGATCCAATACTTTTTCCGTATATAATTCTTGTATATATATGCGATATAACGTGTACGATTATTATTACGCTACAACATATTCCTCTAATATGTCAACCTTTTAAAAGTATTTTAACACGTTAGAAAGTTAGTGTCGTTGATTTCTATAAATTCTCTCGGATCGGATCTAATTTGATTGGAGCGATAGATTTTCTATTTTTGGAATAGAAAAGACTGGCTCGACGCGCGGAGCCGTGGGAAATAGAAAATCGATCGCCGATAAAATTGGCCGAAGCACAGCTTCCGACTCTGAGTAACTCGATCGCCTCGTTACGTGAAGGTTCACGTCCTCCCGGAGACACTCTCACTTCTTTCTTTCTCTCCTTTTTTTATTTCCTTCTTCTAATTCCTTGCGAGGGAGGTAGCGATGAAAGTGATCTCCTGCTGCTCGATGTCGGACATTCGACCTTAAACAAATTTGTTATTCTGAATTTTGTTCGTGATCAACGAACCGAGACCTCCAAATTCGATCACCGCCTACAAAATTGGCGCGAAATTTGAACTTTGAAGAATTCTAATTGAATCCAAAGAACGGGTCTTTTTCCTAGATCTTGCGCATAATTAACAAACCAAGGAAACTAGTTCTAATTATCCTCTTCAAAATAGGCGCGAAATTCAAAGTGCAGAAAACGTCCATCTACCCCAGAGAAACACGTTTTTCCCCTAACAAGTCGTATCGTCCACAAGCAACGAATCGACGCGGCCGATTCTAATCGGCCCTTTCAAAATTGGCGCGAAATTCGAAAGCGGTGAGATTCTCCGGACGGTCCTGTACACAGATTTCATTTAAAATAACGTCAAAGCCTTTTCGATCCGGGTGCACCTGCGGGCAGGACGATCCACTTGCTGGACGAGTATTCAGGTGGAAAGAGTTGACCGGCTTTTAAAATTGTAGGTTAACGACGTGTGCGCGCACGAGAGCACCTTTGTGTCCTTTTTTGGAAACCGGCTGAGCCTCTGCTGAAAAATCGATCTGAGTTATTTTCGTGACCAGCCACTGCCGATGTTCCTCCCCCTTTTTTTTTGGGAGGAAGAGGAGGCCGTCGCGTCGTTGGCTCCTCGCGTTCGTGGTTGAATTACTCCCGACAGCGGAGAAAGTGACGCGCCCTTTCCCTTGACAAATGTCGCCCGGCCGATTGGTTCCATTTAATGGTAAAACGCTCCCGTGATCGCCTGGGCCCAGCCCCTGGTCGTTCCGCGCGATTCGCTCGATGATTTTCAGCGAATTTTCTATCCAAAACAAATTCCTTGTTGATCTATGCATGGACAGATTATGCCATATGTGACGTTTGGGGTTAGGTTGGGGTTATGTTGGGGTTAGGTTTCTCTCTCCCTTCTTTTCTTCTATTTCTTTTTCCGTTCTTTTTCTTCTTAATAAAGGGATTTTAGGAATTTTCGCAGTGGATTTTTTCCCTGATTGGCACTACTGTCTTTGTAAGTGGACATTTTGATTGGAGATAAATTGAGATCGTGTTATTGGCGAATAGATTAAAGATACATGATAGGTTATTAAGATGTAATATGCATATGGTTATTAGTAGCAGCGTTACAGGTGCCATAAATTTCAGAAATTGTTACATATTAATAGCTTTTCCATTCTAACATAATTATTCAGGTAACTTGGTATTATATAATACGTATCTTCGAGGTGTGATCGTGAATGTTATTTTTACGAGCCATTCACAGGCTGAAATGGTTAACTACAGTTTTTGAAATATTTGGTGCCCAATCAATCCATCGATGCTTGTCTTGGGTACATAATTTCATTGATTTTCCCTACTTTTACTTGCGTGACTTTCTCCTGGATTTATGCAATAGCGAGATGTAACAGATCCCAAATAGTGATTCTCAAATTTGGAAGTGTACACATACCGAAAAGAATACACATACGTGTACACGATTAATAGGTGAAATTTCGTTATTAATTTCTTCAAAAAAAAAAAAAAAAAAAAAAAAAAGAAAAAAGAATAATTCTCATTTCTGTTGCAACATTGTTTGATATACTTTGAGATTTTTCTAAAATTCTGAAACGGTAAAAAGTCCTAGCTTATCTGTAACGATTCAGATTTAAAAAAATTATTAAAAGAAAGAAACTTTAAACGTTGGTATTTCTCCTAAAGCTGAAGTTGGACGGTGATTAGGTTATTTTTTTTTAGAAGAGGAGCCATTAAATTTCGAAAGCATCTGAAGGATGGCACCACGACGACGCGACGGTCCGGCAAGAATTAAATTGGGTTCAATGAAGATAAGATAAATTCGTGGGACTTCCTTCGTAGCCAAAGATATTTACGAAAATTGTTCCAAGAATAGCCTTCCCTAATCAAAGTCAAGTTCAGTCGATGGAAAGATAGCGAGAAATTGAGACAATCGTTACACGACCCACCAAACCGTGATGTAATTTCCCAACGAGAAATTTGCCTCCCTTTGCGTAAGCCTAATAATCATTAAACCTCTCCTCACTTTCGATACTTTGCTCGTTGTCACGTGAAAACAGCGTCGATTGACCGTAAAGCGTGATAAATACCAAATAATTTCATAAAAAGTAACAATCGAATTCCATCTATTAATTTCTAATTAAACGGATAAATACAAAAATTGGTAACAGACTGTCCAATAAAGAAAAGAATATCGTGTAACACCTTTTCTTTTTTTTTTTAGACCTAATATTTATAGTTTGCTTTACTAGGCATAATACAATTGGCATAGTAATCACAAAATAACGATAAAAGTATCAACTTTCATGTACAAAACAGCGTTTGAATTTTCGAATTTCATCTGTTTGTTAAAAAGTTATGATCGGTCGAAGTTAACGATTGCCAATTTTTCGCTCTGTTGGCTTTATATTTTCATCGTTTTCTTTTGGAACTTTCCGGTAAAAAATTGTGTTTTATAATTCCTTGGAATCTATGAATGTCATAGAAATTCACTATTTTTTATCATCCTCTTTTGGGCTGAACTTTGCTTTAGGGGACCAAAGTTATTCGCTTTTTTGTTCGCAACCTCGTAGGTTTCGACGTATAGAATCTGAAAATGTAAGTTTTAAGACGTGTAATACGCTGGTTCGAAAGTTACATGTCTATATAAAGCTGAGGTACATTTTTACGTTATTTTAGGTTAGGTTCCAGGTTAGGTTTTAGGTTAGACCTTGCTCCCACGCCATATTGGTTTTTATCCATGATTCGTTCAATGGACAGAGCCGCTGTAAAGAAATCCCCGTGGATGGCGGCCATTTTGTGGCGGGATTTTGAATCGTGAATTCTTTATCCTCCGATTACGCCAGTCGAACTAATTTCCGGCAAAGTTCAGTTCAATGCTTATTCGTGCGCATCAATCGGATGACGGATAAAAGGCGATCAGGCGTAAAGTACCGTGTAAAATATCCGAAAAATGCTCAATTTCACACAGTCGTAACCTCCGTGCCGGTGAATTGCGCGCCTTTAAAATTTGAATTCGCAGATTCTACGATCCAAGAACCATAAGATGGCGAATAAAAAGATCGATAAATTTTTGTCCCGTAAAGTAAAATTTAACCTAAATTTCTGATTCACTATAAAAATGTTTAGCACAGCAATTACTGAAATTCATAGCGTATCAATTGCAAATTTTTCTTTACGCGCCATTATACCTATCACAGAGGATCGAGAAAATAGAAAGACGCGAGCACTAAATAGAAGAAGCTACTTAACCAGAATGAAAAAGCCGAAGAATAGAATGTAAATGAGAATCGGGAAGGGTTAACTGGGAAAAACAGAGAAAAACGGGAGGGGTAGGGGGGGGGGAAGTGGCAAAAAAGGCGACAAACGGATCAAGACGAAAAAGAGTGAAAAATGAAAAGTGGAGAGACGGAGTGAAACAGGGTGGACGACAGCGGTTGTTGGAAAGGCGGGAGAGGGAAGGGCAGGAAAAAGAAAGCAAGTTGTCTCGGATGTCTGCTCGCCAGATCGTTTTTCTCGGAGTGGCGGCGCCTCCGCATGGGATTGCTCGTTCTGATCATTCTCCGCGGTGTTGTCGGCCTCGAAAAAACGTCGACGAGCTGTTTTCATCGAATCCTCTCCGTACGGTAGCTGTCGAACGAATCGACGAGAAATCAGTCGAATCGTTCTGAACACCAGATACGAATTATAGTAATAATAAGAATAATAATAATCATGCCACATATATATATGTGATATAAATTACAAGATAATTTAGTGCATAATAACATACAGTGGTGGGCAAGAGAAAGTTTATAAAATAAGGAGTGTAAAAAAAGGACACAGTAATTTAACAAAATGGATTTACATTTAATAAGAGCGACGAATATAATATATGGCACGAAACAGACTGTTACCAATATGGTAAAAAATTACTAGTACAAAAATTACTGGAATTCTTAGTGTGGCAATTTTGAATTTTTCTTTTTTTTTTATTCTCTTTTACATGCAGAGAAAATATATAAAATGATTTAGTATCGCTATATATCAACTTACATCGGGTATTTTTTTAGTAGATAAATCTCTAGACCTAACAAGGTATTCCATCGTCAGATTTCTATGGATTTACAAGAAACTTGAAAGCGAAAAATCGCACAGAACGTGCGTAATATGAAAAAGTTTGGAGAACGTGCAAAGCACACAGTGCTTTCTACGTAACTTGGCATTTGGTAACTTGGATAATGGCACAACTCAAACAATTTCAAGTCTGCTTTTATCGAGTAGAACGTCTATACGATGTTTCTATCTTTATTGTAAAAAAATGGTATATTTATAATTTCATAAGTTTTGCAATCAAGAGGCGAAATTACAAGATAGCTGCTTGATCTTAATTTCACAACGACACTGGCTCGTCTTTGGCTGTTTTCTGGCGCTACAAGTGGAATGTCATACCGTTTTCGCGGATAGTGGCATACGTTCTGTTAAAGTCAGCCTCGTAGTATCGTCGAAACGACTGTCGGAGGTTCCACGAAATTGTAAATTTGAAAATGCCTCTGTTCTAACATCTACATTTTTCCAGTTGTACCGTCGTCAGTGCCAAGCAGAGATAGAAAAACGATTTTCTGCCGAGGTTTCTGCCCTTTTAATTTCACGTATTCTTGAAAACATGAATCTGCAGAAAAATCCGCAGTCTGCTTACGAGTCAGAAGTTCGAAACTGCAAGCTTGCGCAGAATCCGTGTAATACGAAAAGATATGCAAAATATTCAAAGCATAGCGCTTGCTGCAGCAACATAAGATTATTTTCTACCGAGATTCTTCTTTTCCGATTCTGCTGTCTTCGTCGCTTCTTCTTCGCGTTTGTATCTCTTCGGACATTTTCATTTTCTTTTGTTTAGCCATTTACTTCGTAGCGATCGTGGAATACGCAAAAGGTAGAAAAATCACATTGAACAATAAAATCAAATACAGTTATATCCCTCGCATAACACGGTGTTCTTGTGGTTCGACAATTGGGAAAACCTTCGTACAACAACGCGATTTCGCGCTCTACCACGAGAATTGGAGAAATTGGTGAAATCCGCCGAAAAAAGGGAACGTAATGGGAATTTTTATGCACAAGCAGCGTCGTTCGATGTTTCTTAATCGAGCAAGCGCGATACGCTGGAATTTTCGACTATCGACATTTTTCATTCATTTTTAGTTGTATCAATTTATTCGCTACAAAGAAGCTGCAACTGCGAGCTTTGCGGATAAAAAGTCGACGACATTTATTCATAACTAACATAAATAAATAATATCGATACGCGATACCTTCAGTCGATTGTTTCGTACCTTAGTTATTCACTGTTTTAACAAACGTATTCGCTGGATTAATACGAGAAACGAGTATGCAGTATGCGATAGGAAAAGTTATTCAACATGCGGAAAATAAATTTCTTTATACATAGACTGTGATAAAAAAGTGGGAGGAGGACGTTAATCGTTTGTTTAGAACCATCGCATCTTCTAATTTACTGCCCATAATCAACAACATTCCCCTCAGTTGTTACGAACAAATGATACGCACGTACTTTTGCTTATTGTCGCCGTCTACTATTGGGTTGGCAGCTAAATGATTGCGGATTTTGTCATCAGGTAGTATGGACAAAATCCGCAATCACTTAGTTGCCAATCCAATACTATTTTCGCGTCAGTTCCTCGTTTCGTATAATACGATTTCGTATAATACATTTTTCCGGAACCTAATCACCGCGTTATACCTAACCATCGTCGAACGCCTGTATTTAAAAACTATCAATATCGTAATAATATTCATCGAAATGTGACATCAGTTCCGGGTCATCGTAGAGCCGACGAGGATAGTAGAATGAATTATATAGTAGAAAAAAAAAAAAATGAAATTTGCATAAAAATGCATTAGACCGATCCGTTATTATTGATGATAAAGTAACATTGAAACTATAAGATGAAGAAAAATCACAAGTGTTGGAATACTTTCGTCCGCAACTCTATTGGTCTTTCATGATACATGCCTCTCTCTTAACCCTTCCTTTGGAGCCTTAGTCCCCACTTCTTCGTTCACAGTCGTCTGTGCGAGACGCGCGGCGTCGTTGAAGGAGGAAGAGGAGCGAGGGGCAACGCGTACTGGCGCCGTCCTGCTGCACGCATTATTCCACGCGCATTTTTCCGCGTCGATCTGTGCCGCGGCACGAGGCATAGCCCGCTTTCTGGGAGAGGATACCCGGCCCGGCACGTGACCGCTACGTAGACACGTTACACCGCGTACCGTACACCGGAGACGCTCGTGCGAACCTCGACAGGTTCGGCTAACAGGTTAGAAAGATAAAGATTCTAGCGTTATTGTCAAAGTTCGTGCCACATAGAAATTTTGTTGCGGTAGAGCTATGTATTGGCTTGTTTGTTGTACGTAGATGGCGGGTTGGAATTGAGAGAGGCAGGGTGGTGGTCCGTTACGCGTGGAAATTATAAAATTTGCAGATGTTGCGGGTTTGAAAGATTGAGAGGAACGTCGGGAATTTGGGAATTGGTATCGAAGGTTTGAAGGTTTGAAGGTTTGAAGGTTTGAAGGTTTGAAGGTTTGAAGGTTTGTAAAGGTTTGAACGAAGACTTGGAGGTTTGACAATTTGTACATTTCAAGATTTCAAGTCTTGAAGGATTTATGTATAAAGGTATACAGGTTTGAAGGTTTGAAGGTTTGAAGGTTTGAAGGTTTGAAGGTTTGAAGGTTTGAAGGTTTGAAGGTTTTAATGTTTGAAGGGTTATAAATGTTTGACCATTCCAAGATTTGGAGGTTTGAGAATTTGTACATTTCAAGATTTGGAGGTTTGAAGGTTTGTAAAGGTTTGAATATTCGAAGACTTGGAGGTTTGGCAATTTGTACATTTCAAGATTTCAAGGTTTCATCTGACGATACAAACTGCCGAAGTTTTATCCATTCGAAAGTTAAAAAGTATAAAAATCCTATTCTCTAGAAAAACCATCGCAGCACAAACACACACAGAAAAGTGGATTTACTTTGAAACTATGCTTTCCAACCGCGCGAGTTCTTTCGCCGCTAGCAAGTTTCCGTTCTAGCAGCTAACCTACTAGCTACTAGTTCAACAACTGTCCCAATCAATCTGTACAAATCTACTCGCCTAGCTGTCAATTACCGATTACTGCAAAAACACTCGGTTTCTCACACAGTATCTTACTTTCGTGCAATTCCATGATTTACCTCGACAATCTTCCCAATTGCTTCTCATCGACTCTCATAATCCTCTCAAGTAACGCTACTTCTTTTAATTAAGAAAATCCGATCTCTACGTAAATATCGATATGTTGAAAAATAAATTTCAACTGTTTATCTTGTTGCAACCTTAGAAATTCGAACACATCGTACATTTTGTCGTCTTTCTGATGGCCGTCTGTTCAGCGTTTGCGATTAATTACGATCGATGTGAGAATTAATAATCGCGACGAAATATATTTTCTGCGACCTTCTTTTGCCGGTTTGGTTGACACTTTGAAGCCTCTGAATCGGAAAACTGCGATTATCTAACATCGATTCGACCCGATTGCCTTGCACACCGTACGCTTGCGACCAGTCAGTGATCGAGCAGTTTGATGGAAGAAGAAACACGACGATAGAAAGATGGTTCAGCTGCTGCGAGTTTCCATACGGTTATATCTTTATGGGCGTAGCTAAAGAAATGGACATTTTTATTTCTACCAAATATCCCTAATGGACGCTTATATAATTCGTAATATAATTATACAACGATGAAAAAATGATTCAAGTTTAATTATTCCGTGGATTATTAAATGTTGTTATTTCTTCGGATCACAATAGCTGTTATTTTATTCTTTGGATAAATCTATTACACCGTTCTGAGCCGAAAAACGTTTATTGCACTTTCTTACATGGGCTAGGGATAAAAACAGAAGAATATCTTAAACCTATCGATTATATCTGGAACTATTTTCTAGTTACTTTTTATTGTAACTAGCGCATCTGCACATGGTTAGCGAGCGCGAACTCGCCCGGTCATTTTCAACATTAAAATTTGAAATTACAGAGAGTAAAACACTCTATGTTGGATATTTTGCAGATTTTCGCACCTTTGAATTTCCCACGAATGAAAATAAAAATTTCTCATCACCAAAGATCAACGTTGGATCGAGATTTTTCCATATCGAAACGTAGGAAACTACGTTAATGGAAATATGGCAATAAGGAAACAGAGTCGAACGTTTCACCTGAAACAGAGCTCGACGATCGTTTGCTCGAGTCGATCGCACATTGCACAGCTAAGAATCGTACGATTCTTTTCCCGTTTTACGCTTGGCGCCAGGCCGAAGTAGGCCGTCGTGCCAGAGCGCGCCCGATGACTGTCGATGTTCATTAAATTCGTTGCATGGAAATTTCGCCTGTTCCATGGGAACCGTACAACTTCATTTTCATTCGACAATATCACGACAAATTTCCCATTACACGGGTTTAATTCGAACAGTATTACAGCATAAACTATAAGTATGTAAATAAGATGTTGAATCTTCAAATTTTGTGATCTTCCAACTGTGCAGGCGTATTCAACGACACGAGGAGCATTTATTGGTTTGACAACTAAGTGATTGCGGATTTTATCAATACCACCCAATGACAAAATCCGCAATCACTTAGTTGCCAACCCAATATTTGTATCACTTTTATGCCATGGGCATCTATGCAAACAAATGAAGCTTCCCAAGTTGCTTGTGTGAAATGAAGTTTCCTTCATATTATTGTTCAATTTTACAAGTCAATTTTAGAAACCATAAATCACGCTTAAAACTGGACTTCCCATTTAACTGCCTGTTAACTCTTTGAGGCACAGGATCCGCAATCACTTAGTTGCCAAGCCAATAATAAAGCAATCGATCGTATATTTTCATTTTTATACGCTATACAAGGGAGAGACGATAGTCCAACTGATCATCCTCACTTTCAATTCTCTCGTTCTCAAACTTGGAATTTCGTCCGTCTGAACACTCCTCGCTTGTATGTCTCTGTACGTTTCCCGATAATCTTCTCACCGAACGTCTGACATATTCAGCGTTAAAACGAACTACAAGACCGATGTACCGAATATTATGAGATTCGTTCGCTCTCTGTCGTACTTGATTTCTCGCAGGCTTCCGTCTGCGCTCTGTGACTCTCGAGATGCTACTGCATTTAAATACCCTCAATTTATCGAAAATATCATTATAAAGGAAGTATGTTCCTGAAAAGTATTCCTTCAAAGTATCCGATAAGACTGCGTTGTGTTCATGCGTTACCTGACACGGGCTCTGTCGGATTATTCGAAGCAAACGCCATACCACATTCAGATGCATGCAACTATAGTTCGTCACATCTTAGCCGAGTTCGGAGGAGTCAACGTGCCAGTCAGAGAACCTTAGAAAAAGATGCAAATTTATCGACCGGTCAAACGACTTGTCGCGTTAAAAAACGAGCAAGAGATAAGAAATAGGAAAAAAGAAATCGATCGGTCAGACAATATATAAGAATTTACATAAAATTGGACGAACAAAAGAAATAACGATGAACGTGTACAATCTGAAATTGAATTTCAAATTCGGTCGTTCGATCGGGCCTGGTAAAGTTGGCGTTAAGCTTCCTGGTTACCCAGGTTCGGTATCATCGTACGTATTATCGCTATCGTGTGTTTAGCCGTGTTAATTCCATACGTTCGTCTGCACTCTGCCCGTCGAAAGCACACGCTCGTCGTCGTCCGCTTTCAAGATTCGACGAGTGTCGAGGGTCGGCTACGATCTCCAGCGTGCAACAGTGTCCAGAACGTTGATAAATATAGAGATTGTTCGGTGGTTTTTTCGACGCGCATCGGAATCGAGGCGCGGAACACGCCTCCGCGTCGCGTAATTACAGCTTCGCGGCCCATTCTGCCGTTGAATAATGCTCGTAAATAACTGGAAATCCGCGACCACCAGATACTTGGTTGGTTCGCGGCGGCGTGAAAACTACCGTGCGAGCGTTACAACATGTAATGTCGGGCAATTTTTCAGCGATCTGACTGCTATCAGAGGTGAAATTGAACCTTTAGGAGGCCACTCGGTTATCGAATAAATTATGCGCCTAACGGAGTTGCTTTTATATGGTTTATCTGTATTGAGATATGTGTAATTTTGTGTGCTAGACTAGATTAGCCGCGTAGTAGTGACACACATATACGAGTGTGTGGAAGTATGTGCGTGCACAGCGTCTCGTAAAACAGATGAATGCAACTGTTCGATGAGTAGCGTGGTATAGAAGATGGTGAGACAAAGAGAGATGCTGAGACGCGTGCAAATTCATATCCACGAATATCTTGTCGATCGCATATTAAATAAATCTGAAACTATTTTCATATCAATTCTAAGTATAATCTAAGTGTTGCTATACGTTTATTTCGGCGATTAAGATCCACAATTCTCAACAATCTGGTTACGATTGTTGATTATAGTTTAATCCTTTTTACGATAGGAAATAACGTAATACTGATATGAAAAGTATACGAGAGAAATCCGACTAGTTTTGGTTTTCGTTGATCCGCCGATTTCTATGTGGCGCTAGTTGGTGACAGAATTTAAAGTTACAAGTTCTAAACAAGCGTCTCTGTTTGTCGTTGCAGCGATGACAGAAATCGAAAGACCAGCGAACAATCGTCGGAACGATAATTTGAAAAACAACGTAGATTTGTTCGCGAATCGAGACAACTTATTTTTAACAAAGCAACAAAGTGCAGATGTTTCGTTAGAGCGGGCAACTTTAACGTTTCTTGCGAAGCATTGTCACCAACTATAGCAATGACTAATTCCTTGTGACTGTAACAATGTCTACGCGTAATAGCGATTAAAATTGAACCATTGGAATAGACAAGACCGTAGTAAATTATAATTAGACTGCCTATCTAATGTCTTATTAATGTCTTGTCAATGTGTCTTATCAGCAAAGAATTATTTCATCCGTTATATATTACAAGTATACTTTGCGTATTTTATGGGTTGGCAACTAAGTGATTGCGGGTTTTTTCATTAGGCAGCATTGGCAAAATCCGCAATCACTTAGTTGCCAACCCAGTATATTTGATATTTCGCATATTTCACAAATTTTACAACTTTACGAGCGCTATGCTGGTTATTACCTTCCGAGCGATGAAAAATATGCTCGCAAGCGGTTAACAGTTCGGTTGCTTGTTCTTTTCTTCCTTGTTAGGAGTGTTAACATGGCAAGATGTTAGTCGTGCGAGATGAGCTGGCGGGTTGTCTTTGTTCTAGCGTTGATCGCAGGATCGCTAACCTTGACGGTGCTTTATCTTTGATTTGTGACGTCGTGACTGTTCCGCGAGGATTTTAGTGCATCGACGTCACATAGTTGGCGCTGTTCGACCAACTATCGAGTCATATGCGTTTCGTAATTGGACGAAATGATTCACTAGAACTAGTCCCTTGTTACGGGCTAACTATCGGCTAAGCGTTATGCCTGTACGTCCTCGAACGTGAATTTTTCATCCACGGTCGTAATTTACACGCTGAATTTCCACAAATTTTCAAAATTTCCCCTGTCCCGATAAAAAGAAGAATGCAATCGATCGATCGATTTCAAGGATTTTTGGGATAAAGCAGAAAGTGTTGGATAAACGAAAGGAGAATTATCGACTAGGAATTTATAGTACAAATTTATAGTTTCAACAGGCGATTTCATTTCGATTGATTTTTGCTGTTTCGTTCAAATTATTGGAAAGTAATCTGCTTAACAGAACGGTCTCTTTGATTCTAAAAAAATGCTGGATATTGTCGATCGAAAAAGTAAAAGGGAACGATATGAAAAATATAGTAAAAGGAAAGAAATGTATCGAAAAATCTTGATCACTGGCTACGTCGGATTAATTTGAATTAAAATTCGCTGAGTTGTACGGTAGCTAGAAATTGAGCCGTACTTTTACAACTTTCTACAACGTACTTTTCATTCTTTTACAGTTAAATTTGTTAGCTATATATTACGTAACGTTATAGTAAAAGTTGAAAACAACGCGGAATAAGACGAAGAAGAAAATGTTTCATTTTGATATGAAATATTTAAATTATTTACAAGTTTTGATATCATATGTTGAAAAATGTATTTTCATCTTCTGAAACAATGCTAATACTTGACACTGTTTCCCGTGGATCCATCAAATGTTTCTGTGTACTGTGCCTTAGGTTAATGGAACGTGCTTTCGAGAGCAATTCGTAGAAGCCTTTCATAGACGTAATAACCAGCAAGTCTTTTGTTCAATCACCTAATTACTTCGTTGAACATTGCATAGGTTGCATAGGACGCGTCTTACGTGTGTTCTCACGAGCGCCGATCATCCGACCGTTCCACGATGAGAAAGTCCTACGCCAACTATAATATGGAGCAAAGTTTCTATCTGCGAATTTGAAAATGTTTAGAGAAATAAGTCAGGGGAAATTCAATTAGAGAATTATCATGCATTTAACGGATCACGTCTATTTAATTTATTCGACTCAATTTAACCAGACCTAATTTATGTGAACGTGACTTAACTCGTATTAATTCAATTCCAATTAATTTAACATAATTATATTACATTAAATATGTCACTCTACAATATACTACAAGCAAGTTGACCAAAGCAAGTTTAATGTTCGTATTTATATACACATTCGCGAATAATAGTAACTTAAATGAAATATTCCGAACTGTTCGCCATACGTCATAGATATAATTGCGTAATTTGTTCTGCATGTACCATCAAAGTAACAGAATTACAGAGACCGAAGCTCCAAACCCAGATCGTAGCTTCGATCCGGAATAAAATAGAAAAGGGGCATGACTTTCGAGAAAGACGAGGATCGGATTGATTTTCTCCTTTCCCGCGACATTACTCGGCCGCGTTCGGCTTTAAATATAATTTTCTTATCGAACCCGGTGAAAGGTATGAATAAAACATAAGCGCCGAGTGCATCGACTCTCGCATCAATCTCTCACGCCAGGCCGTGGAACTTCCGTGCGGAGAATAATTGGCACGGTATGCGCGGCTCGAGAGAGCGACCGCCTCGAAAAAATAAAAAAAAAAAGATACCGAGAGGATACTTAAGGAGCTGGCTCACGTGGATTCCGATTTTTCACGGTTCTCCCACCGATATGAATTCTGGCGATGCGCCGCGAAACAAACGTCTCGCAGCCCTGATACATAGAAATTGGTCACTGATGCGAGGTTAGGTTGACTGTTTGAAGGTTAGGTGTATACATATGTATCGTAGGTTCGATGTTATGTCAGAATTGCGAATTTCATCGGGTATGGAGTGTTTTTTTAAATAGATCTAGAATGTTTTATAATAACCTAGCTGAAGGTTAAGAGACGAGAGTGGAATCATAATTTCAGTTCTAGGTTAGGTTTCGCTTTAGTAGACTAGAATTTTAGTTTTAGGTTAGATTTCCGTTTGGTAGACTGGAATTCTAATTTTAGGTTAGGTTTGGCTTCAACAGAATAAGATCTTAATTTTAGGTTCTTCAGGTTAGGTTTGGATTTAGTCGGTGCCGAAAAATACTCTGTACCCAGATCGGGGAAGTCCAAGTCGGTGGTGGCTAAAATAAAATGTAGGTTTGAATTTAGTATGAAATTTTAATTTTAGGTTCGATTCGGAAAGAGTGGGATAGAACATTAATCTTAGTTCTAGGTTAGGTTGCAAATGCATTGTAAATAAGTCGAGAAACTTCAACTTGGCGATGGTTTTGGTTAAACAAAAAGGAGAATTTTAATTCTAGGTTAGGTTTGGATTTCATAAGATAGAATTTTAATTCGTAATTGGGTTTGGAAAGACACGTGTAGTAAAATTGCCAAGAGTGGGCATTACTGGTAACATTCCTGGTGGGGGAATCATTGTTGCATAACCAATAACCAATGTTTCGATTCTGCCTGCAGCCTTCTTCTTGTAAAATTTGTTAACCAAATATTTTCTTGCGAATCTAATTCGATTCTAAATGTAATTTCAAATTTTCCGAACTAAACAGATGCTTTTCACTAAACTTTTCACGCCGTAGAAACAATTATTTTATGAAACTTA